>OY728165.1:681669366-682919366 GCA_963277665.1 Viscum album
ATCAGCGGAGACGACCTCTGGAGTTTGAGGTCGGTGATCGGGTTTTCCTACGTGTCACACCTAGGTTGGGACACAAAAGGATTTAGAGACAGGGTAAGATTTTTCTGTGGTACGTCGGGCCATTTGAGGTCTTGGAGAGAGTGGGGCCAGTCACCTATCGGTTGCAGCTACCTCAGAGGTATCGGACCATGCACGACGTCTTCCACGTCTCTCAACTCTGAAGTTACTTTTCAGACCCTTCTCACGTCTTTCAGCCCGAGGAAGTCGAGCTTGAAGCAGATGCATCGTTCGAGGAGCATCCTATCTGGATTGTCGATCGTAATACGAAGGTTCTCCACGAGCGGTCTATTCCTCTGGTACGAGTGCTATGGTAGCACCGGCGAGTACAAGACAAGACCTGGGAGAGAGAGGCCAAAGTACAATCGCAGTGGCCGGAGCTGTTTGAGGTTTATTCTTCTCCACCTCTTTAGGGAAATTCAGAGATAAATTTCTTTAAGGGGGGAAGTTTGTAAGAACCCAGATCTTTATTTAGGTATGTTTTCCTTTTTTATGGAGTTTTTAAGGAAAATAAATTTTCTGGAAATTTCAGAAGTACACGCCGTGTACTTTTTGAGTACACGCCATGTACTCTGTTCCGGCTCAAAGCTGTGTGCTGTCCGTATCTGGGCCACACACATGGTGTGTAAGGCTAAGGTGGAGGCTTGTTAATTCAAAGTATGGAAAAATGGAAGTACACGCCGTGTAATCAAGATGCACACGCTGTGTACTTTATTTTTTTTCATTAAATGGACCGGGGTCGTGCCTAACCCCTATTTCCATCTTCTTCTCCAGTTTTCGACCGCCTGAGAGCAACTGTACGGCCAGATATTTGACGGAGCCCTGCCTCGCCGTCTGTTCTCCGATTCGAGCACGGTCGATTACGTTGGAATCGTAGCGGCGAGTTCTTCCTTCTTCTTTAGCCTTGTTTCTTGTTTCCTCCTCATTTCCAAGTTATCATGGGATAAACATTTTGTGCATTTTCTCAGAACTACGTTGTTCTAAGAGGAATATGTTGTCGAGGTTCACGTATATCGATCTCCTAGGATCGAGGTAGGTGGTTTGTGCCTTTTTGTAGAAAGTTGATGAATATTATGTGCAATTTCTACCAATACCCATGAACGGGGTATTACATGTTTCCTGTTTTTCCCTTTTTACTTCCCTTCTTTGCTTGATTGCATTAGTAGAGGTTATTGATTGTGATTAGAGTAATTTTTTTTTGTGCTCAGATTACTTTTCCATGCTTGTTCTGCCTGTTTGGCGTTTTTCCAGTTGCCATGCTTAGTTGTAGGATAGTGGAATTGCTACTTTTTATAGTGTTGAGCCTTAGTTGTTATCCAATTAGTTCTTGAGGTTTACTTGAATGATATACGCATGCTGAGCATGTTTAGTTATACTCAAGACTGTGAGAACCTAGAGTTATAGACCAAAGGGAGAATTGACGGAAGGGCTTCTCCAGAGTGTCTTTTAATTACGATGCGAGACCAAGGGGATAATTGATGGAAGGTCTTCTCCAAAGTGTCTTTTACTTACGATGAGGGCCACAGGGGGAATTGACGTTGAGTGCTTCCCCAGAGATCCTTTAACACGATACGAGACTATAGGGGGAATTGACGGTGAGTGCTTCCCCAGAGAGTCTTCTTAATTACGTAGCTGAACCAGAGGGGTGAGACTATGTGTGCCTCCCAAAGGGTTGCTAGTACTATAGGTTGAACCATAGGGGTTAGACTGTGAGAGATACCCAGAGGGTTACCTGTTTTCTTCTTGTTGCTGGTTGCTTGCTTGTGTACTTTACTTGTTGGAACTGTGGATTGTAGCTGCTTGTGCTTTTCTATTTACTGCTTCTTGTTTATTTACTACCATGTATTGATTGACTGTTAGGCACAAATCTTTGGGTGATTTCCTACTAGGATTGTATCTCACACCCTATTTCGGCCATGCTTTTGGGCCCAAGAAGTCTATGTTGCTACAGGTATAGATAAGGGCAAGCGCCCTTTTACTTCAGGATCTTGACTGCATCAGGATCTGGGGAGCATGGGACCGAGCCGTGGCTCGCAATGCTGAGGAGATTAATTTGTTTTCTTTTGCACTTGGTTTTAGTTGTACTTTAGCACGTTGTTGTGTTTGCTGTTTTCCCTTGATACTTGTACCTGCTGCGACATTTTCATCATAGTTATATATCTACATTGCTTCCGCTGTTTGGTTTCTGTTGTTATGCATGTTGGTTTTTTCTTCCGCTGTTTATTGTGATTTTCTTACCTTGTATACCTTACCGAATGAGGGCATAGTTTCCCCACTGACTCACCAAGGCCCTCGCTGCTAGTCCGTAGCCTCTGGCATTCGGGGAAACGCGCTTGAGGTCATGTGGCGAACCGGGTACAGGGCACCAGTGGAGGGGCTCCGGACTCGGGACGTTACAATGTGAACCAATTCACAAACATCAATAGAATTTACTTCAGAAAAGGATAGAGGATAATGAACAAGCTCATGCGAACACCACATCTAAAGTTGAAGTTCATAATGATGTATGGAAAATAATATGATTTTTTCCTGAAACTTTGATAATGTTTTATTTTATAGTGGATATTCTCACTATTTTTTACCATCCATTTTTTCAAAAAACATCAAATATTTCTCTAGTACTTTAGTAAGGGATTTATCAATGAAGAAACCAAGTGAAACAATTATCACAACAAAGACATGCTAGTTAGTTCTGATTACGATCCATAGACATATCGTATTTTAATACTTATGTATAATACTAATGGTTGGATTTTTTATGATCCTTCATATGGATTTATTGAAATGTATAATGAAAAATTTTATTTCTAAGAGAAATAGATTATAATTTTCAAAGGTGAGGTATAACATCATTAATTTGGTGGGGAGAGTTCATTATCTACATAATGTATGGATCCTCACACATTGGAAATAATTATTATTTTTTGGAATAGAGTAATATCAATAGTGACCTATAGAAAAAGAAGATATCCTAATAATAGAGGATGTAACCATGGTAAAAAAAATTATTGATATTTCTCAAGAATAATTACCTGATCATCCATAAGTGCATGAAGTTGAGTTATCTATTGAAATTAATCATAATGAAAAACCTCTATCTAAAACAACCTATAGAATAAAACCAATGGAATTGGATAATTTTAATAAATATATGAAATATTTGTGTGATTAATGATTTCTATGCCCTAGTGTTTCATTGTGGGGAGCCCCTATTTTATTCATGAAAATGGAGAATGAGTCTATGAGATTGTACATTGATTATAGGGAGATCAATTCCATTACTATAAATAATATGTATCATTGACAATTAATTTATTAATTATTTGATAAACATCAAGTACCAACATAATTTTCAAATATTTTTCTTTGGCCTGGTTATCATCAGCTAAGGGTGAATTTAGATGATATTTTGAAGATGAAATTTCAAACAAAATATTTACATTATGTGTTTATGGTATTTACTTTTTTAATTAACAAATCACCTTCTCTCTTTATATATCTCATTAATATATCATTAAAGTATTATCTTGATATATTTTTTTGTGGTATTAATTGATGATATCTTGAAATACTCTATGTTCTATGAAGATAATGAGAGTCATATAGAAATAATTATAGAGACCCTTAGAAATAATAATTATATAAGAAATATAGTAAGTGTAAATTTTGGCTCAATGATGTTTATTTTTCCTTCCATATTTTCTCTAAGTTTGAAATATTCACTGAACCTTCAAATAAAAAGGCAATAAATTAATTTCCAACACCGATAAACATAATTAAGATCTTAAGTTTCATGTAGTTTATAGGTTACTACCTATTTTTTTTGTTCATAATGTTTCCCAGTTGGCTAAACCATTAACCAAGTTAACATGTAAATGGGTTAAATTAAATTTGTTGAGATAATTTTAGGAATTATTTGAATATATGAGGATGATATTGATTAATTAAATGGTATTAAATTTACCATCAACTAAGGAAGGATTTGTAATAAATATTGATGTATAAAATAAAAGACATTGTTTTGTCCTTATGAAGAATGATAGATCAATTTCCCATGTTTGAAGGAAATTGATAATAAAAGAATAAAAATATCCAATTCATGCCATTGATATGATATCCATAATCCTTGATTTAAAAATATAGAGACACAAAATATATAGTGAAATATGAAATATATATATGGACCATAAGAGTTTAAAGTATATATTATCTTATAAAAATCTCAACATAAGGAAAATAATATGGTTAGAACTACTCATGGACTATTATTTCTTGATACACTACCACCATAGGAATTTAAACAAGTTTAATGATGTATTGTGTAGGAGGGACCGACGACTTCTAACCATATTGAGGTCTAATAACGATCCTATATACCAAGATATAGTAAAAAAGGATATGGTGATTTTTAGTCAAGGGGATCCATATTTTTTTTCTAAGAAATTGATTAACCATTCATACTAGAAAATATAGAGAGTTCCCAATAGGATGATGATGACATACAAAGAAATATTAAAATAGTAAATGATGGGAAATTGAGTAACTTTATTTATAGAGATGGAGTGTTGATGTTTTGAAATAGGTTATATGTTCCATCCATAACATAATTAAAGAGTGAACTTCTAGATGAAGCCCATATCTCAAATTTATCTATATACCCTAGTAACAAAAATATGTATTGTGATTTAAGAGAACATTTTGTGTAGGATGGTATGAAGTAGGAAATTATATATTATGTTTCCATATGTTTAGTATGATAACTTATAAAGGAAGAAAGAAAACATCATAAGGGAGTCATGTAACCTCTGACTATACCAATATGGAAGTGGGAAAACATAAAAATTGACCCTGTCACTAGACTCCTAAAGACTCCAAATAAGAATGATGCTGGATGGGTTGACATTGACCATATTACTAATTATACACTTTTCTTTTTGAAAATATAAGAACTACCCCTGGAGTGATTTTTCGTACCCTATATTAATGAAATCGTAAGGATTATTGGGGAACCTATATCAATTTTATATGATCATGTCCCTCATTTCAAATCAAAATTAAAAAAGACTCTTCAAAGGGTGATCAACACCGAGATACATTTAAGAACCACTTATCACCCCCAAAATGATGAGAAGTATTAATGTATTTTAAAGAAATTACAATACATGTTGAGATAATGTTATCAGGACTTCCATGGAATGTGGAATTAGTATACACCTTTGGTGGAGTTTTCATATAATAATATCTTCTATTAGAGAATCTAGATGGCACTGTATGAATAATTTCATAGAAAGTGGTGTCGTACCACAACCTTTTGGGAATGAGTTAAATAAATAAATATAGATAGCCCGAGGCTTGTACATGAGATGAATATGAATGTATAAACTATCAAGGAATCTATTAAAATATCCCTAATCAAACAAAATATTTATTCTTATAATTGATTAAAATAATTACAATTTCAAGTGGGGGATCATGAACTCATGAAGGTTTCCCCATGGAAGGGAGTTATAAATTTTATCAAAAAGGTGATGTTAAGCCCTAGGTGCATTGATACTTTTGAAATACCTAAAATAATTAGAGCTATAGAATATAGATTATTTACGCTTCCCAATACTTATAATGTACACAAGATCATATTTGTTTCATTAATGAGAAAATACATGATAGATCCAACAAAAGTGCTCAAATATGAGGGAATATATTTTGAGGATAGATTTTTATTTTAATGAAGGGCCAATATAGATTCTTAACACCATAGAGGAAGTATTGTAGAATTAGAAGAATAGATTGGTGAAAATCATTTGTTGAAATCCCAAACTAGAAGTGGATATATTGGATCCTAAAGAATCTATGATAAAGTAATATCTAATTTTTTTCAATATATGATATATCTCCCAATATTGTGGAATACATTATTTAGGGAGGGGGGAGAATAATGTAATATCTGAGACCCTAATGTAGCAAGTAAACACCATATCCTGAACTATTAGAAAATGCACACTCTAAAGATCCTTTATTCATGATTCTATTTAAAATTTTATTTTTTGAATGATTGAATTTTATTTTTAAAAAATAAAATACATTTTAAGCCATCTTTTAGATATTAGATTAAGATGAAATGTAGTGATTTTTCCAAAAATATATATTTTTAGGTGAATGGTGAAAATATTATATTTGTTTAAAACATGAATTTTATGAAATTGGTAGGATATAAACATTATGTAAATTAGAAAAAACCTTATTTAGAGTAAATATGTGTTTTGTAAGTAACTTTATACAATCAGAATATTATGATTAATTTATAAATCTGTATTCTATATTTTAAAGATTAAGTCAAAATTTTCACTAAAATTTCTTTAATAAATTATTTATTTAGTATTTTAAAATTGAATTATACCACTATTATAAATTTAATATTATTTAATTGATTTAAAATTTGGAATCAGTAGGTAAAAATTATGTAAGAAATTTCTTTTCATTTTTAGGAACAAAGGATAAATTACTATTGTAAAAACTAGTTACCACTATAAAAGACAAACTAAATAAGTAATAATTCATGGGAAAAAAGACTTGAAAAATGATAAAATCAAGTCCAAAATTGAGTGTTTGAGATAATATAAACATTATCTCACTATAAACTCAATTATTATATATTTTTAGAACCACATTATATGTTTAGAATGTTATAGATTTGCGTTAAGCTGAAATATTTAAAAAATTATATTCAATCACTTATAAAAGTGGACTCTCAACACCCTTGAAATAACACCCTATAAATTAGTTTTACTCCAAAAATACTTAATTATTAAATTACCATATCATAATAGTTCACTATAATAATCTTGTGATCAAAAGATATTAGCCTAATAAATTCCTTTCTATAGAACCCTCTAAGAGAAACCAAATGTTCTCAATGTAGGATTAATCTTTCACCACCATATTTTTATTTTTATATTTACATTTAAAATTTATTTTTCCCATTATTATATGATTAATTAATTATTTATAGTATATAGAATGTTATTATAATTTTTTAATAAACACTAACCACATCTTTCCTACCCATTAAGAAAAATGAAACCTTAATTCATGCGATGTGCGGACTACCATCACCATGACAAAAATGGGTTTTTGGTTTACTTTACAACATTAAAAGGATGTTTCTAATAGTTAATTTAACATAAAAGTATGATATTTATGAAATATTTCATATTTTTAAATGATAAACCATATTTCTCTTTTCCAGTCTCTATGGAAGAAAAATCATCTTCCTTGAATGTGTGTGGAATACCACCTCCATGGAACGATTCATTTTTGTTTTTCTTTTCGTCATCACATTTCAAGGATGGAATTAATACTAATTTTAAAGGATAAATATTATTTTTATATCACTATTTAGTTTTTGTTAAGAAAATTGAATATACTATTAATGATATAAATAATAATCAATCATTATAAAGTTAACTATCTTAAACATGCATACTAAGAGTGAAATATTTTATTCATATTATATTGTATTTTCATATTAATTAATTCATCTTATATATAACCCATATTATTATATGTCACAATAATACTAAGATGATCCACATAATTATAGTATATTTATATTACAATAAAATAACCACACAATCATTCATTATATGAGGGTGTGATCATGTTTGAGTTGGTTTAACATCATAATTGAACAATACTATGAATGATTATGAGAAAATAATAAATAGTATAATATAACATTACTGTGTAACTAATATATTTTTTGATTCTAGAGACATTTAATATTTAAATCATTAAATAAAAAAACAAAATTTGATCATCAAAAATCATCAAAATATGCTTGTTATTGATTTCATCTTCAGGGATAAAGACTAAAACCTTTCTTAAAGGAATCTAAAACATCACAAATAATTATAAAGAATCCATATAGGAATATTTAATGACCTAGTAACTATGAAATTTGGATGATGATTAAAAGGGACATTTCTATTATTAAACTGGAACAAATGATCAAAATTATAAACACCTAATGTGGAAATTAGGTAAAATTCATATAGATAAGGAATATATATAAAGATTATAAATGAAAATAGATATGACTAAGGTTATTAATTAAGTAATTAAGATAAAAATGATTGTGATAAATGAGATTAAAGTACATTCATGGATTTCAGGACAATATGTAAGGGTTTTCTATATCAAAATCCTCTCTTTAAGTCATGTCTTGTATTATGAACCTAATTTTATTTATTTGGTGTATATAATACCTATTTGGGATGTAATATCCTAAAATTACATTATTAATTGTATTTTGAAATAAATTTTATTCCCTAAAATTCATTTTTTTATTTGACTACTTCTTAATCCATAAGTGGGCCTTTTTATTTCTCAATTTTAATTATTTGTGACTCATATTATATTCACCAAATATTTCATTTCTATAGAGAATTTATTTACATTGAATTATTTTGAGACTATTACTCATGAAATTTAAGAGATTTAAAAGTCTATATTGTAATACCATACCTAATATTATTTTAATTAAATAATTACTGAAACCATTTTGAAACTCAATATTTTATATGGTGTAAAAAAATCATATGTTTTGGTAAGTTAAAAGTGTTTGTATTTCATGGAATTTTTATCATAATATGGATATTGGAAAGTGGATGTGGCTATGACACAAATGCACTTATGGGAAATAATCCTAAAAAATGTTGGTTGAGTATTGACTCAATAATAACTCTAATTAAATATGAGTATACCTAAGACTACACACCTTTCTAGAAACTCCCATGGGATATGATTTGGAATATTTACATTCTATTTATGAAACATGATAATGATTTTTCCTACCACTTCATTGTTCTAATAAAATTATTTTTTTGAACCCAATTACTATATTAAATGGAAAACCCATCACATTAAATGAACCTATGCCATTATATTTCTTTTATAATGGTACTTCCTATTACATTAAAAATTCTCCACAACTTCTAAGATGATTGAGGGATTCCCTCATAGAAAACCACATTATTCTATTGAATGGGGAAGTATTTGTTTTCCATATTTATTTTCATCATACGGTCTTCCATGTTTTTATATATCCATAGGTTTTATTAGGGAATGATATGAAATGTGTTCTTGACTCTTATAGTGAATTCATTAGAAAAAGACATGTAACAGGTGGGTCTTGACATTATATATCCCCTTAAAACATAGATAGGTATCCTAAGACAAACAATTTGTTTTTTGATGTACATATAACCCAATATAAGTATAGTTTCTTGGAATAAGTCCTTAGTAAGATGTTTTTATGTCTGAAAGTTTGAATTCCATTAGTATGGGGTCAATGATGAATTTTATCCATGTTTTATTTTACTTTCATTGACATATAGTGACAATATTTTTATTTCATTATGCCTTCATGCTGTTTATTTATTCCCACCATGTCACTTTTTCCATGGTTATGTTATGATAAACTCTTCTATATGTTAATCCTTATTGAGTATCTGACTTCACCCATATTTGTTTTCCTTTCCCAAGAAACCAAGATGAAAACTATGAGTAATTTTCAAGGATATAATTGAATTCATAATAATGTTCTTTTAATGTTTTCATGCTGTATCTTATGTTTTTAAATGTAATATATCATTTTATCTAGTATTACAATACTACCAAGCTTCTAGATCTTGTTTAAACTCTTTTAATGTTCACTTGAGGATTATACTCTAGAATACTTGGGGACATTTATGAAATAGATATATAGTGATAATTGAACCATGAATTCCTTAAATCTTCACATATTATCTCAAGATGAATTCCTAGAAAAGAAAATAGACTTGAAGTAGTTTAGATCAAGTAGATCCCTAGTGTAGAGATCTGTGTTATAGTAAGGATGGATAAAGTGGTTCATAGACAGTGACATAACCTTTTATCATCTTTTTGTAAAAGTGTTTAAATTGAATATGTGTTATAGAGACCCTAGTTTTCCCTTATAAGACTTTGAAATATTTCTAGATTTATTTTCGGAGCCAGGCACTGAGACGACGTGCGATTACGTGGCCTGGTGTGTCCAGAATTAATTTTATAAAAATATTAAATATAAATTTATATTAACCACACACAGTTTAATAAATAAAATGGGATAAATCCCAAATGGAATCCCAAATCAGAAATATGAGGCCATGATTGAGTCCGGAACGTGATTTTTACCCTTGGTGAAACATAAAACTTGTCAGTGTGGGGCATTCAGATATCACAACCATCAGCAGTGTGTTCAGTTGGTTAATTAAATAATTAATTTAATTTATTTATTAATTAACCTAATTATGGATTCACTATTAATACACTATAATGGTCATTTTTCTAGGGCGATCCGCATAACCCTGGGACCTTCGGGATGTTTTTTCTTCCTCCCCCATTGGGGAATCAAAATCCAATGATAATGAACTTCTAGATCTGGGTAGATTGATGCACAACAAACAAAATGATTTCACTTCTTCATTAGTGAGAATGTTATTCAACGAAGAATGATCCAAAACCATTTAGGAAAATACCTTTGTGGATTTTTGCCTAATTTTATTAAATTGATTGATCATGATCATCCGTTCCTTTGATTTTCACCAATTGTAAGACCCTATTTGTGCCACTATACTGGTTTTATTAGTTTATTAAATTTTTTATCACCATGGATATCCATGATTGTGTTAGTTGGACAAGAACACTTGGAAAATGACCATTTAATTTTTTTGGTAATTTTATCCCTTTGATTCTTCATGTTCTTCTGCATTGGTATATGTGTCCATAAATCAACATTTTCAGGTGGTATTGAGCTCAATCAAACCCCAAATTCATTGTGGAATCACGTATGATGAATATAACAACGAATCAAGGATAAAATTAGTGGATCTTCGGGTTACGAGAGATGAATTTTTTGAAATCAAAACCAAACCAAAGATATAGTGTGATAGGATTCACACAAGGTGCGTGAGGGAAGTGATGGAATAAATGGAAATCCATTTATGACCAAAGGAAGGTCTAAAATGATGGATCTAGTGTTTCCTCTTCAATTTTGGGTGGCTTAGAGGTGAGATCCAAAGCATTGGACTCAGATATGGTTTCTCTAGAAGAAGATCTTAATTTCTATGAAAGCAATGACTACACGCCATGTAGTATGAAAAACAAATGCCTTGTAGTCCAGTTTCTATGGTGTATAGGGTTTCACTTGGAGTTAAATATGACACACCATAAAGAGTGACCACATACTATGTACCCCTAACTAATTGGATCGGCGTGTATAGAGGGCACACACCTAGGAGACCAGATTCCCTTACAATTTTTATATTAATTATGGCACTCCAGGTACATGGATGAGTATAAGGGCTTGAGCAGGCGACACATGTCGAGTGCAAACCTGGACATTACCAATCATGTACCAAAGTACACAAACACAAGTAGTTCTACAAGGACATGGCCAAGAGCACGATAAGGACCTCAAAATGATGAGTCACACCATTTAGACTACCTAAATGATGTATTGTTCTACATGGTTAGTGATTCGTGTAATGTTAAGGAAATAGATAGGAAATGGACCAGGACCACAAATCGCGTGGGTCCTCTTACATGATATGTACCCCTTCTTACCTTATGAGGAAATATTAACCTCTGATATATCCTTCAATTAGATGTGTATTTTGGAATGTTAGTAGCCTATCCATAGTTTTTTCCATGTATAATGTGATTGTATCCTTAATAGTATCCTTTGAGATACAATGAAAGATTCCTTAGGTGTGATGCTTATTTAGGTGATGCTCGATGAAGGAAGTGATCAGGCATGATCACTAGGGACTTTAGATTGGAACCCTCCAGCTAATCTGGGCATGAGTGCTTTACCCATCAATGTAGTGGAAACATAAAATGGGATAGGACATGGGTCCTCTATCTACTTTTAGAGTGGAACCCTCTACCTAGATAGAGCAAGGGCCCTCTACCTATAATACGACTAGAATTCTCCTAAAAAGTATTAGTATGGGTCCTCGACTATGAGAGTGGATCCCTACTGCTAATAGGGAATGATACCTCTATATTATATTGTAATGAAAAAATCTTGTTGTATTAGGACATGATTCCTCAACTACTAGAGTTGAACCCGCCAATTGGGCTGGGCATGGGTCCTCTACCGAACACTGGAGTGGCACCCTCTAACTGGGATGGGCATGGTTCCTCTATCAAATACTAAAATGAAACCCTTCAATTGGTCTAGAAATAGGTCCTCTTCCATTTACCTGAGTGGAACCCTCCTATTGTACCAAAGAATGGGTCCTCTACCTTGATATGGTACCTATAACATCCCGAACCATGTTCCACACACCAGTGGCCTGATCCAGTTAGTTACAAGACCTCAAGCACATCTCCCTATACTCTAGAAGCTTCCGACTAGCAGTGATGGTATAATATCAATCATGGGGATACTATACCCTATTTATCAAATTATCAAAATAATAGAAATAAATAAAAAATAACCAAATGATATAATCATAACTAAAACTAACCTGTATCGCATGATTACCAAAACAATAAATACAATATCTAAAACTTAACATCATATATGTCATCCAAAATACGTGTCAACTGTCAATATGAAAATCCCCAAAATAAATAATGTAACTAAAAACTTCTAAGAGGGCGTCGAATTACATCTGGTTCCCTCATCCATTCTCCATCCTGACTTATCCATATAACATATGGCTCTTTCCCTTATCCTGTCCTACAACCATGAAATCTACTTAGGTACCGATCAGCTAGCCCGAGTAGGGAATGAGTAAAAATTAGTAGGCCACCACCAATGACATCTAAAACAATATCTAGTCAATAAAATTTTATGCAATTTTATAATGAATAAATTACAATGAATATGTAAACAATTATCACATTTCAACATTCTTTAATTAACAAGATAAATCAACAGGTTCTTGAGGAAACCCAAATGCTCAATACCTATTTCATCCCATGATGGAGTATGAACCATATCAAATATCCAAGGCTATTATTTATCATTTCATATCAATTAATTTCATAGTCAATTGGTACCATGGTCCAATTCCAACTCATGGTTATAGAACATCATTTCTAACACCATATTGGTATTTAGAGCCTCCGTCCCTATCCAACACCTCATTAATCACATGGGTATTTGAAGCATTAGTCCTTGTACAATATTCATCATCTCATATAGTAATTTTTATCATAAATCCTTATATAAAACCTCATTTTTCACATATGGGTATTTGGATCATCAATCCTTATTCTACACTCATTTACCACTATGGGATTTTGAATCATTAGTCAATGTCCCACACATGAATATCACATATATCACATATATCACATCATTATAGTTTAATAAATTACAACCCTTTATCAACATTTCACATCATGGAATACCATCATAATTCTGATAAAAACACGTTTCTTCAATTTAATCACATTGAATAATATTAATAAATCACCATTAATTGATTTATCAACATTTAAACATATAACCCATAAATTAATCTACTAATTAATTAATCCAATTCCAAAAATCAGAGTATCCCATTATTTAATTCAATAATTAATTAAACCAATTCCAAAATCCCAATATCCCATTAATTAATTCAACAATCAATTAATCTAATTCCAAAAATTGCACAAGATTTCATTAATTAATTCACCAATTAATTAATTTAATTTCACAATATCAATATCCTATCTAATCCCTATTCACACATTCCATTAATTAATTAACTAATTAATTAATCTTATTGAACGAGTTGAATAATGAAATGAACCCATTTAATTGACCAATTACATAGCCCCATTAATTGATCAATCCTGTAATCACATAATTAATTAATTAACCAAATTAATTAATTAAATTTAATAAATTCAATTACTAATCGTTTAATTGAAATTATATAATTACATAAATGTAATTGAAATCAAGAAATTGGAATTTGAATAATACACTACCTACTTAAAATCAATGATGAATGATATCCTAATGGAAATTACCTAAATTGAAATGGAAAGGTCAAACCCAAGATGATGAATGAGATCTTGAATCAAATCCAAGAAAGAAGATAAAATGGATCCTGAACCATCAAACAAGGATCTAGATCTAAATCCAATAAGGGAAAATGTACCTTCAAAGGATGGGATATGAACTAAAAAGAGGGTGGAAACCACACATGATAAGATTCACTTACTGGGAGAGGTTCAAATATTCAATCCAGGCTTTGAATCATCAATAAAAGAGTTCATAAGGTCTTGGAATTTGTCCAAGAGCCTAAAAAATGAGATAAACCATATAGGTTAGAGGTAGGGATGATTTTCAGTTAACATCAAGGTTTGGGTATTTTTAAAATAATTTTTTTGTGTAATTAAATCAGTGCACATGGTATCCTAGGGAGGGACACATGGGTTTCTAAACCGTGCACCTTAAACATCCACATCTTCTGAGGGCATAGTTACTTATAAAAGGCCACACAGTTTAAGAAACTATGAAACATACATTTGAATCCACACTATTTGGGTTCACATGGTTTGCTGGGTCATGTGCAGGGTTTGGGAAAACTGTGTGCCAATCATGTATAACCTATAATACTTCCAATTTTCTTTAAAATAACTAAAATACTCCCTAAGGTACAATGAAAACAAAATTTATTCAAAACAAGTCAAAATATTACCTGTAAAAAATATTGGGAAATCTATTGAAAAGGTTAGGATCTTACAATATCTCCACCTTATATTATATCGTCCTTAAACTATACTCCCATGAATCTCTAAGATTCCAAACCAAAAAGATCATTCCACTGAGCCTTGATATCTTCTTCTCATTCCCATGTTTCTACCTAAACACACCCATGTTTCCAAAACACAAAAATTATTGGCACAATATTTCCCTGAAATACTTTCTCACTGGGATCCAACACACATATCAGATGATCCTAAAAGAATGCATCGGTCTCAAGATCAACATCATCCAAATACATCACATGAGAATAGTTGGGGTGATACTATTGAAGTTGTGACATAAGAAATATGTCATTCATATCATCATTACTCTATAGAAGATCCAATCATTATGACATAGGCTCGATTCTCCCCACAAACTCAAACGGTCCAAAAAACCTAGGTGCCAACTTTCCCTATCTTTGTATCTCGTGGTGACCCAATCTAGGTGACACTTAAAGGAATAAATGATCACCCTCTATAAAATATCGAGTTCATCATATATTGGTATACAAATCATATCTACTTTAATCCATATCCATACACTTCTGAATCAACTGAAACTGCTCTGACATCTTCTTAATGAGACTCAGTCCCAATATCTTTGACTCATTTACCTCCATCCAACATAGATGTGATCTTCATGGCCCACCATAATGTGCCTCACATGCTTCCATCTAAATCATTTCGTGATAACTATTGTTACATGAGAACTCCACCAATGCTAGGTGCTTCTCCTAAGACCCACCAAAGTCCAGGACACAAGCTCAAATCATATCCTCAAGAACCTATATAGTACGTTATAACTTCCTATATATCTATGGGTGGAGTTTCGTACCCAATAATACCTATGTACCAATTTACTTCAGAATGTCCTACCAAAAGCATAGAGTAAACCGTGAGTCATAGTTTGAAACTATAGTCCATGATAGTCCATATAGATGGAATATCTCCCTAACATACAATTATCCCAAACGTCTCACTGAGAAGTTATATAGTATAGGTATGAAATGAACTAACTTAGTCAACTAGTCCAAAATCACCCAAATAACATCATTCTTCTGAGGCATCCTCAGAAGACCCACCAAAAAGTTCATAGTAACATCATCCCACTTCCATTATGGAATGGACAATGGCTGTAGTAAACCTACAGGTTGTTTATTGTCAGCCTTCACCTTGTTGATAGGTTTAACATTGTTTCACAAACCCTAAAATATTCTTTTTAATGTCTAACCACAAAAACTACCATTGTAGGTAAATGTAAATTTTATTCATAGATGGATTCACCTACCACTTCTAGTCATGAAATTCATGTATCAGTTCCTATCATATGCTCCTAGGCACAATAATATGGTTTCTAAAATAGATGATCTCATCCTAATCTATGGTCCAATCTGAAGGTGACTCCCCACCTTCAAGGATTTTACTCAAGGTCAAACATTCTGAATCCTCATACTTCTTACCCTTAATTTATTTCAAAAATGAAGACACTACTAAAACTGATTTTAGATTCATCTACTCCTGGCTCTCTTGAACCACAACATGCATCTCAGCCTGCAAATCCTCACCATCCACTCAACAATATACTCTTAAAAAACATGAGCCTGTGTTTTCTTGCTTAAATAAATAGAAAAAACGTTTCCCTTTCCAAGATTATATGATAGATCAAGGTCAAATGATTGCATATACTCAACCCATCTTTACTTTTAGAGATTCATGCCTCATTGTGAAAAGATATACTTCAAGATCTTCTGATATGTGTACATAGTAAATTTTTTTCCCAACAAATAATGTTGGAAACACTTCAAGGCATAAACAAATACGAAAAAATCAAGGTCATGCATAGGGTTGTTCCGTTCATGTGGCCCCAACTACTGAGACACTTATTCCACAAATCGCTCTCCCTACATAAAAAATTCTCCAAGACCAATCTTAGAAGTGGCACAATACACTATATACTCCTCTCTTGGATTGGGACTGATCAAGATTGATGTCAATGTCAAGATCCTATTTAATTCATGTAATGTATTATCTCATTATTCCATCCATTCAAAATTTATCCCCTTATTGGTCAACCACAAAATAGGTGCTTCCAAATGGGAAAAGTCCCGAATGAACCTATGACGATAGTCCGATAACCCTATAAAATTGTGAATATCAAAAAAATTATTGGAATTACTCTAAGAAACAACTACCATAACCTTCTATGGGTCCACTGACAGACATTCTTCTGTGATAATGTGACCCATGAAGTATACCTGATCAATACAGAATTGACACTTAGATATATTTGCATATAGCCGATGCTCTCTCAATGTACTGAGGATGATGTGAAGATTTTGGGTATGATCATCATGAGTCTTGGATTTCACTAAGAGGTTATCCAAAAACACTACAAAAAATGATATAGGTACAAGTGGGAGATTCTATTCATCAAGTCCATAAAAATTTATAATGTGTTTATAAACCCAAACGACATTAAAATGAACTCATATAGGCCATACCTACCTTTGAAATAAGTCCTCAATATATCATAAGGTCGAACTCTCAACTGATTATACCCTGAACTCAAGTCTATCTTAGAGAAAACACAAGATCCTCTCAACTATTTAAATAGATCATGGATACATGGAAGTGGATACTTGTTCTTCACAGTTATCTGGTACAAAATTTTGATATTAAATACATAAGCACAATTTCCTGTCAGCCTTATTTGCAAAAAACTAGGGAATCCCATGGTGACATACTCATACAGATAAACCCCCAATACATCAACTCTTCTAGAAGAGTCTTGATATCTTGAATCTCTGTAGGTTCCCTTCTATATGGTGGAATAGAAACTGGACCATCTCTAGACATAAGTTCAATTGTAAATTCCATATCTATCCTAGAAGGTATACCATAGAAGTCTCTAGGAAACACATCCTGAAATATATCCACTATAGGTGGAAATAAATCATTTTTCACACCCCATTCATCTAGAATCAGGCTATAAACCTAAGCGGTGAGCTCACCCAGTAGCTGATGAACTGGCCCTGCACGGCCTGTTGGGATATCCCACTCTCCATGGTGAATATATTTTTCACCCTTATGATACTTAAAATTCACTCTACTATGGTAACAATCAATGTGATATTTGTATGTTACTGACCTATCCATAACCATAATTAGGCCAAATCCTAACATATCTATAATATAATAATCCCAATTGAAATGATACTCCAAAACCTAGATACAAAATCTGTTTCACAAATAGATGCCTCTCGATCATACTCCCAAAGGTGTATCTATCATCGTCACTTCGTTCAAAAACTCTATTTCTAGAATCAAACTATTCAAAAGTTGTGTAGAAATAAAATAATGAGAGTCACTAGTATTAAATAAGGATCTAGAAAGTGTTTAATCTATAATAATATCACCTCTAACTGTCGATGATCCTGCCTTGATACCCACAAATATAGGATGAAATACTTTAAACAATCCTTCCACTCTTCATTGTGATAAAGTCTAAGAACCATGCATTTTACCACTCTGCTAATATGGTAACTCTTTCCTAGAAGCACCATGTCCACTACCTCTACTTCAACAAACAACATAACTCTATCTTTCCAACTGATTTGTTGTGGATCATCTCCTTCCCACATTTTGGGTTTTCCTAGTTGCTCCATCATTATTCATCTTTCAAGGAATCCTAAAGAACAACTGTAGATTTTCCATATTTAAGTATGAATGAAACTCTATCAGTGGCCATGGGCTGTTTATACGATAGTTTCCTACATATCACATTGGTGGCAAAGCACTTGAGTAATATCCTGAGTAACTAATCCTCCCCCTGACCACTCTTCATTCCCAAGATCTAGTTAATATTCTTATAATGATGCTTTCTACCCTAAGAAGATGTACATCCTAAACATCCTTTAGAAACCAACTATCTTTTACTAGAAGCCTCCTTCAGGTTCCCCTTAGTTATGAGAGCTTGATCCACCACCTCAACAAACTTATTTAATAGAAAGATGTTAACCTGAGACTTAAATATCACATTTAAGTTGATCCTTGAAACTTCTTGTAATATCTATCTCATCCCCTACCAAATTTGGAGAAATTAATGGAATTTCTATAAAGTGACCAACATAGTCCATCACATACATTATTCTCTAAGTCAACTATATGAATTTAGCCAATATCTCATCTCTCAATGTCTCTAGATAAAATTTCTCCAATAATTTCTCCAAAAATTCCTTTCATACCATAACATCATCCTATCCAATCCATGCCTGAACATCCCACCAGTGGTTCAGTAATCCTTATAACATGTAAGTATATAACTTGAATCTCTTCTCAATATGAGTATCCAAATGTTCAAGGATAGTTTGAACATACTCAATCCATAAGTCAGCTACCTCAGATCCACCCTATTTTGTGAAAGTCAGAGGGTGTTGTAACTAAAATTCCCAATCAAGTTAGACATATCACAACCCACTCTCGGTATCTCTCTAAAAATTTCTTAAAGTGAGCAAAGTTATCTCAGAACTACTCAATGAGTTACTCACCCAGTATTATTAGTGCCTATGGTTCCTCTATTGTAAGATCATTTCTAGACATAACCTTATATTGTCCTCTCAAAAAGTGTCATCATTGAGGAATATATCTATATTAAAAAAACACATGTCTGAGGAAACATAACACAACATTTACACTATTACATAATAGGTATTCACAGTAATCCATAAAAATTTATTCCCACAAACCCCACCACATTGTCTAAACTAAGGTGATATCAGTACCCTTAACCATCTAACATCTAGGTAATGGTTAACAAAGTGTAAACTCATTATCATTATTCATGTTTCTCATTTGAAACATATTTATTCAAATCCTGCAACATTTTAAAACTTTCAATTCATATCAGGAACCATTTTTAGTTCAATTTCACAAGAAAATAAAATCATTAAAATTTTAACAACTTCCCAAACCTAGTTTTCCGTGAATTCCTAAAATGATGCATGTCACAAACAATATGGAGTGTCTAGAATTATTCATTCATAATAAACTATCATTCTATACCATATCACAAGTAAAATAATAGATAAAATTAGAAAAATTAATTACATCACACAATAAGTGCATCCCTCAAGGTGAAATACAATCATTTGTATCAACAAACATCAATAACAACAATTTACCCTGGGTACATGGATTTTACCCTCATACATGGCTTGGATAATCACATTCAAAAGCTATTAACCAAGGATAAAATCATTCAATTCTCCTATTTACCTATCCCAAATATTAATACAAAAGAAAAAAAAAGAAGACTCCTTTCATACCACTTTGTAATGTCCTGAACTAGGTGCCACACACTGGTGCACCGAGCCAGCGAGTTACAGGACCACAAGCATGCCTCCCCATAAACGAGAGCCTTCCAACTAGTAGTGAGGGTCTAATATCAATCATGGGGATACTATACCCTCTTTATAAAAGTATCACACTATTAGAAATAAAAATAATAACCAAATGATATCATCATAACCAAACCCAACCAGTATCACATGATTACCAAAATAGGAAATACAATATCCAAAACTAAATAGTAGATATGTAATTCAAAATACATTTGAAGAGTCAATATGAAAAACCAAAAATAAATAAATTCACTT
This sequence comes from Viscum album, assembly GCA_963277665.1. NCBI lineage: Eukaryota > Viridiplantae > Streptophyta > Magnoliopsida > Santalales > Viscaceae > Viscum > Viscum album. Next base: position 681,689,853 of record OY728165.1, read on the forward strand.
AAAACTCCCAAGAAGGCCCAGAATCACATTAGGTTTCCCCATCCATGCTCAATCCTAACTCAACCATCTAACATATGGATCTTTACCTTATCTTGTCCTACAACCATGAAATATATTTAGATACTGATCAAGAAGCCTGAGTAGGGTGTTGGTAAAACTCAGTAGGCAACTAACAATGTTGTCTTAAACAATATCCAATCAATAATAGTGTATGGAGTTGTATAAAGAATAAAGTACAATGAATAAGTAAACAGTTTTCATATTTTATTATTCTTTAATTAATCACATAAACTATCAGGTTTCCGAGGACACTCGAACCCTAAATACCTTCTTTGGATCATGATGGAGTCTTATACATATCACATAACTAGGGTTATCATTTATCATTTCATATAAATTCATGTTAATACTAATTATAACCATGGTCCAATGCCAAATAATGGGCATAAAACATCTTGTCTAATACCACATGGGTATTTAGATTTCTAGTCCCTATCCCACACCTCATTAATCATATGGTTATTTGAAGCATTAGTCCCTATCCTATTCTCATCATCTCATATGGGTATTTGGAGCATCATTACCAATCCCTCACCTCCTTTATCACATATGAGTATTTGGAGCATCATTCCTCATCCCAAACTCATTTACCACTATAGGATTTGGAAGCATCAGTTAGTGTCCCACACAAAAATATCACATATATTACACATATATCACATATATAAAATATATCACATTATTCAAGGTTAATCAACATAAAACCTTTATCGATATTTCGCATCATGGAATACCATCACAATTATCACAACATGAATGGTTATTCAATAACAAAGAATAATATGAACAAATCAGTATTAATCCATTTATCTACATTTAACCATATAACCGATTAATTAATTCACCAATTAATTAATACAATTCAATAATATCAATATCGTATTAATTAATTCAATAATTAATTAAACCAATTCTACAATCCCAATATCCCAGTAATTAATTCAACAATTAATTAATCCAATTCAAGAACTTACACAAGATTTCATTAATTAATTCACCAATTAATTAATTTAATTTTACAATCTCAATATCCCATCAATTCCCCATTCACACATTCCATTAATTAATATCATTCCACTAATTGAGCAGTTATACAAACCACTTTAATTAACTAATTCCATATCCCCATTAATCGATCAATCTCACAATCCATTTATTATTTAATTAACGAAATTATTTAATTCATTTTCTAATTGTTCAATATAAATTATTCAATTATTTATATGTAATTTAAATAAATAATTTGGGATTTTAATAATAGATCACCTACCTAAAATCATTGAAGAGCGATCACCCAATGAAAATTCTATAAATTGGAACAAAAGGTCAAACCCATGGAGAATAATGAGATCTTGAATATAATCCTTGAAAAAAGATCAAAAATATCATGATACATCAAATCTAGATATAGATATAAATTTAAAAGGGGAAAAATACCTTTAAAGTATTGTAGAATAATGGAAAATAGGGAGGAAACCACACGAGATAAGATTCACTAACAAGGAGAGGTGCATGTCTTCAATCCGGGATTCAAATCATCAAGAACAGAGGTTAGAAAGGACTAGAATCCATCCAGGAGCATAAAAAAATGTTAAAAATTATTTAGGGTCGAGATGGGGATGATTTTGGGTTAATAACGGGGGTTTGGGTGTTTTTAAAATAATTTTTGGGGTAACTAAAACTGCATGCACAGTTTTCTAAGAAGGGGTGAACAATTTACCAAATCATGCAACTTAATTATGCAGTACCTCTAAGGGGTGAACGGTTTGAAAAACTATTTTCCAACTATGTAAATACCCTCTATTAGGGTTTACACAATTTTATGGGCTAGGAGGACAGTTTGGGAATATTTTACACCAACCGTGCACAGCCTCTCCTCCAACCAAATTTCCATGAAATCACCCAAAACCTCACCAAGGTACAACCCAAACAAAAATTACTTAAAACAAGGAAATAGAGTACCTGTATAAAATCCCAAAAAATATTATGAAAAGTTCTTGATCTTATAGTAACCATTTACTGTGTGGCATAGTGGTGAAGTGTGTCTTGACTTGGATTTATCTTTATAAATATGAACGAGATGATGGGCATTGATGACGTAATCTTGGAATTGTTGGCACTCTTTCCAAGAATGAGCTGTGAGATAGAAATCCCCATCTCCCTCCATTGGGTCTCTATGGTTTGAAAATATATATATATATATATATATGTGTGTGTGTGTGTGTGTGTGTGTGGCTTTGTTGTTGGATTATGTTTACTTTATTGATTTGGGGTGAGCTATCTATCTATCTATTCCTATCATCTCTCTTATTTCTACCTCTTCAGCTTTTGAGGTGTCATACTGGGTCTGTATATACTCACCCATACATTGGCTTTACTTGCATGTGTCATGTCTTATACAGATAATAGATAGGTCAACGATGACTATAATGGAGCATAGGGATGTTTGGTGTGTTGGACCGCGTATGGTGGTCGCAACTTGGAGATCAAGAGTTGAGATCTCTCATCAGTTTTACTTTTTAGTTTTATTATATTGGTACATCATTCTGGTTGGTTGTGTATTTTTTCCATTACTTTTATTTTTCACTGTTGTTATCTTGTAAACCCTATAGGTTTTCCATATGCATGTTTATATTCTAGATATTGAATCATTTTATTATTATAAATTTACCCTTATGCATTGCGATGGTTTGGTGTGTTCACATAGGTATATTAGGAAAAGGCATCCCATGTTAGATAGTCCATCAACACTTGTTTTCAGCCCATGGCCTATGGAGGTTAGGTTTGGGTATTTTTAGTTCGATCCCTATTGGGTCGGGTCATGATTGATTGGTATCAGAGTTATGTCAATATTGGGGATGATGTTTGAAGTAGTCCCCTTATGATTTTTTTGATATTTATAGAAACATTATTGAATTGTATCGAGTGTGGGTATCAGGCCAAGGAACCTACTGTTGGTATGGTTATCAACGTATCTATTCACTAGGACCTTTAATACCTGGTTATCAACTTAGAATACCAAGACATTGGTTTCAGAGATCAACAATACATCAATCCTACAAGATTGAGTGTTTTTTAATTCCCTTATTTAATCATATTCCTATTGTATATATATACTCATCTGACCATGGTACATCTTGATTAAATTATTAGGATTCCTTTATGATGAAAAATATTCAGGTTATTAGTTTCAAATTACAAAGATGATCTGATGAGTGATGAGGCCTTAGTTTAGGGTCCATCACTCAAGATCCTTCCTCAAGGTGGGTAGGTAGTACCACCCCAACCTCTTAAACAATATATCATACCTAGAGAGTAGGATGGGGATGCAAAAAGGTTTAGCGAACTGCATGATTTCTAGCATCAAATTCCATTAAGGTTATATGGAAAGATAGATCCTCAAACATTGGTGGATTGGATAGAGTCAGTTTCTTGTGTTATTGGGATTATCTGGAGAGTGATGGATTTGGTGGTTACGCTGGAAGATAGACTTTTTCATGGATAAGCTGGGCACTGGTGTAGTCTTATAACATAGATTCATGATGAGTCAACATCCTCATGGACCAACTTTCAACAAATGTTCAGTGAGGAGTACTACCCATACTATTTGTGATGGGTTTGAATTCATGAGCTTCTAGAGATGTAGTAGGGAGGGATGACAGTGGCTAGTATGAAGTGAGGTTCATAGAACCTATGCGACACTCCCTTGATATGATCTGATATGACTACTTCTGACTATGAATGTTTGAGTAGGTAATTTTCAAAGATATCTGCACCAATGTGGTACCCTTTTGAATTTCCACTTATTTTGGGGTGTTGGAGAGGGTTCTGGTGATAGATATCTTCCAATTTTATGGAATCCAAGTAGCTAGAGTTGGCAGTGGGTGTCACAGGGTTATGTCATCTACAACAACAAGCAGACGCTAGTCGATAAGATCTCAATATAGGAGATCTTCCCATGATCAGGCTCATGCACATGGTCAGGGGAATCATATAGGACCAGGAAATACCAATGAGGGGTGGTACTATTCATGTGATGGGTGAGGTCACATGGCGTATGAATCCATGACCCAATGTGATGAGGAGTGCTGGAAGATCGCTAACAAATCACCATGAAAAAGATAGTTCTATGATTAGGGATCTCCCAGGTGAGGACATGGTGGAAACCGGGGATGCATATCTAGAAGAGGTAAAAGCGGTGCTCTAGGAGGAGGAAATTGGGTGGATGACGATACTCTGAGATCCTTCTACCACCACCATGAGGCGGCCCATGACAAGCTCTGGGAGTGGGAGATTAAGAATGTGAACAACATTATGCTATGGAGCCATACAACCCAACGATACAGAAGATGATAATAGGAATGATCTATGTTTATTATACTCTTTCCTCAGTATTAGTAAACATTAGTGTAAGTAATTCCTTCATATAATTATTCTTGGTGTGGGAGTTGGAGCTTAGAGTTTAGAAGATAGCCCATTAACTTTGTCTTGAGGTTTTTATAGGCAAAACTTTTTCTATATCATTTATCTATTGGCAGAGAAAGCTATTAGTTGGTGGAGAGAGGTTCATGGGGAAATTTTGGTCATTAAGAAGGAACCCAATGATGTTATCTTGGGTATGAATTGGTTATCCATGGGTTTATCCCAGATTTTTTTTTGCAGAGGAGTCGAATTCATACACATTGATAGAAAAATATTATCCTTTGTGTACAAGATATATCCCATGGAATAATGATTGGGTTTTTCCATGAAAGAGGTTATATCCCATTAGCCATTAGTTAGAGAGTGTATCCCTTAGTGCAGAAGGATCTTCAGAAATCTAGATTCCTTCCATCATGGAGAATTTTAGGGATCTTCCTTAAGGATGTTTTGTGACTACCTATGAGGCGATGGATAGATTTTTATATTGAACTTCATACTGGGACTAGTTTTATATCATTTTATACATAATAGATGGACCATACCAAGCTCCAAGAGCTATAGTTGTAGTTTGATTACCTTCAATAGAAGAGACTCATAAGACCCATTGTGTCCTCTTTGGAATATCTAGTGTTGTTCATGAAAGAGGAAGAAAAGATCTATGTTTTTTTTGAATTATCGTCACCTAAACCAGGACAAGATAAATAAAAAGTACCCCTTGTGGAGTATTAATGGCATCTTTGATCATTTTAGAGGTTAGATATAGTTCATAAAGATAGATATCGGGTCCAACTACCACCAATTGAGAGTTTGTGAGGATGATATTTGGAATCAAGAATTCTATTATCTCTATTGAAAATATGAGTTCCTGGTGATTCACTTTGGTGTGATGAATTCCCACACCATGTTTATGGATTTGATGAACTTCATATTCCAGCCATTCTTTGACTAGTTAGTGGTTTTCTTCTTCAATGACATACTCACATACTCCACAATAGATGAGGAGCATACAAAGAACTTGAGGATGGTCCTAGAGTTTCTTTAGGAACCTTTGATTTATGGTAATCTATCGAAGTTATAGTTCAAGATTCAGGAGGTTCAATTATTATGTAATGTAATTTCTGAGTATGGTTTGGATGTTGACCCATCATTTATTGATGAAGTGTTTTTTTGGGATTCATCTAGGTGTGTGTTAGAGGTGTGGAGTTTTCTTGGCTTATAGGGGTACTATAAGAGGTTTTTGGAAGACATCTCTTGGATTATAGTTCATTTGACTATCCTTAAGTAGAAAGGGAATCTGTTTACTTGAAAAGAGTTGTGGCATAGAGTCTTCAAGGAAATGAGGTTGAGGATAACAAGTGATCCTATGTTGGGACTATAAGAGGAGGGTGTGGAGTATAGAGTGTATTTAGATTCCTCATTATATGGGATCAAATGAATGTTGATGCAGAGATGGGAATTTATTTCATATGGTTCTAGGAAGTTAAGAGTCCATGAGAATAACTATGAAACTCATGACCTAAGACAATATTTTCCCTGAGGATGTGGGTGCACTATATTCTGGGAGAGAACATTATTGTTTACTCAAACCATCAGAGTCTCATATACGTCTTCACGCAAAGATATTTGAACCTTAGATAGAGGAACTTTTTGGAGTTCCTATAATATTATGAATTAGAGATAGTCAATACTCCAATGAAGTGAAAAATTGTAGATGATTACTTTATCGGGAAGTCTCAGGCTTGTTTAGTGAATGAGGCATCAGAGAATTTGGATTCCTTACAACTGACCTTAGTTTAGAAGGAGGGTGTATCTTTTCTTCAATTTATGGTGTTGACTCCTATGCTTCCCAACTGAGTGAGAGAGTCCTAGTTAAGAGACATTGACTATGAAGTTATTTATGACCACATATCCTCAGAAGATTGATCCGATGGATTTTGTGAAAAGAGTGAATCACATCATCCTTTTCTAGGGATGAATGGTGGTCCCCATCATGATGCAAGAGGAGGTGATGAGAAATTAACAAACTTATGCTTTGGTTGTACATCCACGTGTGAGTAATATGTAAAAATACCTTCACTGGCTATTTTTTGGGCCGATATGAGACAAAATGTGGCTGAGTTCATCTAACAGTACCTCACCTGTTATCGGGTGAAGGATGAACACCAGGTTCTGATAGGTTAGTTCAATCCCCTTGATATCACTTAGTGTAAATAGTATGAGATATCCATAGACTTTGTGATAAGGCTTACATGAATAGTGAAGTTCTATGATACCATCTGGGTGATTGTTGGCCAAATCATAATGTTGATATATTTCCATTCTGTTAGGGAAAAGAGTTCGGTGGAGAGTTTTAGGCATATGTACATACATGATATTTTTCGACTTGATGGGGTTACCTTGACTATTGTATCCTACCATGATGCATAGTTCATGTCATAGTTTTGGAGAGGCCTTTATGTGGTATTCAGGACCCATATGAGGATGAGTACAACCTTTCACCCCCAGATAGATAGGAAGAACATGCACATTATCTATGTGTGGGAGGATGTGTTGAGGTATAACATGTTATACTTTTTCCAAATCATGGAGGGTCAATTTCCCTTAGAATATTTTTTGGAAAACAATAGCTATCAATATACTATAAACTTTAAACTTTTTGAGGCCCTGTATGGGAGACCCTACAAGTCAACCTTGTGCTGAATAGAGATCGATAAGTCATCTATTGTTGGTCCATAGATGGTTCAGGTGATGATGAAGATGGTCCAGGTCATCCATGAGTGGATGAGGAAATCCCAGATGAGGTATAAATCTTATGTAGATCAACGCTGTAGGCCCTTGGGTTTTGAGAAGGGAGACCACATTCTCTTGAGAGTCTCCCAACAATGAGGTTTGCATAGATTTTAATGGGGAGGTAGGATATTCACGAGTTTCATCAACAAATTTGAGATCTAGAAGAGGGATGGTGAGGTTTCTTTCCACATAACCCTATCCCCATGGTTGTAGAGGTTGCACAAAATCTTCAATGTGTTGCAGTTGAGGAGATACATGCATGACCCCACACATGTTATCAACTAGGGAAAGCTGGTCATCAAGGATGGAGCTACTTTGTGGGGAACCCAATGGATATCAAGGATCCACATGAGAGGACCCTACTTGGACATAAAATACCTTTTAATATTGTGTTGTGGTAACACACGAATATGCAGAAGAGATCCTAGGAATGTGAGAGATAGATATGGGCTCAGTATCCTGATTTTTTTATTTTTTTCTTTTTGGGGACAAAAATCATAAAGGAGGGAATGATTTAGAGATTCTATTTTTTACTTTTATGACTTTGAAATATTTATAGATATATTTTTGGAGCCAGGGGATAAGACGATGTGTGATTCTGAGGACCGGTGCGACTAGAATTAATTTTATAAAAATATGAATTATATTTTACATTAAACAAATAGGGTTTCTTAAAGAAAATGGGATAAACTTGAAATGGAATCCCAGATCATAAATTCAAGACCATAGTTAAGTCCAAAATTTTATGTTTACCCAAGAAAATTTCTAAAATTGGTGATTGTGGGGTGTCTGGATATCACAAATTTTGGAGGTGCATTCAATTGGTTAACTAAATAATTAATTTACTTAATTTATCAATTAACCCGGTTATGGATTCCCAAATAATACACCATTATGGAGATCCTCACAGGGTTAGCTGCATAAAAATGGTACCTTTGAATGGTTTATTATTCCTCCTCCATTGTAAAATCAAAATCTGATGACAATGATCCTATGGATTGAGGAATATTGACGTGCAATAAACACAACAATTTTCATTCTTCAATAGGGAACATATAATTTAAATATGAATGATCCATAACCAGGTAGGAATCAAAATTTATATATTTTAGACTCATTTGATTAAATGTATTGAGAATGATCATCCCTTCCTTTGATATACAAGAATTGTAAGACTTTTCTTGCTCTTGTGTACCCATTTTATTGGTTTATTAAACTTTTTGTGACCTTGGATACCCCTTCTTGCATTCTCTATACAAGAACACTTGGACAAAGAATAATAACCTTTGTTTTGGTGATTTTATCCCTTTGATTCTCTATGTTCTAATCCATTTGGATATGGTTCTAAGGATCAACATTTACTGGTGGTACCGAGCTTGATCAAACCCTTAGATTTGTTGTAGAATCATATGAGAATAACATAACATTGAATCAGTAATGGAATCAAAGGATATGTGGATTTATGGTGATAATTTTTTTGAAATAAAATCAAAAATGGAGAGGAAGGTTAATGAAATTCTCATGTGGTGTGTTTTGGAAACGACGAACCAAAAAAAATCTGTTTCCAACCAACAAACGATCAGAAATGAAAAATCAAAGCATCAAACTCAGATATGTTCCTACCATAAGAGGAACTATGTTACAATGAAAAACCCAACTACATGATGTGTAGTCTAAAAAACACATTCTATTTAGTCTAGTTTCTCTGGTAGCTAGGGTTTTTCTTGGAGTTAAATGCAACACACAGGGTGGAGGGACCACACCTCGTGTACCCCTATCTGATTGGATTGACATGTGTGTTGGGTATACACCTATGATCCTAGGTTCCCTTACACGCCATATATAGTGGGAGGCACACCATGTACTTGGAAGATTACATGGTCTTGAGCATGTGACACACACCAAGTTCTAAGATGGACCTTTACATGCTGTGTAAATAAGTACAAAGACACGTGTAATTTTATACAGAAAAGACCAAGAGAATGGACAAGACCCCTAGTGGATGAGGCACACCATCTACACCACCTACACGCTATGTAGTGTTACACAATTATTGATCCATTGTAAAGACCCGATCTTTAATGAATAAAATTACCTTTCTTTTAATGTCTTATGGATATAGAAAACACATGAATTTTTTTATTATTGTGTTTAAATGACTATTAAGTATCATTACCATTGATAATATAACCATTCAATAGTAATCACACAACTAATATAAATATAAGTTTTTAATAAATCCTTTCAAAATAGATAAAGGAGGTGATGGCCTCGTCTAGTAGACTTAGGCCATACGAAGCTCATTTTTCGGAGCTTGGAAAGGAGGTAGCATCACAAGGATTCACTCTTAACCAATCACAAGTTGAGGTCCAAAAACTTAATCATGAGAAAAACCATTTACGAGGGAAGCTCATGCTAATAGACATCTCTGCCCATATCTTGTACACTGAATGACCCCAAGAAAGCCTCACCACTGCACACCTTACTCCTAGGGCGTATGATGGTGTAATAATGGTATATGTAACAAGACCCTAGAATTATGATTATGTGCATTATTTTCATATAGAATAATGAATATACTTTCATTTTATTATAGTTATTTTTTAAATTATTTTTAAAGCACAAATAATATTTTTTTGGTTAATATTATAATTCAATTAGAAAGTATATTTTGATGAATTAATGGATTTTTGAATTAAATAATATTTTAATAAAATATTATTATTAAATTAATTTTATTAAATATAAATGATTGTATAATTTTTATGAAGTCAATTGAAATTTTTATTAAGGTTTCAAAACTGTTTTTGTCAAAACCCATCAAATTTCAATAAATATCAGTTTTTATTTTAAAAATGAAAATTCACATATTTATAAAATTACTTAGATAAAATTAATATTATTTTTGGAATTAGGAAATCAAAATTATCTAATGGTGAATTTTTCATAATTTTTTGAGACAGTCGAATTTTCGGGTAAAAATAAAATACTGTATAAATAAAATATGTGTTTTATGACATCATAATGACCCAAAAATAATGTAATAAATACTATAATGGGTATTTTCAGGCCAATATATGTTTAACATTAAAATAATGTGATTTTATATTTATTTTACTTATTTTATAAATCCTTAGTTAATTCTTCAAAATGTATAATATATTTTATGACTTTAAATTCATTTCTTTAATAATGTGACTCACCTCCACATAAGAAAGGATAATATTTTCATTTGTTTGGATATTGGACTTATAAAATAATTTTTCCAATCCTCTTTTTTAAAAACCATTGGAAAAAACCATGGAAAGGTTTGTAGTTTTGAATATTTAATTATATAGATTCCAAAACCTATGTTTGTAAAATATTAAAGAATTCCTCTCTCATTTCATATATAAAACCACCCAACCTCCCACTTATATTCACTAAAAATCCTTGGATAATTTCCCTAATCTTTTCTACCCACTCTAGAATCCTCTCAAGGCATCCCAATCTCTCAAGAAGCCAATCTTGAAGCTTTTGAAGTCACACACTCAAGTAAGGGTTTTCTTTCCTTTCTCATTTTTAACCAAGTTTCCATATATTGTTACACCATTTTATTTTCAATTAAAAATGATGGGGTATGCTTTATAACCTCCTCCATACGTCCCTTAATATGTTTTTATTATGGTATACCTCTTTCTATCTCATTAATCCCTCCCATGTACACCCGTTACCGTGCTGATATTTCGTAAGAGTTATTCCATTTCTCCTCTTTCTTCAAGTTTCTTTATTATGTTTCACCTTATTTTTCTAAATTACTTATATTGAGACATGTATCTATATTAATCCTTAATTTTAATTTCATGTATATAAAATTAGAGACCCCTTTCTCTCTCATCAAACATTTTAATGAATTTTTATGTCACGCCGTTAGGCTGTTGAAATTGCACCACGATTTTCCATGCCAAAATCATTGTGTAGTGAATACCATGTCCATTTCTCTGTCAGGGGTATTCAAATTTATACACATATAATTATTGATTATATACTTTCATGTATTTATTCCACATTAATTTATCATGAAATAAATTATGATGTTTAATGAATCCATGTTATATGATATGTGTGGCACACTTGATCATGAGATTAAAATGATTATGAAGGGTGCACCCTGATAACACTCCAATACATTGGGTAATGTTTATTATCCTGATACAACATGTTCAATGAGGGTTTACTCATAATAATTCATGTTAAATGAGGTTTTACTCATTCTAATACATGTGTAATGATCCTTGGATCATGCTAATATCATGTTGTATTTTGTTTCCACATTTCCATATTATGATAATCATGCTATATCATTCATTTATGTTCATGTTTCTCTTATGATCTATAGATATGACTATTTCCTAACATATATTTTATTCTTCATGTCATGTTTGTTTACTACCCTACTGGGCTTTATAGCTCACCCCTTTCTTATGTACATCCTCAAGTTATCCCATGCAGTGTTAAGTATGAAGGAATGTTGTGGTCATGTAAAATAAGCTTTCAATAAAGATGTTGTAATTCATATTTTAAGTTGTAATGCAATGTTCTTAATTTCCCAAGACACTAGACATCTCAATCTTTTGAGTTTTATTAAGTGCATTTTTATGCAATAAATCCTATCTAAATATAAAATAAAGAGCATGGTTTTTATATCCATGTACATTCAGGGGCATGACCAATCATTATAGTAGGACCACACATCGTGTGGGTCCCCTTACACGTCGTGTACCCCTTCCCCCATTTTTGAGAGAACATCATCCTATCATATCTCCTTTATTTGGACTTGTATTTTGGACTAAAATTAGTCTATATTGAGTTTTTTTATATATAGAACATGATGGAATCCAATGTAGTGGATTTTGAGATATGATATGAGATGTTTTAGGAATGAATCTTATTTAGGAAATGCTCAACGATGATAGTGATCAGGTAGGATCACCAGAGTCTTTAGAGTGGAATCATTTAGCGGGGATATACATGGGTCCTCTACCCATCTATAGAGTGGAACTCTTCTACAAGATATGGAATTAGTCCTCTATCTAATTTCAGAGTGACACCCTCATACTGGGATTGGGCAGGGGTCCTCTACCTATCCACGAAGTGGCACCCTCCTATGTAGTCATAGTATGGGTCATCGAATACCAGAGTGGAACCCTCCTACTAGGTTGGACATAGGTCCTCTATATTCTATCTAAGTGGCACTCTCCTATTGTATCAGTAAATGTGTGATCGACTACTAGAGTGGTACCCTTCAACTGGGTTGGGCATAGGTCCTCTACTGACCATTAGAGTGGAACCCTCCAACTAGGCTAGGTATGAGTGCTCAATCAACTTCTAGACCGGAACCATCCAAATCATCTAGGCATTGGTACTCTACCATTTACTAGAGTGGAACACTACTATTTTACTAGGGAATGGTTCATCTATACTGATATTTTTCCCATTGATTGTGATGTATAATAGAGGAGTGTGGATTGACTTGGGAGTCTCTTTAGATAGACACAGGACATGCTTGTCATCAATGATTGAATCATGGAAATGTTAGCACTCTTTCGTGGGTTGTGATATGAGAAGGGTATACCCTTTTATATCATTTGGGTTTATTTGGGTTGAGAATATATATATATATATATCCATGATGTTGGATTATTTTACTCTCTTTATTTGGGTTGAGATGTCTGTTTATCTATTCCTATCATATCCCTTATTTCTCCCTTTTATTTTCAGGTTGTATTACTGGGTATGTATATAATCACCCATGTATGGGAATTTCCATCATGTTTCATATCTTATGTATATGTAAGATAGGTACATGGTGACTATAGTGGAGAATAGGTATACCTAGTGTTTTTGACCACATATGATAGTCGAATATTGGTGATCAGGAGATGGGCTCTCTCAATACTTTTACTTTCTAGTATTTTCAGGTTGGGACATCATTCTAGTTAGGCATGTATTTTTCCATTTACTATTAGTTTTCACTATCATACTCTTGTACACTCTATAGGTTTTCCATATACATGTATATATTATAGACATTTCATCTATTTATTATTATATCTCAAACTTCTTAATTTAGATGGATGGGTGTGTGTGTGCAGGTACATTAAGAAATAGCCTCCCATGTTAGATATGCCTTTAAACTATTGTCTTCATCCCATGGACTATGTAAGTGGGATTAGGGTAGTTGTGAATCGAGCCCCATCAGTTTGGGATATGACATGTGTTTTTAAGTAGGAGAAATATGAGATCATGTTTAGATTGTTATTGATGGTTAGGAACAAATATATTCTTCAAATTTGTGATTCATAAGTATTTTAGTAACATATAAGAGTGAGTATTATTATTTTCAATATTTCTACTCCATAAATAATACCAATTTATATTTTTAAAGATCCTTGGAAGAAATGAATGGAAATAAAAATCCTAGAAGCCGAAATGAATTTTAGTTTATTGGTGAATGTAGGACGTTTTTCAAGTTTATTCAACATGATTTTTTCCCAAAAAGTGTATTTTAGTATTTTCAAGAATCAATACATGTTCGTTATCTATTAAAATATGAATCAAGTGAATATAATTCTATCCATATTCCTTAGAATACACATGGATGAGTTGAATAATACCTATTATCAATTAAACTCTTTAAATATACAAATTATTTCTCTACTTTTATAGATCTTAAGAATCTTTTTTCTCAAGGGGAGGAAAATTCTACTACCTCAAGTGGTATTTTTATAAATAAAAACACTAATAAAATGATGAAAGTTTTTTGGAACCCTTGGAAAATTATGTGAGTTGTTGATGATGATATATTTAATGAGAACAATATTCATATAAAGAATCCAACCAAACCGAGATATGAAATTGATCCAAGTTTGGAAGCTTGTCATGTAGTTGAGGATGATTACTCTTTAGAAGTTAGTGTTTAGGATGTATAAGTGGAACTTAATTTTGAATCCTTGAGGTATTTTGAATGAGGATTGGATCAGGATCCACTAGTTTAAATAACTGAAGGACCTATGGAAGGATTAACTAATATTAAGCAGGAGAGTAATCTTGGACCCTTTCTCTTTAGAACTATAGACTATGGAGGTAATCACAATGAAACTATATCTACAGGTATCCCACCAATGTTTGAGAAATTGGGAGAATGGTTTTTATAACTCTATACCTCCTTTATAGGATAAGTCTCATGAAACCCCTCCAATAATTTTGGATCCACCTGCTCATGACAATGATGGTAGGGATGATAAATATGATGATAGTCCACCCAAACTTTGTGGAAATTCATTACCTTATATTTCCAGAGCTAAAAAACCATCTATACTAACTCACTCTTCTCTAGTTCTTGAAAACCAAGTCATGATTTAACTTTCAATAGATGATTCCCTCCATAATAAGTTTAGTTAACTCCAACAGATACTTCTTAGCATTATTCTTCTATTCATTATTTGGATGTATCAATCCACAGTGATCATATTTATGTTTTATCTCTTTGAACAGATATTTCTATTATTGGATATTAATATATTTTGATTTAAGATATTAAGAATCCCAAATTTGACTCATTAGATGATGAAGTATATATGTTAAGAAACTATAAGTTATTTTTTAGTATCTAAACTCCTAGTCCAAATCCATCCCAACTAGATATCTCCATATCTACTTTATTCATTAATTTAATTTACTTTATTGAGTTTAAGAATGATATTTTGGATGTTTTGAAAGATATCATTCTAGATTTTAGAAGTGTCTATGAATAAGGCATAAAAGAGGATATAAGTTTTACCATTACAAGTGTTGTAGCTCATATCATCTAAAGATATTTATAAAAGTAGATCATATGGATCATGATGCAACATACCTATAATTATATCATAAATTTCATTGAAAATAAATTCTTATTAAATGGATAGATTCAAAATTAATAAAACTAATATATATTTTACTATAAATAATCCTTTGAAAATTATGTTCTTTTCTATAAAAGAACATAAATTTTGGAATATGTTAATTGAAAATATTCATGTAATAAAAATACATATTTATCTATATTTTTATTAATTTCCATGAAATTATATTGATATATTTTTATTAATAAATATTTTACATCTAATTTGTTACAATTTCAAAATTTATAATTAACAATAATTGTTTTTTGTTTTGAAATCAAAATGATATTTATTAACATATTGATATAAATATAATTGATATCTTTAAGATGAGTATAATATTTTTTAATAGTGACACAATATTTATTGAAGAATATAAATACCATTGTTTGTTAAATATTAATTTGATATATGTTTATTAATATTTTAATATTAGTATAACATTTATTATGAAAAGATGACATTATTATAAATAAAATTCTAAGTGAGTATAATTATAAGAATATTGAAATATTTTTTTTAAAATCAAAATGTTTAGTTTTCTTACTTATTTATTAAATAATTTTATAGAATTTATATAAATATATTAAGAAATATATTACTAATATAAATGAAATATAATAATATTAATTTATTATAATATTTCTAATAAAATTAGAATTTAATACTTATTATGAATAAAAATTGAATTTATGTAAGGGTAAGGTAGATGTTTTGAATGATGTTTAAAGCTAACTATATTGAATCATAAGGGTTAGTATGTTCATGTTAGTGTGATTTTGGATATTGGGTAAGGGTAGCATTTGAATTTAATGGTCGTGTAAGGGTATAAAATTAATTATACACTCACATAAATGTAAGACCCAAGACTATGTCAGGATAGATTTCCCAAAGCCTCACTTGAATAAGGGTACTTAGAAGGCTCACATAAAGGTACCGTGGAGTCTTCACACTTTCATATGGTTATCCTAAGGATCATTCTTCTTGTATAATTGTGGTCCTCACCTTGCATAAAGAAATGCAGGTAATTATATACCTTGCATAAATATCAGATTATTATTATGTAAGAGTACTATAACATTAATGTAAGGGTAGGGAACTCGATCAAAAAGTTCTATAAGGGTAACCTAATAATCAAATAAGGAAAAAACAACACAATATAATGTAGCACAACCTCACATAAATGTATCTCATAGTTATTTAAGTGTAGTATGCCTAAATAAAAACATGCACAAGGGAAAAACCTACATCTCAAAATACATATAAGGGTGTCATTCTACTTAAGGGTAAACTCAATTTAAGGGTAGAAAACACCTACCTATTGGAAGTTACAAGTTTCAAAACCTCTTTAAAGGTAAAATTAACAACATGTAATGGTAAGTGCACACTCAGATTTAAACCTTCCTCATTGTTATCTTCTTCCTCTCATGAAATGTGTACTTAATCAAGGGTTAAAGATATATATATATATATGTTATGCATCAATGAAATCTTAAGATAATGTAAAATAAAATAATAATATGTAAATGATTACAGAACCATCCTCTTGTTTTCGAGGCATGACTATTTTATATTAAATCAAAGAATATATATATATAGTATATAATTATCATAATTGTTTATATGATCATTGTTTTTGACATATAAGATAAATATTAGGAGAACATGGCCTCAGTATAAATGAAAACATATATATAGACTAGTTTTTAGTCATCCATATTATCTATAATAGTTTTTAGCATGTTCAATAAGTCTTAAAATCATGACCTCCATGAAAGATTCATAGTAGGAGGTTTATGGGTTATTAAATGATTAGAATTATAGGATGTATTGAGTGTTGTGGCTGTATATTAGTAGGATATTAATAGAAAATACATTTCATATAAACATAATTATAAATGATATTTTATCAAATAACCATAATTATGTGGGAGAGTAACTGGTCTTTAATATACCTAATATTTAAATAGAAATTATAGGTTTTCTATATAAAGAGAACATTTCCTTCAGGTCCCATATTGATCCCTAGTTTTATCCATACAACATATTGTGCAACAAGGATAGTGAGAAAGATTGAAAACATGATATTAGGATTATAACTTTAATAAAATAAGTTCTATTTCATAGGAGTTAATGTTCATGAAAGGATTAATGTATGGGAGAAATTATTTTATTAAATGTCTGTTTTTCGAAATCCTTTATTCTAAGTGGATAATATTTTAAAATTTTATTTTATATTTTCAATGAAAAACCCTTATTTCAAGGGAAATTAAGTTTATGGTTTACAATAACCTTTCTTGTAAATTGTTTTTTTAAAGTTATTTGTTTCTAAACTCTTATTTGTAAAGGAGTTTTTTGATTAATTCTAGTTTAGACATTTTATAATTTTGGGAAATGGTTTTATAGAGTATATAAATAATTATTTTATTTTCAAACTATTATTTAACAATCATGGATTTCATCTATCATTGCTCATATTAAATTTCTATGCACTATATTTCTAATTAACTTTCCATATATGTTATGAAATGAATTTTTTTAATTTTATAGTGTTAAAAAGAAATTTGATTGCTACTAATATTTATGAAATCATATATTTTAATTATTGGAACACTGGATCTGTTTATTCACAAATCATTTTTTATTGAATGGTCAAAGAAGAACATCACACAAATACCAACAAAGGCAGTACAAAAACAGAACTAGAATCAGGGTGGCCTAAAATGGAAAATGCCAAGAGCATTACCCCTAATGATATTAACACCTTCCACCTTGAGACTTACAAAATCATGAAGGAATAAATGCCCTGATCCTGGAAAATCCACCGAAGCAAGAAAATCCACAGCTTTATTATCCTCTCGCCAAGTATGGGACACCTTGATATGATCATAAATAATACACCAACATTTATGAATAGTATACAATAAGGACCAATGAACATTACCTATACCACAAAGTGAATTATACCAGTTCATAGAATCAGTTTCCACCACAGAAATGTTGAGCCTCCTCTGAATACATAAAATCAACCCAGTGAATAAAGCCAGGGCCTCTTCTTGGAGAGAATTTCCACGCCCAAGCTAGATGGAGAAGGACATAAAGACCGAACCACTAGAGTCCCATACAATCCCTCCTCCACTGATTTCTCTTGAGACACAGAAACCATAACAATTAAGTTTTAAGCCGCTTTGGGGAGGATACCAGTAGATCCAGGATCCCTGAAAATTCTTATCAACCAGAGGAGGAGTAGCAGATATAGGAAGGAGTCCCTATAAAGATGTTTCCTCTCTCCCGCACCCAAGCGCTCTGACCTGGTCTAGAAGGAGGTTTCTGGTTCTGCAAATAATACCACGACTATTTTAAGATATCTCTTTAAACAACCAACTGTTTCTTTCCTTCCATAAGAACCAGCAACTAGCAAGAAGAATGGAAAGGAGAGCATCTTTCTCCATACCAATAGAACCCGAACCATTAAACCACCATTCCAGGAATGGTCAGTCAGACATATTATTAGAAGAAAAACCAGTGAAACCACCAAAGAAACTCCATACAGCATGAGCCCAATCGCTATAGAAAAACAGATGTTCCAATATTTCTTCATTATGGCTGTTACAACAGACACATCTGGAGACAAGAAAAATCCCACAGTGTCTCACATTTTCATCTGTAGGCAAAGCTCCCATCCAAATCCTCCAGAGAAGAAAGTTGTACTTTAATGGAATTTTATTTTACCAAAGAAAGCCAAAGTTATCACTATCTGTTACCATAACAGAAGATATTCTTATGTAATCTTTAGAAGAAAAGGATCCAAAGGAGGAAGGATAAAAGATCAGCTTGTCCTCATCAGTGGAAAGTTCCATGCGGTAAAAGAAATCCTGCTGATCATTGTTTAAAACAGAATTAAATAAACTAGGATGCTGACAGGCTTCTTTGAAAGAAAGTTGTAGAACCAGACATCCTGGGTATTCAAGGATCTCCCCACACCAATTACTGCTCCAAAAAAGAGATATCCCCTCTCCCAAAAATACATTGGCAATGAGGTCTTAGAAAGATGATAATTGAAGAAATTTCAACACAAAAAGGATAAAATATAGTAACCTTGTTACTATCTAGATAACACATCATAGACCTCCCCCAAAGCGTGTGACCCTCCAAGACTTCCCAAGCTAGCTTGTCCTGCATACATTTGATAGTCCCCTCAAGACTATTCACCCCAACACCTCCTTCAATAACAGGCTGGGATAACCTCCCCCATGCAACCCAGTGCCTTTTCCCTTCCATCTTTGGATCCCATAAAAAATTGGCATGGATTCTCTCAATATTGCAGATCACACCCTTGGGAACTTTAATAGCCGAAAGAGCATGTATTGGAGAGGTCCAAAGAACATTGTTAATCAAAGATATCCTCCCACCAAAGGATAGAAAATAATTCTTCCAGTTCAGAATACGAGCCAAGATTTTACTAGAAATATGATTAAAGTCATGAATATGAAACCTCCCAGAAGAAAGAGGGGATCCCAGATATTCCATGGGAAAACACCGCTTTGTATATTAAGATGAGAGATCACCATATATATCCTTTCACTAGTGCATCTGCTGGAAATGTAAAAACAAGTTTTATTTTTGTTAACCTGCTGACCACTCCAGTGGAAATAATCATCTAAAACTTTATTCATACACCACAGTGATCTACTTGATCCATTCATGAATATCAAATAATCATCTGTAAACATCAAATGTGAAACCAGAGAAACCCCCAATCTTCTTATATGTAATTATTTTACTCTTTGAAAATAAATTATTGATATGTTTTGTTTTTGTAAGGTTATTTTAATGGTTTTAAAATGAGAATGGAATGATTTAAAAAAATTTTTATTTAAAAAATTTCAATTGGGGACCAGTTATGGTGATGGGGAATGGGGAGTGAACCCATAATATCATGGTGTATTTTTCTTAAAGGTGGTATTTAAACCTTAAATATTCTTATTGGAAACAAGGTTTTATTAAATATTTTAATGTATTTTTAAATTCTATAAATAGATATTATTTTCAAAAGAAATGTTTTGAAGTATCAAAGTAAAAATATGAATTTATTTCAAAGGATATTATACTTTGAAAATAAAAATATTTTAAAAATAATACATCTTTTAAAAGTTTTGAAAAGTATATCTTAATATGGATTTTGAAATCCAAAAAATGCTATTTAGGGAAATTTATGAGTTTTATCACATGTTATATTGTCCACAAAGTATTTTATATAAAAGGAATGGTTTTTTAACTATTTTTTATAAAATCTTAAAAGAGAAAATATTTGACCTAATGTTTTGAAACCCCTTATTGAGTAATTCTGTGTTCACCCCATGCTTTAAAATGATTTTTATAGGTATAATGATGGGAAAAATATTAGTGGTGAATGGTATCAATTAAGATTCTAACAAGAGTGAACCTAAAAAAGTTTTCATTGAAATTTATATAAATTATGACATGCATAAAGGTTTCATAATAATAAAAAACTATAAAACTAAAAGATCGTTGGGTATGTAAATGATCCAGTATTTATTTTTTTATGTTGTATGTTTTTAAGAGTTGAAATTGTTTCACATCTATTGGTATCAACCCATAAATTTGAAATTTATTATAAAGACCCAGAATTTCCATGTAAATGTTTTTTTTAAATAAATGGGAATTTTACAAGTCCACAAAAGTTGACAGCCTATGATTCCGAGGCTTGGTGTGCCTGGAATCAATTTCTGAAGTTTTGTTTAGGTATGTACAGTAAATGTACAAGCAGGTTTTTCTAAATTTTGAACCGGTGCTCATAATTGAAATCCTAGGACACTGTTCAACTCGCAGTACCGATATTCGCTTAAGAAGAATTTCACCTCGACGACAGTTGGTCAAGGGTGAAGGTTAGTTTTTGGTTTTTTCTTAGAAACAATAAAATAAAATAAATGCATGTTTTATTTTATTTTATCTTTTACAACCACCCAAGTGGAAGTTGGAGGTGGGGACCACCACACCTTAACCTCCCATGAGAGTTTATGGTGGTGGGGCCCACCCGAACCTAACCTCCCACGAGAGGTTATGGTGTGGGGACCACCCCAGACAAAACCCCCCAATTAATTGAGGAAAACCTCTCAACTCCCTCATAAATCCTCGCTTAACTTAATGGTTCCACCACCACCCTCTTTTAATGGTGTCAACGCTTCCCCTTTAATTAATTGAGCCATCTCATTTAATTAAATTCTACACTTTGAATTTTAAACCCATCAAACTAAATAATAGAAAATCTATTATTTGGAGGGGATATCTATTCATTTTTTGGAAAAGGATGGAAAAGGAGGATTAGAGCTCTTGAGAGAAAAATCTTGAACAAAGAATGATTCCTCCATGACGAATGCTCCACTGAAGAAGAACGTTGACCCTGACTTCGACCTTATTCCTCGGGACTTGTTCCGACGTAGGACGTCTTCAACTATGACATACTGGTTCACAAAATGACGATCTAGGAAAACGCTGACGTCTGTCTTTTCCCAACGATCCCTCTTCTTCCCCGCGACTCCATTGGCGAACAAAGAACAAGGTAGGGTTTTTAATTAAGTATGATTTTATTCCCTTGATTATTTCCTTCTAAAAACAAAGAACGCAAATCAACTTATGATCAAGTTGATCTACAGATGTTTTCCTTGCAGTATGGGAATATTTTGTTGTGGGAAGTTGTAGGGGTTTAATGCTGTTTGTTTATCACTTCACAATTACACCCCTTATATACATTTGCGGGTTGGGAAGAATCTTTGCGAGAGGGTTTAATGTGCTATTTTCTTTGTGAACTGCTTTCTATCGCTCTAACGCAGAGGGTACAGGCCAAACAAACATGGCCCAAACTCTCTGGAAAACCTTGTGTTTTTTTGAAATCTTTGTGATGAAGGAAGACGACAACCTAAGGATGACCGAAAAATGAGAGTGGTAGCGTATGTCAGTTCCGCTCGGTGAACAAGGAGCCATATCTTGTGCCACGGCGACAAATGGAAGACGCCTGGCCATCCAGCCAACCATGGTATCACCCCGTCACACCGTGGCCCTCGCACCAAAAGAGGGACTTAACCGAGGAGAATCGCCTTCGATCCACCAAGAAACCCCTTCTATTTGCCTCCAAATCAAGCTAAGGAGTTTCCCTAACCTCTGAAAACCTGAACTTCTACATGAGCCTCGAGTGGGAGGAAGGACAAGGGAAAATTTGGGAAATCCCGAGTGGTGCGGAACTTAAAACCCAAACTTTAAGTGGTCGCCCAGCTTACCTGCACGGTTTGGAAAACTGTGCTCCAACCATGAGATTTCTACTATCTCACCCAGGGATTTCTCATAGCTTTCACGCAAGGTCTAAAAAACCGTGCACTGCTCGTGCGAAGCCCACTGTCAAGGCTAATAACTTACAAGATCGGGTCCCCAGGACCAAAAGGATAAAAACTCATAGACCGGGCGTCCGATTGATGAGACATCTATTGCGTTGAGACCCTTATGACATGGATTACCTTTGTGATACTTCTTTATTGGACTTCGTGATAGTTGGAGTATCGACCAGTAGCTCGTGGAGCGGATTCTTCCAGTGATGAGAGAGTAGAGTGTGGAGACCTATCAGGTGGCTAAGACCTGACGACTCCTGACTGATTGACATGGAGTGACCCGACTAGCCAAGTGGGGAGAACCTGGTTGTGGTGTTAGACCCACAGAGGAAGAGTTCCTAGTTGTGGAGGCAGACCCATGGTACTCGACAGGAGGAGTTCCTCTATAGGATATTAGAGGGAGCGCCTAGTTATGGAAGCAGACCCACGGTGGGGAGCGCCTTGGTGATGCAGCAGACCCACGGTACTCGACAGGAGGAGTACCTCAGTAGTCCAAGGTTAGTGGGAAGTGCCTTGGTTTCACGACAGACCCACTGTACTCGACAGAGGATGAGTTATCTAGCAGTTGTGGTTTACTTAATGTGAATAAAGATGAGTCATTTTTTCTATGTTTTCCTCATGATTGAGATGGATTATGATAACCCTGCTTTTTATTACAACTTAAACATGCTTTATTACATAAAACTTCACTTGATACAACAAAGAAGATCGAGAGGTTTAGTGTCTTTGGGGATTAGGATCATTACATAAAAACTTTAAACTTGAAATACAACATCCTTATTGAAAACTTCCTTTACATGACCACTACATTCCTTCGTTCTTAGCATTCCATGGGATAACCTGAGGACATGCATAAGAAAAGGGTGAGCTATAAAGCCCAGTAAGGGAGTACACTATGAATAACATGAGGAGTAAAATACATGTTAGGAAATAGGCATATCAATAGATCATAAGAGAAACATGAACATAAAGGCATGATAAAGCATGATAATCATAACATGGAAATGTGGCAACAACACTTAACATTGAATTAGCATGATCCAAGGCTCATTGCACATGGAGCATGAGTAAACCCTCATTTCACTTGAAGCACGAGTAAAACCTCGTTGCACTTGATTTAGCATGAGTAAACACTCATTGCACATGACGTATCATGATACTATACTTTACCCAATGCATTGGAGCGCTATAAAGGGCGTACCCTTCTTAAACATTTCATTTCATGCATAAGTGTGCCACATGGATCATAAAACATGGATTCATAAAACATAATCATTTATTCCACGATAAAGGAATGTGGAATTAAAACATGAAACTTTATAATCAATAAGTAAATGTGCATAAAGGTGAATACCCTTGATGGAGGAATGGGCATGGTATTCACTACACAATGACATTGGCTTAGAAAATCGGTGCGATTTCGGCAACGTAACGGCGTGACACAAGAATTCATAAAAAAATAGTTGATGAGAGAGAAAGGGGTTCCTCATCATATTTACATGTAATGGACAGTAAGGAGGTCATATAGATACATGTACCAACAATTGAAAAGGAATTTAGATTCATGGTACAAAAGTATTGCTTGAATGTAAAAGAAGAGAGAGAAGTTCCTTTCGGAATTTCGGCATAGTAACGGGTGTACATGGGAGGCATTTAATGAGAGAGAAAGGGTTATCCCATCATTCAAACAATAAGAGGGAAGTATGGGGGAGGTGAGAAACCATACCCCAACATTCATAATTGAAATAAAAAGGGAAATACCACTTAAAGAAAATTGACAAAAATGAGAAAGGAAGAAAAAACCCTTACTTGGAAGTGTGCTTCCAAAGGCTAGAGAGAGGCTTGTGAGAGGCTTCTTGGGAGATTGGGGCACCTTGGGAGGACTCTAGAGAGAGTAGGTCAGAGGTTGGACGAACTTCAAGGGATTTGAGTGAGGAGGAAGTGGGATCTTGGGTGGGTTTATATAGGAAAGGTGAGAGAATTCTTTATTATTTAGGTTTGGGACCCCTTATATTAAAATAATCCAAACCAAAAACCATCCCATGGTATTTGCCCATGGTTTCTGGAAAAGGAAAGAGGAAAACAATATTTTAGAAGGCCAAGGTACGAAATTATTAAAAAATTAGGGTTGCTTATGTGGAGGTGAGTCACACTCCCATGGAAATTAATTTAAAAAAGGCAAAGTGTTGAATAAGTCTTGAGGGCTCCATTAATGCTTTGAAAAGTGAGTCAAACAAATCCAAAACCTCATTATTTTAATGATAAAACATATATTGGCCGAACATAAGGATTATGGTATTTTATTACATCACCATTGGGTCATTATGATGTCATAAAACACAATAAATATTTAAATGGTATTTAATTTTTACCCAAAAATTTGACTGTCTCAGAAAATTATGAAAAATTCACTGTTGGATAATTTTGACGACCTGATTCCAAAAATAATATTTATTTTATCTAAATAATTTTCTAAATATGTGAATTTTCATTTTTAAAATAAAAACTGACATTTATAAAAAAAGTCACGGGTTTTGACAGAAATGGCTTTCAAACCTTAATAAAAATTTTAATTGCATTCATAAAATTATAAGATCATTTATACTTAATAAAAAATTAATTTAATATTAATAATATTATTTTATTAAAATATTATTTAATTCAAAAATATAATTCTTAATTAAATAATAACTAAAAACACCATTTGTACTTTAAAAACTAATTTCAATGTATCAAAAATGACTAGAAATTATATTCATTATTATATACAAAAAAAATAATGTACATGAACATGGTGATACTTATTTGTTACATAACCCCTTAAAATAGCCGCATAAGACCTAAGGGTAAGGTGTGCGATGTTGACAGACTCTTGGGGTTGCTCAGATAACATCGCTCGAGTTGTAATTTCAATAAACTTCCATTTTTCCCGTAGACGATCACGTTCGGATTGACTTGATGAAGCTCATCTTGGGCTTGGTCAAGTGCAAAGGCCAAAGACGCCACCTCTTTTCTGAGCTCCGAAAAATGGGCTTCATAAGGGGAAATTCTACTGGATGAGGCCATCGCTTCCTTTGTCTGAGTAGAAAATTGGTTCGTTAAAGCCTTATATTTAAACTACCCAAATGATCGCTGTTCAACGACTATAAAAGTAACGGTCACAAATCTTAACGTAAAACTAAATAAGTTGACATCTTATAAAAAACATTTTTCATAAAGTAACATTTAACTGGACCAAGAGGGATTTTTCCATTAATGAAACATTGGGTCGTTACAACATTCCCCCCTTAAGAAATTTCGCCCTCGAAATTTTCCTTTTCCCACACTAAAACAAATGTGGGTAACTTAGCTTCATCATATCCTCCGACTCCCAAGTTTCTTCTTCAAACTTGTGGTTTCTCCACAACACCTTGACGAGGGGCATTGTCTTATTTCATAGAACTTTTTCTCTATGATCTAAGATCTTCACTGGTTGCTCCTCATAAGAAAGATCGTCTTCTAATTGTACCACCTTGGAAGAGAGTACATGTGAAGGGTCTGGTATGTACTTCCTTAAGAGGGATACATGGAAGACATCATGCACCTTGGCCATAGTAGGTGGAAGTGCTAGTCGATAGGCCACAGCCCTAACATGATCAAGAATCTCGAAGGGGCTGATGTACCTTGGACTTAACTTCCCTTTCTTTCCAAACCGCATGAACTTCTTCCACGGAGATATACGTAAAAACACCATGTCTCCGACTTTAAAGTCAAGGTCTCGTCGACGATTATCTGCATAACTCTTCTGTCGACTTTGGGCTGCCTTGATATGCTGCTGAATGGTTTTCACCTTCTCCACCATTTCTTCGACCATTTCTGGTCCAAGCAGCTTACGTTCACCGACCTCATCCCAACATGCTGGTGTTCTACACCTTTTCCCATACAGGGCTTCGTATGGTTCCATTTGGATGCTAGAGTGGAAACTATTATTATAAGAGAACTCAACCAGAGGAAGATGTTGATCCCATCCTCATTTAAAGTCCATTGAGCACGCTCTCAACATATCCTCAAGTGTTTGGATAGTCCGCTCGGATTGGCCATCAATTTGAGGATGATAGGCCGTACTGAAGTTCAGTTTAGTGTTCAGAGCATGTTGAAGACTCTTCCAAAAACTTAGAGGTAAATCTTGGATCTCGGTCAGACACAATAGATAGTGGTAATCCATGCAACCGTACCACTTCCCTGATATATATCCATGCCAGTTGATCCAAAGAGAAATCCTCTCGAATAGCAAAGAAGTGTGTAGTCTTTGTAAGACGATCCACAACAACCCAGATTGCATTGTTGCCTTTGGATGTCCTTGGAAGTCCGGTGACAAAGTCCATGGTGATGTTCTCCCATTTCCATTCTGGTATGGGCAATGGTTGCATCATCCCCTTAGACTTCTGCCTCTCTGCCTTCACTTTTTGAAACACCAGGCACTTTGATGTATATTCAGGAATCTCCTTCTTCATATTATCCCACCAAAAGTTTTCTCGGAGATCTCGATACATCTTTGTGCTCCCTGGGTGAATAAAGAAATTTGAACTATGTGCATCATCCAAAAGTTCCTTCTTCAGCTCCGAACTTGATGGAACACATAGTCTTTTCCCAAACCGCACAATTCCTTCTTCATTAACATTAAACTCTAAGGATTTTCCCTTTTTGATAGCTTCCACTTTTTCTTGGATTCCTGCATCATCCTTTTGAGCATCCTTCATCCTTTCCAAAAGAGATAGTTGAGCAATCATTTGTGAAAGGATTGATGATGTTCCCTTCTTTATGATTCCCACATCCATCTTCATCAAGTCTAAGAATATTGGATCCTTCTCAATTCTCATCATTGATAGAATAGCTGGATCCTTTCTACTTAGGGCATCCGCCACCTTGTTCGCTTTCCCAGGGTGGTAATGTATTGAACAGTCATAATCCTTGATGAGCTCTATCCATCTTCTCTGGCGCATATTAAGCTCTTTCTGTGTGAATATATATTTAAGACTCTTGTGGTCAGTATATATCTCACATTTCTCTCCATAGAGACAATGCCGCCAGATTTTCAAGGCAAAGATCACCGCTTCCAACTCCAGATCATGCATTGGATAGTTTCGCTCATGGATTTTTAACTGCCTTGAGGCATAGGATATCACTTTATCATTCTGCATCAGCACACATCCTAAGCCCTTCTTCGAAGCATCACTGAATACCCCAAAAAGCTCCCCACTTGTGGGTAAAGTGAGCACGAGTGCAGTGATAAGCCTCCTTTTCAACTCCTTGAAGCTTCCTTCGCATTCATCACTCCAAGAAAACTTTACTCCCTTTCGAGTTAGCTTGGTAAGAGGGTTGTACAATCGTGAGAAATTTCTCACAAATCGTCGATAATATCCAGCTAACCCCAAGAAGCTACGGATATCAGTTACCGATGTTGGCCTCGACCATCCCTCAATTGCATTTGTTTTGGAGGGGTCCACAAATATCCCATTGCTTGTGATGATATGGCCCAAGAATGAGACTTCCTTAAACCAAAACTCACACTTTCTGTACTTTTCATAGAGATTCTCCTTGCGCAAAGTCTCTAGTACAGTTTTTAAATGCTCCTCATGGTCCTCCTTGGTTTTGGAGTATATTAGAATATCATCTATAAAGACTACCACAAATTTGTCTAGGTAATCTCTAAAGACTCTATTCATCAAGTCCATGAATATTGATGGATCGTTGGTGAGTCCAAAAGGCATTACTATGAATTCATAGTGCCCGTACCTTGTACGAAAAGCAGTCTTGGGGATATCTTCTTTCTTCACCCTTACTTGATAATATCCCAACCGCAAGTCCACCATGGAAAAGTATTGTGCTCCACGCAGCTGATCAAACAAGTCATCGATTCTTGGGAGAGGATACTTGTTCTTTATCGTGATTGTGTTAAGCACACGATAATCTATGCAAAGCCACATTGACCCATCCTTCTTCTTGACGAAGAGGACTGGTGCACCCCATGGTGATGCACTTGGGCGTATAAACCCATTTTTCAGATTCTCTTGTAGTTGTTTCTTTAGCTCTTCAAGCTCAACAACATCCATTCTATAAGGAGTCTTGGATATTGGTAGCGCACCAGGTATAAGTTCAATTGAGAACTCAACATCTCTTCTTGGAGGAAGACCAGGAAGTTCCTCGGGAAATACTTCAGCGAATTCCCTCACAATAGGCATTTCTTCAAGGGTGGTTTCTTCCTTGGACTCAATCATCTGAGCTAGATATGCATGCTCATAAGGCAGTAATATCCATGCTTGAGATGATGGAGCTAAAGGAGATTCATCTTCCTCCTGACACTTGTAAAGAATCAGGGGTCGATTCTCCATATGGAGTGTGATTTCCCTCTCCCGACAATTTATGTTGGCTCTATATAAGGAAATCCAATCCATGCCAATAATTGCATCAAATTCCACCAGAGGGAGTATGATGAGGTTTGCCAGGAAATTCAATCCACAGATTATAACAGGGGAGGACTTATACTCATTAGATGCAATGATTGCCCCATTTTCCGTACTCACCGACATCTTTACTTCCATGATTTGTGGTGGTGTAGGGATTTTTCTACTAAACTTTTGAGATATAAAAGAATGCGTAGAACCTGAATCAAAAAGTACGTTCTCTATTCTTGAATGAATAACTAGCGTACCTGTCACCACTTCGTTGTCGGGGTTCACTTCGGCAGAAGTGATGGCAAAAGCTCTTCCTTGCTGTCTTGGAGGTTGTTGATTGCCTCCGATAACCCTTGGATTAGGGAACTGATTCGCAAAATGACCCGGTTCTTTGCATTTGAAGCATTGAATAACGCGTTGAGGTTCGAATGGAGCGTTCCTCTCCCCTGTCGCAACCGAGGGTCCTTCTTGCTGACAGTTAACAGCTAGGTGCCCTTCTCTTCCATACTTGAAGCATTTTCTTGTCCCCCTAAGGCAATTTACAGGGTGATTCTTTCCACACTTTTGGCAAGTGGGGTGCTGGAATTTCTTAGCGTCGTTGGATTTATCCCTCGGACCACCAGCATTGAAGTCCACCTTACGCTTCTTGTCCCCATGATACCCTTGTGATTCTCCGATCTCCATTTCAACCTTGAGGGAACATCGGACAATTTCCTCATAGCTGTCGAAGTCACGGATCGCTAATGCTTTCTGCAAGCTAGGCTTCAACCCACCAAAGAAGCGGTCAACCTTGCATTAGGGGGTAACAACAAATCCGAAAGCATATCGTGCAAGACTTGTGAAGTTTGCCTCGTACGCTCCCACAGATTCTTCATCTTTCTACTTGAGGGAAAGGAAGTCCCTTTCCATCTTAAAATGGAGGGTGCGCGGAAAATATTTATCGAAAAACATCTTCCGGAATTCCTTCCATTCCAAAGCCTCGATATCCTCCTCAGGCTTCGTATTTTTGATCAACGTCCACCATTGATCAGCTTCACCCTCTATACGATAAGCCGCCAGGAGAACCTTCTCTTTTTCAGAGCATTGGAGGATGGAGAATATCTTTTCAATGGAGTTGATCCATTGTTCAGCGATCGTGGGATCAGATGATCCACTAAAATTAGGATGCCTTTGTCTCATGAAGCTTTCAATAACGACTTTTTCATTCTTAGGGGGGGTTGAACGTTCCTCTTGACCAGTGTTTCTATTAAAAACTTGTTTTAGCTGAGAGAGAAGCGTGACAAAGTTCGCGATTCCCGCTCCTATTGGATTGGGCATCTCGTAAGTACAATCATCACACAGATCTTCACAACGGTTGTTAGCCCGAGTTCTCCTATTACTGGCCATTGGCTGGAATAAAAGGAAAGTTAGGGGTAACACATAAAGGGTAATCCAAAGACAAAAGTTGATGACTTATAAATAAACTTTAATCTCTTTAACTCATGAGTCTATAGGATTCAATCCAGGCTTTTCATGATCTTCCTTCTAACATATATTCTGAGGGGCATTTTTCCCTTAATAAGGGTTCATACTAAGATTGTGAATTTATCAAAACATATCCCCCGGGAGTGTCGTAACCAAGAGTGCAGCAAGGCCCGTTGTCGTGCACCAGTTCCCGTTCGAGTCTAGCTCAAAGCGGTGTTTTCGGGTTTTACCCCTAGGATACATCTGTGCCAGAGCCGCCTCTACCTACTCGTATGCAGACAGGGATGTATTTGTTTGATAAACCACTTACATAGTATTTACCAAAACTTAGGGATTCTTTTACTATACTTAGTCTTGTATCTAAGGATTTACTAGGGTTTCCTAATCCCAAAAATAACTAAACCTATCCTATGATACCAACTATGACAACCCTGCTTTTTATTACAACTTAAACATGCTTTATTACATAAAAATTCGCTTGATACAACAAAGAATATCGAGAGGTTTAGTGTCTTTGGGGCTTAGGATCATTACATAAAAACTTTAAACTTGAAATACAACATCTTTATTGAAAACTTCCTTTACATGACCACTACATTCCTTCGTACTTAGCATTGCATGGGATAACCTGAGGACATGCATAAGAAAAGGGTAAGCTATAAAGCCCAGTAAGGGAGTACACAATGAATAACATGAGAAGTACAATACATGTTAGGCAATAGGCATATCAATAGAGCATATGATAAACATGAACATAAAGGCATGATAAAGCATGATAATCATAACATGGAAATGTGGCAACAACACGTAACATTGAATTAGCATGAGCCAAGGCTCATTGCACATGGAGCATGAGTAAACCCTCATTGCACTTGAAGCACGAGTAAAACCTCGTTGCACTTTATTTAGCATGATTAAACACTCATTGCACATGAAGTATCATGATACTATACTTTACCCAATGCATTGGAGCGCTATAAAGGGCGCACCCTTCTTAAACATTTCATTTCATGCATAAGTGTGCCACATGGATCATAAAACATGGATTTATAAAACATAATAATTTATTCCACGATAAAGGAATGTGGAATTAAAACATGAAACTTTATAATCAATAAGTAAATGTGCATAAAGGTGAATACCCTTGATGGAGGAATGGGCATGGTATTCACTACACAATGACATTGGCTTAGAAAATCGGTGCGATTTCGGCAGCGTAACGGCGTGACACAAGAATTCATAAAAAAATGGTTGATGAGAGAGAAAGGGGTTCCTAATCATATTTACATGTAATGGATAGTAAGGATTTCATATATATACATGTCCCAACAATTGAAAAGGAATTTAGATTCATGGTACATAAGTATTGCTTGAATGTAAAAGAAGAGAGAGAAGTTCCTTTCGGAATTTCGGCATAGTAACGGGTGTACATGGGAGGCATTTAATGAGAGAGAAAGGGTTCTCCCATCATTCAAACAATAATAGGGCAGTATGGGGGAGGTGCGAAACCGTACCCCAACATTCATAATTGAAATAAAAAGGGCAATACAACTTAAAGAAAATTGACAAAAATGAGAAAGGAAGAAAAAACCCTTACTTGGAAGTGTGCTTCCAAAGGCTAGAGAGAGGCTTGTGAGAGGCTTATTGGGAGCTTGGGGCACCTTGGGAGGACTCTAGAGAGAGTAGGGCAGAGGTTGGACGAACTTCAAGGGCTTTTAGTGAGGAGGAAGTGGGATCTTGGGTGGGTTTATATAGGAAAGGTGAGAGAATTCTTTATTATTTAGGTTTGGGACCCCTTATATTAAAATAATCCAAACCACAAACCATCCCATGGTATTTGCCCATGGTTTCTGGAAAAGGAAATAGGAAAACAATATTTTACAAGGAAAAGGTCCGAACTTATTAAAAAATTAGGGATTCTTATGTGGAGGTGAGTCACACTCCCATGGAAATTAATTTAAAAAAGTCAAAGTGTTGAATAAGTCTTGAGGGCTCCATTAATGCTTTGAAAAGTGAGTCAAACAAATCCAAAACCTCATTATTTTAATGATAAAACATATATTGGCAGAACATAAGGATTATGGTATTTTATTACATCACCATTGGGTCATTATGATGTCATAAAACACAATAAATATTTAAATGGTATTTAATTTTTACCCAAAAATTTGACTGTCTCAGAAAATTATGAAAAATTCACTGTTGGATAATTTCGACGTCCTGATTCCAAAAATAATATTTATTTTATCTAAATAATTTTCTAAATATGTGAATTTTCATTTTTAAAATAAAAATTGACATTTATAAAAAAATTCACGGGTTTTGACAGAAATGGCTTTCAAACCTTAATAAAAATTTTAATTGCATTCATAAAATTATAAGATCATTTATACTTAATAAAAAATTAATTTAATATTAATAATAATATTTTATTAAAATATTATTTAATTCAAAAATATAATTCTTAATTAAATAATAACTAAAAACACCATTTGTACTTTAAAAACTAATTACAATGTATCAAAAATGACTAGAAATTATATTCATTATTATATACAAAAAAAATAATGTACATGAACATGCTGCTACTTATTTGTTACATAACCCCTTAAAATAGCCACATAAGACCTAAGGGTAAGGTGTGCGATGGTGACAGACTCTTGGGGTTGCTCGGATAACATCGCTCGAGTTGTAATTTCAATCAACTTCCATTTTTCCCGTAGACGATCATGTTCGAGCTTGACTTGATGAAGCTCAGCTTGGGCTTGGTCAAGGGAAAAGCCCAAAGACGCCACCTCTTTTCCAAGCTCCGACAAATGGGCTTCTTAAGGGGCAATTCTACTGGATGAGGCCATTGCTTCCTTTGTCTGAGTAGAAAATTGGTTCGTTAAAGCCTTATATTTAAACTACCCAGATGATCACTGTTCAACAACTATAAAAGTAACGGTCACAAATCTTAACGTAAAACTAAAGAAGTTGACATCTTATAAAAAACATTTTTCATAAAGAAACATTTAACTGGATCAAGAGGGATTTTTCCATTAATGAAACTTTGGGTCGTTACATGGATCACTTGATAACTTAGGTATATGTGTTTTCATATACCTAATTAAGGTTATCTATTGACTTTATATTTTTTGGATTGTCCTTGTTGGATTTTGTGAGACCTTGAGGGTATCAGGTTCCCTACTGAGTATCGTTATACTCACCCTGACATAGTTATACCCGCACCTCATTGTGTTGGATGCAGATGATAGACAATGCTGACAGAGGTTGAGAGTACCAGGACTGGACGATACCTAGAGGTGGACCATATGACATGTCGGTACATGGAGGAGGCTGATGGACCTGGAGTGCTGAGGAGGCGATCTGTACCTACCCTTCAGGTAGGAACCCTTTGGATGAACTAGTAGCTATTTTTCCTTTCTTCAGTTTTAATTTCACATCCAATTACTTGTACTTTATAGTTGGGCTTGTATTTCTGGCCTCTTTTACTTTCATCACTCTTCTGTTATACAATTTTACTTAGTGTTTCGTATCCATATGTGTACTCTGTTGTGTTTATTTACAGTTTATAAAGGCAATTCTTTCCTAGTTTTAGGGAATTACGCCTTTAGTGCTAGTCTCCAGCCCCTGGCCTATGGAAAACGGGCTTGGGGTAGTCACGTCACGGGCCCTGGGGGATAGGTCATGAAAGATTGGTATAACAGGAGTTAGTTCTACCACAGAACTTAGGACTCTGATATTTTCTATAAAGCAATAGTGTTAAGGGTAGGGAGTATGGTTTTCAGTCCAGGGAGTCCAGTGTTAGTGATGCGACCGACGTATCCATACACCAGGACCCAAAATTATGATTTCCAACTCAGTGTATGAAAACAATGATTACGTGTGTATTTTCAAAGGTTTTATTTAAGTCAGCTCAACCAGGTCAGCTCAACAGGTATAATCTTTTCACTGTGTCACATCCGTTTCTTTCGGGATGCCTCCATGCGGATGATTAACTAGAGTCCCAAGATTTGTATGCACAGATATCCCACCGATCGATGAGGCCTTGGTTCATGGCCCTTTTCTAGCGGAGGCACCAGCGGTACCACTTCCTGTTGGGCGACTGATGATACCTGCCCCAATGGCAGACGATGCATGCTTCTTGAGCACGTTGCATGACTTCCAATGTTAGAGGCCACCTAGGTTCAGGGGAGAGATGGACTCGCAGGCGGCTGAGGATTGGATGGAGGCTATGGTGAGAGTTTTCTGACTTTTAGGGACACCAGCCGACCTCATGGTGATTATTTCTACCATCCTTCTATAAGATGTAACGAGAAGATGGTGGATATTGATGCTCTAGGTTCACGATGAGATAATGCTTCTCTAGGAAGACTTCGAGAGACTGTTTTGGGTAGAGTTTGTCCCACTGACCCTTCGTGCAGTGTGCATACAAGATTTAATTCATCTACAGTAGGGCAGCATGACTGTATCTCAGTACTCAACAAGGTTCACAGACCTCTCATGCTACTCTACTGATATGGTGCAGGACCCATTCTCCAGGGCCCGAACCTTCGAGTAGGAGCTCATACGGGAGATCAGAGCTCTGATGATCTCACTCAGCATCCCAACGTAGGAAGGGGTGCTAGAGAGAGCCCTCATAGTGGAGAGTTTCCTTACCGAGAAGTCTACATCAGTGAGATCCGCCACCAGTCAACACGTAGTATAGTCTTCTATAGCTGGAATCAGACAGATGTCATAGAGGTCTAAGAGGACTAGACCTATAGGTGGATGACCGAATGAATGAAGATCACATGTGTGTGGCACCCGAAGCGGAGACAAACATTCCATGAGAAGGTAGTGTTACTCATGTGGCGGGGATGTTCACATGGATCGTGACTCCCCGACCCACCATTCAGATGATTAGTAGAGTGTCGAAGGACTTCCCAGGTAGATACATAAATTTGATCGAGGCGGCCTGCAGGGAGCAAGTGGATGTGGTAGAGGAGCTGGTCGTGTAGCTGGCGGTAGGCGACGTTTCGAGGTGTTACCACCACCACCACCAGGAGGTCCACCCCGACCATAAAGAGAAAGTGGAAAGGGGAGAGCTCATCTCTAGGCAGCTAAGGAATACGATCATGGTGTTTCAGAGATGATTCGAGGTATGATCTGTGTCTACTCCACCATAGATTCAGCACTAATAGACACAAGTTCCAGTCACTCTTTCTTTTCCACTACCCTCGTTCTGAGCTTGGAGATTCTGATGGAGCTGTTGGCTCGATTCTTATGGCTAGATACTTCTACGGGAGTAGACTCGACGATTACGCACTGGTTCCATTAGTGTGAGCTTACTATAGGAGGCGATATATTTGGATGGGATCTCCTAGTAGCGCCGTCGAGGCCTTATGATGTCATCTTGGGTATGTACTGGTTATCTATAATCCATGCATAGATAGAATGTATTAGGTGCAAAGTGCGGTGTGTCCGCATGGATGGGACCAGGTTTACCTTCACCAGTGAGAAGGGAGCCTTTGCAGCGCAGGATGAACTTACTTGGAGGAGAGTGCAGCCGATCACTCATCAGTTGGCCAGCCTTACCCTTGGAGTGGTTGATGTGGAGAGTCCGAGCTATCCTGTAGTGGTGGAACAGTACACAGATGTTTTCCCTGATGATGTTCTAGGTCTACCTCCTTGCAGAGAGGTGGAATTTTACATTGACCTGTACCTTGAGACGGCACCGATATCTACACCAGCATATCAGATAACTCCCGCAGAGCTTTGAGAGCTGTGGGTACAGCTATAGGAATTGCAGGGGAAGGGATTCATCCGGTCTAGTGTTTCTCCCTGGGTATCCCCAATTCTGTTCACCAAAATAGCAGTTGGGATCTTGAGGCTTTGGGTCAACTACCGGTTCCTAAACCATGTGACCGTGAAGAACAAGTACCCACTCCTAAGTATTGAAGACCTCTTTGATTAGCTGAAGAGAGCATGGTGGTTCTTGAAGATAGACCTCAGATCAGGCTATCACCGGCTCAGAGTTCGAGACGAGGATCTACAGAAGACGACCCTTAGATGTCAGTACGACCACTACGAGTTCTTGGTTATGCCATTTGGAATAACCAACACTCCAACAGTGTTCATGGGACTCATGAAAAGGATATTCCATCCGCACCTCAACCACTTTGACATAGTCTTCATAGAGGACATTCTGATCTACTCGAAAACTAAGGAGGAGCATGAATACCATTTATGGGTAGTACTGGATACACTCCAAGAGAACCAGATTTATGGAAATCTCTTGAAGTGATAGTTTTGGATCCAAGAGGTTAACTTTCTAGGACATGTCATCTTGGGGGATGGAGTTATAGTGGATCTAGTGAAGATTGAGGCGGTACTTTCTTGGGAGCCACCGAGGAGTGTCATGGATGTATGAAGTTTTCTGGGTCTGGTTGGATACTATCAGAGATTTATGCCATATTTCTCTAGAGTTGTAGCACAACTATCAACATTGATGAAGAAGGGGAAACCATTTGTGTGGTCAGAGTGATTCCAGAAGATCTTTCAAGAGCTAAGGCAGAGGCTAACTAGTGCCTCCCATCTTGAAGCTTCCAGAGGAGGGCATAGGGTACGTAGTTTACTGCGATCCATCAGGGACTAAAATCGGATGTGTCCTGATGCAGGAGTGAGTGGTGATCACATAGGGTTCTTAGCAGTTGAGACAAAATGAGCAGAACTACACTACCCATGATCTAGAGTTAGTAGTAGTGGTCTTCGCCTTGATGATGTGGCGACACTATCTGATGGGCGAGCGCTTTATAGTGTACTCTGATCACAAGAGTCTCAGGTATATCTTCTCCCAGAAGGACCTGAACCTGAGACAACGATGTTGTCTTGAGTTCCTCTAGGAATATGACTTCGAGATAGTCTATACTCTTGGGAAGGGGAACATTGTTTCTTATGCACTCAGTAAAAGATATGATATACAACTGCTAGGTGAGGCGGCAGATCAGCTGACCGCTTTGTAGATATCCTTTGGGGATAGAGATGGAGCAACCCTCCTTCAGTATCTTACAGTCACTCCCCCACTTCTTCAGCGATTCAAGGAGGCACAACATGGGGATGATGACTGTGAGAAACAATGTGCTCAGATATCCGCAGGTTAGGCACCTGATGGATTTTTTGAAGGTGGGGAGCACGTCATCCTCTTCAGAGAACATACCATGGTACCAGTGTCACCTTATGAGGATGTTTTGAGGTATTTACATACATAACCTCTAGAGGTACATCCAAGAGTGGAGATGATGTACCATGATCTCAGACGACAACACTGGTGGCCAAGAATGAAGAAATCAGTTGCAGAGTTTGTCTCTCGATGCCTCACTTGTCAGCAAGTGAAGGCGGAGCATCAGGTACCAGTAGGCTTGGTTCAGACTTTAGAGGTTCCAGAGTGGAAGTGGTATGAGATATCCATAGACTTCGTGATAATAATTCCACGTATATCCAGGGGTCATGACTCGATTTGGGTGATCGTTGACCGACCCACCAAGTCAGCCCACTTCCTACCAATCAGAGAGCAGGGTTCAGTAGAGAGCTTGGGATGCCTCTACATGCAGGTGATTGTGTGGCTACATGGACTAACTTCGACGATTGTCTTCGATCATGACACACACTTTACTTCTAGGATATGGTAGGGGTTGTATAAAGCTTTTGGGACACAGCTTCATTTGAGCACCACCTTCCATCCTCAAACAGATGGTCTGACTGAGCGGACCATCCAGACCCTCAAGGAAATGCTGCGTACTTATGTCCTCGACTTCGGTCGCAGTTGGGAGGATCACTCAACTTTGGTGTATTTTGAGTACAAAAAAAACTATCACTCCACCATTTGGATGACACCTTTTGAGGTGTTATATGAGCGACCTTGTAGATCACCTTTGTGCTGGACTGACCCAGGGGAGTCAACACTAGTGGGACCATAGACGGTATGGGCTACCACAGAGAGGGTGAAGATCATTTAGGAGCGGATGAAGACTGCACAGAGCAGGCAGAAATCATATGCCGATAGGAGACAGAGACCTCTAGAGTTTGAGGATGGTGACCACGTCTTTCTACGGGTCTCACCCCGACGAGATCTACCGAGATTTGGCTATGGTGGTAAGTTATCTCTGAGGTTCATCAGATATTTTCAGGTCCTCAGCATAGTTGACGAGGTGGCATACCACCTAGATCTTCCACCTCAGTTTCACCGGGTGCACGACGTCTTCCACGTATCTCAGCTGAGGAGATACGTGCATGACCCTTCCCACATCATCGACCATGGCGAGTTGGATGTCGATGATGGGGTGACTTTTACAGAGGTTCCAGTAGAGATTGAGTATTGACAGGAGTGGGTCCTTCATGGACGGTTGATACCTTTGGTGCACATTCACTGGAAGCACGAGAACCTCCGGGAGAGCACATGGGAGCGGGAGGCTCCGTTGCATGCTCAAAACCCCTACTTGTTCCCTTTGTTATGAGTTGTAGCTTATAGGGACGTAGAGCCCTAAGGTGGGGAGAATGTAAAGACCCAGAATTTCCATTAATTTTTTTTAAATAAATGGGAATTTTACGAGTCTGTGAAAGTTGACAGTGCGTGATTCTAAGGCCCAATGTTCCTAGAATCAATTTATGATGTTTTTTTCGGGTACGTTCAGTAAACATACAAGTGAGTTTTTCTAGATTTTGAATGAGTGATTGGTATTTAAATCCAAGGACACTGTTGAACTCGCATCACCGATATTCGCTTAAGAAGACTTTCACCTTGACGACAGTTGGTCGAGGGTGAAAGTTAGGTTTTGGTGTTTTTCTTGGAAATAATAAAATAAAATAAACACATGTTTTACTTTATTTTATCTTTTATAACCACCCAAGTGGAAGTTGGAGGTGAGGACCACCACACCTTAACCTCCCATGAGAGGTTATGGTGGTGGGATCCACCCAAACCTAACCTCTCACGAGAGGTTACAGTGTGGGGACCACCCGAGATAAAAACCCCCTAATTAATTGAGGAAAACCTCTCAACTCCCTCATAAATGAGGGAGAGTCTCTTTACCTCCTTTAAATTAATGGTGCCACCAACCCCTATTTTAATGGTGTCAACACTTCCCCCTTAATTAATTGAGCTATCTCATTTAATTAAATTCTATAATTCGAATTTTAAACCCATCAAACTAAATAATAGAGAATCTATTATTTGGAGGGGCTATCTATTCATTTGTTGGCAAAGGATGGAAGAAAAGGATTAGAGATCTTAAGAGAAAACTCTATAATGAAGAATGATTCCTCTACAAAGAATGCTCCACCGACAAAGAACATCGACCCTAACTTCAAGATTCTTCCTCGGGACTTCCTCTGATGTAGGACGTCTTCGACTATGAGGAGCCGACACACAAATCGATGATCGAGGAAAACACCGATGTCTTTCTTTTCCCAACAATCCGTCTTCTTCCCCACAACTCCGTCGGTGAACAACGAACAAGGCAGGGTTTTTAATTAAGTATGATTTTATTCCCTTGATTCTTTCCTTCTAATAACAAAGAACACAGATCAACTTATGATCAAGTTGATTTGCATATGTTTTACTTGCGGGATGGGGATATTTTGTTGCAGGAAGTTTTTGGGGTTTAATGCTGTTTGTTTATCACTTCACAAGTACACCCCTTATTTTATTTTGTGGGTTGGGAAGAATATTTGCAGGAGGGTTTGATGTGTTATTTTTTTGTGAACCGCTTTCTACAGCTCTAACACAGAGGGTGCGAGCCAAAAAAACATGGCACGACCTCTCTGCAAACCCTTGTGTTTTTGTTGAAATGTTTGCGATGGAGGAAGACGACAACCAGAGGCCAGACGGATGATGAGAGCGGCGGTGTACATCCATGCTGCTGGGCGAACAAGGAGCCGCAGCTTCTGCCGCGACGATAAATGGAAGACGGCTAGCCATCCAGCCAGTTGTGGTGGCACCTCGCTACACAACAGCCCTCGTGCCAAAAGAGGGACATACCAGAGGAGAACCTCCTTCTATTCACCAAGAATCCCCTTATATTTTCCTCCAAATAAAGCTAAGGAGTTTCCCCAACCTCTGAAAACTAGAACTTCTACATGAGCCTCGTGTGGGAGGAAGGACGAGGGAAAATTTGGGAAATCCCGAGTGGCCCGGGACTTAAAGCCCTAACTTTATGTGGTCACATGGATTACCCGCATGGTTTGGAAAACTATGATCCAACCATTTGGTTTCTAATATCTCACCTAGGGATTTCACATGGCTTGCACACACGATCTGACAAACCATGCTCTGCCCGTGCAGAGCCCACTGTCATGGCTAATAACATACAAGACTGGGTCCCCAGGACCAAAAGGCTAAAAACTCACAGACCATGCATCTAATTGACGATCCTTCTGTTGCGTCAAGACCCATTTGAGGTGGAGGAGATTTGTGATACTTCTTCATGGGGCTTTGTGACAATTGGAGTATCGACGAGTAGCTCGTGGAGCCGATTCTTCTGGTGACGGGCGAGTAGAGTGTGGAGACCTAGTAGCTGGGTGAGACTTGACGACTGCTGACCGATTGACTCGGAGTGACTCGACTAACCTAGTGGGGAGCACCTGGTTGTGGTGGCAGACCCATGGTGGAGGAGCACCTTGTTGTGGCGGCAGACCCGCGGTACTCGACAGGAGGAGTACCTTTACAAGCTATTAGGGGGAACGCCTATTTGTGGCGACATACCCACGGTGGGGAGTGCCTTGGTGACGCGGTAGACCCATGGTACTCAATATGAGGAGTAACTCAGGAGTCCAAGGTTAGTGGGAGCACCTTGGTGTTGCTGCAGGCCCACTGTACTCGACAAAAGAGGAGTTCTCTAGCAGCCGTGGTTTCATTAATGTGAATAAAAATCCTGGTTGAGCTGAGACCGTTTTTTTTTGTGTTTTCCTCATGATTGAGATAGATCACTTGATAACTTAGGTATATGTATGTATATATACCTATGTAAGGTTATCTATTGATTTCATATTTTTTTGTTTATCCTAGATTTATTTTGTGAGACCTTGAGGATCTTGGGGTCCCTACTGAGTATTGTTATACTCACACCTAAACGGGCTATTCCCACACCTCGTTGGGTTGGATGCATACGACGGATAGCATTGACAGAGGTTGAGTGTACCGGGACTGGACGGTACCCAGAGGTGGACCATATGGTGTGTCTGTACACAGAGGAGACGGATGACCATGGAGTGTTGAGGAGGTGATATGTACCTACCCTTCAGGTAGGAACCCGGTGGATGACCCAATAACTATTTTTCCTTTCTTCAGTTATACTCGTACATCCAGTTCCTTATAATTTACAGTTGGGGTTCTATTTCCAGCCTCTTTTACTTTCAGCACTCTTCTATTATACAATTTTACTTAGTGTTTCGTATCTAGATATGTGCTCTGTTGTGTTTGTTTACAGTTTATAAAGGAAATGCCTTCCCAATTTTAGGGAATTACGCCTTTGGTGCTAGTCGCCAGTCCTTGACCTATAGAAGGCCATCTTGGGGTAGTCACGACATGGGCCCCAGGGACGGGTCGTGACATTTATGTTTTTCCCCAGATCTTGGAGTGAGTTTCTTGGGATGTAACATTTAGTATCAGAGTAGAGTTTAAATATTTTTCGATATTAGTATGAGACTCTTAAAGGTTAGTTTTTTCTTCTTAGAATTGTGGGGATATGTATTTAAGTGGCTGATGATATTTTTTAATTAATAAGAGATCAATTGATCATAGTTTTCATAATTTTGGGAGACATTTATTGTAACACAACCCTTGAATTTAGTATGTGTTTTAGTAAAATGTTTATTTTAAGAGTAATGTTTTTTATTTTATGGAAATAAATTTAAATGTATTAATAACCTTTAAGGTTTATTTTATCATTAATGTTGAGGTTATTGAGATTTATTATGGAATTAAAAATTTGTTTAGAAAATTAATATTTAAAGGATACAATCTCTTTAGGGGGAAATTATAACGTCTCAACAATTCTTGAATAAATATCTTTGAAAATAAATGATTATTAAATGAATAGTGTCACAATTAAAACTATCTTAGATAAATTTTAACATATTGTATATTATAAAAAATTATGTGAAATTCTATACTAAAAATAAATTTATGAATATGTTAATTTAAAATATCCGGGTTATAAAAATACTTTTTTATCTATATTTATTTTATTTTCAAATAAATAATATAGATTTATTTTAATTAAACATAAAGGCACATATAATATGTTATAATTTAAAAATTTATACATAACCATAATTTAATTTCTTTGAATTAAAAAGGATGTTTATTAACATATAGATATAAAATTAATTAATATATTTTGGATGAATATAATCACTTGTTAATAGTGAAATGATATTTATTATAGAATTTAAATAAATTTGTTATTAATAATTTAAATTTAATTTAAGTATATTAAAAAATTAATATCAGTATAACATTAATTAATAATATAATAAATTCTCATAAATAAAATTCCAAGAGAGTATAATTATAAGATGATATAAATAAATATATTTTTAAAAAGAAAATGTATAATTTTCAAATATATGTATAAAATAATTTTTGAGAAATTAGATTAATATGTTAAGATATATATTAATAATATAAATGGAATATATTAATATTAATGTATTATCAGAGTTTTAGTAGAATTATAATTTATTACTTATTCTGTAAAAAAAATGAATCTTGGTAAGGGTAAGGTAGAAGTTTTTAATGCCACATAAAGGTAACTATATCACTACATAAGGGTCAGTCGATTAATGTAAGGGAGATTTTAGATCTTATGTAATGGAAGTGATATAATTTTAATGTTATGTAATGGTATGATCTCAATTCTGTTCTCATATAAAGGTATGACATAACACTCCATAAGGGTAGCTCGTACAAAGACTCACCTGATTAAGGTTATTCAAATGCCTCACATAATTGTACCATAACCACTCTATACTTCCATATGGGTAACAAAAGTATCATTCTACTTATGTAAGGGTATTCCTCACTTTAAGTAAAGGTGTGAAAGTTATTCTATACATTGTGTAAACTTTAGCTTGTACTTACGTAAGGGTACTCCATCACTTTCGTAAGAGTAGGATTGTCTTTCAACAAGTTCAATAAGATTAACCGACTCCTCACATAAGGGATAAAAAACCAACACAGGGTTAAAAAAACCACATGTAAAGGTAGGTACTAGCTACATAAGGGTAGTATTCCTAAATTAAAACTTGTTTAAAGGTACACCCTGCATATCAAAATCCGTTTAAGGGTATAGTACTACTTATTTAAGGTTAAAATAACATCATATAAGGGTAGAAAACACCTATGTAATGGTAATTTATAGTTTTAAAAAATTTATAATGATAAAATTAATGAAACATTTATGTAAGTGCACATATGGATTTAAACTAGTTGTATTGTTATCTTCTTCACCGTGTGAAACCTATAGTTAAGTGAGTGTTAAAGATATATATAAATATATATTATGTATCAATTAAACATAATACAATATAAAATAAAATACTAATATCTAAACAATTCAAGAACCACCTTCTTATCTTGGAAGTGAAAATATTTAATATAAAATTAAATATTATATATAAAGCATGTCAATATCATATTGATTCACATGACAATTTTTTATGACATAGAGGATAAATATTAGTAGAAAATGGACTAATTATAAATGGAAACATTTATAAATCCTTATTTCTAATCATCAAAATTCTCTATACTAGTTTTTAACTTGTTCCATAAGTCATAACAACTCGACCTTCATGAAATATTTACATTAGGATGTTTATGGATTATTAAATGATTATAATGATATAGAGTGTTTAGTTTTGTG
Organism: Viscum album; assembly: GCA_963277665.1. Lineage (NCBI taxonomy): Eukaryota > Viridiplantae > Streptophyta > Magnoliopsida > Santalales > Viscaceae > Viscum > Viscum album. The sequence continues at coordinate 681,734,258 of OY728165.1, forward strand.
GTTTTATATAAGTAGGATAATAATAGATATTATATTTTATATAAAAATAATTGTAAATAAATATTAATAAATTCTCCATAATTAAGTAGATGGGTAATTGGTCTTTAATATACATGATATTTAAATAAGAATACATTATAAAGGTTGTCTAATTAAAGATAATCTTTACTTAGGGTTCTATATAGATCCCTAGTTTTTTTTATATAGATTTGATCATGATATGGAAAGTGAGAACAAATAATGTCTCATATTAGGATTGTACCGATGAAAAATGATGTTTTTCTTAGTTATAGTTTATTTCTATGTCAGGATTATGGTAAGGGAAAGTTTATTTTAATAAATTTATTTTTTAAAAAACATTTATTATAAGGGGATGAGATTTTAAACTACTATTTGATGATTTCAATGAAAAACTATTATTATATGGGAATATAAATATATGGAATTAAAAATCCTTTATTTTAATGGAAAAATGTTTGAAAATTATTTATTTACAAACTCTTAATTTTAAAAGATTTTATTTTATGAATTCTATTTTAAAGGTCTTTGAATTTTAGGAAATAGTTTTATAGAGTATAAAAATTATTATTTAATGTGTGAAATGTTCCTTAAAATTCATGGATTTCATTAATTATTACATGTACTGTATGTTCATGCACCATATTTCACGTTTATTTTCCAAATATGATATGAATATATTTTGTTTTAAGTTTAATTTCTAAGTGTTACCCATGAATTTCAGATTACTTTTAATATTTACGAAGGAATATATTTCCATTAATGGAAATTTATATTTGTTTATTAGATACATAATTATTTTTATATTTGAATATAACACACACAAATATATATGTAGTAATTTAAATTATATTTTAATGGATTTATAAAGAGAAAGGAGAGCATTAAAAATATAATTTATTTAAAATTTGGAACTTGGGTATTGGTTATGATGATGTGCAATGAGTAGTGAACATATAATATAAATTGGTATTTTTCCCAAAAGTAATTGTTAGACATTAAATATTCTAAGTATCCAAAATAATTTTATAATGTTTTCAAAGTATCATTTTATTTCATAAAAGATTATATAATTTTCAAAAGTAATGTTTTTATGTATCAAAGGAGAAAACTATATTTTTTTCAAAGGATATTACATTTTGAAAATTAATGGGGTTTTCAACATAATATATCGTTTAAATGTTATGAAAAGTATACCCTATTATGGATTTTCAACACCCTAAAATGTTAGTTTGGGTAAATTATTGGGTTTATCAAATGTTTTATTTGACTGAAAGTTTTTGATATAAAAGGAAATGTATTCAAAAGAATTTTTATTGAATTTTAATACGGAAAGGCTTTCACCTCATATTTTGAAACCACTTACTATGTTCTCACTCTATATTTTGAAAATATTTTCATAGGTATAGTGATGATAAAAAGATCAACGGTGAATGGTATCAATTTAGAGTCTTTATTGAGTCAAGATAGATAAGAGTTTGAATAAATTTTCAATTAAAATTGATATATATTATGGTTTATTAATCCTATAAAACTATAAACCTAAAATATCATTGGTTATATAAGTGATCCAATTAATTTTTTTGTTGTATGTTTTGATGTACTGAAATTGGGACACATTTATTGGTATCAATAATGAAATGAAATGTTTTTGTTTTTAGGATCAGATCTAGGTGTGAGGGTCTTGGGATGTCACATAAGGAATTGATGGTGTTATAGCACATGCTTTATGTTTTCAATAAGATTTAATAGATATGTTGGTTAACCTTTATCGGATGTATCTCACTACTATCACCAGTTCTTCTTGAACTACTTATTCTACTCCTCCTCCTCCACCCGTGTCTCTAAATGAAGAACTAATTAAAAATACCATTCATGATGAAATCTAAATGTTCTTTATAGTTTCATGGATGCATATAATTTGATGAAAATAGATCTTCTTACACATCATGAGAATATTTTTAGATGGTTAAAGATGTTATAGTTAAGATTACCAAATATATAGATGTTATTATGGTTCCCCTCCAGTATTATATCCATACAATTATCACTAAGGTAGATTTAATGACCCAATTGTTGTTTTATGGATTAGATATCTGAAAAATCCTCCTCCAACCAAAGCCTTTAAATCAATTATGGAAAATACATTGGTCATGGATCCAATGATAGATCAGTTTAATAAGGATGAAAATGAGTTTATATGTATAATAGATCATGAATCAATATATTTTTAAGACATCACATGGTTGTGAGAACCTTACCTTCACATATAAAACACTTACATTCTAGCTCATTAGACTCTTCTTATGACTAGTCATTAAAATACAACCACTCTATCATCTAAAACTTATAGAAGTCCTTTTGGGCTTAGTATTTCTCAATTTATTCATCATATCAGACTAACAACCAAATTAATTATAATTACCAACATTTCATCTTCTCCTCATCCCATTATTTTATCTTCTCTTGATCTATACAAGTAGAAATGGAAAAAATTATTTAAATTTCAACAATTAGTGATCGTATAGATTATTATTTAGATTAGGGAATCTAATAGGTAAATTATAAATTTTCACAACTTTTTTAATACTATTTATTTTTTTCATTCTTTCTTCTTTCTATATTCACATTTTTTATTTCTTGTTATATACATCTTCATACAATCATCTTATGTCATGCTGATGTCTACATTTATATTACCTCACTCTCCTATCCAATATATTTCATAATCCCAAAAGTGGGATTAAATAATATATGATATATTATTAATTTAAATAAGGATTTATTTTAAATGGTTTATTAGTTTATCTATCTAATCTACTTATTTATTATTTCCATGATTTGTGATCATTAAAAATGGGTAGATTATTGGATTGGTCCCTCAATTTATTTTTGTAATGATATCAAATCATGTTTATTTAATTATCAATGAAATATAATTTTTATGTTTGGAACATTCATTTTATAGTTATCTATGAAAATATTCCTAAGTGAGAGATCAACCATAAATATAGAAAATCCAGAAAAGTGACCATGAGTCAAAAGAGACAAAATATCAAAGTACACAATCGACCATAAGAGTAATTGATCAACAAAAAAATTAAGTTGATCAACCACATGAAGTAACTTATAACTCTTTAGTATTTTTCTAAAGGATGAAGAGACCACAAGGTTATGTGGATTGACCACATGGATATTTGATTAACCATGGTGTATTTCTTACAAACTCTTTAGCCAACCAAAATAGTAATTGAGTGACCACAAGGCCATGTTATTTTACTATATCATATATCTATTTTGTTAACAAAATCACTAAGTGTTAGAGTGACTATACATTGTTTCTAATCAAACTCATGATTATTTAAAGTGACTATTTAATATAGTTAAGTTTTTTTGAGAAAATTTCTAAAGAAACCATATAGGCATTTTGTGACCATATATACTACAAATTGATGTCATGACCTATCAAGAAGTTTTATTAGTGTTTTTATAAGTTTTGGAGTGAACATGGATAATATTACATGACACACTTCAAGAAACCATTTCTAAAGTGTAATTATATTTATATTACATATATTCCAACCACATTCTATGGAAAATTTAATGTGAATTCCTGATCCTTAAATGACATTGGATTTCTTTCTATGTAGAAGGCTTTATAATGATTATTATCTGATGGATATTTTTTGAGCAATATTTTTTTAAAAAATACTAATGTTATTGATTATAGTGTGTGTGGAATAATGTGAATAAGACATCTATTTTCAACAAATTAAAATACTCTGTGTTTATTTACACTTTAGCACATGACCTAAGAAAACTTTCTAATCATTTCATCTACTCTCAGAACCAAAATAAGACATCATGAAGATAAGAGTATACTATATAAGGAATAAAATTTGATATAATGATTCATCCAAAGTATATTTCATTCTCTACATCTGTTTTATTTTACTTTTGAGCTATGATTTATTTTTTCACATATATTTTAGTCCTATAATAATTTACCTCATAGAATAGAACTCATATATGATTTATTTATTTTTCATTCATATTTATTCTCCAATAATTATTATGGAAGAGGCTGTGTAATATCATGGACAGTCTTGTGAATTGTTTTATCTTCTATGAGATATATATTATGGGTCATCCTAATAAACTTTATTAGAAGCTCTTCAATTTCAAGTGTAGAAGAATAGGTCTTAGCTTGAGACAAAACTTCTTGTTTTTTTATTTGGGTTGGGTGTTTTACATTTTTCTTACTAGCTTTTTAAAATTGTTTCAAAAATCAATTCTATAAAACTATACTTTGATAGATAACTTTTATTAGTGATATATCTACTGTTTAATGTGTATTGTGTAATATTAAAAGATTAGGATAATATCAAGATACCAAACTACGTTTTGATCAATTTGTTGAGAGGTAATATCAAAACTTTAAATTAGATATACCTATTGTAATTTTTAACTAAAGTGTTTTATAAATTAGGGTTTTTATGTTTTTTGAAATTGTTTTGATATAAAATTTTATTGAATAATAAATTAACCACCCCCCATGAGTACTTCACTAAAAATAACATTTGGTATCAATGAATGTTTCATTTTCATCCTTTTATGTTTTTTGTATCATAACTTGTTTAAGTCACCTGGAAAAGATTAATTTTTTATTTAATTATTATAATTATATATATATAGATAACTGCATATTTGAAGGCCAATAAACAAATAGAGAACATTATTTTAATTAAAAAATTATACTAAGTGAAAAATAAAAAATAAAATATCAATATGAACAAATAAAAGATCAATATGAACAAATACAAGATCAATAAGTATTGATATTTGTACTGTAATAAAAGATAAATATGAAAAAATAATATTAGAGATGAGTTGACTGATAATACTATGGTCTCTTATGAATATAAAAAAACTCTATGAATGATTTTTACTGCTCATTAGTAGAGAATGAATTAAAAAAATATTTTCTTACGACACTATTTTTCAAATCTGAGATACACTTTAATGAGATTAAATAGAAATAAAATTAAATATGATACATTCAAAATGAAACCCGATGACTCTTTTTCTAATATTTATCATAAGTTCAAATAAATTATTAACACCATGTTTTACCTTGGACATAAATTAGATTGAAAAGCTCAATTGTTGAAATTATTGAGATGTATACCTGATCACTAGAGTAGTACCACTATCTCCATCATAGAATCCCCTGACATTAGAAAATTACCATTCAAGGGACTGATTAGAAATTTAACAATGTATAAATAACATATTAAATTTAATAATGGATATTTTGAACCCAATAAGTTAATTTTTATCAATGCATCTCATTAAAAAACAATGGATATTGTTTATGCAGATAGAACTAGTGGGAGTGATATAGATTTAGATAGTTATGAAGAGATGGATCACCCATCTATATGATTTAAAAAGGTTTATAGAAAGAATAAGTTCTTCAAAAGATAAAATTTTAAAATAAAATATGATATGATATTATATTTTAAGAAATATGGTGACTTTGGAGAAGATAATTTTTAGGAGTGTAAGATAAAAGGGAACATCAATGGTTATTTCCCAAATAAAAAATAAAAGAACAATTATGGGGATTGAGGAAATAGACAAAAATAAATCCATAATAGAAACATAGAGTGATGCTAAGGATATTTAAAGTGACTTAGTTACATAAATATCTTATTCTTATGAGAAATATGATATGTGAATTATGGGAATAACAACAAAAATAACAAAAAATATTCAAATTATTTCTAAAAAATAAAATCTTGATAAATAATAAATTTATATAGAAGACTTATTTTAATCATATAATACGATGGAGGAAAAAAATATTTAGTTAAAGAAAAAATATAAAAACTTAATAAAATGATATTTTTTTTTCCAAACTTGAATTCTTGATATCTTTATTGAAAGAGAAAATAATTTCATCCTATTAAATTAAAAAGAGAAATATAATTGTTTAGTGAACAAATAAAGAAAGATATTTAATATTTCACACAATTAATAGATATATTTACCATTATTATTGGTAAACAAACTACCCCAAGGTATACTAATGGAATTGGTTACCATCCTAGTCAAAGAAAAATTCAAAAAAATAATTTTCTTTACAGTTAGAAATAACTTATTTTGGTAAATAGTTCATCTACCGTTGGACTAGAGAACGTATTTTTTAATGTAATTTTAAATTTTTTTATTTATTGGTTTATTAAAAATGATAGGATTCTAAAATATTTATGTGGTAACATTTCTAGAACCAATATAATCTGAGTAATAAAATCATTATTCAATTAATGTTGTGCAGAATAAATGCCTAAATATTACCAGTAATAAATTATGGAATCCGAAAAATGGATGTTCTAAACGTCTTATTGGGGATGTACCATGTTTCAAGAATATTTTAAAAGTTTATGGAGGGTTTTTAACTTTTGGTGGAAATGATAAATTCAAGATTACGAGCCTTAGAAAAACTAGTAACTCTAAATCAGTTTTTATAGTTCCAGGTGTAGCAGATGCACTTATCGTGGACAATGATGACTTATAAATTGTCTTATTTTATGGATCATTCTTATATTGTAAAATATAAAAAAATCATGACTAATGATTTTTTTTCAAATAATATTGAAAAATATGGTTTTTTAACCATGTGAAGATTTTTTCATATTAAATTTATTTTTAATTTAAATTGTTCAGATGAAAGAGTATCTTGTTCTTGAGATATTTCTTCAATAAAGATATTGATCATCCAAAAAAATTTCCATTAACCATCATTGATTTGGTAGGATACATGGGTACAATTTGTTTAGTAGTGACCCACACATTCTCTTATGATATCCAGACAAAGCTGATGGATTGTCGAATTTTAGCACATTAGATCAATTGCATTACAATGTTCATCTTTATCGATGTGATGATTACTTCATCATGAATAATCCCTGAAATCTCATTCTTGAGATGATAGAAGAAGAATGGGAATCCTTAGAATATTTTTCAGTGTTGAGATAAATCTCTTGAATTAATTTTCACAATAATTTCCAATTTCAATAAATCTCTACACAATAGGCATAACCATATATTTATTGAGATAATTTCAGTGTTAAAATAATATTAAATTTCAAAATTACCCTTAAATAAAATGTTCAACCTTATATGACCCCATTCCATGTAATAATAATAATAAATTTTTTTCTCATGACATGTAGTAACTGGAATGATAATAAATATTGTTTATACTAAATTTAAAATTAATATTTATTTCCAGATACAATATTGCTTCACTAGTCATATTAATCATTTATCATATACCCAAATAAATAAATATCATATATCTGTGTAATTAAAAATACATTAAGAATAAATATTTCATTTATTTATTATATAAATAAATAATGAATAAAATTATTCATCGTAATTGAGAATAATATTTATTCCATGAATTAAATTAAAATAGATTTTAATATATATAAATGGAAACATTTAGTATGTGACCCTATATAATTCCTTAAAATTATAATTAGACATGATTTCCTAAAGTAAATGATTAGTAAATAGTAACGGGTAAAGGAAGCTAAGAGGAAAAAGTATATGTCCCAATGTAAAAAACCACTTACTAGTGTTTAATGTGTAATATGATCGGTTTTTCATGATATCATTTTAAGAAAGTTTCACATGAGTGTTGTCAGAATATATTCATGATCCCTATTTTTGTGACTATCTGAAAGAAACTCATCATTGTACCGTGGGAATGGATTTTAGTGGAAATATTAAATTTCAATAAAAGTGTAAACACATAAAATTTTATTAATATGGAAGGGAAAAATTCTTCCTCAACATATTCATTTATAACATGTCATTCACGATGCACCCTCAAAACCATACTTTTGGAAAATATATTACTTCATAGTTTTGGTATTTAAATCTAATTATGTGAATCATTAAATGAATTAATAATAATATTAAAGTCTATATACCATTACACACACTCAAAAAAAAAATCCATTGACACATAAATATAAAAAATTCTTATAAGAAATTATGTTTTTATAATCTTTTAGCTTAGAGAATACAATGTGAAAACTTGATAAGGAAAATTCTCAACCTCTTATGTGTACTTTCACCTAATGGTAAACATAATAAATAACTTATAATAGAATTATATTCAACTATTTAACTGGGTTTAAGAATATCATAATTGGATTTCAAGGTTCTAATCATAGTGGGGAACTTCTATGACCCTTTTAATGTGATAGATACTCTAGGAAATTATTACATTAAGGTCATGAAAAACTATGAATGATATGAAATAATATTTTTTAATTAATATCCACTTCGTCAAATATATATGTAATCCAAAGTAAAATCAATTAGTTATAAAACAAAAACTTTAATATACTCCAAATTCGACTATAGCCAACAGTCAATAAATTTTTGTTTTCTAGACGTAACTTTATGATTATGTTTCTAATGAGTTAAGGCATTATTCAAGAGGTTTACCATGTTGTCTTCACTATAAAATCTTCTCACCACAACATCACCTTTATAATAAAAATCCCTCAAGATTATATAATTACAAAGTATGTTATTTATCCACTGATGTGATCTTGGATCCTTTGTAAGATCCACCACTGTAGTATTATCGCAATAGAATGTGATATGATCTTTTATACAAGGAATAAAATAAAGATCCTAGATGAATTTTTGTATCCAATGTAATTCTTTAGCTATCTCATAAGCTTTAATATACTCATAATATAATATATAATCTACATCTATGGACTTTTTATCTCTCTTTAAACTCATAAAACCTTTCATTTAGACTGAATATGTATACTGAGAATGATTTTAGATAGTATAAATGTGTTTGGAAACTGGAATCTACATTTCCTCTATTGACTAGCTCCTCATCTCCTCCATGGAACAAAAAAATACCCTTAGTTGAACTCTTATACATTTTGATAGCATTGAATACCATCCAATAGATTTCTTCTAGGTACGATTGATATCTTCATACCATGTATAAGGTGTTGGTGACATCTATCATAGTACATAGCATAACATGCATGACTGAACCAATCACTGAGGCCTATGAAATCCTTCCCATACTCTATCTATACTCATGTGTTTGAGGATAAATTTTATATAAAAGGTAAATTCCATGTGACACTAGAAATAATAACTTATTAGATTTTTCCATATTGAATCTTTTTATGATTTTGTTAATATATTTACTTTGACTTAAACTGAGTATTCTCTTGGATCTATCATTATGTATCTTGATTCCACAAATATATACTAATTAATCCAAGTAATTTATAGAGAATCATGTGTTCAAAAAATATTTGGAAGACTATAATATTTTTATTTTGTTTCCTATTAGTTGTATTGCATTTAAATAAACTATTATGAAAATGGCCACACTTTTCATAACCTGGCCAACTAGGGCCCGAGCTGCGACTACTCCATGACCACCTCAAAAAGGCCAGGGGCTGGAGACCATCATTGAGTAGGAATATAACACACATGGTCAGCCTTACCTATGGTACCTTTATGCATGAACTCATATCCATCTTCATGCAATAATGAATATATAATAATAACTCAAAGAAAAAAAATCATGCATACATCTTTCCAAAAATAAGAGTACATCAAAAGTACTAAAAGCCTAAAAATGGAAAAATAAAATCCCAAAAAAACTACAGAGATTATAATTTACTCAATAGCAGACTATTTTATAATTAAACCACTAAAAAAACCATATTCAATCACTGATATACACCTTAGTCTATCTTGATCACAGAGCTCAGCCTGCTCCGAGTCTTTCTGGGACTTCGTCGAAGGCATGTCATCTGTAAAAGACACGACATGTGTGGGTAAATAACATGCTAGGGTGAGTATAAAAATACTAATTAGGTTCCCCAAACTAAAAAATAAAAGGTTTAAAATGAAAGGAAAATGTCCACTCAACCCAATCCACAGGGATTCCAAGCGAGAGAGAATAAGAAACTACATATCGACCGCTCCACCGCTACACAAGACTAGTCAGATTAGTCCACATGGTATATCAATAAACATATATGGAAGAAACACAAGGAATCATATAAAACACCTATATATACTCATCTCAGTCACCATGTCTCATGAGGTACCTACCTCATATCCAACCACATGATTCTACTCGAGGCTCAATGGAAACACACATCTTAGAGAACTCACCCCCAAGACCTACCTTACTGGATGGATCATCTATAAGTAAACACATATAAGGTATTGTTATACCATACCAAATGAGAAATATAAGTGATATAACATTATCGGGAATATCTTTTTCATCCTTGATGGAACATCCAAGGGAAAATGACCGATCTAGTATCACAAAGCTGATGGAACATCCCTTCCATCCCAGGTGGCATCCACATTAGAGATCACCCTCATCAGGTCTAGAAATGAAAACAGTAAAGTTGATTCTTAGTGGATCTCAACACTTAGATAAAGGATACCAACCATCCTTGATTGGGGACCCCAATAACCCTCCTAGAAACTTATAAGATCCCATCAATCCAAAATGGGATCACACCTATCTCGGACAAGGGACACCACAAACCCAATCTAGAACTCTAGAGATCATAACTCTCAGATGCAGTATCACACCCAGGACCACTGGGGGACACCATAAACCCTAAAAGCCTCAAATACATGATACAAATATAGAGGATCGTGTACAAAACTTTAATGAGATACTACAAACCCAAATATGGATCCAACCACCAAGTAGGGTGTCGTACTCTCAAGTATTCTATGAACTCCAATAGGACCAATTGCTATATAGGGGATGCATACCAGATGATATCACAAAACCTACTCAAACCAACCTCTAGTTAGAGGTTTATATACATAATGATACCTCAATCCCAATAGGGCTAGCCTAATATATATGGGTATGCTTCCCTACATAATGGTCACAACGATACCACGAACCCCATCTTGGGAAGTAGATAAGTTAATGGATCCTACCCTGACCTCCTAGAGGTATACAACTATGATATCTAATCTCAGCCTATTGAGGGGATCACAATCCTATGTTAAGGATGTAATGCCACACTATACCCTCATAGGTATAGACCATGAGGACCCACTTAACTGATACTGGACTATACGTATCTAGAAATTGACTTGATAATATCACTTATCATCATATATTTCATTCAAAAACCATGGTCTCCATCACATAAAAAAAGGAAAAATACATAGGATAGGCTACTCATGGGAAACCATATGAGTCCTAAAGATGGAGATACATGAGGGAGAATTCCCTAATGGGAGTACATGAAATTTCCCCATAGTACATTTTTTTATTGAAACCGGCCCCTAGACATGGACCCTCATGATACTCAGTGTGTATTTGGGTATATATAATTCCTATACCACATGTCACACAATTTGGGACCCCATCCAACGTCTTGGGAATATATTTTCCCATGAATATCTGGCTTCCCATTTCATGCCACATGGTATGTACCCTCAGTACATGACATGTCTTGGATATCCGACCACTTGGTCATTTCCTCAAACCATTCCCATATCTGGAACCCCATGCCCATGTATCGTGGCCTTATACTACCACACAACAATGTCATTGGACATAACATCCATGGCCATGTCCCTTTTCCATAAAACCTAGGATCACTATATGGTGTGTACCCCTAGTACAAGACGTATAGTTATAAAAAGTTAATCTTACCTAAAATGGAAGAACACACAATATTTTTCATGTACTACACACTGTGTGATCCATAATTCTAAACATGAATTCCCTACGAGTAACCTAAAACACCCTGGTTTCCACTAAGACCCGTAGATCTACCCTCAAGGGATCAATAGTAGTCATAATCGATCTATAAAACCTTAAAAAATTAATAAAAAAGGATTGACAATTAAAACTCAAATCTACCAACCTCATGGTGAAATGCCGAAGCTTTGGGTCCAAAAGGATTCTTGGAAGCTGCTGCAACTCAATCTGGTGATGATCTACATCAAGAAAGAGGATCAATAAAACCTACATTCCATGGTTCAACCTTGGGACATACATTATGAAAAGGGGATCCTCCCTCTCATATCTATATATGAGAATCAAACTAGGAGGGGTTTATTCATTTAATTTTATTCAATGAATAAACCTCCATTTAACACTATGCTAATTGTTGCCTTTGATAGGGTGCCCAGTGTCGAAAAACTTTATGAATCGATTGAGTAAAGACCATGTTCCATACTCAACCGTAGTTTCATATTATTAATTAGAGACTCCTCTAGGTAGTTATTACACTTTTAATGAATAAAATTGTATGCATGATAAAATATTTAATTTTTTTCATATCACCACACTGAGGCCCTCCGAGCCTTGGAATCCCATGCCAACTCAATTCCTAGCTTTAGAAAGATTCCTTGAACTATTCCAAAGTTTTACATAGAAAAAATTGAGTCACTAAATTCTCCCTAACTAAGTCTTTTAATCATTGAAAACTGAAATCCTAGGCATAAGGGAGTGAAACTAAGCTCGTAACTAGGTCTCATACACCACACTAGTGAGATCAAAAGAGGGTTCTCATACAGTCTACCAACATAGACTCATAAGATCCAAAAAATAAAAAACACACCCAAATAATTTCTCAAACCAGTTAAAAATCATTAAACTATGTGGTCATGTGTCTCCTCAGATGTGACAGGGTGTATCGATACATCACCTCACTAACCCGATGTAGAAACTAGCGTAACCTAATAGTCCTCATCTTCCCATAAATGAACTATAACCTCAACATACATCACTAGAACCCACTCCCAGGACATCATGTTATATATCCCATTGGATACAGCTTGTATATTGGTGACCTATAAGGCTAACTAAGAGTGGCCTTAATGGTTCTATGACGGTGGTAGAGTAAAAACTACATCATGAAAACTTGAAAACCCGAAGTATGTTCTACAAAACTATAACAATTATCTATAATTAGTGAAACCAACCCTATCCTAGGTTTAATATTGAGGGAAATAAACATATTCCACACTATATATCATATTTTCACTAGTTTCATCATCAATCATCATATGGTTGATGTACTCCCAACCTTTAAAAAACCCATCAAGATCATATATAGTGAATATCCAATCACATGATACATAACAAACAGAATCTCCGAGTCATTCCTCCCAGACTGACTGTAAAAGTGGAGTGATAACTAGAATCAACTAGAGATATATCACACCATCCTAAACTATTTTTTTTCACCTACAACATAAAGAACATCATTTTACCAATGAATAATCAATGAATGCCCAAGTGATACAATGGGTCTTACTAGGCCCTCAGTTTTCAAACCTCTAACTGCATCATAGCTGACGAATCTCCTCGGGTGTCAAATTATATACTGATATCAATATTAGTTAAATAACTAGGTTTCATTATATTTAAAATATAAATCTCACTAGGGAGGTAAACTTGAAACATCCTTAGGTAGGCTTCATCTACTACATACTTAAATCATGACACTGAAAGTCGATAACACTAATCTATTAAGGGACATAATATCCACCTGGTAAAAGTTGACTATATCTACCCACACATGAGCTTTTCCTCCTTAGCCTAAGATTGATCCTCCTCAAAGGATGAAAACTATATACCACAATCCAGAACCCACCACTAGAAACCATCCAAGAACGGATGGTAGGAAACCAATCCATAGTAAGGAAACATCATATGGAATATCTCTTCTTATATAGAATGGTTCTATGTGAGGAAATATTTACTCCCATAGTTAGGTCACACTGTTGATAGAAGTGTTTAGACACTTATTATCTCTATAGAAGCTTCCATCATAAAGGCACCACTGGTATTTCTAGGGCCTATTCTAACACCCCATCCCGAAAACACACCTCAAACACACAAGTTGTAGGAAATTTTTCATCACACCTTGAAAATATCTTATTTGGGTGGAATATAATTGAACACATTGTTTTGTATCATGTCACAAGAACACATCCCAATGGTGTATGCTTCCCTCCTCATTGTGAGTCTGATGCAATGATAAACATGAAAATCATTGGGCTCTACCGATGACCGCATTATCCTTGATAAACCTCAAGAAATAAGTGTCTAGAATAGAGGACCTCACAATAGTGTCTAAAAATACTAATAGAAAATTAGAAAGGGAACACAATTTACCTATAATCATCGTCAAATCCCTGGGGTCATAGGTCTCTATGACCTTCTATTGTCCTCTCCCCTATCCTCCAGCTCCCCAATCCTAGGACAGACCACCTAGGGGTGGTGGTAGAAACATATCTAACTCCCCACCAACTCCTGTTACTCTCCCTAATCCTACTCCATGCCATCCATAATATAGTACATGTTTCAATCACTATCTCTTCCATGTATTTCCATTGAACATATCCATCTCAGTAGCACGAAGGGTCAGAAAATATCGTGTGAGATATCCTTATTCATCAAAAGAAAAATACCACAAATATCATACCTGAATAGATATAGTATGGTATCGTTGATTCATAGTACCTAAATCATAGGATCATCTAATGAATTAGCTCACATGCCTAGATCCCTAAGCCTGTTACCGACTAAATATTTGTAATGTCTCAACTCCTATGTTCCTTGCACCGACAGTCTGATTTTGCTCAGCTAGAAATCAATCTACCACCAAGGCCCACTCAAGAACTCCATTATAAGTTAAAATGAATAGAGATATGATGGAATCCATGATATCCTAGTGTAATCCCTAATTTAAGATCCATGATCTAAAAATAAGATATCAAACCATATCCAAAGTATATCAAGAAATCTCCTTAATCCTCTCTGAATAATCTTCCATAGTTATACTATCATACAAAATCTATAGAAGATTCTGTATACACACCAATATAAAAATGGATAGACTAAACTATTCTTGGAAGATCCTATCAAACTATGTCCAAGTGAGTGTCATATCATTGCGGGTCTACGTCACTAGACTCCACCATTACCTAGACAATTCCTATAGAAGACTAGCCATTTTGGACCACCATTTAATAAGGAGGTGTCCTAATAAGGTAGAAAAAATGAATGACTACCTGAATATAGTCATCATATACCTAGGTTTTTGGATCAACTTGATACATTAGAGGTCACTACATAGAGGACTTATGCAACTCACTCAACCTACATGCGTACTTAGCCTGAACTATTGGCATAACCTACTTCACAACGGGTGTGGATTGACTGGAAGACCACCCAGAGGTACCAAATCATACATATTTTCCTATAATGAATCCTCATCACTAATAGGTACTTTATCACAATCCCAATATGGAATCCTATATAGCTATCATTATGGTGGAATCCTAAAATTGAATCAAGATGCTCTACGATCAATGAGTATATCTGGGGAGCTAAATAAATAAGAAAAGGGAACCCACAAACAAGTTTTAAATGATCCATGTACCAAAATTCCTAGAAACTAGTGTCTACATGTACTAACTAAATAAGAAGGTTATTAGAGTCTTGCGAAATGCATATGCTGGAAACCACGCCAACACTAGATTCTCTATCCTGAAATCCAAAATCGAGAAATTTTAAAATTGTTTCCCTAAATCCAAAACTAGCCTCAAATATTCCAATACTAAGGTATAACCAACTCCTTTTATACCACTATGACACCACTCTTTCATAACCCGACCCACCGAGGTTCGAACAGTGACTACATCAAGCCCACTCCTAACAGGCCAGGGGCTGGCGACCATCACTGAGTAGGAATATCACAAACATGGGATGCCTTATACTATGGTACCTATATTATTTCGCCCACATCCATATATATTTTAACAATGTATATATAATAATAACTGAAATAAAAAAATATATTCATACATCTATCCCACAACTAGAGTACATAAAAATTGTTGAAAGCATAAAAAGGGAAAAATAAAATCCCACCAAATAATGCAAAGATTCCAACCTACTCAGAAGGGGAAAATTTTCTAATGAAACTAGTATAACACACCTTGGTCAAGAACTAATATAAAACTCAGTCTCTCTAGTGAAAAAAATATCCACCTACTCCGGGTCCTCCTAGGACTCTATTGAAGGCATGTTGTCTTCACAAGACACGACATGTGTGGGAAAATCCCATGTTGGGGTGAGTATAAAAATATGCATTAGGCTCCCAAAAAACCCAAAATAAAAGGGAAAAACTGAAAGGAAACTATCCTCTCTACCCATTATAGAGGGAACCCAAGTGAGAGAAAATAAGAAAATCCATCCCTACCACTCCTCGATTATACACTTATAGTCAGATGAATCCACATGGTATTTCATTCAAGACATGTGACATCACCATAGGGAATCCTAGAAAACACACAAATATACACATCTCAGATTCTAAGTCTTATGAGGTTCCAACCTTATAAAAGGACACATGATTCTACTCAAGGCTCAAAGGTTATTCTCTTTTAGGAGAACACACTCTAAGTGCCCTACCACCCCCAATGACACATTCATGAGGTAACCCTCATCATGTATCGTTATACCATCTTAGATGGAATGTCTGAGAGATATAAATCCATTGGGAGCATATCTTTCATCCCCGATGGAACATATGAGAGAACATGATCCATTGGGTATCATAATTCTAATGACACATCCCCTTTATCCCAGGTGGTATCAACTTAAGATATCAAGATTATTGACTCTCTCCATAAAGAAATTCATGTCGATACTTAGAAGATCTTGACACTCACATAGGGGATCCCATCCATACTTGATGGGGGACTCCATTAACTCTACTAGAAACCCAAAAGATATCATAACTCAGAAAGTGGATCACACCCATCTCAGAAGGGGGAAACCACAAAACAGATTTGGGACTCTAGAGATCATAATGCTCAGATCAGAGATCACACCCAGGACTATTAAGGGACACCAAAATCCTTACAAAGTCTAAAATTCATTATACCTAGATAGGGGATCATTCCTAGGACCAGTAAGAGATACCAGAAAAACAAATATGGATCTAAAATCCATGTATGAAATCGTACTATAAAAAAAACATGAACCACAATGGAAAAACTACTAAGTAGGGGATTTTATACATGATGATTCCACAAAAACTACTCAAATCACCCACTAAGTAGGTGATTGTATACCCGATGATACCAAAAACCCTACTGTGGTAGACTACTAGATTTTATATCACCGCCCTACATTATGGTCATGATAATACCACAAACCGAATCAAGGGAAGTGGATAAGATATAGGATACCTCCTCGACATCCCAAAGAGATAAAACAACAATATCCAAGATCATCCAATCATGGGGATAATTATCCAGTACGGAGGATGTGACGCCACACTATATTATCATAGGGATAGAACATGGGGAACCACTCAATAGATATTGGTATATAAATATCTAGAAATTTACCCACTAACCTCAACTTACGTCACACCTTTCATGAAAAAACCGTGGCCACCATCATGCCCAACGTGGATGAAAACTTAGGATAAGCCACTCACAGGACTCCATTCAAGTCCTAAAGATAGAGATGAATGAGGGAGAATTACCCAAGGTGAGTAAAGGGTGTGTATCCATTTTAAATGGAGTTCCTCTTGGAACTATCCCCCGGTTATGTCCCCTCATGATATCATCGTGTATTTGGATATATACATGGCATGTACTATATGTCATATAGTGTGTGACCCCATATGATCTCCTGGTCATGTACTCTCCCATGAACAGATAGGTGGCCATGTCACCCCACATAATTTTTACCCTCAGTACATGATGTTTTTTGTATATCTAGACACCTGGTCATGTCCTCAAGCTATTCCCATGTACTGTCACAAGACCATGAACCTTGACACAACATCCCCATATATGTTCCTTAACCTCACTACATAGTATTAATATATGGATTGTACCCCCAATACAATGTGTTTAGTATCCAAAAGTTCATCTTACACAAAAAAGAGTAAACCAGATTGTGTTATCCTTCACTACACTCTGTGTGATCGGGAATTCCAAATGTTAATTCCCAACGAGCCGCCTACAATACCTTGGTTTTTACTAAAACCTACAGATATACCCTAGCAGATCACTAGTAGTTGTAATAGGGCTCTAAAAACCTAAAAAATTCAAAAAAAGGGGATCATGACTTAAAACTCAAATCCACCTACCTCTTGGTGAAACACTGAATATTCGGGTCTGAAACGACTCTCGGATGTCGTTGTAGCTCGATCCAGTAACGATTGACATCAAGAATGGGGATGAGTAGCTCATCCTCTCCTCAGTTCAGCCTTGGGTAATCCATCAAGAAAGGGGGATCCTAACTCTCATCTCTATTCATGAGAACCAAGTGGGAGGAGTTTATTCATTTAGTTTTATTAAACAAATAAACCTCCATTTAACACAACACCAACGGTCACCTATGACCAGGCACCTGATACTGACAAAATTTATGTCATAAATAGGGTAAACATCACATTATAGACTCCATCATAGTATCAAATTTTCAATCAGAGACTTTAATTGGGTATTATTATAGTTTAACTAAAAAACCATGCATGCATGATAAACTAATTAATATTTTTCAAATCACCAGACTAAGGCTCTCTGGACCCAAGAATCCTACTATTACATAGAAAATGGTTTTGGAAACATTCCTATAATTTTTCCAAAGTCTTAAATGAAAAATACAATTCAATAAAATACTCCCACTAAATAGTTTTTATAAAAAGTGCTAAAAACCATTCTTTATGAAACTAATTTACATGGATTCATAAAATAGAATGTTCCATGATATGGATTCATGATTTAATTTTTAAATGGATATACAAAATTTTTATACCTTTTTGGAATCATTTTTCATGACAAACCCTTTTGGTTTTGTCATATAAACATATTCTTGAAGGTTCATATTCATGAAGCATATTTTGACATCCATTTTCAAAATCTCATAGTCATTCTAAGATATTATATAAAGTAGAGTTCTGATGAATTTTAGTATATATAATGGTGAAAATGATTCATCATAGTCTATGAATGGAATCTATTTGAATAATTTTTGGACTAATCAAGACTTATATATACCGAATTGACCATCACTGTCAAATTTCTTCTTGAATATACATTTATAATAAACAAGATTTACATCCACTATATGATCAACCAAAATCCATACTAGGTTCTTATACATGGAATAATTTTCAAAATTCCCTGATTCTTGATATTTGGTATCTTCTGTTCCACTTATTGATTCATTATATGTTACAAGATCATTATTATCAACTAATAATGAGTCAAAAATCCTTGATGTCTAGAAAAAATATCTGTCAAGTTTGATAACCACTCATGTATTTCTATGAAGTACTTGTGTCTCTAAAACGACTTATTCCTTGATGAATTTTGGAATCTATTCTTATTAAAACTATTTTATACCTTGATCCTAAACATTATCAAAGTAAATATCACTAAAAATATGTATTTTTGAGATATTCTATATGTCAAGGAATATATCATTCCATTTCTTAATTACTTTTTTTTCTAAGGGGTCGTATAGGTAATATAACCTTATTTCCTTAGAGTATTCGATAAATTTAAAAATATTTCCTTAAGGTTATTTTTTATTTATAGGAGAGTCCATGACAAATTATTCATATACCCACACATGTAAGTATAATAAAATGAGTTTCCTTCTACTCCACAATTGGTATTGAATACCATTTACCCTTTATTTTTCACCTAGTTTAGTATTTATGCCACTGTTAGTAAGTAATATTCCCGAAAGGATAAAGGAATACCTGTATAAATCATAATTTATCCCACCATGTCCAAGAAGGCATAGTTTCTACTTTCTCTTACACCATTCCATTGTAGTGTATAAAGAGGAGTGAGTTGGGATAAAATCCCAAACTTATGTAAATAATCAAAGAATATATGATTAATTTATTATTTTATATAGTCTGAGTGGAGTTTCTTATACATCTTACAAATATCATTCTCAACTTAATTCTTATATTCTTTGAATCTTTCAAGGGAATATGTCTTATAACTCATTAATTATACATATACATATATACTAAAATCATTAGTAAAAATTATGAATTATGATCACCCACCCCTTTCTTCAACTAGAAATGGTACAAACACAACATTATGAGTTAATATTAGAATCTCCTTGTAACTTTCTCATTTTCCACTAAATTTGGATTTAGTCATTTTTAATTGAAAATAAGAAAGATTTAACCCAATTTGTTTTAGTTCAAATGAATCTAAATATCAATCCTGGTGTAATTAGGTCAAACACATTTTCATTACCTAACTGCTAATTCCATATTTGGGTGTGTTGTGAGTCATATGAACTAGTTTAATTATCAATTTCAATTACTTGGTTTTTATAATCCCACACAAAAACAAATTATTTAAATAAATTTTATCATAAAAAATGCTTTCTTTTATATATGAAGAAAAATTTATTCCAAAAATTGAAAATAAATTCATATGTATCATGTTTGGTTACAGATATAATGTTTTCAATTCTTAATGGAACATACAATAA
The DNA here is from genome assembly GCA_963277665.1 of Viscum album. Taxonomy (NCBI): domain Eukaryota; kingdom Viridiplantae; phylum Streptophyta; class Magnoliopsida; order Santalales; family Viscaceae; genus Viscum; species Viscum album. Next base: position 681,754,905 of record OY728165.1, read on the forward strand.
ATATTTTAAAACTAAGATAATTATAAATAGCAATGTGAGGTTGTATCCCCGAGTACCCTAAATAGAATGTCTAGATCTATTGGATGCTCGTAGATCTACCACACCTTGGGAGATATTTCAAAATATAATTGGTTCCTATACTTGAATAAATATTTTATCACAACATGTTATATCTAATACCCAATTTGTAGAATATATATATTTCACTTAATAACAAGAACAACTGATTATTCCAATTTCTTCTTTTCCTGGGTGAAATTTTTCTTCTAGTATCCCCTATTGTCACAAGAGAAATTGATAACATCTTATTCCTTTTATAATCCCTTTATCCTTATCTTTTAAAAAAGGAATTTCACAAAATATTTAGACTTAAATATCTTTTATACCCTTTACGTTTATTCACCATAAGGATAGAAAGGATTTTACTCATTATATCCTTATCAAATTAGAAATATGTATTGGGAAGATTCGAGAGAGACTTTTCAGTATTGTTTACATTGAAATTAACAACAATGATAGAAAATCTATGATGGAGTGATGAAAGAATGAAAATAGTGATTCATTATTTAGGTAGTTTAAACACTATAAACTCTAATCAATCACTGTTGACAATTGGATAAAGCTATTGATTAAATTTTTATTATTCAATAATAAAAGATTGTATTATTAGTGATTGAATTGGTCACAATTTATATGAGACATAATAAATTTTTTTGTTTTACTAAGTCTACCACTATTTTTTTGTAGACTAAAAACCCTCACCATTGAGATCATGATGTATAGTTGCATGGATATTCTAGTAGCAATGATCTATATGACCCTAATCATAACCCATGTGAGGTATTATTTTGTATTTTGGTATAAAATAATTCAACAACTCCAACAATTAATCTCTTTAATACATTGAGAGATCTTCCCTAACCAAAAACCCTTGCTCAGGTTTCCTCAACAATTGACTCTTTGTCACATCAAGTCTAGCGAGGGATAGTTCTATTGATTAAAATTGTTTAATAAAACCAAAAAAAAAACATAGTAACTTCCAAATAAATATTTTTCCCTAGAAGGGTTTTTCAAATAATTAACTTAATGATTCCATTTCTAATCAAGTAATGGATGTCTTAGTCAGACTTAATATTTTATTTATGGAATTTTATTTGTTATGCAAAAAATTATCTTATTTTATCTTTTACATGACATGTTAATATAAAGTGGATATTACATTAGGGATTAACCATGTTTTAATAAAAAATATATGCATAAACTAAATATTTTAATTCTATATATTTCATATTAATTAAGTTATTTATGTGATATAAGCCTTCCATATATAAAAAAAATCATGCATAGATAGGGATAAAAAAACTAAATAAATGATGTGATCATGAGATTATATAATGGATAATTTATTGAGAAGATAATAAATCAAACTATAAACATAATGAAAGACTCTTTATGCAAGTCTTATCATGAATTGTAACATTCCACATGTGTAATGGCCCGGACCTCTCCGGTCCATTACTTTGTGAAATGTTGGTGTTGGAGGTGTTCTGGGAGGACAAGAGGACTTATCCCCAACACTTTGCCAATTTTCCAGTTCTGTGAACAGTGTTTCCAGTTTTATGAACAGTAACAGATCGGTAGCACAGATCGGTAGCACAGATCGATAGCACAGATCGGTAGCACAGATCGGTAGCACAGATCGGTAGCACGGATCGGTAGCACTGATCGGTAGCACTGATCAGTAGCACTGATCGGTAGCACAGATCGGTAGCATAGATCGGTAGCACAGATCGGTAGCACTGATCGTGTAACACCCCGAGCTTCCATGATACGCCTCTCTTTCAATAATGCAATAGCTTGCATTGTACGCAAGTTCGAGTTCTAACACACCGCAACTAATCAAAGTAGCTGTTATGAATAGTAATAACCACCTTTTAAATTTATAGAAATTTTATATTTCAAAATGGACTTCATTTTTGTATTCCTAATATTGAAATTAGCCTATGTTGAATTTTTTGTAATTTTCCGAGAACTTCCAAATTTTTTGAATAGTGAAAAATACTTAAAACAACTTTTTTAATCAAAATAATTCATAGTGATAAATTATACTATTGAGTGGTTTTAGAGTATAATTAGAAAATATTTTTACCATTTTATCCAATGGTGGTCATTAGAATTAATTTAACATTGAAATTGGACATAAACAATTGCCAATCTTTTGATATAAATTGTTTCTTAAAAACACGCTATTTGTTGTGACAGCGGGAATTAATTATAAAATTAATTAATGCAACTAATATTTTTGGAATTTTGTAAAATAGACATCATTTTTGAATTCGTAATATCAATTATAGCTTAGGGTGAAATTTTGGCCTTATTCTGAAAAACTTCAATTTTTGATGAATAGTGAAACCACTAAGTGGTTGTTAAATAACTGATTTTTCGTTTAAATGAAATATTACCACTTCTGTGATTTGATTTTCAAAAATCCGACATACATGGTTGTCATTAAGAAGTAAAATGTGGTTCAATGAGATTAAAATAATTTTTTGGTGAATAGTAACTTATTAAGTTCTTAATCGCGATTAGTGGTAATTAGGGTAGTTTAAGGTATAAATAATACTTTAATAATATTAAATGACCTAGACACATGTCCCAACCTCATTGGTTGTATCATGGCCGACCAAGACAAGCCATGGCCTAACTTGGGGACCCCATGGATCCACTTTTGTTGGGAAATAACATAAATTACTTTTTATTTAATGTTAAAGTGAAAATGACACTAACATAAATTGTTTTACTAAATCAATTTTTAAGTAGGGTTACACAAGTCCAAATTTTGACTATAAATATTCATTAGAAATCTAAAAAGATTTCCTACATCATAGTATTTGTTTTATAATTTTTAGACATTAAATAAATTAAATTATTTATGACATAATTATGATGTGGCGATGACCTCATTATTTAACGATTTAAATGAAATGAGAAGATAATGCAAAATCCAAGGCTTACACTTGTCCAAAGCCTATTGGATGAGGAGATTTCGAAACCTTATCACCTTAGCCTCGAATTATATAAGTGTGGGACCTTTAGAATCCGAAAATCATTTTGAAATAATGTAACATTTCAATCCTTCCAAAAGTGCCCCTCCTCTCCACTTATAAAAGGCCCCCACCTCTACCACTTCAATTACACTTTCAAGCCATTTGGCTCGGCCAACCTCTGCCCATATACTCTCCCAACATTCCTCCCTTACTCCTAGAAGCCTCACTTTGGGTAGAACTCTTCCCAAGGAAGCCTTTACCTCAAATCAAAAAGAGTTACCCGATTTTGAGGTAATGTCTTTTATAATGTTGTTTTGTTTTATTTTTCTTCTCCAACCCCCTAAACTCTTTTTAATCATTTCTTTTGTAACAACACCAGTATCCTCAATATACTATGATGTTGTTATAAGAAGGATTAGAGCTACACTTACACACACCTACATCTAATGGTTAAAGAACATACAGTTTCCGTGGATGGCGAAATTCTGCCTCCCGAAACGATGATTGTTCAAATTCTTTTAACACCTATAATGGTGGCCATTTTGATGACACTATTTTCATATATAATATATATATTATGTTTATGTTTTCCTTATGCTTCTGTATTTTTCATTTATGGCATACTTTATGATTTCCATTATGGGTAAACGCGATAATTTCATTTTAGGAAGTGCGGACTACCGCCCCCTCAAAGTGATGTGAATCGTTAATGCCATATGTGGGTTGTATAAAGGATGGAGTAAATGATATTATATATAATATTATACTGGAACTATATTATTCCATTATATAATTATGATTTAGTTCCATTAAATATGAAATTGAAATGAAAGTAGCGTTCATGCGTACGTACGGCTTACCGTCTCCATGAACGGTGCATTTCATTTCTTACCTCTAAATGTTATGTAATATTATAAATGAATGTATATACTGGATATATAAGATATATATGACATATAAATCATGAATATAATTCTGTATATAATGGATATTTCACCACATAAACAACTTGTAATTATAAGAAGCTTATTGTTGACTCAAGTACCAAAGATCGACAAAACGACCGTTATTAACTTAAATAATTACATAATGTTCATATCATTGTAATAAGTGATATAATAAGGATAATGAAATTGAAAATGGTTCTTAATAAGGTATATATTAACTCTAGTTTATTATTCAGGAGGTTAAAGAACGGTTGAGTCAAGACAGACACGAGGTAAGGGAACTTCTTAACCCAATTTCCATTCTTTGGGTTAATCTCCAACTTTCAAATTATGTCATGATGTTATTATGTCCTATTTTGTATTTTTACTTTCTTTATGTGTACCTATAGTGAATACACATAATAGATCTATTTTATTTTAAAAATGATCTTTTTAAGGACTTCGTCTCAATCTCCTTTCATTGAGGCATATTTGGTTTTATACACAACCTTCTTTTATACGATGTATAAACCCCTTTGACTTTTACGTTTATTCAAAAGGAATCTTTTTTATACGAAGCGTTTTGCTAAACGACAAAAGGGAATGTTTTTCTTTCCGTACTTATGCGGCGACAACGACTTCTCCGCCGCCGTGACCATTATTTGAGTTTCAGCTTCCTCTACAAGCCATCATTTTCTTTTTTAATGAAAAATAAATACAAAGTTTTAACATTCTTTTATTTTGGTATTGAAAATGGTTTTGAAAGCGTTTTTATTATATCAATGTGTTGTATTGATATCTTGTGATTGAAATGTGGAAATGTTATGTTTCCTTTATGCATGTTTTATGTGATACGATTATGTTATGGTTTATGATATGTTTAAACCTATTCATATGAGGAATGCATTGGACTTAATAAGTGACGGGTGGAGCCCGCTATAGCTCCTCGATGCATCGGCAGGTCTCATGAGACAAACTAGTGTCTTGGCACAAGGCCTTGACAAAATCTTATTTGTGGTCTTGGCACGAGGCCTTGACTACGTGGTTATGATAGTCTGGCATTATGCATTCCATCATTATGAAAGTGGTTATTGATATTGCATGTGATTATTCGACCAGTAGAATATCCATGTGAAGAAGTAAATGGCATTATCTCATTTTACTTTTGCCATATTATGTTGATGTTCAAGTTTAAAAAGGCTTTTGTTTTAGTTACACATTGCCTTAAATGTTTATGTTTATTTATGAAAGCTTCCGCAATATTGTTATCCTTACTGAGCATCTGAGCTCACCCCTTTCAATGTTTTAATATTTTCCAGGATGTGAAGAAGTATTTTATGAATGACCTGCAGGGATAGTCGGAAGAGGATATGAGTGTGGACTATGGAGACTTTGTTATTGTAGTTTTTCACTTTTTGATGTAATGAAAGACTTATGAATGTATCTAGTGTTTCCAAGGCTACTAAACTAATCGGTCTTTCGAGACTTGATCTTTTGTGATCATGCCAATGTTACGAAGTAATGCACCGACTCTGGGTAGCTGGGGTCGGGGCGTTACAGATCGGTAGCACTGATCGGTAGTACAGATTGGTAGCACAGATCGGTAGCACAGATCGGTAGCAGAGATCGGTAGCACTGATCGGTAGCACTGACACTGATTAGTAGAACTGATCGGTAGCACTGATCGGTAGCACAGATCGGTAGCACAGATCGGTAGCACAGATCGGTAGCACAGATCAGTAGCACAGATCGGTAGCACAGATCGGTAGCACTGATCAGTAGCACTGATCGGTAGCACAGATCGGTAGCACAGATCGGTAGCACAGATCGGTAGCACAGATCGGTAGCACTGATCAGTAGCACTGATCGGTAGCACAGATCGGTAGCACTGATCGGTAGCACTGATCGGTAGCACTGATCGGTAGCACTGATCGGTAGCACAGATCGGTAGCACAGATCGGTAGCACAGATCAGTAGCACAGATCGGTAGCATAGATCGGTAGGTGTACAGTAACGGTAGGTGAACAGTGTTTCCAGACTCCTACAGTTTTTCCTCTTTTGACGTTTCCTTTGACGTAAAATACATTTAAAGCCTTATTTTAAGGGCTCTTAAGGCCGTTTAAAATGCCATAAATCCTATATTAATTATTCCTAAGGCTTGGAATGTTTTACTTGGTCAACCGCGTGGGTTAATGCGATCCGTTTTTAATGGAGAATTAACCGGATCTTAAACCATCGCCCCATTAAATCTTAAAAAGGGACGAGATATCATTTTTCCTTGTTCTTTCCCTTTGTTCTCGACTAAGAGGTTCTAGAACCTTTCAATCCTTTCCGTAGGAGTTGAACAATCAATCTTTACTCCTAGGATTGGTTCTGTTCTGTTTTGGATGCAACTGAGCCGTGTCGATCAATCTTCGATATAAGGTATGTGGTATCGTCGTTCTTTTGGGGTTTATCTTCTCCTATCCTCTTTTCCATAATTATACCATGTATTCTCCAAGATTCTAATGGGTTTTCTTGGGGTTGGTTGCTACTGTCGTACCGCAGCATCCTCCGGTGGATGCAGTTGTCACGAGGGGAGGATCGTGACCTGTTGTGTGGATAATGAACGTGAGGAACTGTTTGAGGTAGGGGATTCATGGCTTCTCTAATTGTATATGTGCAATCGTAGAATTATCATGATTTATCCCTTTGGATCACAATGAAATTGACCTAATTAAATACTTGAACCGGATTAAAATAATTGGTTGATCGCATGTTGTTGCTTTATACCGCAATAACGGTTTGCCTCATGTTTTTCTAGATATAATGATATCTATGTTTTCTTTGATTTGTTGTTCGTTCATGATAGATATTGATAATGAACGTAAAGCCAGAATTAATTGTTAATTAATTGGATAAAGATAAAGAGGCATGTAAATTAATCTGGTTGTTGTCGTTGTTGTAGTTCTAATTTGAGGATAATCAAATTAGGGAAGTAAGCATGTTTTTTTTTATTGTGATAGCTTACTGATTAGGTATCCAGGATTGGAACCTACGAATAACAAATATTTTAATTCAATATGGGCTAGAGAACAGATTATGTGGGAATTTCAAAAGGGTTCTGAGTTACCCGCTTGCTTGTAAGGCTGAATACCTTGTGGTTTGGAGCTCTGAGTGCTCATTGTGTTAAAGGCTGAATGCCTTGTTAAAGGGCCGAGAGCCCATTTTGTGATGTTTGTTTTCCTGCTGCTTGTGCTGTGATGTGAGCCTGGATGGCTGTTGTGATATGTGGAGGCATGGAGACTTGTGGTTGTGGCAGCGGATGACGCCTAGTGTGTCGAGATGCATCGGTTTATGCATATGGGTGTTGGGGAGGACACCAATGGTGATGGTATGAGATGAATGTGATGGTTTGATGTTGGTGGTTTAGTTTGGTTATTTATCTTCTTTACTTTTCCCCACTGCTCAAGGCAGCTGGTCTTGCTTAGCCTCTTTCCGAAGGAGGCAAAGACATGCGGGGTATGCCACGTGCTTTCCGTGTTTAGCCTCTCGATGGAGGATGGGTCTATGCTCTTTCTATAGGCGGCAAAGACTCGACGGGTAGTATATCTACTCACCGTGTTGAGCCTCCTTTGTGTTTAGAAGCATTGGATGTTTTTCTAGAATTCCTTGGAATGTGGAAAAGTAATTCTGTAAGGAATGTTTGATTAAATGGTGAAAATCCACGGGGATGGAGATGCTGGAATTTAAAGGTGATTTGAATCTTAAAAAGGAGCAGTTGTTTTTGAAAGTGATGCCATTTCAGTTTATTGTGGAATTGTTAATTCTTAATTAATGTTTAAAGAATTAATTAATGTATAATGAAACTGATAAATAAGAATGGAGTAATCTAATAAAGCTCTTCAAATGGTTGTGTGCTTGTAGGATACCTAGTCTTTGAAGTAGCAGCCTGGAGTCTGAGAGACGTTAGCTGCAGTTGTATCTAAGACTAGGTAATTCCCATAGTGTGGATGTGAGTTACTTATATATTCTTTACTTTTTGTGTTTCTATACGCTACTCCACCCTGTCGGTAAGGGAAACTGACACCCCTGGGATTCTGAGCCCTGGGGGGGTGTTTTCCCCAACATTCTAATGGGAGGTTGAATGGCTGACTACCCCCTTTGGCCCCGCTCTCTTCTCTTGGTAGATCTTTGTGATGGTAGGCACAGTGGTTAGTTTTACCCATATATGTGTGTAGAGGGATGTAATGGCTTGTGGTTATTTCACACACATATATTCTGGATATAGTATCCTATGGAATTCTATAGGTGTAACGTGTATAGGCTGTGATGGCTTGAGGATCCTTACTCGGCGTATGGGCTGTGATGGCTTGAGGAATAATACTCGACGTATGATACACATTATATGAGCTATGGTGGCTCCCGGAAACTACCTGGTTACTTTGGTTGTGAGGACGGTGTGGTTCTTCGCCCAGGTGTCTGCGGGAAAGCCTTTGTGGTGCACGAGGTGCAGATTGTGGAGCTTAGCCCAGGTGTCTGCGGGAAAGCCTTTGGAGAGAGATGCACATGACGTATGTCGTTGGGGCAAAGCGGCAAACCAGCGGGGAAGTAGTAGTGGGGTACCCTTGATATTATTTACTATATTCTATATTCTTTTATGCGTTACTTGGTGAGAGTAGCAATGGTGAGGTTGGGAACATAGTATACCTGTTAGGTGATGAGTTAGTTTCACTTGTTGTTCACTAGGCTTTAGCATGCTTTCTTTACCTTTGCACAAGAGGCTTGGGGAGGATCCTACTGAGTATACTCTTATACTCACCCTATGTACATATAAACTGTTTTTCAGGTCACTTGGAGCAGGTTGGAGATCAAGCTGGTTACTACTAGCTTGTGGTTGGAGGAGGAGCTGTTCGGGCTCGTGGTCGCTGCCATTTTTCTTTCTTTTGGGTACTTTTAGTTTTCCCTTTCAGTTGTAGTACTTTTGCATGACATTTCATATATGTACTTGATTTCCTTTTACATTTCAGTTATGAGTTGGAGTTGGTTGGAGTCTATTCTATCTCTCTCTTCTGCATGTGTTCTCTTAGAGGGTAATGCCTCCCATTTGTGTGTGTAGTATACCCTCGGTGCTAGTCGCCAACCCGGGGCCTACTGGAGGCGGGACTCGGGGGTCATTATCTCCCTTCTCACATTGCCGGCCCAGGAGGGGTACACTTTGTGGGGAGGGGGTTGTGACAACATGTCCACCTATGAATCACATGTGTTTGTTTCATCTTAGTTCCATCTTGAAACACATCCTCCTCAGTACTGTCATGAACTAACTCCATACACCTTTGGATACTACTTTTTATTAAATACTTTTTTTAATATACACATTGGTGAGGTGATATAAAGGATCGGTTAAGGGGGATTACATAAAACAGTCTTGATACTCATATCCTACATAATAATAGATGGAGGGATTAGATGCATGCTATAATATTTAATTTAATAATAAATAATTTCAATACCATGGATTGAAATAAAATAAAATAAAACGAATACACTTATAGGTCAAGTAAAATTAGTTGACCAACTATACAGATGCACAAATAATGTGTTTAAAATTACTATATTGAATTAATTTCAATTTTATATTTGATAAGATAAAACATGCATGAGTTAATTTGATTAATTATATTATTAATACATTAATTTAATTTATATTAATCCATAGAATCAGCCTAAAATTCCTATACACTATAAAATAAATAAATAATTTTATTTTATTTATTAAAATAGTATAAAGCTTTGTACTTGAAAGAAACTCTGTGAGTGCTTTCTTGAAAAACCCTGTATAGTTATAATTGTATACAATGAACTCATACAAGATATTCTATAAATGAGATATTTTGTAATTTAATGGAGTGCAATTCCAACTAAATGATATATATAATAGATTAATATTACACTACATGTGCAATTTTATGTGTTAAGTATTTTTTATGCATTGACAGTACATCAATTACAATTTTGAATATTATTAAAAATTAATTAAGTATTTTATATAATGTAAACCCTAAAAACTAGTGTTTCCTATCAATTAATGACATAAGAAACTCAAGATTAAGATGTTTAATGGAACAACTAATTAAATTTTTTATTTCCATATAAACAGGTGTTGTACACGATGTGTGAATGATGACCGCTTGGTGTGTACTTTGTTTCACTGGATTTCCACAGTACATGACTAGGATCTAGATGTGCAATTATTATAGATATTTATGAAGTACACAATATGTAGAATGGATAAATTGTGGTTACATCATGTTATATGGCTATCATTCAGTATGTGTCCAGTATTTAATACACTTGGTGCATTAATACAACATATCACGACCCCACGTTTTCCACCTTGAAAACACATGGACTATATGATGTATAGTACAACAATTTTTTTCCACCTTGCATAGTCAACATGTGGTGAATTTAATTCACACAATATGTATTCATTACCCGATAGCCCAAAATCAAACTTTTGGTGTCTTGGTGTAATGAAGAAGGATACACATTGTGTTTCCAATGATTATTGAACTTATAACCTTGTATTATCTATCCAAAATTATTGGAATCTCTAGATGGGTTATTATAATTTGTTCCTCATTGATTATTAATTGATCTGGGTAATGTGAGTGAGAAAAAAATATGAGGAAAAATATATTTTGATGATGAATTGAGGAAAAATTTAATCAAGAAATTTAATTTAAAATTTAAATGTTTAAAGATAAAAAAATAATTATAAATTTGAATGTTACTAATCTCATACAACATAATGGTTCTGGAACATCATATGTTCTTATTGGGGATGATCCTAACATAGAAATGTTTGGATTCAATGGATCATTATCATATTTTACAATATTTAAAAATTTTGAACAATGAAACTTTTCCAAATAATACTGATAAATAAGTTCATCAGAATCAATAGAATGTATTTTTATATTAAATATATAAATAATTTAAAGAATTTGGAAGAAATTATACCTTGATCTTGAGATCTGTATTAAATAATATTTTATCATATGAATCCCTATTTTTTCAAACATAATTTATTTTATAAGATAAAAGTGTAGAATACGTCTAAAAGTGATCCAAACAGGAACTTATGGTCTCCAAACAACACTAATGGATTTTTGAGTGCTATTACGAAATCATTGTGTGGTGTTCACCTTGATCACTAAAATTATCACATAATCTTAAATAATGTTCCATTCACTTTAATTGTTGAGATTAAGTAGGGGTAATGAGAATATATATACCATTATTTATTATTGATAGAGAGATCTAGATTTCATTGTGCATAAAAATACTCAATTTTAATCAATTTCTACACAGTAGACATAATCATTTTCTTATAGAGATAGGGTTAGGGTTATGATATTATTGAATTTAAAAATAAACTTTAAATTATATATTAAAACTTATATTCCCTCATGATTTTTAATAATAGTAATATTATTAGTTTATTAAAATTATAACTAACTTGTGAAATGAAAATATTATTTTTACCATATTTCAAATTAATTTTCACCATCTCACATAATCTTGGTCTTCTAGGCTTCCTCAACATTTATCAAATACAAGAATGAATAAATATTATATATCTTTGTTACTCAAAATTACCTTATAAATAAATATTTATTTAATTAATTATTTCAATAAATATTGAATAAAATTACTCTTCAAATGTGAAAATAATACTTATTTGAATAATTATATTCAAAGTAAATTTAAATGATATCAACAGAAGTAGTTAGTGTGTGACCATCTATGATTCTTTCTTATTAGGATTAGGAAGGTTTTTTAAAGTCCAAGACTACTATATATCAATGATTGAAGACATATATGAGAAAAAGTTAATTTCAAAATATCAAAAACCACATTCAAGTTTAGACTATGAAATATAATTCCTTTTTGATAATATCTCATCAAGATGGCTTCAAACCCTTGTTATCAACTAATACTCTTGATACCAATTTGTTTGTTTATTTGAAACAAACATGCTATTAAACCATGAATATGGAATTTAATATTATGGTTCAATTTAATTTAAAGAGATGATATATCATCTTTTATAAATATGGATGGTACAAATAAATCCTCAATTTATTCATTAATAACATGTCATTCATGATGCACCCAACGTACCCTACATCTCGTGAACATATTGCATCACTATTTTGGTTAGTAAATCTAACTTTACGAGTCATGTAATACATTAAAAATAATCTTAATGTCCATGGACCATTACAAAAACTCACAAAAAGTAATGTTTAATGACACCTAAACAATAAATATTCCTACTGGTGGGTATGCTCCCACAATCTCCCATATTCTAGGTATAAAATTCATAAGATAAAATCTCATATACTTATGAGTATCTACAACTGATTTTCAATATACAATGATACACATTATATAAATTTATATTAATATACAACTAGTTTTATGAATATCTCCAAGGAATTTCAAAGTTCTCATCATGGTGGGGAACTGTTATAATCTTTTTCATTGCTATAAATACTCTTGGATATTATTAAATTAAAGTCATGTAAAACTATGAATTCTATTTGATAAAATATTTTAATTAATATTTACTTCATTTAATATAAAATTATTTCATTTTAAAAACAATTGGTTCAAGAATACTAACTCTAACATCTAGTTAAATAAGCTATAACAAGGTATATTATGGGAATTAGTTATCAGTATGGTCAAAAGAAAATTTGAAAAAGTAATTTTTTCCTAGTTATAAATTATTTATTTCTAGAAATATTTCATATAATCTTGGACTAAATTAATATTTTATTTTAAAAATTTAAATTTTTTGATTGATGGATATGTTTAGAAATATTTTATTCCCAAATATTTATGTACTAACATTTCTGGACCCAAGAAAATCTGGTCACCAAAATCATTGTTAAATTAATTCTGCATAGACAAAATGCTTGAAGGGTATCAATAAGAAGTTATGGTATATGGATATTAGATGTTATATATATATGTTTAAGGATTTATCACATTTCAATAATCTTGTCAAATTTGATGTAGGGCATGTCGCTTTTGGTGATAACGATAAAAGAAAGATTACAAGCGGTGTACAAATCAATAAATTTATAATTTTATTTGTTTATAAAGTTTTATATGTTGATGGTTTTATGTATAATTTAATTTCTATTTCTAAATTATTTATTGATGTTTTTCATGTTATGTTTGAAAAAAATTCTTTTAAAATATAAGATTCAAATAATGCTTAAGCATTTTCTTCTTTAGGAAATAATATTGTATATGCTAGTAATTTAGATTCTTTGATTTGTCAAAATGTTTCATACTTAAGTTCCTTTAACAGAGAATATTTTTTGTAGAATATGAGACTAGGATACGGTAATATAATCCCTCTTATAAAGATTAATAATAAATATTTATTCAATGATATACCCAATCTAGAATATCCAAAATATAATATCTATAGTCCTTGTCTAAAAGGAAAGCAATGTAAATTTATTTTTTAAACTAAATAAATATGATTAAATATCTAAATCACTATAATTGGTCACATTGAGTTATTTAGACAATATATAGTTTCTATATTATCATGAAATAATTATTATAATGTTATTATTGATGATTATTAAATATTCACAAGGGTATATTCTATAGAACAGAAATGTGAAGCCTATAATTTCTTTTTAAAAATATGATAAGTCTATAGAAATCTATGGATGATTTACTATAAATAAATTTATAAGTGATCATATATGTGAGTTTATAAATGAATAATTTGCAAATTTATACTCAAAAAATGAATATAAAAATAATTTATCTACTCTTAGAACTCCCAAACAAAATAGAGTGGTTTAATGTTGAAATATAAAAATTTAAGAAATTGTTTAGACAATTCTTAATGAGTATGACTTACTTGTCTCATTTTTGTTAGAAGTTATTAATAAAAAATTCTATATTGTGAATAGGGTTCGTATCAAGCCTCTTTTAAATGTGTATCCCTATTAAATGTGAAATGGTATAAAACATAATGTTAATTACTTTAAAGTATTTGGTTTTAATTTCTTTATTCTAAATACAAAAAAAACTAGAAAATATTTCTTCAATGTTTGTTGAAGGTATTTTAAAAGGTTATTAAACCTATAGAAAATACTATAACTTCTTTAATAAAATAACCATGGTTTTGGAATAATATGTACACATTACATTTCATGAAATAGATCTACATAATTCTTATACTTCTCTAGAAAACCTTGAGGATGATATGAAAAATTTGAATATCATCAAACCCTTAATGTATTATAACAAATGCATAGATTCAAATGGCGAATATTCCAAATATGAACATTCTAACCCACCTATTTCTCTGGAAGACTTGGAATAACCCAATACTTATATTATTAAGACTATTATAACTCATACATACAATTACTTATATTCCATTGTTAGAGACCTAGATAAAGGAACATAGACTAGAGCTTATCTAGGAAACTATTTTGAACAGTAAACCTTCTTATCACAGATTAACCTAAAAAAATTAATGAAGCTATCAACAATGAATTTTAATTCATGGCTATACAATTAGAGTTAAATTAGTTTAAAAGAAACAAATTCTAGAAACTAGTGTAAATACCTAAATTCTATCAGTCTCTTGGTACTAAATTAGTGTATATAAAAAAGACAATGAATATATAAATATAGTTATAAATAAAGTCATATTATATGAATAATGTTATAATTAAAAATAAGGGATTTATTGTAAATATACCTTTTCACATGTAGATATACTTGAAGCCAATTTCAAAATTATTTATTTTGCAGCACATCTTAATTTCAATGTATTTAAAATGGATGTCAATATTTTATTCATTAATGGTTTTATTATTTAGGATATTTTTGTTGAGAAAAAACCTGGATATCTAAATCCTTAATCTACAATTTTTTTAAATATTATATAGCTATCTATAGTATAACATATTCTCCTAGAGATTGGTTTGATAGAATATTATATTTCTTGTTTTATATAGTTTATTCAAAACTAATAACCGATACTACTATATTTATAAAAGTCATTTCAAAAGTTGATTTAGTAGTTCAAATATATTTTTATGATATTATTTTTTGATATTGTAAAAACCCTTTTTTTAATGAATATTCTAGAATGATGAAAAATGAATTTGAAATTAGTTTAAAGGGTGAGTTAAAATTTTTACTTGGATTTGAAATTTTCTAAAACAAAGAAGGAATTTTTCTACATTAATTCAATTACAAAAAAGAAGTTTGAATTTATTTGGAATGGATACCAAAAAAGGTAGTGATTCTCCAATAATTAAAAACTATAACTACTTTTAGGATGAAACTAAAAAACTAGTAAACTAAAAAACTTTTGAATATATGATTGGATGTTTAATAAACTTGACTAGTAGCCTGCTTGATATTTTTTATAGTGTTTGTGTGTGTTCTCATTTAAAATAAAACACCAAGGGATATAATTTAAATATAGTTATAAAAATTTTTAAATACTCAAGAATACTATTAATTTTATAATGTTTTATTATATATGACATTATTTTTAATTAGTTAGTTATTCTGATCATAATTTTAGTGGATTTAAGGTTGATTGAAAAATAAATTCTTTAAAATGTCAATTTTTGTGAAAGTATATATTATATTGGTGTAGTAATAAACAAAATTCTGTTTCATTGTTTACTGCTAAAACTAAATAGATAGCTGCATGCAATTTTCATGTAAACATTCTATGGAAAAGTAGACTTTTCTAGATTATGGATAATTTTGTAGACATGTCCCTATAAAATAAGATAATAAAATTGATATAAACGTCTAAAGTGAACAATTATCTCATTACATGAATAAATATATTGATATAAGACATTACTTTTGGAGAGATCATTTTCAAAAAGTTAATATTACTCTTGAATTCAATGAAACTGAACCTCAGTTTGTTGACATCTTCATAAATCAAATGAATTTTGAGAGATTTAATTATATCAGTCATAAATTGGAAATGATCAACTATGTTTAATTTTATTATTTTTATTAAGGAATTTTTTTATTTTATTTTATAAAATGTGTTTATTTTTTTCTTGATAATTCATATATAATATGAAATTTCTATTGATGTTGAACATACGGTCGATCAAAATGTTCATATGGTCAATTGAATTTTCCATACAAATATAGGTTGAGCTTCTACCATACCTAATATATCATGATACTATATGTGTTATTAATAGTTTTAAGTATATTTTATTTCTTTCTTGTGATTTTCCATGTACTTACATCAAAATGATTTTAAAAGGCCCAAATTAGAATACAAATTGTCTCTCTCATTTTGAGCCTAAAACTGACATGATTTTGACCAAAACATAAACTTAAAACCCTAGAATCTCATTTTAGACTAGCTAATATGAAGTTTTAATTTGATTATGAAACTATAGAAGAATTAAGAACCTATAAAAAATAATGATATTGTACCAGTGGAACCAAAATACCATTAAAGATAAACCTATTATCACAAGAAGAAATTCTAAAAGATGAAATTAATATTAAGTGGTTTAGATCAATTTGATCCTTAGTTTAGAGATATGTTTTATAATAAGGATGGATGAATTTGTTCATAGATAATGAATTTTTTTACCTATATTTAGTGGAATAAATTTATTTGAATATGCATTTTAAATATAGAGAATGATGGGATCCCATTTGGATGGTTATTGATGCTCAAGAACAAATACGTTCTTAAACATTTTGGGTTTAAGTATAGAAGTACCAAACCAATGTGAGTATAAATATTGTAAAAGTTTCTAACACATCAATAATTCCCATTCCAAATTTAAAATAACCTTGGAAGAGTTGACTTGAAATAGAAATCCTATATGTCCAAACATAGTTGAGTAAAATGGTGAATGTAAGTTGTTTCTTAGGTTTATTAAACATGTTTTTTTTTCTAAAAAAGATGATTTTAAAATTTTAAAAAACAAAATCATATTATTTCTATATTTAATGGTGAAAAGAGAGTAGAAAACTATTCCCATATTCCTTACAGGGAACATATAAGAGTTGAGTAAGACCTCTTATTGGTTTAACTCTTAACCCTATTTAATGTTTTTCTCAACTTTTCTAGAGCATAAGGGACTTGTTTCTTAGGGGGAGAAAATGTCTACTAACTCATGTTATATTTTTATAAATCATACCATGTGTATACAGATAAATTTTGTATAGAACTATAACACCCAATGAGTTTAAAACATTTTATTTTTTAAATAAAGTTAATATATTCTACATCTTGTAATGCATGAAACACTGAGTTCGAGATCACCAAGATCTGTTACCCTATACATTTAAATAAAATATATGAATATTATTAACTAAATTAAGAAATTTATAGATTTAATTTTTCAAAATAGACATAATGTTTAACTTCTTAATATCAAAATTAGTTTAGGGTGATTTTTTGTTATTTTTCTGAAAAGTTTCATTTTTTAACGAATAGTGAAATATACTGCATTGTTGTTAAAAACTAAATTTTTCATTTAAAATAATTATTTTACTTTAAATTAATTTTAAATTTAAAATAGATTAATAATACATATATTAATCAAATTTAGGTTATTGTAACTATTTTTTAATAGAATTAGATATAAAAATTATTGAACTTTCAAATGTCTCTTTTACCTTCCTTCTCATCACATCTACAAGATTAGCGTTAAAATTAATTTTACAATTTTTGTGGAATGAATTTAGAAACATCGAAATAAATTTTTGTAATTATTACGAAATTTTTGGTCTAATAGGAACAATTTTGTTTTTGGTAAATAATAACTTTAGTAAATTTTTATTTATTTACCACGGTTAAGGGTAAATTAGGCAATTAAAGGTAAAGAAATAATATTATAATATATAAAATTACCCTAACACTTGTTCTAATTTCATTGTATGAGTGGGTTTCAAAGAAAATCAACCTTATTCTAAAATTATAACCTTTTTAAGACACTTGGGTAAGAATATGAAATTTATTATATGTTATTTAAGGATAAGTTAAAAAGGTCATACTCATATTTTTAAAAATTAACTAATTTTAAATATTAGGTTATATAAAAGATAAATTCGACAATAAGTATTAATTTTAAATCTAAAATTTTTATCTAAATAATGATAATTTATTTAAAATTGTTGGACATTAATTAATTAAATTTAATTGTGACTCAATGATTATGCAATAATTGATTTATGAAAGGAAGAATCAAATAAATAATGTTAATAATATTAAAATAAATATAATTTTAAATATTTTATTCAAAACACAATTTTTTTGGATGAAATTGACATGTTAGGGATGTGTTAATGTATTTTTTAGAAGGAATAAAGTTGTTATGATTTTTTTAAAAGTCAATTAATAAATTTTGTCAAAATTGACATAAATGATATTTTAAAATAGATAATATTTTATTAAATATTATAATTTTTTTAATAATCTATATTTCATCCAAATAACTAGGATAATGTTAAATATTTAATAAATTTTATTATTTAGGTACTTTTGGAATTTCATAATATCTATATGAACCCTATAGTGTAAAAATACAAGTTTCCATGGTAAGAGTTGAATTGTTTAACTACGGGTTAAATCCCAAAGATAAGGATAATTTTATGACATAAACATTTATAAAATTAATTTTATGAGATTATTTATACCAATACTCATATTATATTAGAAATAACTCAATTTGGATCTATTTAAAATCGAAAATAAATTTATAATAAATTAATAGTTTTGGAGTTTCCTAAAGTGCCCCTCTCTTCTCTTATAAAAGGGCACATATTTGTCTCTTTTATTCACAAAAATAAAGAAATTTTGATCGGAAAAATCCTTCCCATTCCTACTCAAAAATTACCTAAATTAATCCTAGAGGCCATAATTTGTAATAAATCCATCTAAAGGATTCCTTTTGTGAAAATCAAAAGGAGACACTCGAAGAAGAGGTAATTGTTTTAACGCCTATTTCAATGTTATTTTCTTATTCTACTTACTTTTTCTAAGTTGTTTACATAATAAAGTAGTAAATCCAAACTATAATATATTATTATATGTTGTTATGATTATGGTACAACCATATTCTCCCTTTTACCCATCCTATGAAAAACAATATCATAATGCGTATGTATGTACGACTTACTGTCTCCACGTCGTGGAAAAAACTATTTTTCATCTAATTTTTTTTTCAATTGGTATAACAATGAATATAAAGGATTTAAATTTTAAATATGATATGATATTAGTTCTTTATAATTCATATTCCACCAAACTCCTTACCCATTATCATTACAGAATGATATCATTGCTCGTGCGTACGTACAACCTACCATCTCCACGATGTGATGTGATTCACCCTCCACTACAACCATTCAAGAATGATTATAAAAATATAAATAATAAATAAGTATGAAATATATGAAATAATAATTTTAATGTAATAATATATATATATATAAATATATATATATATATATATATATTTATGTATATTTCATTTACTTTATTCCATTTAATTCAATAAGAAAATAGAAACAATGTTCATGCATATGTATAGAATACTGTCACCATGAATGGTGTATTCCATTTCATATATCTAACATTTATATATATATAATATATATGATATATAAATAATGTTTTAAATTATAAAAGTAAGTAAATCATGATCTAAGTAATATGATCAATAATATTAGGTCCAAACATTTATGATCAACAAAGAGGTTATTACCTGAAACATTATTTTAACGTGGAATTGTTAATAAAAGGGTAATATAAATCATAAATGAATCATATATAATATTATAAATATATGAATAGTTCTAGTATATGTAAATAACAAGTTTAAATCCACTATACAGGCGGTTAAAAGATGTTCACCCAAAAGAAAATGCAAGGTAAGGGATTTTGTCCCAATATCCTTTCATTGAGACACAGTTTGATGTCATATAACCACATTCTTTTAGGAAGTTTATATACAACCCCTTTGAATTAAAATATAATCTATTTATTTATTATCAACTTATTTAGTATTTTTTTAATAATATTTTTTCATTGAGATTATTATTTAAATGTTCAAAGTGGTATGTGACTCTTTGAATGTTTTATGAATTAACCTTTTCTCCATTTCAATATTCTTGATATAAATATACAAACTTATTTATATGTATATAAAGGATTATAATTTTTCTTCTATTATGAATTTCATTCACATGTTTTTAGAAAGAATATTTTTAAGGTTTTTGTAAGGATTAATTTCTCAATCACAATATTATCCAAGATTTTTTATATGTAAGTATCTACTAGGGAAAATTT
This sequence comes from Viscum album, assembly GCA_963277665.1. Taxonomy (NCBI): domain Eukaryota; kingdom Viridiplantae; phylum Streptophyta; class Magnoliopsida; order Santalales; family Viscaceae; genus Viscum; species Viscum album. The sequence continues at coordinate 681,775,271 of OY728165.1, forward strand.
ATCATCCATACCCATGTTTCCTAAAAATCTATTTCAAAATTTTATTTATATTCATTTAAAATAGTTTAAAATAATTTTTACCCATGTTTGTTTCTTTTAAAATATTTTTAAAGGAATATTTATATAATTTTATAAATGGGGTATTTTGTGAACTTTTCAACAAATTAAGGAATATTTTTTTAAATTATGCAGCATGAGCGACTTTTTTCACCATCACGATGCCTTAAAATTTTGAATATTTCATAACAAGAGGACAAGTAAATTTCAAAATAAATTATTTCTATTATAATTTATTGGATTTTAAATGGTTTAAAAGTAAAAAAGGAATATTTCTCTCAAATAGTTTTATTGATTTTATTAGAATATTTTCATTTATGTCAACATCCATTATTGGATTTTGTGTTTAATTGAGTGTTTTTTATTATGATAGAATCTACCACATTGTATTGAATGGTTTATTATATTTTTAACCATGGATGTTATATTTTGATACCGTTCATGGTTTACGGTTACATTATTAACATTTCAAATTCTAGTTTTAATACGAATGTTTATATTGGATATGTTATAACCCTTTTATAAGAAGAATGTATTGGACTTAGTAAGTGACGAGAATGGACCAATATATCCCATAGATGCATCGATAGGTCTCATGAGACAATCTAGTTTGGATTTTTACTCGTTTATGTATGGTCCTGGCATGAGGCCTCGATGGTATGACTTTGATGTATGACATTATGAATTCCCTCATTATGATATTAGTTATTAATATTATTTGTGATAATTAAACTAGTAGAATATCCATGTGAATGTTTAAATTAAATTTTTTGATTTATTTTTTCCATATTATGATGAAGATTATGTTTAAAAGGATTGGGTTTCATTTTTACCTTACCTTAATTTTTTTTCTTATTTATGATAACTTCAACTATATTGGTTACCCTTAATAAGTATCTGAGCTCACCCCTTTCTTAAAATTTACATTCCTAGGATTCCAAAATGTGTACTATGACTAATATTTAGGGTTAATCTAGGAGAATAATAGAGTTATAAAATTATTATCTATGTTATATTTTATTTTTTGAATTGAAATTTAAATTTCATGTATGTAATCTATTTTACAAGACTACTAAACTAACTGATCCTTCAGGATTTGATTTATTTTAATCATAGAAGTTTATTAAAATAACACACCTTCTCTGGGCTTCTGGGGTTGGGGTGTTAGAGTTGGTATCAGAAGAAGTTTAATAGAAACCTTGGAAACTAGATTTATAAAATGTAGATTAGGGAACATAACCCTAAGACATACTTTTAGTTTAAGTATATATGAACGTTCTAAAATTTTGGTAATGCAGAGATTATGTGGGTATTCTTAGAAAATAAATCCCTATCTAGATACTACAAGTGGAGGTGGTTCTAGAAAAGATTTACCTAGGAGTAATAACTATGACAAGGTGTTCTGATCTTGACTCGAGGTAACCTGTTACACGACAATGAGTGTTACTCTACACATGGTTTGAAACTCTCTGGGGATATGCTCAAGATAATTCACATTTTCTTTACAAAACAGTATGAATGATTTTAATATAAGATGAGAATGAAAAACCTTGGTTAAACCTAAGGTGTTTTAGATTGAAAATAAGGTGTTGTGATATTATTTAAATGAATTTATGACTACTATTACTCACACTGATTTCTGGTTTTAGTTAATGGTTGGAACCCAAAAGAGTCATATTAACATTGAACATGATGGACAAGGTAAAAAATGTGGCAGCGATGAGAAACCAAATGGAATGTTTATAGGATTTAAAGATATCATGTTTATGACTAATCAGTTTCCCCAAAATATGATTAAAAATATATACCTTAACCAACTACCGAATTCAAAAAATAAGAGAAAGGAGGAGAATGAAAAGAGCTCTAGTAGTGGAGACCATGGGTAAAAAAAATCTCAATTTCCATTATGCAAAAAATATGGAAGGATACACCGAGGAAAGTGTCTCAATGGAATAGATAAATGCTTAATGTGTGGGAAATACGAAAATAAAGAAAATAATTTCTGAGAAAAAAATGAAGAGTATAATGGAAGGAAATAAAACTAATCCTAAGAATCCATTTATAGTTATTTTCCTTAAATATAAGGGACCTGGGAATTACCTAAGTGAATGACCTATTCTATAAGATAACCTATTGTCCAAGGAAGTACCTATATGGAAATAAATGGATAATATATTTATATATTGAAGTTTTATTGAAATCCTTAGTTAAAAGATCATTTAGTGATTATCCATTTTTCAGGTATGTTTATTCTATTTATTTTGGATGTTATATTAATATAGTTTTCAAAAAAGGATAAACTATAGGCATAGTGAAACGAAATAACATCTGAAAAGGCCATGGGTCTTGAACCCAGAAGCGAAGGGTGAAAAAGGTACAATGCCTACCACTATCCTACATGATGTCTTGGTTAGCATGACTTTTTTTATCATATGAATAAAGGTTATTATTGTTTAAGGGACATTTGTTTTATCAAATAGATATATTTGGGATTGGAAAATGATTTTGGAATTAATTAATCCATGTTATACTATAAGACATTCACTATTTTGGGAATACTATATTATTAAGGTAAATAGAACATTTTAATGAATAACGGTTGAATTATATTTTGGAGTCCAATATGATTTTATTGTGAACTATTGGTGATTAAGGTTATTTATTGAAATGGTTAGAAAATCTCATAGATTATGATAAGAAAACAATTAAATATTGTATGAGACATTAAGAGTTATTGATTGGAATATTATATGATCAAATACATCTGAATTTTGGATTTCAAACATAGTCTATAATATTTTCGAAGAAGGATAGTTATTTACTAAATATTTTATATTGAACTTTGAGATTTTACTATGGAATTTTGGAGATTATATTTGGGAACTATCTTATCTTGTACTAAAATTTTTGTTTTGGTTAATGACTAAATATAGTAGAAATAGATATTTAATATTTTGTGTATTATGTGATTTTTTAAAAATTGAATCTAGTTCTTGAATCATGAAAAATTCATCATGAACACTCATTGTTTGGAGAAAAAGATGATTTTTTTGTGGAAGTTTATTAAAGGAGAAAAATCTAATCATTGAGTAAGTAAGTATGTTTCATTATGTTTATAGTCTATTATGTAAAGTAATTCTTAAACTCTTGGGAAAAGACCATAAAAACAAAATTTTTTTCCTAGTACTTTATTTTTCTATGAATCAATTCATCCCTTGGATAATCGTAGATTTATAGCTCTGTTATTGTTAAATTTCTCCTAATCATGTTCTCTATCACTCTTCATAAGAACATGATGGTTACATTTTTATTTCATGTCTACGTTTACTTACATGTAACCCTAGTATGTGTTATCTTTGGTGACCTTAATACTTCCCTGTATTTATTTTAAAATGGATGTCTCATTAATCCTTTCTTGGATGTTGGATTTCAATAAAGAATAATATGTTTTTTATAGAAATATATCAAGTAATTATATTTCCTTACATTATTATGGAGTAAATGAATTAATCAACTATATGAAAAGAATATTTAAAAAAATTTGTTTTTTTAATTTAATTGATGTTATTTTAAATCATCCCAGATTTATAGCTTTGAGACCCTTAATTTTTTCCATTGATCATTCACTTATATGTGATTGATGACCTCAATCACTCCCTACAAATATTTACGTTTTCCATCTAAGTATGTATTTATACTTTCATATAATTTCCTCCTATTAAAAATATTAATTTTGTGGTGATATTCACATTTCCTTTTCATACTTTTGAAGAATATGTGTTATTAACCCTATTTATGATATGGGTTCTTCAATAATAGTATTTTCATGTATAAGACTCTTGATTGCTAACATCAAGTTTTAATTGAAAAGACATAATTTAATTAAGGTTTTGATAATGTAACACCCCAATAATTTACAATATTTTTCTTTTGTAAATAAAGTTAAAATATTCTGCATCTTTTAATGCATGAAACACTAAGTTTGAGTGCATCACGATCTATTAACCTAGCCGTTTAAATAATGTATATGAATAAAATTAACCACATTTTGAGATTTATATATTTAATTTTCAAAATAGACTTCATTTTTTAATTTGTAAGATCAAAATTATATTAGGGATATTTTTTGGTATTTTTGTGAAAAGTTTCATTTTTTGATGAATAGCGAAAATACTACATTGTTGAAAAAATTGACCTTTTCATTTAAAATAATAATATTACTTTAAATTGATTTTAAAGTCACAATATATAATTAATACATATATTAATTCAATTTAGTTCCTTGGAACTCTTTTTATAATATAATCAGATATAAAAATTTATTGAACTTTTGAACGTCTCTTTTACCTGCTATCTCACCACATCTACGGGATTAGCATTAAAATTAATTTTCCCATGTTTGTTAAATGAATTTTTAAAAATGTGAATTAATTTTTGTAATTATTATGATGTTTTTGGTCTAATAATACCAACTTATTTTTTTTGGAAAATAGTAACTTTAGTAATTTTTTATTTATTTATCACGGTTAAGGGTAAATCGTGTAATTAAAGGTAAAAATAATATTATTATAATATTATAAAATTACCCTAAATTTTTTTCTAATTTCATTGTTTGGGTGGGTTTTTACAAAAAATAAATCTTAGGCCAAAATTAAACATTTTTAATTCACTCGGTTAAGAATATGAAATTTATTATATTTTATTTAAAGATAAGTAAAAATGTTATACTCATATTTTTAATAAGTAAATAATTTTAAATATGGGGTTATATAAAATATAAATTATGCTATAAATATTAATTGGAAATAAATTTTTTTATCTACATCATTATAATTTATTTATAATTTTTTGACATTAAATATTTAAATTTAATTATGACACAATGATGGTGCAGTTATTGAATTATTAAAGGAAGAATCAAATAAATAATTTTAATAATATTAAAAAAATATAATTTTAAATATTTGATTTCATCTACAAATTTATTTTATTCTATTAAGATTTTATAAATGAGTTAATGTAGTTTTTTAGATGGAATGAATTTTTGTTGATATTTTTAAAAAGTCAATTAATAAATAGTGTTAAAATTGACATAAATGAGATTTTAAAATAAATAATATTTTATTAAATGATATAAAGTTCTTAAAAAGCTGTATTTTAGAAAAATTACTAGTATAATGTTAAATTTGTCACAAATAATCCAATTTAGGTTCGTTTTAAAATTTATAGTAACTATATTAACCATATAGTGTAAAAAGACAGGTTGTCACAGTAAGAGTTAAATTGTTTAACAAAGGGTTATAGATAGAAGATAATGTCAATTTTGTGACCTAAACATGTATAAAATGAATTTTATGAGAGGATTTAGACCCATAATCATCTTATATTCTAAATAAATCAAATTGGATATATTTTAAATCGAATATCAATTTATAATAAATTAATAGTTTTGGAGTTTCCTATAGTGCCCCTCCCATCTCTTATAAAAGGGAACCTATCCTTCTCATTTATTCACACCTATAAAGACATTTAGCTCAGCCAAAACCTGCCCATTTATCCTAACAACTTCCCTAAATTCATCCTAGAGGCCATACTTTGGGCAGTAATTTAACATATGGATTCCTTTTGTGAAAATCAAAAGGAGACACTGAAAGAAAAGGTAATTATTTTACAAACTATTTCAAAGTTCTTTTCTTCTTCTACGTCATTTTACAAAGTTTGTTCCATAATAAAGTAATAAATACATAATATATTATATTCTAATATTTTTTTATGATTATGGTACCACTATATTCCACCTTTTACCCATTCTATGAAAAAAATATCACCATGCATGCATACATACGACTTACCAACTTTATACTGTGGTGTAAACTGTTTTTCATCTACACATTATTTCTATGGGTATAATGATTAATAAAAATGATTTAATTGATAAATATGAAATTATAATTTTTATTTATAATTCATATTCCATCCAATTCATTACCCTTTACCATTATGTAATGATATCGCCTCTTGGGCGTATGTACAACCTACCATCTCCATGATGCGATGGGATTTATGATCCACTACAACCATTCAAAAATGATTATAAAAATATATATACTATAAAATTATGAAATATATGATTTCATAATTCTAAATTAAATATATATATATATATATAAACTTATATTTCATTTAATTTCTTCCATTCAATACAATAATAAAACGAAAACAACATTCATTTGTACGTATAGACTATCGTCTCCATGAACAGTGTATTCCAGTTCATATATATAAAATTTTTATGCACCTAATACTGAATAAATATGATATATAAATAAAGTTTTAAATTATTTAAGTATTTAAATCATGATCTAATTAATACGGTCAATAATAACAAGTCACAACATGTACGATAAACATAGTTGTTATTACCTGAAAAATTGTTTTAACTTGGAATTGTTAATAAAAAAGTAATATAAAGTCATTAATGAATCATATATAATATTATAAATATAATTATAGTTTGGTTATAAGTGAATAACATGTTTAAACCCATTATATAGGAGTTTAAAAGACATTCACCCAAAAGAAAATGCAAGTTTTGTGATTTCATTGCAATCTCCTTTCATTGAGACATAGTTTTATATTATACACCCACATTATTTTAGGAGGTTTATATTTATACAATTTGACTTAAAATAAATTAATTTATTTATTATCAACTTATTTAATATTTTGATAAATATTATTCTTTCAATGAGCTTATTATTTAAATGTTAAAAGTGGTATGGGATGCTTTGAATGTTTAAAGAATCAATCCTTTCTCCATTTAAATATTCTTGATATTATCATACATATTTATTTATATGTATATAAAAGATTATATTGAAATTTTATTTCTATTTTTAATTTCATTTAATTTTTTTCAAAAGGAACATTTTTAAGGTTTTATGTAATTATTATTTTTGTAATCTCAATATTATCCAAGATTGTTTATATGTAAGTATCTACTAGGGAATATTTATCATCCATGTCCATGTTTCCTAAAGATGTATTTAAAAATATTATTACTATTCCATTAAAATAGATTAAATTCATTTTTACCCATGTTTGACTCTTCATAAAATGTATTGAAAGGAATATTTCTTTTTTTTCAAATGAGGTCCTTTATGACCTTTTCGATAAATTAAGGAATGATTTTTTAACTTATACGTTGTGAGTGGATTATTCCACCATCACAACGCCTTAAAATTTTGAATCTTCCCTTACAAAATTACAAGGTTATTTTCAAAATAAATGTTTTATTTTATAATTTCATGACTTTTAAATGATTTCAAAATAAAAATGGATATTTCTCTCAAAGAGTTTTAATGGTTTTATTGGATTATTTTCATCTATGTCGACATCCTTTGTTGGATTTTATGTTTAATTGAGAATGTTTTCTTATGATACAATATACCTCATTTTATTTAATGGTTTATGATATGTTTGGCTATAGATGTTATATTTTTATACCATTCATGGTTTATAGTTAATGTATCAACATCTTATATGCTAGTTTTAATACAAATTCTTATGTTGGTTATTTTTTACACCTTTCATAAGAAGAATGAATTGGACTTAGTAAACGATAGGTGGGGCCCGTTATAGCCCCTCGATTCATCGGTAGGTCTCATGAGACAATCTAGTTTGGGTTTTTACCCATTTATGTATGGCCCTGGAATGAGGCTTTGATGGTATGGTTATGATTTCCAGTATTATGCATTCCCTCATTATGAGATAAATTATTGATATTAAATGTGATTATTCGACAAGTAAATTATCCCTGAGAATGTTTAAATGGAATTATTTGATTTATTATTTCCATATTATGCTGAAGATTATGTTTAAAAGGCTTGTGTTTCAGTTTTATACCCTACCTTAATTTTTCTATGCTTATTTATGATAGCTTCTGTTATATTGTTTACCCTTACTGAGCATCTGAGCTCACCCATTTCTTATGTTTTACTTTCCCAGGATGCCAATATGTTTATTATGAATGATATAAAGGGTTAATATAAAATAATAATGGAATTATAAAAGGATTATCTATATTTTATTTCATCTTTTTAATTTTAATTTAAAGTTCATGTATGTAATCTATTTTCTAAGACTGAAAAACTGATCAGTCTTTCAGGATTTGATTCCTTATAATAATATCAATGTATTAAAATAGTTCACAGTCTCTGAGATTCTAGGATTGGGGTGTTATGGGAGCCCTTGTAAAAATATATGATTTGTTTATAATGAGAAATATTTTGAGAAATACTATCCTCCTTAGAATCAAACCAGACTAAGAGATGTAATTAATCGGGATTTGGAACCTGATCAAGTAGTTTATGATGATTGATCTTTGGAAGGAAATGATGAGGATGTTGGATTGGACCATAATGAGGAATCATTGAGGGATAATTAAGGAATATTTTCTCAGCCTCTAGTGTTTGTAATAATTAAAGGACCTATGGAAGGAGTAACAAATTATGACAGAGAGAGTAATTTCGGATCCATTCCCTTTGAACCTAATCTTATTGGATATAAATGTTATGAAAATGAAAATATATATACATATAGTCTACAAATGTTTGAGATTAGGGGAGCATCAATTTTTTACTCTACACCTCATAGAGAGGATAAGTCTCCTAGGGCCCCTCTCATAAATGTGGATTCACCTGCTCATGACAGTGATGGAGAGGATAATCATAACAAGGATATTCCACATAAACCTAGTGTACATTACGTAAATGATATTCCAAAATATCCGAAAACAGTTTTACATAGTTCCTCTTCTCTTGTTTCTGAAGAAAAAAAAAGAAAGCTCGAACTTTAATTAGAGGGTTTCAAACATATTATGTTTTGTTCAACTCCTACAGAACCTACTTAGCCTTCTTCTCATGTTCATGATTCAAATGTCTCAATATAGTTTGATCCTATTAATGATTCATCTTATCAAAAAAAATTATTATTATAATTCAATATTTAGTTAGTTTAATTCCAGATATTTAGATGTCTAAATTTGATTCATCATATGATAAAATATTCATGTTAAGACCCTCTGAGTTTATTTTTAGTTAGTCAACTCCTTGTCCTTCTCCACCACAAACAGATTCTTTTTTGTACTTTAGTCATTACTTTAGCTACTTCTACTTAGTTTAATATTAATAATTAAAATGATTTGGAAGGGATATTTTTGGGATTTGGATATGCTGGTGAATATATAAGAAAAGAGGATATATCATTTACAATTGAAAGAATCATAGATCATACACAGAAAAACCTATTTCTCAATGTAGATCATATGGGTTATGAGATGGGTGGTTTTAGATCTCAACTAAGAGCTCTTTAAAAGGATTTAATAGATATGTTGGTTAATATTATCATGAATTATCTCAACATTATCCTCAATTATTCTATGTCTCCTACTCCTTCTCTATTTCATGCTCTTATGTCTCAGATGAAGATCTTATTTGAAATAATTTTTCATGAGGAAATACAAATATTGTTAGACAATTTCAATCATAAAAATAATTTGATGAAAATGGATCTTGCTTCACATGATGAGAATCTATTTGGAATGGTTAAAGGCGTTATAGTAAATAGTGCTAAGGATGTAGATTTAATTAATGGTTCCATGAAGTATTATCTATTTCAAAATTTTATAAAGGTATATTTAAATACCTTGTATAGTTTTTGGATAGTGATATAAAAATTTATCTTCTAACCCAATAATTTAAATCAACTACGGTAAAATTGCTGGTCATGTATCCTTTACTAGTTTAGTTTATGAATAATAAATATGTTTTTATACAAATAATTGAGTATATATTAAGAGATGTATCAGAAATCACAAAAATATTATAGCCCTACCTTTATTTTTCCAACACTACCCTTCCAACTCCTCTAGAACTTCTTGTGACTAATGATTAAAATTCCATCACTTCAGCCTCCACATCTCATGAAACTCCCTTTGGTATCAATATTCCTTAAGATATTCAACATATCAGACCAATTTAAAAAGTAATTATAAATACTATTTTTTGATATTCTCAAAATATTTTTCCAGTACCTTCTCTTGATCTATCCAAGGATAAGATAAATACAACAATTCAAACTTCAATACTTAGATACCATAAAGATTCTGATTTTTATTAAGGCCCCTGATAGGGAAATTGTAAATTTTCATAACATATTGATTATTTATGAAATATTTGTTATTAATTCACTTATATTTATATCCTTCCATTTATTTATTTCTTATTATATATATATATCTTCTTATAATAATTTAATGTCTTTTGAGGTCTACATTTATATTATCACACTCTCCAATGAATTATTTTTGATAATCCCCAAAAGGGGAGTAAATACGATATGGCATGTCATGATAGAATTTAATTATTTAATTTAAATATTTTACCAGTTTATTAACACACTTTATTCATTTATTTATTCATTTATTTTTTCCATTAGAAGGGGGGATTTTGGATTAGTCCTACAATTCATTGTTTTAATGACTTAAAGTCATATTTATTTTAATATTTATAAAATATTTATTTTATATTGGAAACCTTTATTTTATCTTTATATATAGAAATATTTTTATATTTTAGGTCAACTATAAAGCTATACAACCTAGGAAAGTGACAGTGTGTTTGAAGAGTAAAAATATCTATATACTTAAGTGACCATAAGTAGAATTTGATCGACTACATGAAGCAACTTGGAACTCTAAGGTATTTCACTAAGTGTTGAAGCTTCCACAATTATAAGTGGACCAACCATATTAATATTTAATTGAATATGGTTTATTTGTTTTAAACTCCTCAACTTACTATAAGAGTAACCAAGAAACAACAAGGCCATGTTAAGTGAACAAATAGTTTATCTATTCTATTAGAAAAATCACTTAGTGTCAAAGTGGACATATGTTTTTTCTGATAAAATGTATGATAAATTCAAGTGTCTATATGATATATTAGTGTTTTTTTGTAAAATTTATAATGTCACCATATTGACTTTTAGTGACCATACATTCTATGAATCAACTTCATGACATATCAAAGGATTTGTTTAGAGTTTTTATTAGCGTTTGAGTTAACATGGATACTATGATGTGGTGAACTTATAGTAGAAATGTTTAATGTGGAATTATATTTTAATGATATATAATCTAACCAATTTCTATGGAAAATTAAATAAAAAATTCCTAATCCTTTAATTATCCTAGATTTTATGCCATGTCTCTGGATTTATAATGATCATTCTCTAACTCATCTTTTTTGGGGGATATTTTTTTAATGAATTATGAAGTTTGATATTACAGTGTGTATTGCAAAAATGTAAACAAGTTCTTTGTTTTCAATAAATTATGATACTATTTGTTTCTATGTACTTCATTTTGAGATCAAATAACACTTTTCACACTTTTCATAATCTCTCTGAACCAAAAAAAGGCATAAAAAAGAGGCTACTAAATAACAAGATAACTTTGATCAATACTAAATAAAACTTTAATTTATATAACTCTCTTTCTAAATCTCTATATTATATTAATTTGAAGTGTGCATTAATTTCTTTATATATCTATTAAGAATGTATTATTGAACCTTCTGTTATTTCATTCATATTTTTAGTCCCATGAAAATTGAAGAAGAGGTTGTGTGATAACATGGCTAGTCTTCCATACTATTGTAACTTATAACCAATATTGGTTTTGGATAATCCTATTAATTATTATAAAAATTTATAGTATTGGGTTACTCTAAATTGGAGAAGACTAGGTCTCTAATTTAGACTACACATCTTTTTTTTCTTTTATGGGCTTTATGTTGCTTACTCTATTTTAAAAACTATTTTCAAAATAACTTATTCAAAACCATACATTGATAGATAAATTTTATCTATGATATATATAATATTTAATGAGAATATGGTAATTAGAAAACAGTTGTTTAATATCATGTAATCCTAACTATGTTTTGATTAATCTCTTCTGAGGTTATCATAATACATTTAGTTAAATATACCTAAAATATTAATTTACTGGGTTTCTAAATAGAGATTTTTTTTTCAAATATGTTTTGAAAAAAAAATTTATTGGATACTCAATTAAATTCCATTTTGAGTAATTTATTCTGACCAATACATTCCACAGATGATAATCACTTATCAAGATCCACGGTTCACTACTTTAGTGTAGAGTGGTCTCTAGTTTTCTTTTAGCTCTCAGTTATTATTGCGCACCACTTTTAATCCACAATAATGTAATTAAATATAGAAAACTATATAGAGTTTAAAATATATGTTGTGCACTTATTTTCAAGATTTCAAATTTCTATGGGTTAGGAACTTACCTTTGGTGGTGTTTTGTTAATATAATAGTTATCACTCTACCATTTGGATGTCCCCCATTTGATGCTCCATATAATTTACATTGTTATTATTCTTCAAGTTGGACTGAGGTCAAAGAGTTATCTAATATCGCAACAGAACTAGTACAGATCATCACATAAAAGGCTCTAGGGATTCATATAAAAATAAAGGTAGATCTATATTACCATAACTCCAATCATAATCATTGGAGGAAGCCTCAAGAGTTTGAAATTAGAAATTATGTGACCTTGAAGATATCACCTCATCATGGATAACAAAGGTTTTGTAATCAGAGTAATCTTTCTCTGTAAAATTTTAGTCCTTTCATGGTGTTGGCATGTGTCAATGAAGTTTTGTATTGGTACGAAATTACACTATAAAAGTATCAAATACATGAATCATTTCATTTGTTTTATCATTTTTGTATCACCATGATGTTTCCCATGTCATCAACTGGGGTGAGATGGATATTGGGGATGATGCGACCTTAAATAAATATACTATTGAGACCCCCGACTATCAAGACGAGTCTTGTTGGAATGTTATTCCATTGGTTTGTGTCAGATTGTGGCATGTTTTATTATAGAACAGTACTTTTGAATGTATGAATTCGATGCAGTCCAAGTATCCAAAGTTGTTTATTTATGGATTTTATTAAGATTCCATGCACAAAATTGTCTTTATTTATGATATGATTTGTGATTTTGTGTGTTTATATAATATTTTCATCAAATGATTTGGTTGTGATTTTTTATAGGGATATCACTCGTAAGTATCCTATAGAGTTGTTATTCAATTACCCTTTACACTACTCCTATTTTGGTTTAAATTCTTGAGGATAACTTTTTTTGAGATGTATATGATGAAAGAACATAGTTTTCCATGATCCCTATCATTGTGTTTTAAATTTATTATAAGTTTCTAGTAGAAGGATGGATGTTTCGAAGTGTTTTTAGGGTTGGAATTCAAGTATTAAAAGGAATTATAGAATGGTCTATTAGGTTATGACATGATCTAGTTTAAGGTATGGCCCTTGTAGTGTATCCATTACCCTATGAAATGGAGTTCAAGATTAATGATTTTTTTTTGGTTTAGTTATTTTTGGGGTGGCTATGGTGTGGTGCTTAGGGATACACATTAGATTTTGAGGGGTCAAGATATTATCTCTACCTTTGAAAGTTTCATCGTGGCATGATGTATTGGAAATTTTGTGGAATCCTATAGTGTTGATTCCCTTGGTTTTTTAGATCTATGAACCACTATAACACGATGTCTTAGATATAATTAGGTGTTTAGTATTTAGGGGAGATACAAGGGTATTTTTCATGATTTTTGGAGGGTGTATTTTACTAGACCCATTGCATCTTTTCCACACTTTTTTCATTGTGGCTTCAGAGTAAAACCAAACCATTGAAGCATAGTTAAGGGAGTTTTATTTTTGTAAATTTTTTATCTAGGATGTATAAATTTTGAACTCATACAAAATTTATCGTATTTTCACCCTTTGAATTTTAATTCTAGGTGACATAAGGATCCATTTCAGAGTCTTTTAATCCCCTTTTCTTATATTTTTCCCTAGGATTCCAAATATTGATACATGGGTGATCAAAGGATAGTTTTATTCTTCTTTGTTGGTTCCATTCCCTCCCATTCTCTCATTAAAAACCGTTTCTACTTGTTTCTTTTGACTTTAATGGGTTTATTTTGATGATTCATTATAGATTAATGTGGTATGAAATCCTTATAGATCATCGGTTATTCATATGAGAGGTGATTTGATATATGTTCTTTTTCTACCATTCTATCTAGAGTAATTTTTAAGGACCCATGTTGAGGTAGGGGATTCATGAATCCTCCTTATTTTATGTGCATATTTTGGATTAACATACATTAGCTTCCTTGGTTAATTTTTGGATCAACCAAAATGAAGATAATAATATATAAATTGAGGAAGAAAAAATATGTATTATGGTATATTGATCACATATTCATTATCGAATAGCTTATTCCTATCAATATTTTATAGATAGTGTGAAATTGATTTTTATGAATTATTATTGTTTCTTAGAAGGAATTATATGATTGAAATTAGATTAAAACATTTAAAGATATTAAGATTAAGTTAATAATGAAAGTGGCATGTGAATTTAACTATCATTCATAATTGAAAATTATTGAACATGGTAGTGTTTCTTGGGAATTAATTATTGGTTGTTATTGTTTTGTTAAATAATATATTTGGGGCATTTATTAATAAAAACTACTTAGAATTAATTGATTAATTTAATATGGTAATGGGTAATGCCAATTTTTGAAATTAGTGTGCTCGGGGATTTTTATATCATTGTAGTAATTTATAAAACTTAAGTTCTTTGATGTGATAGATTTGGTTACCACATAGGTTTGATATTCTAAAAATATGATTGTTTATATGATTGAGTTTTAGGTTTTTGAGCCCTTTTTGTGAATTTTGGTGGAACCTGGTGTCGCTGGATGACTATGAGAGTGATGGATGTCGCAAGATGAGATATGGGGTTTATTTTTAATCTATAATTGTGTTGGGTTATTTATTGGTTAATGATTCAAGGTTACAAGTTAGGATTATCCATTTTTAGGGATGTTTTCTTCACGCTGGTTGTTTTTCTTGATGGTAATTTTTCCAAAGTTCCTGATTCGTGCTGTAGTTGGTATATTAAATATAATTTCATCTTATTTACGGTATTTTAGGTCGAGTAATATAAATACATAGAGTACAAAATGGTGAATGGAATTACAAATTAACTTATATTATGGGCTGTTATTAAATTAAGTAATGATATACATTAAATAACCACCATGTGATGGTTGAATTAATTCTCTAAGATTATGGAATGAAAATATAGAATGGAAATAAGAATTATAGGATTATTATCCTATGGTTAAATTCAATAATTAAACCAGAATATGTAATGGGAAGAATAAATGATTTCTAATTTCAAAATTACATTATAAAAATGTTTAGTAATGTTGATTATTTGGTTCTTATTTGTTTATATGAAATCATGTTCCCTAAATAATAATACTGGCTATTGGGTATCATGTTGGATGATTTTTTATATTGAGTATAAGGATTTTTATTATCCCTAAGTTGGTTGTGTGATATAATATTCATTGTGTTTTCTATTTTCATACACTCAACCACTCAAATTAGGTGGGATACCAACACCCAAATATTTTGGGTTTTAAGTTTTTTTCCCAACATCTTGGATGGGGAGGGTATACATGAATGAAATTTTCCTCTTCCCCACTCTAACTTCATATGTAACATAATGTGTCAGAATATTTATGATATAATGGATTATGATATATTGTACACGACTATACTATCTTTAATGGATCCCAACATTACCATACATGTTTTTATAGGCTATATTTAATTGAGTTGATAGCATACACATGTATTCCAACTAAAGTGGATATGATTAACAAAAGTATAATTTCAATGAATATGATTGATTGAGTTATAATTTATGATATATGGGTTGTAGTAGATTTTTAACTTGCTACTGGTTATGAATGTAGCTGATACATGTCTCTATGGGGCTGTAGTTGAGATATGATTTTGATATGGTTGCATGAGATGGCTGATGACTTATATAAGGGATTATATCAAATGATGTTTGTTATTAGAGAATTAAATTGAAAAACATGGGGGTATTAAAAGTGGGGTATCTTTCACTTTTAGTTTCTCTTGATATTATGTTAAATATTTTTGTGCATTAGCTCGTGAGCGATCCTTGACGAGGGTGAGATATAACATTAGGTTTTAGGTTATAACTTAGTTTCATTTTATTATTAAATAGTATTTAGTATTATTATTTCACATAATAATGGGAGGTTTTAAGGAGGATCCTTCTAAGTATACATGTATTTTAACCTTATATACAAGAAAACTATTATTTAGGTATACAGGAGCTAGTTGGTGAATGGGGTCGAAATTATTAGCTCATTGAGTTGTTCAAGAGATGTGGGTGTTTAATGGTTGATAAATAGGATTTGTTTTAGTATTTATAGTTACTTTTTTTGTATAAAATGAAATTCTTTTACTGGGATGGTCTACTTAATTATGGTTTGAATTTTATTAGAGGATCTCATATTATCAATTGACCTTAAATTTTTATTTTTAGAGTAATTCGCTCTATTTATATGAAATCTATAACCTCAATGCTCGTTTCCAACCTCTGTCTTATTGAAGGTGGGATTTAAGGGCCATCCCCATCTTTACTATCTTATTAGTATGGGTACCATTGGAGGGTGTTTTTAAAATCCTAATATATCTATCATTCCATAAATTTATCATCTCTATGAATCATAACCAAAGGAATTTTTTCGGAAGACTAGGAATAAACCGATGCACTTGATATTTCGCACTGTATAAGATTAAATATATCACACCATACAACAGGTAATCTTTATTCATTCATTGATTTATCAAAATCATAGACTACAGTATAAATCAATTACCAAAAAAATATTTTTATATAGATGAATCATATAATATGATTGATCAATTTTAATTCATATCCATAAATCTCTCACTTTCACTAAATTCCCATAAGGACTTTGTAAAAATTTATAACTCTTTTTTAATCTATTCAAATTATTTAAGGTAAGGATTATCAAACCTTATTAATTTTTGAACATAAAAAATTTATAAAATGTTTATCCTTATTATTAGGACTAATAATGTAATCCGATGGAACTATATATAGTTAACCGAAAATATAAATTCCTTAATTTATAGATGTAAAAAAGAGTGTTATCTAGAAAAATGCTTGTGCTACTAAAATTATAAAGGGGTATTGCATGATCTCTATAAAAACAGATATCTATATATAAAAATGTTTTAAAAAATATGTTTTATATTAATAATATGTGAACTTATATAATTAAATTTTCCATGAAATCCAGGAACTAATAGACATAGAATGTTTCAAAGTAGTAGATCCTATCGCATACAATCATGATTCTCCAAAATAGACTAAAACATTTTATTAATACATTTCATGTCATTCATCCAAGTAGTTGAAGAAATCACATATCACTCAATTAATAATTTATATGAATTTATAAAATTTAGTTCAATCATGGGTCTAGATATATTTTCTTATAATATAAGTGAAAAAATACCATCTCTATTGAACTTAACTGACTACATGACAAAAAATATAACCGACCATATATCGATTAGATCAAACTGAAGGCTAGAATAATATAGCTATAGATATTATAATTTTTCATACTAAATATCAATTGAACCTTAGGTAATTTATATTCATAATAAATATACATACTGATAGGATAACATAGGGATGTGTGTAACACTAAGGGGTGTGAGGTTAATTAGTATTGATGTAATTCTAATAAATTATAAAATTATCCCCTTGGAACCTCTTCAATTATTTATTTATTATGTCTCTTAATATATCTTAAACTCCATGGTGGTATGTATACAGATATATTAAAGATGTATAAGAGATCACCAATATTTTGTATTGCGGTTTGAATCCTTTTGGATGACCATTTCCCCTTTGTAGGAGCAGATTTATCCCCTATAGAAACACACTGTTTAACTGATTATATATGAATGCATGAGAATGTGTGTGGACTTAGACTCATCATCATAGTACTGACTAGGTAAAAATAAAGTGAGGTATTTATGTACATTTATTAAACTTAATGGACTTTCACATACTTGAAGAAAGATTACCTTTATTTTCTCAAGTCCCTCAAGGTGTTTTTGAATCGATATTCTTCATCACTTAAAAAAATCAAATGGGATGACTCATGTTTCAAAAATCATCAATTCTATCTGATATTTCATCATACTTATACAATATAATATTTTATTCCAAATAACTCATCTCTTTTTCCTATATGAACATATAGTGGAATCATGTTTCACTCTTATTCCTCTATACAATCTCTTGACCTGAATATAATCAATGGTGAATATGGGAGAATAATCTTATACACTACTTCTATAAGGGCCCGACCTTATTACATTCATATTCTTGAATTTAGTCAAGAAAACAAATCATTTTACATTGAATATATTTTCAAGTTTATAGATTTAGAGAATTAGGACAATACATTCATAATATTACACATTATTACAAAGTGGATACCATAAAAACAATTTCCATTTTTTTAAAAATAGAAAACATTAAAACATAAAACAAGACTCCTCAAAAATTATTCAACATTTAACAAGGCTTAATTACTTGTCTTACACATCCATTAACCTATGAAAATCATTTAAAAACTTGGGATGAGCACAAAAGCTCAGTAAAGTATGGAAAAGAAGGAAAGATCACATTAGTCCATGAATACTCATAACAGATGAAATCATTTTCAAAAGACATTATTGTCACCCATATATACCTACTTTGTGTAACATGAGATTTACACAAGATCCACACAAAACATTATAACATAAATATAATAATAAAGGTATATTGGGGCATTACTTACATAATCTTGTAACCATTCTTGGATATCTTATAATTTATAACCCTCACGACTACCTTACTTTGTGTAACCATCACAGTTACACTTGGAGTAACCATACAGCCAAACTCCAAATTACTCATACCTAATGAATTGGAGGGAGATATAGGTCCCACACTTCATCATAAATAATTACCAATAACTAAAACATAATCATACAACATGAATAATTCCATAAAAACATTACTTTGGAATTTCGTAAAACTGAATTTAAAAGGATGATATTTAATGAAAAGCCCCTTATAAATATCATACAATTGAAGAGAGACTTAATAGAGTGGATGGAGTATGTATATATACTATAAATAAACATAATAAAACATAATATAAACATAACCCATCACACAAACAATTAAAATAGCATATAAATAATGAAGTAGAAGGTTAACCCAAAGAATGGAAATCGGGTGAATAATTCCCTTACAACGGGTTTGTCTTACTTCAAACTTGTTTAAACCTCCTATATAATGGTTAAAAGAGTGTTATTAGTATTTTAATGAAATATTTTCATGTTTATAAAATCTTATATGATCATTTAATATCATCATTTCACCCCTTTAATTGTTAGTATTTTTCTCCTTGCACCATTTTTGGGTGAGTTCTTTACATGATTTCTATGATTGGTTCATGATGGACGTTCTTGTCGTTTGGAAGTGAAAATACAGAATTGGAATGGAGTAGTATTTAAATATATCCAGTAACATAAATATACCATTTATCATTTTTAATTCTTACATGAGGATTATTCATAAGTTAGAACATTAATGATGTTCGTTTATATCATTTTAGTGGTTCTTTGATAAAAATGACCTCAATTTCATTTTATAAATTAAAACCATGAGTAAAAAAGAATTCCAAAAAAAAGGATGAGAGATTATAAATATATTATAACCTGTTTTAACCATAAAAATTATTTCATGACCAGACTTGAAAGAGTTAATGAAAATTGAAATCACATCATCCATGATGTCGATAATTCGACACATCACAAACAATGTTTTAATTCCTTGAATAAGTGGAAGAGGAGGAGAAGAGTGATGATGAAATTTCCATGAACAAGAGAACATCCAGAATATACATTATTTTGGATATTTCATGCCTCTTGTATAAGAGGGGGTGAGGAAAGAAGAAAAATAAATCATGAAATAAAATAAAACTTGAGAAAATTCTCAGGAAAATTCGACAGCCTAACGACACCTCTTAAAATTTGATAAAAAATAGGTTGATGAGAGAAAGGGAATATCTAATAAATAATACATAATATGTAAAGTAAGGAGGGATATGGAATGAAATATACCATCATAATACAAAATGAAAAGAAGAGAATAACATAAGATAAAAGAAAAGAATGAAAATAAAAGAGGATGTTTACTCTTGATCTCTTCTCCTTGTGATCCTTCTTAAGGGCTTTGGTTTTGGTCTTTTGTTGAGACCAGTAGCTATAGGATGTGGGGAAGAGCCTTGTAAGGATTGTTGGTTATAACTTAAGCATGTCTCAAGGCTTTACAGGTGTGGGAAGAAGAGAGGAGTGATGGTGGTATTTATAGTGGAGGAGAGGGGGTATTTTTCATTATTTTAATCATTATTATAATATTTTTTCCCAAGATTATGAATAGTCTTAGTTAATGTGATGTAAAATAGTAATAATGGAATGTGAGTTCTAAAAAAGTGTCCTTTCATTACTTATGATGTCATAAATAGTGTATTTTATGGATAATTTGATTATACGGTATTTTATCATATTTCACTATTCACAAAAAATTGTAGATTTTCAGAAAAATCCCAAAAAATTTACCCCAACCATTTTTCGATGTGTAGAATTCAAAAATGAAGTCCCTTTTTTTTAAATAAATTTCTAAAATTTATTAACTTAATTTTTAAATAAAATCATTCTTAATTCAAAAATTAATTACTCTAATTTTATAGCAACTTCTATATCACGATGAAAAATTAACCCAGATGTTATTATCTTAAAGCCTTAAGAAAATAAAATGAAAATAAAATTTACTATTCTTTAGGGTCATATTACTATTCATAAGGGTATGTTACTGTTCACCAAAAAAATCAAGTTGGTTCCAATAGACTCCAAATAACATACTAAACACAATTATAGATGACAGTTTCTTGAAATTCAAAACATAGAAGTGGAGAAAAGTATGTTTTAAAGGCTAGTTAAAAAATCTACTTAAAACAGAGTTCCATGCATTTATATTTATTTTTAAAAAAACTTGGGGTGTTACATTATCCCCACCTTCTTGAAATTTTGTCCTCACAATTTTATTTACTTATTAAACAACTGAGGTTACTTTTCCCTCATAGCATTTTTAGACTCCCATGTTGCTTCTTCAACCATGTGGTTTCTTCACAAAACCTTTACCTGGTAGATTACCTTATTCTGCAACACCTGTTCCCTTCGATAAATAATCTAAACTGGTGTCTCTTCATAAGAAAGGTTCTATTCCAGCTGAACTACTTCTAGGCTCAAGACATGTGATGAATCTGGCACATACTTTCTCAACATCAAAACATGAAAAACATTGTGTACCTAAAACAAGATCGAAGGAAAATCTACGCGGTATTCCACTGTTCCAACTTTCTCCAAGATTTCAAAAGGGCTGATGAACAGTGTACTTAGATTCCCTTTCTTACCGAAACACATCACACTTTTCCAAGGAGATATTATAAGGAAAACATGGTCAACTACCTCGAAAGAGAAGTCTTTCCTTCTATTATCTGCATAACTTTTTTGCCTACTCTGAGCTGTCCTCATGTGCTGCTGGATCATCCTCACTTTCTCAACCACTTTAACTAATTCTAGCTCCATAAACTTTCTTTCACCAACTTTATCCCAAAACGCTGGAGTCCAACACCGCTTCCCATACAAGGCCTCAAAAGTTTCCATCTGAATACTAGAATGAAAACTATTATTATAATAAAACTCAAATAAAGAAAGATGCTGATCCCAACTTCCCTAATAGTCTATTGAACAAGCTCATAGAATATCCTCCAAATTTTGAATCGTTCGTTCTGACTGGTCATCTGATTGAGGATGAAAAGATGTAATAAAATTTAACTCTCTGCCCAATGACTTCTGAAGTCCCTTCAAAAAGTTAAATGTCAACCTAGAATCTCGATCAGATATAATGAAAATAGGAACTCCATGTAACCTGATAATCTCTTCGAGGTACAATCGAGAAAGATTATCCAAAGTCATTGTATCTCGAATAGAAAGAAAATGTGCACACTTTGTTAGCCAATCAACAAAAACCCAAATAGAATTTTACCTCAAGAATTATTTGGTACTCCCACCACAAAGTCCATGGATACATTCTCCCATTTCCACTCTGGCACTGGAAAAGGCTAAATCATCCCCTTCAGTAATTTCCACTCTGCTTTAATATATTTACATGTCAAACATTTCATGGTAAAATCATAAATATCTCTTTTCATTCCACCCCACTAATAATACTCCCAAAGTTCTCTATACATCATAGTACTGCCAGGATGAACATAAAATGGAGAACTATGAGCTTCACACAACAAATATTTCTTCAACTGAGAATAACTATGCACACACAACCTTTTTCCAAATCTTAAAACCCAATATTTATCAAGGTTAAATTCTGGAAACTTACCCATTTAAACCAATTATACCTTTTTTTTGTAGCTCACGATATTCCTTCTGTGCTTGCTTAATTCTGTCTGACAACAAAGACTGCACTGAAACCTAAAAAAATAGAGTTATTCCCTACACCAATAACTTATAAGCCAAAATTCATCAAATCATTAATCAAGGTATCATGTTCCAAATGTATCATGGTTAATGATGGATGATTTTTCTGGCTTAAGGCATCCGCCACTTTGTTTTCTTTCCCAGGATGGTAATTGATCATGCAATCATAATCCTTTATCAGTTCTATCCATCTTCTCTGCCTCATGTTTAATTCCTTCTAAGTGAATATATACTTTAGAATTTTATGGTCAATATATATTTGGTATTTGGTTCCGTATAGATGATGCCTCCATATTTTCAAAGAAAAAAACACAACTTCCAATTCAAAATCATGTGTGGGATAATTTAACTCACAAGGTTTAAGTTGTCTCGAATCATAGGCAATTACCCGATCATTCTGAATCAAAACACAACCAAGTCCCTTCAAAGAAGCATCACTGTAGATGGAAAACTCACCATTTCAGGAAGGTAAGGGGAAAATTGGAACGTTCACCAATCTCTTCTTCAGTTCCTGAAAACAAACATCACATTCCTTTATCAAAACAAATTTAACCCCTTTTCATGTTAACTTAGTTATCGGTCTAGATAACCGTGCAAAGTTCTTAACAAACCCTCGGTAATAACCTAATTACCCAAAAAACTATGAATCATTGTAACATTTTTGGGTCTTGGACATTCATCAACTAATTTTGTTTTGACCGGATCAACTGTTATTCCATACTTATTTACAATGTGCCCAAGAAAATAAATCTGTTGCAACCAAAAATCACACTTGATAAATTTTCCATACAGTTTCTTTTCATTTAATGTTTGCAAAACAACCCTTAGATGTTCTTCATGCTCCTCTTTATTTTTAGAAAATCCAGAATTCCATCAATAAATACAACCAAAAACTTATCCAAGAACTCATGAAATACTCTATTCATAAGATTCATGAATACAACATGTGGATTAGTTAAACCAAATAGCATAACAACAAATTCTTAATGCCCATATGGATCTCAAGTTAATCTTGGAAATGTACTGAGCTCTATGGAGCTGATCACACAAGTCATCAATATGAGGCAAAGGATACTTGTTTTAAATAGTGATGTTATTCAAAGCTCTATAATCAATGAAAAGTCTCATGGAACCATCTTTCTTTTTAACAAACAAAATTGGGGCTCCCCATGGTGAAATGCTAGGATGAATGAAGCCTTTATCAAGCAAATCCTGCAACTGATTTTTCAATTCAAGAAGTTATATTAGATCGACACGATAAGGTGGTTTTGAAATTGGCTTAGCATCAAGAACTATGTTAATTATGAATTTTACTTCTAGATCAGGTATGACACCGGGTAACTCATTAGGAAAAACATCAAGGTATTCATTACCACTGGCACATCATTAATTTGAATAGTTCCCTTGTTTTCAATAATATGAGAAAGATAACGTTCATTTCCATATTTCAATTGTTTCTCAGCTTCCTAATATGTTATCAATTGTATGGGTTCATTATTGTATACAAACTGAAAATCTTTCTAAAAAACAACTTCTTTAGCTCTACAGTCAATCTTAGCATGATAATCAGAAAGCCAGTCCATCCCCAGAATATCATCAAACTCGACTAAAGGTAAAACAACAAGGTTTTGAGGTAACGTCTTCCCACAGACCATAATATAAATATTCTTATAATTCATCTTTGCAATAAAATTTCCCCCTGGTGTTTTAACAACAAGTTCGGGTCTCATTTGTTGAGGTGATATTTCTAATTTACCAGAAAATTTCTCAAAGATGAAGTAATGTGTAGACCCTATATCAAACAGAACTTTAGAAAAATCAGAGTGAAAAAAAGTACCAAATACAACTTCATTGGATGGCCCAACATCTATTGATGTAGTCACAAAGGATCTCACTACACCTTTCTGCTTGTAGTTTGGCTTCTTTGCATCATTCAGATCTCTCATTGGGAAGACATTTTCATAAGGACCTATCTCACCACATTTAAAACACTTTACATTCTTCTTATCAGGATTAGTTATTGGGTCATTTTCATTACAATATTAGGCTATAATTCCAAACTTACCACATTTAAAACACATCCCAGTTTTTCTAAGACATTCCCCAGGGTGCTTCTTGCCACACTTTTCACAAACTGAAAATTGGATTTTCTTACCATAAAATTTCTTTGGTTGATTCTTACTCATTTCATGACAACTGGACCTCTTCTTCTCTTTGTTTCCGAAATGTACATTATCATCAGAAAACTCTATCTCTACCCTCTCATCACATCGGACAAGTTTCTCATAACTTTTGAATTCATGGTAGGCCAACGCCCTTCGATACCTTGGATTCAATCCCGAGTAAAAGCGGTTGATTTTGCTATCAAGATCTAGAATCAGATTTGGAGCATACCTTGCCAATCAGGTGAATTTCGCATCATACATGACCATTGAATCATCCTCCTTCTATTTCAATTCAAGGAATTTCTTCTCCATCCTAAGTTTCACCACCTTAGAAAAATATTTTTCCAGAAAAAGAATTTTAAATTCATCCCACTCTAAGGTATCAAAATCATCTCTACCCCTGATATTACTTACCATTGACCACTAATGATACACTTCCCCTTTAAAAAGATAAATGGAAAGACTTACCTTTTGATTTTCTGAACATCCCATAACATCAAATATATTTTCAAGGGATTTGATCCATCCTTCAGCTGCTACTGGGTCAGAAGATCCATTAAATGCAGGATGATGTTGTCTCATAAAATATCCTACTAATGTCATGTTCTGTTGTGGTACCTCTATTGGTTCTCTTGCATGAATTCCACTACCATTTATTTCCTATGTTAGTTGAGCCATTACTATCGCAAACTTATCAGTTCCAATCCCTACCATTCCGGGCTGTAGTTCCGGAAGGATGTCATTCTATCGGGGCCTCTCCTCTTCAGTATCCCTGTTCCTTCTGTGGACAACCATTCTGAAAAAAATGTCTTAGATGAAGCAACATGGTAATATTTAAATTCCAAAAACATTTCAAATTAAACAGAGTGAAAATCATTTATGGTATTCTATTAACATCACCCTAACCCCTAAAGTTATCTTACCCATCCTCTGATACCAACTATAAGGACCCAACCTTATTACATACATATTCTTTAATTTAGTCAAGAAAACACTTCCTTTTACATTGAATATATTTTCAAGTTTATATCTTTAGAGAATTATGAAAATACATTCATAACATTACACATTATTACAGAGTGGATACCATAAAAACAGTTTCCATTTTTTAAAAAATAGAAAATATTAAAACACAAAACAAGACTCCTCAGAAATTATTAAACATTTAACAAGGCTTATTTCCTTGTCTTACACGTACATTAACCTGTGAAAATCATTTAAAAACTTAGGATGAGAAAAAAATCTCATTAAGGGATGGAAAAGAAGGAAAGATCACATTATTCCATGAATACTCATAACATATGAAAGCATTTTCAAAAGACTTTATTATCACCCATATATACTTAATTTGTGTAATATGAGATTGACCCAAGATCCACACAATAAATGATAACATAAATATAATCATAAAGGTATCTTGGGGCATTAATTACATAATCTTGTAACCATTCTTGGCTACCTTATAATTTGTAACCCTCATGGCTATCATACTTTCTGTAACCATCATAGTTACACTTGAAGTAACCATACGACTGCCCTCCAACTAACTAATACCTAATGAATTGGAGGGAGATATAGGTCCCACCCTTCATCATAAATAATTCCCCATAATCAAAACACAATCATACAACATTAATAATTCCCTAAAAACATTACTTTGGAATTTCGTAAAATTGAATTTAAAAGGAGGATTTTTAATGAAAAGCCCCTTATAAATATCATACAATTGAAGAGAGACTTAATATAGAGGAAAAAGTATGTATATATACTATAAATAAACATAATAAAACAGAATATAAACAGAAACACCACATAAACAATTTAAATAGCTCAAAAACAATGAAGTACATGGTTAACCCAAAGAATGGAAATCGGGTTAAGAATTCCCTTACCTCGGGTTGGTCTTACTTAAAAATTGTTTAAACCTCTTGTATAATGGTTAAAAGAGTGTTATTAATATTTTACAGAAATATTTTCATGTTTATAAGATCTTATATGATCATTTAATAACATCATTTCACCCCTTTAATTGTTAGTATTTTTCTCCTTGCACCATTTTTGGGTGAGTTCTTTCCATGATTACTATGATTGGTTCATGATGGACGTTCCTGTCATTTGGAAGTGAAACTCCAGAATTAGAATGGATTAGTATTTACATATATCCATAAACATAAATTGTACCATTTATAATTTTTAATTATTACATGAGGATGATTCATAGGTTAGAACATTAATGATGTTCGTTTATATCATTTTAGTGGTTCTTTGATAAAAACAACATCATTTCGTTTTATAAATTAAAAACATGAGTAAAAAATAATTCTAGAACCAAGGATGAGAAATAATACAGATATTATAACCTATTTCAACCAAAAAATGGTTTCATGACCTTACTTGAAAGAGTTAATGAAAATTGAAATCACATCATCCACGATGTCGATAATTCGACACATCACAAACAATGTTTCAATTCCTTGAATAAGTGGAAGAGGAGGATAAGAATGATGATGAATTTTCCATGAACATGAGAAAATCCAAAATATACAAGATTCTAGAGATTTCATGCCTCTTGGATAAAAGGGGGTGAGGAAAGAATTAAAAGGAATCATGAAATAAAAGAAAACTTGAGAAAATTCTCATGAAAATTCGGCAGCCTAACGGCGTCTCTTAAAATTTCATAAAAAATAGTTTGATGAGACAAAGGGAATATCTAATAACTCATACATAATATGGAAATTAATTAGGGATATTGAATCAAATATCACAACATAATCCAAAGGTAAAGGAAGAGAATAACATAAAATGATAGAAAAGAAAGAAAATAAAAGAGGATGTTTACCTCTTGATCTCTTCTCCTTGAGATCCTTCTTAAGGGATTTGGTTTTGGTCTTTTGGTGAGACCAGTAGCTCTAGGAAATGGGTAAGAGCCTTTTTAGGAGTATTGGGAAGAAAATAATCATGGATAAATGCTTGAGAGGTGTGTGAAGAAGAGGGGATTGAGGGTGGTATTTATAGTGGAGGAGAGGGGGTATTTTTCATTATTTTAATCATTATTATAATTTTTTTCCCAAGATTATGAATAGTTTTAGTTCATGTGACCTAAAATAGTAATAATGGCATGTGAGTTCAAACCAAGTGGACTTTAATCACTTATAATGTCATAAATAGTGTATTTTACTGATAATTTGGTTATATGATTTTTTATCGTATTTCACTATTCACCAAAAATTAAAGAATTTCAGAAAAATCTCAAAAATTTACCCCAACCATTTTTCGACATTTAGAATTCAAAAATGAAGTCCATTTTTTGAAAATATATTTCTAAATATTATTTATTTAATTTTTAAATACAATCATTCTTAATTCAAAAATTAACAACTCTAATTCTATAACAACTTCTATATCACGATGAATAATTAACCCAGATGTTATTATCTTTAAACGTTAAGAAAATAAAATAATAATAAAATTTACTATTCATTAGGGTCATATTACTATTTATATTACTATTCATAAGGGTATGTTACTATTCACCAAAAAACAAGTTGGTTCCAATAGACTCCAAATAACATACTAAACACAATTGTAGATGACAATTTCTTGAAATTAAAAACATAGAAGTGAAAAAATGTATGTTTTAAAGGATAGATAAAAATATCTACTTAAAAAAAAGTTCCATGCATTTATATTATTTTTAGAAAAACTTGGGGTGTTACAAATTCTTCATATCTTCTTCAGTGTGTCAAAAATGAATTCTTCATGCTAAAAATGATTTTTTTTATTTCCTCAAATTCACAAGATAATTAGGTTTATACGAGGTCGGTTCTCTCCCTATCACTCTCCGTCTCACTGAATTTCAAAATATTCATCAACACACCATTGATATTATATTAGAAAATTTTTCCCATTATATCTATTGATATTAGTTATTTTTATTAACCAAAAACTACAAGAATAATACTTTAGTAGTGGTTATCAAAATCACCTCATATATTAGACATCATGTCTCCTTTTACTTTGGTTTTCCTGAAGACATGAACTCACTAAAATCTATTTTTATTCAACTAAATATTCAATTATTTTTTTTCTTCCATCTATAATGTTTGTAAATATCATGGATTTGTCTTCATTTAAATTCTCCATAAAAAATGCATATAATTGAGTTTTTCTACAATGACCCAAAATTTTATCAATGGAAATTCCCTTCTTATAATTATGTAATATTGTATAATCACATAAAATCACATTAAGAACACAATAAAAACATTATAAATGAAAAATTAGTAAAATAATTGGTATTTCTAGAAGTTAAAGAATCTTTATAAATCAAATAGTAACTTGACCATTGGAATAGTAATACAACCCTTATGGATAGTAAACTAACCAATAGAGTTGTAACCTCACCCATGAATGTATAAATAAAAATTAGTTATCTTATAAATGAACATATTATATAATTATATCATATTATAAGTAAATAAATGTTTTAAAAATTATTAATTAAGTGAATGCATTTTTGTAATTCATAAAGTTTTAAATAAAATTTTATGATTAATTTAATAATTTAAAATAAAATTAATTTTCATAAAATGAACCCATAAATTAATATTTTATTGTCTTGGTATTTGAAGATAATTTTGTGAGACCTTAATTAATTTTCCAAAGTGTTATAAATGCAATAATAATTTTAAAATATAGATTTTCCATGTAAATGATGATTTTAATTAAAAAATAAATTTAACTTATTTAGAAAATTATTCTCATAAAAATAGGTTCATTTTTTAATTCCAAAACTCAACAAAATTTTAGGGTTATTTTTTTTTGCATTTTTCTGAAGTACATGATTTTTTGGTGAATAGTAAAATATTGTAATTTATGGTATATATATACATTATATGTTAAATACACTATTACTTGAGTCATGGATGATGTAATCACCATTGGTTCGAACTCACATGATCTAATTACTTTATTTAGTCTCAAAAATAAAAAATTTTGCTTGTATTGTGAAATATAGTAAACTAATGAATAAAATATTGAGAAAACACCCCTCTCCTCTAATATAAATACCACCCCTCACAACCTCTTCTAATCAAAACTTAAAAGATTCGATACTTGGACCAAATTATTACCAATAATCTTTCCGAACCTATCCCCAATTTCCAATAGATCTTCATATCATCAAAATACAAAAACCTTTCTCCCTAAGTATGTTTTCAAGGAGGATAAATTGAAGAGGTAAATTCCTCTTTCATTTTCTTTAAGATCTCTTTTCAAATTATTTTCTTATTTTATCCTCAGCTCATATCATACAAATGGTATGATAACTAAATTAACTCTCATATAATGTAATTTTATAATGATAATGGAATAAAAAATAATTAAACCCCTCTCCTATCCCTTTTATTCTAAAAATGAAAACTTCATCATGAGGTGATAATTTATCCCCTTCAAGGAGGACAAATTTTCATTTCATTTAACACCTTCAAGGATAGACATAAAACCATTTTTATGGTTAAAAAAACTTGTTATATATTTATTACAACATATTTATTATTATATAATCATTATATACACATGATTTCAAATAAAAAAACAAGTTTGTTGGGAACAAAAACCGCCCAAAATAGTCAAAATGGTCATCACCAACACCTTATCTTATAATTCATCCTCACCAATGATAACAAAATGAATTATACGATCATTTAACCTTATGGATTTTAATTAATAAAATATAACCTCAATTTTGTATTTCTATTTCCATTTTACATGAACTTCCATACTCTTTTACAAGCGAACCAATTATGAAAACAAAGAAAACAACCAATCCCGAACTATGAAATTGAATACTATAACTCATGAAAAGTCCACAAATGAACTTAATAAAATTATAATAAATAAATTACATGTATAAAATGTTATTTAATTATTAATTAATGAATTTAATTTGATTATTTAGGGTATTAATATTTGGTGAAGAACTGTTTTAGACACTAGGTAAGGGATCCTTTCCGAACCCCTATATTTCCTTTCGGTTACATTTTATCTCTATTTTTACCACATAAATATTATTTATTTCTAGGTAATTATTCTAAATTGTATGAATATTTTCTGAAATCATGTATCCATATCATATCATCATTCTTTAATGGGGCATTTCATGTTTTAATAAGGTTCCCTTCTCAAATTTTTTCTGAAAAGAAAACCTGATTCAAGGGAAACTCCCAATTTCATACCCATTTTCAAGTGCACTACATAATATATTTTAATACACTATTTTTTTATCTACAATGAATAATTTTTTCATGAAAATATATCTTGGTTAATTTATGGTTTTATACAAACAATTATTCCTTTTTCATTTTAAAATATTTTCTTTAAATGACACTAAAATGTTTTATTTGTAAAGATGTTTAAACACTATTTTTACATGTATTCACTTCAGTTTGAAATAAATTATCATGATATATACCTATTTTCTCTTATTAATGTACATTTATGGTTTCAATATTTAAATTTATTGACCCTATTATGATATTACCTTATGATATGCCTTTTGACATGATTATGATACCCAATTCTTACCATGGGCGACCCTTATGTTTGTATTAGATTCTATATGTATGATTATTAATGTGTCACAAATATTAATTAACATGTTATGATGTGTGTTCATTGATAGATATCTAATAAATTGGGTAATGTATAGTATTATGATACGTCATGTTAGGACAGGGAGTGAACCTGATTCCTTTTTGGGACTTTGTCCACCGTGTCTTGGCGGTTAGCCATGACTCATGTTTATGTCATGTTATATGTTGTTTACACATTCCTACCATGCTATGATTATATGTACCAATGTTATAAATCTTATTATTCCTTATTTTTATTAATGTCCCATGACTTTTATGTCATTATGTTATGCTTTCTAACCCTTTTTCTATGTTTTATTCCTATGATTATTTCTTTACAAGGATTTTTAGCTCATCCCTTTTGTTCATGTATTACCTAGGCTAACATATACAGATACAGGAGCTCAATGTATGATAGTATCTCAATATGAAAATTAAATAAAATATGTTTTCATGATGTTTAATTATGTACCTAATCTTCCAAATATACTAGAATTTACGATCCTTGGCTTGTAATTTGATGGTTATTTATGCTTAAAATCATGTAATGATATATATAAAAGGGTAGGGTTGATATAGTTGGTATCGGAGGAAGGTATAATTATTTTTGGAGACTAGTAATAGAACAATTTTTTAAAAATAATAGGGATAAGACTAAGTATGAGAAAAAATACCTTTATTATGCTAATTATAGAGTAAGTGGTTTATCAAGAAAATGGATCTCTACCTGGATACTAGAAGTGGATGTGGTTTTGGAACAAATTTACCTAGGAGTAGAAACTCTAACAAGATGTTCTGAGCCTGACTTGAAGGAACATGGTACCAAACAACACTTCTTACTGCACACCTTTTTGACACTCTCAGGTGATATGATTTGGTAAATTCATAAGATTATTACGAACCATTATTAAGGGAACAAAAAAATTTCCATAAGAATATATGTTAGGAAATAGATCATGGATAACCTAGATTGAAACCTAGGGAATCACAAGTTAGTATATAATTTTCCTTTACAATTTTATCCTTTTATGTACGAATATTCCTTATTATTTTTTTGTTAGATATTTAAGCCCCTTAATTGTACTTTCTTTTCTTAGTTAACAACTAATAATAGAAGAGATCATGAAAACAATCAATGTGACATGAAAAGTGATGATTTCCTTAATGATATGGAAAATATGATGGGAACACATGATCAAAACATTATGACAGTACTTTCTCAACTTTCTCAGGTTATTAATATTAACTTGAATCATGTGTAATTCCCTCCTTATCATAAGAGAGATAAAGTTACCATTGAATACATCATGTGACAAAGGAATCCCATGTTTAGTGGATCTTTCGATCCCCTCCTAATGAAATTGTGGATTAACTCCACTGAAAAGATATTATCTATCCTCTAGTGCTAAAAAGAAGAGAATTTTGTGCTAGAAGTATATCTATTTTATGTGGAATCTAATCAGTGGTGGAAACTCATAGAAAGCACAATGTTATATGAGGAAATTGATTCCAAGGAATGATAAGATTTAAAGGAAATATTTTTAAATAAATATTTTCCTCAAACCCTTTATCTCAAGATGGAAAGGGAATTCCTTATAATGAAATATAAGGAATATAAGTCTATCATAGAGTATGAAGAAAAATTCACAAGGTTTGAAAGATATGCCTCGGTCTTTGTCATGAATGCAAAAACTAAGGTTTATCACCTATTTATTGGACTAAATCAGAGTCTATAAAAATAGTTGGAAATTTAAGACTTCGACAGTTATGAGTAGATTTTCTATTGTGACCTAAATGTAAAAATGGAGATTAGATAATCTCAGTGGTATCATGGTCCAAGTTACAAAAAGTGGAAATTGGTTTTTAATATGGGTGATAAATCTCCTTATATAATAGAGACCCTACATCCCATATATCAAAATTGTGGGAAGAAGAATTTTGGAAACTGCTTCAAGGGAACTAAGAGATGCTTCAAATATAGAAGAGAAGGGAATATGAATAAAAAAATCTAAGGAATATGAAAAATCACACTAATGAATAAGAATAATGTAAGTTTTAGATAAATATTTAGCCTATAGTGAAGGGTTTCAAATACACAGAACATGGAAATTATGCAAAGCATTTCCCTATGAAAATGGTTGTTATAGGAAATCAACATCAATAAGCTCCAAGGAAAAAAATAAGGGAATATTATATAACTATTTCTATGGTTGTGCCTGAACATTATGTGGTGAAAGGTATGCTAGTTATTAAATCCTAAATAGAGAACATACTATTTTATTCTGGTTCAACGCATTATTTCATATCTTGTATGATTAGTAGAACCATTCAAAAAAACAACAACAAAATTTAGAGTTTCAGTTATATGTGAGAATATAAAATGGGGAAATTACTGCATCCAATGTTTATAACTCCTCCCTATTTAAGTTTTGTAGACCTAACCTCCTATAAAATATTTTCATACTCCCTTTGGTAGATTTTGATGTTATTTTGGGAATGGATTTGAAATATTTATACAAAGACAACATCTACTACCGGGATAAAGAGATCACTATAAACATCCAAAAGCATCCTTATATTCTGTAGAAGTGTAAGGAGGAAGATGAATGTCCTTCAGATTAATCATCTCAATTAGGGATTATCTTCACTTATGAGAAATCATATCTAGCTCAAATTCTTGAGATATAGGAGAAAATCATGATCGAAGACATGCCCATTGTGAGGGACTACACTAATGTGTTACTTGATTTACTTCATTGTTTTACACTAGATTGATAGGTTGAATTTTCAATTAAACTTATTCCTAGATCTCTTTATATATCAAAGACACCTTATAGAGTGGTCACCATTGAGATGAAAGAACTAAAGAAGCTATTATAGGAGAATCTGGATAAGGGTTTTATATTCCCGAGTGATTCATCATGGGGTGCGACATTCCACTTTTTATAGAATAAGGATGGATCAATGTGCCTCTACATTGATTATCATGAGATCAAAAAAATCTTGATAAAGAACAAGTACCCCCACCATGGATACATGACTTTTTTGATTATCTACATGGGTCCCGTTATTTCTCTAAGGTGGACCTTTGGCCAGGATATCACCAATTAAAGGAGATAGAGGAATATATTCCCAAGGATGCATTTTAAACACGTTATGGACACTATGAGTTCATAGTGATTCCCTTTGGACACACTAATGATCCACTGATTTCATGGAAATAATTAATATATATTTAGAGATTACATCAACAAATTTGTGGTAGTATTTATTGATGATATTCTGATATACTCCAAGAGAAGGGAGGAACATGAGGTGCATTTGAATACCATGTTGAAAACTTGGAGAAGGGAGAAACTAAATGCAAAGTACAATAAATGAGAGTTATGGATGAAGGAAGTATCATTCTTGGGGAATGTAATAACTAGAAAATGGATATCTATGGACCATTACAAGACAAGGTAAATTGAAGAGTGTCCTAGGACAACATCTGAAATAGAGATCCACAGGTTCCTTGGTCTACGAGGTTATTATCATTGATTTTTGAAGAACTTATCATTATTTTCAAACCCACTAAAAAAGATGACTCGGAATGTATTAATGTTTCTTCGAACTAGTGGATGTGAAGATTTCTTCAAAGAGTTGAATAAGATGCTTATCACTGCACCAATATTAGCACTTCCAAAAAGTAGGGAAATCATTGTGGTGTATATATATGATTCAAAAAAGTCATTATGCCGTGTACTAATGAAAAATGATAATTTGATAGTCTATGACTGAATAAAGTTGAACATTCATGAGGAAAACAATCTCATATATGATCTAGAGTTAAAAGTTTTTATCTTTGCATTGAAAATATGTTGGAATTACCTATATGGGGAGATGTGTGAGATATTTACTGATCATAAGAGTCTAAAATATATACAAACATAGAAGAATATTAATATGAACAAGTTAAGATGGTTAGATCTCATCACAAATTATGATTTATCAACCCATTACCATCCTGGTAAGGAAAATAAGGTATTGAATGATCTAACTATAAAGTATCCTGCGTCTTTTTCAATGATGAGAATTGAGAAGGATACAATCTTATTTGATTTGAAAAGAATAGACATTTAAATAATTGAGGAAGGAACATCATGAATCCTATCTCAAATGATTGATCAACAATCCTATGTGGAGAAAATAAAGGATGATCAAAAAAATTATGTAGAAATTGAGAAGAAGGTGGAATCTATGAGAAATAAAATTTCTCAGAGTTTAAAATTGATGAGGAAGGATTTGTAAGATTTTGGACATAAATATGTGTACCTTATGATATAGAGATAACGAAGGAAATTCTGAATGATGCACATAGATCGACATTCTCTATTCACCCAGAGAGCACAAAGATGCTATGAGATCTCCATGTGAAATATTTGTGGGATAATATGAAAAAGGAGATCACTTAATAGACATAAAATTACTTGGTATGTCATTAGTGAAGGATGAAAGAAAAAAGTCTAAGGGAATGATGCCACCACTACCCATACCGACATTTAAGTGGGAGGAAATTACAATGGACTTGGTCACTGGACTTCTAAACACATCCATAGGAAAAAATGTTATATTGGTGGTTGTGGACCGTCTTATAGAGAGCACAATTTCTCAAATTCAATAGTATTTTTCACTAGATCAACTTGCATAGATATATATCAGAGAAGTGGTAAAGGTTCAAGGAGTACCACTATCGATTATATCTGATCGAGATATGAGATTCACCTCCATGTTCAAGAAAAACATCCAATGTTATATAATAACTAACCTAAACTATAGTACATCCTACCACCCTTAAAATGATGGAAAATATGAGTGAAAAATTTAGACATTGGAAGAGATGTTGAGAGTGTGTTTTATGGACTTCAAAGGAGGATGGGACCAACATCTGCCTCTGGATAAATTATATTACAATAATAGTTTCAACTCTAGAATCCAAATGGATCCTTATGAATCCCTTTATGGGAAAAGATGTATAAAACTAGAATGTTGGGATGATGTTGGTGAATGTAAGATGCTAGTACCAGAAATGGTCAAAGAAATTATGCAGAAAGTGAAAACCATTTAGTATTACATCAATGCAGCCGAAAGGTGAAAAAAGAGCTATGTAGAAAATCATTGATGAGATGGTGAGTTTATGGTTGGAGAAAAGGTATTCCTAAACATATATCCATGGAATAAGATCATGATATTTAGGAAGAAAGAAAATCTAAGTCCCAGGAACATCGAACCCTTTGAGAATCCTAATCGTGTCAGAGCTGTGACCTATCGAATATCACTTCCACAAACCATGTGTAAGAAAATGGTTCCTAATTTGAGGTAAAATTCATTTATTTTCAGTTTATACATAAGAAAATGGTTGAAAGGAGGTCAAGGGATGGCTACAAGTCTGTTTTATGATGTGAATAAGGCCTACACACTATGTACTTATATGTACATGCCATGTTTTGAGGGCTACATGCTATGTAATCCTAATACACAGATAAGTAATAGTCTAGAAAAAAATTGTACGGAAACAACATGTAGTCTCTAGTACATGTTACATACTTTTTTTTGATTAATTCAGGTAGTAGAATCTTTTTTTCTTGAAGTATAGAAATGAACCCCCCTTTGACGAGTAGCACGCTGGGCAATCCGAATGGAAAATTACCTCCCATTTCGTTATCTAATGCCCAATTCAAACTCCATCGAATTTGTTGAAATCCCCTCAATGAGTGATCAATTCCTTTTGATCATTTATTCCTTATTAATACTCTCAATCTAGTAATTTAAGGTTGATATTTTATTCTCATTTTTCGGATCTACTCCATTTTAGGTTGAATCAGAGCCCGATGCAAGATGAGGATAGTCATAAGAGTATGAGGTAGCTGGTCTAATGAATTTCACAAAATGTCAAGTTGATTATATGTTCCAGAGTGCTGTATGCCCATTTTTGTGTGTCACCTATTTGAATATTGACCTATATTGTTACCTAATATTGATTAGGTAATTGATTAAATGATCATAAGGAATGTTTGGGATTGTTATCCTTGACTGAGGGCCACCCTATGTGTACATTTTCCCTTGGATGACCGAAGTTTATCCATTTGGCCTATGATGCCTATGGGTATGACTTTTATTTACTTTATGGGTTGTTTAAAATGGATTTGGTTAATTGAATGATTTTTTCATGTGAGATAATAAGTTTTTATGCCTTGTGATAGTTTAATTCACCTGTTAGACTTGTGATATGAGTTACCCATTTGAGTTATAATTGATAAGTCTGGTAACTGTAAGATTACTTGAGAGGTTTGTGGCATGTTTGATGCCCACGTGAGTTGTTATGTTGTTAACCATGCAATAGTGTAAGTTAAATGTGTTGTTTTTATGCTGAAATGATTATACACCAGGCTTGGCCCTAATACATGATGAAATTCATATATATTGTGTTTTGACCCTGGGACATGATGAAATGATTATATACCAAGTTTCTACCCGGATTGACTGTTGAAATACTTATATAGCTGGTTTTGATCTAGATTGGTGTTATGTTATACCATGGTTATATGGTTTTGGTTAAACATATTAGGAGTGATACTTGAATTCCATTTTAGGTTGTTAGGAACAAACTTAGTTATAAATTGAATAATGAAGTGAAATGACTAATGACATGTTTTCTAAGCCAAAACACAAGCATGGATTTGGTCTTCACCGATACTTGATTACATTGTCTTCTAATAAATCTGTTGTTCTTACTTTTGAGTACATACTATTACTGCTTTCACTATTGTACAGTGCAGAATATATATATATATATATTCACTGAATGATCTACATAGATATTTAGTGTTTTATTATTGGTATTTTATTTCACACCCTAATTGGGTCATGATTTTGGGCTCAAACAAATTATATGATTGTAGGTGTTGATCAGGGAAAGCACCCTTCTATTGGTACTTGATTTTCTATTTAGGAGTAGGAGAGCATGGGACCAAGCCAAGTCTTGTTATTTTTCTTATATAAATTTATTATTTTTTTCTTTTGGAACATATATTATGGATTTCTATAGCTGACCTATTTTGGATGTTTTCTTAGAACAAAACATGCGACATCATATTTTGTATGGAATGATGTTTGGGTTCTTATCAGTATTCCATTGTTAATTTTAGTTGTGTTCTATTTACTATTTTTATTATTGTATTATTATTGATTCTACTATGTTACAATATACCAATGAGGTAATACTTTCTCCACTATCACACCATTGGTAATCACTACTAGTCATAAGCCAATGGTGTTTTGGGAAATGCACTTGAGGCCATGTTGACAATGGGGTACGGAGAACCAGTTGACAAGAATCTGGATCCAGGATGTTACAAAGTGGTATCAGAGGGTTTTTATTTTCTGGATTCCTTTATTGTTTGATGATAACAACAAGGTATAGAAATTAAATGGTATTTGGTGTTAAATTGTGCTCGGGAGTAGCTACCCCATGCATAGGGAAATTTTTTTCCCTCGAATAGAATTTTGATTTTTGGATTTTGAGCTATTATAGTTGATTTGATCTCACTGTTGGGTGACACACTTGTAATTGTGATGTTATTATTGATATCATTGTGGTTTGGTTCTTTGAATATTGATGAGATGAGGGTATTCCATCTCATACATCATATATGAACTTATTATAAATCACATGTCATGCAGTCTTGCCATTCCATTTAGAGAGTATTATTGATTACATGTTGTTGTGATAGATGCTGTTCTATATATGCATGTTGTTGTGATAGGTACCATGATAGATATGCTAGCTGTTGTGATAGGTGTATTTTTATGTGTCATGGTTTAATTGGATGGATACCAAAATTTATCCCCTGAGAAGTATGGCCCCTCTTGGATCTGAATTTAGTGGACCATGTTTCGGCTATGAGATGAAATTGTGTAGTTATGTGCTATATGTGATGGAAAACATTGATTCATGGGGATTATGGGCCCCCACATGTTGGAATTCAAAACACCATTGCTTTACTTTTAAAAATAGGAGTTCTAGAGAAGTTGCCTAGGCTTACTATCTAGAAACATAGACAAGAAAACTTGTGGGTTCATGAACACACTCCATGTGTTCTTTTGTTCGAGAGGAAATGAAATTTGTTTAAGTACACACCGTGTACTCTGAGTACATTCCATGTAATCTAAGTACATTCCATGTGGTAGATGACTGTGTGTCCGACCGTGTGAGAGAGAACATGGGATGTTCGATTTTGAGCAGAACATGCCATGTATGTTATATACACCATGTGTAGTTTTACGTATGTAGAACCCATGTGAGTCTGGCCATGTATAAGTACCTATCCATGAGGGCATAATTGAGTATATGTTCTATTTCAGTCTAACATGCCATGTACCTAGGTAATTTACACGACTAAGGTAGGAAAACTTACATTCCCATGTAAGAGTTAAAGGGGGAATTCCATGTTTAGGTTCTACACAACGTGTACCCATCTTTTGTGAAATTTTGAGCCATTTATTCTCCTGTTTAGTTCTTGTTCTCTTGAACTACGTACCTTTAGAAATAAGTTTATACTGAAGTGTATGTGCTAAACTTTACATAGA
Organism: Viscum album; assembly: GCA_963277665.1. NCBI lineage: Eukaryota > Viridiplantae > Streptophyta > Magnoliopsida > Santalales > Viscaceae > Viscum > Viscum album. The sequence goes on from OY728165.1 coordinate 681,815,434, forward strand.
CATTCCTCCATGAAAACCTCCAATATTACGTCAGGAGGATGGCGATGAGCATACCCGAGAGGTGGTAGGCCATGGGATACTAGTGGATCCTCTAGCCATGACAGATGAGGCACCTGTAGTTTATTTGGATGCAGGTGACGATTCATAGTTCTGTGACAACTTTGTTCATTTTATACAGACCTTCTAGGGAGAACATTAGCCTGCCACTTCTATGGATGAGCTGACTAGAGTGTTCCAGCAGTAACGTCCTCTGACATTTTATGAGGATGGGGGACCACAAGATATAGAGTCATGGATATAACCCATGTTATCTATCAATGATCATTTGGAGACACCTCCTGAGCAGAGGGTCAATATCTTGACTTATATGCTGTGTGATTCAACTAAGAGATGGTGGGATGTGGTTACTAAGATGAAGAATTGTCAAGATATTCCTTGGGAAGAATTTAAGAGAATATTCTATAACTATTTCTATCCTAAGGCCGTGAGTCCCAAAAAAGCCTAGGAGATCATGTATATAGAGAAGGGTGCTCTATCAGTTATGGATTACTCAACCTGTTTTTCTGAGCTCCAGTGCTTGACACCTGTTCTGATGGGTGATAATATTTCACAAGCTAGGTGATTTGAGGATGATCTAAAGTATGAAATATGATCGTAGGTGAATATCTTTTTTCTGACTACCATATCTACAAATATGAACTAGAAAATTATTACCAAGGCAAATCAGATGGAATCTGGAGGTTAAATCCCAGGCCGTTCAACACCGAGATTTGGTACTATCTCAATAGGTAGCAGAAAGTGTCATCTAGATCTTACTTATAGTGAATCTAGTAGTCAGAACGTTTCTTCAGGTAGCCAGGTGAGGTGGTAAAAATGAAGAAAAGTTGGACACAAAAAACCTTATTGGTAAATGGACCCAATTGAATTCCAATCTTTTAGAAAGATGGTCCACTTACAATGCTTCTGAAGGATGTTTCCACTGACAAAAAGTGAGAGAGGATCTACCCAGAATCCATGTTCTGGACTAGGGACAACATCTTCTCACAAGTTGGGAAACTGGAATACATCAGACCACTCAGGCCAATGTGGTGGTCATCGATGTTGTAGCAAAACTCTAGGTTTTCATAGATATAAGAGTGAATCTGCTTAGGGTAGCTATGCTATGTCACAGGGCCAATGTACAAGACATACTTTTGTAGTGTAGCACACCCAGTATGATAAAGATACCAAACCTTCTACTATCATATGTACTATTCCAGTCCCCTCCATTTTATCTTCAACACTTTTTGGTATAAGGTATTTATATAGTTTCATATTCGTGCCTATTCTGATGAGCCTTGGGATCAGTGTTTTTTCTTCTGATGATGTTATGAAACTAGACAATGCATTAGGGATTAGAATGGTAGGTGTGCGACAGTGCAAGGAGTTCCCCATTGATATTGGTGGTTGTAACTTCATTTGGGATCTCTATGTATTAGAGATTATAGGATTTAATGTCATACTTATAATGGATTGGCTAGAGTCCTTTTAGGTATTTGTTGATTGCTATCACCAAATGGTAAGTTTTATGTCACTAGTGGGAGAATCGTTTTTACACAAGAGAGAGTGGGATGTCCAGGAAAGCAGAGATGGACCTAATAATCATGGGTTGAGTGGGATGAAAGCACATATTTCTAGTTTATATATGGATGACTAGAGGAAACGTCAGATGGAATTTCCTCCAGTGGTTGATCATTTGAGAGACATCTTCTCGAATGACTGTTCAGGTTTACCTTTGGTAAGAGAGGTAGATTTATCCTTCAAGCTAGTACCAAAAGTTGCACCAGTATCCATTACATCTTATAGGATGGCTATGATGGAGTTTCAAGATCTCAAGAGGTAGGTAGAGGATTTTTATGCTAAGAATTTTATCCGACCCAATACTTATCCATGGGGTTCGCCAGTACTTTTTTGTGAAAAAGGCTGACGGTACCCTCCGGCTATGTGTGTATTATCAGAAATTGAACTAGTTGATGGTTAAGAACTGGTATCCTCTACTGCGAATAGATGATCTATTCAATCATATCCATGGATATTGGGAATAATCTAAGATATATTTGAGATCTAGTTATAAATAGGTACGTGTTCGACCTATAGACATACCTTGTACCACACTTTGTATCAGGTATGGTCTATATGAGTATCTAGTTATACCGTTCGGTCTCACGAACGTTCCAATAGTTTTCATGGCACTGATGAACCAAGTGTTCCATCCTTATCTTGACTCATTCGTTTTCATTTTCATGGATGATATCTTGGTGTATTCTCATAATAAAAAAGATCATGCCAACCATCTTGAGATCATTTTGAGTACACTAAGAGAGCATCGATTATATGCTACGATCACAATGTTCCACTTCTAGATGGATCAGATTCACTTCTTAGGTCATGCCATCTCGAATACAAGAGTATAAATGGACCTAGAGAAGGTGAGAGCAGTAGTTACCCGGGAGAAGCCCAAGAACATCTTTGAGTTGAAGAGTTTTCTAGGGATAGATGGTCACTACATGAGTTCCATAGAGGACTTATCATGCTTAGAAGAATTAATGAAGGTCTTGAAAAATATGGGTGTGAAGTATGTATGGTAAGATTATTGAGAGACAACCTTTCATAAGCTTAAAAGGAGATTAACGTCTACACTGATAATGATTTTTCAAGAGATGGGTAGGAGTTACATTGTGTATTATAACACATCGGGTTTTGGGATGGGAGCAGTGATTATGCAGGGGGATAGAGTTGCTGTGTACGGGTCCTATCAGTTGAGGCCACATGATAGGAACTACCCAAATCACGATCTCAAGTTATCCATGGTTGTTCATGCCTTATGCTATTGGAGACATTACTTATTGGGGGACCATTTTTTGGTATACACAGACCAGAAAAGTATCAAGTACATCATTAATCAGTGTGATCTAAATCAAAGGAAGTGAAGGTGGGTGGAATACCTTCAGTATTCTAAATTAGAGATTTCCTATATTCCTAGAAAAGGAAATGCAGTGGCTGATTTACTGAGCAAGTTGACTCAGATAAAGGCAGTGCAACAGGCCAGTAACAATTGGCAACTGATGGAGTTGTTCTCATAGATACATTTGAAGGTGCACAACATGAAGGAGAAAACATTTCTTACATACTTAGAAGTTACCTCTACCTTACTGGATAGAGAGAATATGAGGAAGATATCAGATTATGAAGGCACAATTCTACATGAGAGTATGTTAAGAGTGGACCCTCCTCCTAGTTGGACCATTGGAAGGGATGAGGTTATGTAGTTATAGGGTAACATATAAGTTTTAAAAGACATGCATGAGGAGATGTTGAAGAATTTTCATGCTTCAGTTTGGGTAGTTCATCCTGGTGTCACCAAGATGTATTAGGATTTACATCATCAATATTGGTGGCTAGTTATGAAGGGAGATGTAGCTGGGTTTTTCTTGATATTTTCCACTTGTCAGCATTTGAAGGTAGAGATTCAACGACCATATAAAATTTTATAGTAGTTACGCATTCCTAAGTAGAAATGAGATGATTTCGCGATGGATTTCTGGAAGGGTTTACTGAGGTCACCTCCAAGTAATGATGCTGTGTGGGTAGTTATTGAAATTCTTACAAAGGTCTCTCTTTTTTTTATCGATCAAGGAGACCTTGGATATTGATGATATAAAAAAGATGTATATTTGAGAGGTGGAACAACTACATGGGGTCCCACACACTATCATTTCAGTTAGGTACACCCAATTCACATCTCGTTTCTGGAATTATTTTTAGAGGGCGCTGGGTACACAGGTTCACCTGAGTACAACATACCACCCTCAAACTGATTTCTAGTCTGGGCGTACAACATAGGTGCTAGAGGACATGTTGCAAGTATGTGTTCTGGATTTTGGGGGATGTTGGGAGAATCAAATTACCCTAGATGAATTCTCCTACAATAATTGTTATCAAGTGATGATCAAAATGTCACCTTATGAGGTTTTTTACGGTAGTACATGCCGCATACCCCTATGCTAGTTGGAGTTAATTGAGACAACTTTACTGGGACAACATCTCATGTATGAGACTTCTATGATGGTCCAGCCGATTTAGAATTGAATGGACACTACACAATCTTGTTATAAATCATACAATGATCACCATAGACAAACTTTGGAGATCATGGTCGGGCATCAGGTTTTATTGTATGCTTCACCGAGGTTGGGACAGAGGAAAATCAGGAGAGATGATAAGCTTTAACTGAAATATGTCAGGCCATTTGAGATTTTGGAGGGGGTTATGTCAGTTTCCTATCGATTACAATTACCTCAAAGGTACAAGGAAATACAATACATCTTCTACGCATCTCAGCTATATCGCTATCACCCAGACCCATCTCACACCTTTCAGCCCAAGGAAGTTGAGTTGTAGGTAGATGTGTCTTTTGAGGAGAATCCTATTCGTATTGTGGATCGTAGAACAAAGGTTCTCCATGGCCAATCTATTCCATATCACGAATACTATGGTAGCATGGTCGAGTGCAAGATAGGACGAGGGAGAGGGATGCTGAAGTTTGATCCTAATGGACAGAATTGTTCTCTAATGTTCCTTCACCACCCTTGGAAGGGAAATTCACGGAAAAATTACTTTAAGGGGGGAAAATTGTAAGAATCTGATTTTTCATTTGAGGTATATATATTTTCTTTTTAGTTTATACTTAAGAAAATGTGGGAAAATAGGTCAAGGGTTGGATGTAGGCCTATTACATGATGTGAATGGGGCATACATGTTGTGTACTTATGGGTACACATCGTGTATTGAGGCCTAAACCCCATGTAATCCCAGTACACGACCATGTAATGGTCTGGACATAAATTGTACAGAAATAGATTTTTGTCTCAAGTAAATGCCGCGTAATTTTATTTTTTTGGATTAAGTCGGGTAGTAGTGTCATTTTTTTTCAGAAGAATAGAAATGAACCCCCTTTGATGAGTAGCGCGCTAGGTAATCCAATGGGAAATTACCTCATGTTTCGTCATCCGTAACCTGATTCGAACACTGTTAGATCCATTGAAATCTATTTGTTGAGTGATAAATGAATTTTGATCAATTCATCATAATTTATACTCTCAAAATAGTTATTGAAGGTTGAGAGTTTACTCTCATTTTATAGATCTACTCAATTATAGGAAAATCAGAGCCCAACGATAGACATGGAGAGTCGTACGAGTACAAGGTAGGTGGTCTCATTCCTTTCATAAATTTTCAAGTTTGTTATTTGTTCCGGAGTGCAACATGACCATTTTTGTGTGTCAACTATTTGAATATTGACCTACTTTGTTACATAATTTTGATTAGGTAATTGATTACATGATTATAAGGAATTTTTGAGATTGTTATCCTTGATTGATGTAACGTCCCGGACCCGGGTTCCACGCAACGGGTGCCCCGAGCCCGGTTCGCCACGTGACCTCAAGTGCATTTCCCCAAACGCCAGAGGCTGCCGACTAGCAGCAAGGGCCCAGGTCTGATAGTGGGGAAACAATGACCTCATTTTTCAAAGTGTAGCGCAACGGAATACCAAAATAAAAATTGAACAACAGCAGAAGCTGTAAACATACACAACTGAAATAACTACAGCAGTGGATATAACCAACAGTATATAAGTGATGATTCTACATGTTTCAAGTTCTAGGAAAACAGCCAGAACATGTTATACATCAATACAGTACAGTAGAAAACAGGGTACAAAAAAGCCAGAAAAATACCTAGCAGCGGCATCGCGAGCCTAGGCTCGGTCCCATGCCCTCCTACTCCTCAGCAATAGTCAAGTACCTATATAGGGACTCTTTACCCTATCTACACCTGCAACAACGTCATCTGTTTTGGCCGAAAAGCGTGACCCAAACAGGGTGTGAGAAATGTATCTCAGTAGGCACCCACCAAAGGCCCATGACCAACTGCGTGTAAGCATGCAACAACAGTGTGCAATTATAAAATGCAATAAAGTAAGCAGTACTCAAAAGTAACTAACTTAACAATTAAATTTCCATTTTATTATTCATTTAGTCCATTTAATTTAGTATCACCTTGTACTCAATAGCACCAATGTAACACCCCGAGATTTTATGAAAAATATTATTTTAATTTAATTAATTTCTTGTGTTGTATGCTACACCAAGATTACCTTGCGCTATATGCAACACCATATTTGCTTGTTGTATACGCAACGCTATTTTTGGATCGTGTTACACACAATTTTGATAATAGTTATTCTACGCAACATTGAGTATATATATATATATATATTCAATGTATAAAAGAAATATGGTTAAAATATGTTATACAAAACAACGAAAGATTCTTTCACAACACGCAACCCTGACTTGGCTTGCATTACACGCAATCACGACCTTCCTCGATAGCATGTGTTGTACGCAATACCGAGTTTTACTAAACAACGATATATTATTATAATATTATTATGAACTAGCCATTATGAATATTATTAACTAAATTTTGAATCTTATAACATTATTATTTGTCTTGCACATTTTCTAAAACATGGTATAATAACAAAATAAATATTTCGGGAAAAATAAGTATTTAAAAAAAATGCAGTTTTGCCGCCTTTTGATGGCGCACCCACTTTAAATCTAGTTTTTGAAATGTTTATAAGTTCAATTTGACAAAATAAAATTATTCTTTTGAATCTAGAAATAAATATTTACTTTGGATAAATTTTTCAGTTTATTCTGATGACTTTCATATTTTAATGAATAGTAAAAACACGCTATATTGTAATTAAAAAAAACCTTTTTAATCGAAATAATTAATAGTGATAAATTATTAATTTGAGTGGATTTAAAGTATATTTAGAATATATTTTTACAATTTAATACAATGTTTTTCAATGGATGTAATTTCACATTTAAACCAGACATAAACAAGTGTCAATCTTTTGATAGTTATTATCTCTTAAGAACACGCTATTTGTTTTGATGACGGGAATTAATTTTCAAATTAATTAATGCAAATGATATGTTTTGAATTTGGTAAAATAGAAACCATTTTTGAGTTCATAATATCAAATATATCTTAGGCCTAATTTTTGGTATTTTTCTGGAAACTTTCATTTTTTGATGAATAGTGAAACCACTAAGTGGTAGTTAAGAAAAATGAATTTTTCATAAAACTTAATTTTACCGCTTCTATGAGTGGAATTTAAAAAATCCTAGAGACACGGTTGATGTCAGTAAGTAAAATGTGATTCAATGAGATGAAAATAATTTTTGTTGAATAGTAACTTTTTACTTTTTTTTACCATGGTTAAAAGTAAATAGGGTAATTAAGGGTAAAAATGATATTATTATTACCCTAAAACATGTCCTAATTCTATTGGATAAGAGTAATTCGACCAATAACAACATTAGGAATAAAATATGACCATTTAGGCCCACTTGGATTAGATTAGGACATTTATTATTATTTAATTCAAAGAAGAGTTAAAAGAGTTAAAATCAATGTTTATTTACTAAAAGTTTTTTAATATAGTGTTATACATAAGATAAATTCTATTGTAAATATTCATTAGAAATATAATACGATTTCCTACATAATGATATTTTATTTATAATTTTTAGACATTAAATAAATTAATTTATTTATGACACAATGATGATGCAGTAATTACCATAATAGTGAAAAATTAGAATAATTGATATTATAAATACCCAAATAAATATAATTTGAAACTTTTTATTAAATACACTAATTTTATAGGTTAATATGACATGTTAGTATTTATTTAATTAACTTTTTTCGAACTAATAATTCTGTTATGATTTTTACAAAAATCAATTACTAAATAGTGTCAAAATTGACATAAAATAGTTTTTAAAACAAATATTATATTATTAATTGTTATTTTATTCCCAAAAATCTAAGGTTCAGCCAAAGAACTTATATAAGGTTATATATATTAATAATAAACATCTTGGGGTTAGTTTGGCTGATCATAGTAAGTTTATTAACATTATAGTATAAGAACACAAGAAGACATGGTAAAAGTAAAATTATTTAACTTAATGTTAAATCTAAATGATAACGTTAAAATAGGAACCTAATCTTGTCTAAATTCTATTGGATGAGAGGATTTCGACCAATCCCAACCTTATCTTCTAAATAAATCAATTTTGATCTATTTAAAAGCGAATTTTACTTTATAATAAAATAATAGTTTTAGTTATTCCAAAGGTACCCCTCTCCTCCCTTAAAAAAGGGAACCCCCTCCCTCTCTTCCTCACACCACTTTGAGCCTTAAAGATCGGCCAAACCCTGAAAAATTCCCTTCTCCACTTCCCTAGAAACATCCTAGTGGTTCTGGTCTTCATCAAAGACCAATGTTAGTGCCCTAAAAGGAGATCTCAAAGAGGCGCTTCAAAGAAGAGGTAATGCCCGTTACCGATTCTTTCAACTTTATTTCTACTTCAACTTCTTCTTCTTAGGTTGTTTCATTATTAAGTAACAACATCAGTATCACTCATATACTGATATGTTATTATAAGTATGAAACAACCCTATTTCACCATCTATCCATCCTACGGAAAATGAAATCACCGCGCGTGCGTACGTACGGAATACCGTCTCCACGCCGTGGTGTAATCTATTTTCCACCACCACCTTACTTGGATGGGTATAATGGTGTAAATAATAACTATATATGATTATTGTAAAGTTATATTGATTCTTAAAGAGTATACATACACTCCAATACAATTCCACGATCATGAGAACGATATCATCGCTCGTGCGTACGTACGGACTACCGTCTCCACGATGCGATGAGATTCATTCTCCACGTTAACCATTCATGAATGATTATAAAGTATATATAATAAGTAATCATGAAATATATGACATAATAATGATACTGGATTTATGTATATATATATGTATGTCATCTAAGTAATTCCATTCAACTCAATAAGGAAACAAAAACAGCGTTCATGCGTACGTACGACCTACCGTCTCCATGAACGGTGTATTTCTTTCCATTTACTAATCTATTATATATATGTATATTCTGAATATATATTATATATAAATAATGTTTTATATTATGGAATTAAGTAATCATGATCTAAGTAATCATATGAATAATTACAAGTCAAAACACGGACGAAAAATGAAACGATTTTACCCAAAACACTCTTTAACATGGAATTTACAAAAGAATGGGTAATATAAAGTCATAAGTGAACCATATATGATATCATAATAATGAGTATGATTCTGGAATAAGTCAATGATATTATTTAAATCATTATACAGGAGTTTCAGACACTTATGATGCAAATCGGACCTAAGGTAAGGGAAATATCACAATCTCATTTTTATCCGAGATTGTTTATACTTTAGTATTTACTAGGGTGTATTTTATCATCCACATCCATGTTTCCTCAATATGTAATATTATTTCTATCCACCTACAATTTTTTAAATCCAATTTTACCCTTCGGTGAGTTTTTAGTAAAAGATATTAAAGGAATCTTTTGTCGTTTTTCGTACGATGTACTTTTTGACTTTTTTCACAAAAGTACGAGAAGGATGTTTTTTAACTTATACGGAATGAATGGATTTTTAAAAAATTATTTCCAAGAATCTTCCTTTAAAAGTTTTCAAGTTTATTTTTAATCAACTTCTTTTAGTTTAGAATTGTATGACATGTTAAGAAAGGAAAAGTGTTTTTGAAGTAGAAAGGATATTTTCCTCAAGAATGGATTTCAAGTGTTTTATCAAAATTATTTTCCATATAAGATAATATAGGGTTCTGTTTCTATCCCTATTATTACTTTGACTTGATTATGTTCTGATGGAATTATTTTCCTTTATCTTATATGAATTGTTTTATGATGTCATGTTGTTTAAGAATCCCATTTTTATTACATGGGTTATGCAATGATGTATGATTTAAGATTTTGTGGCACACATAAGAATGGTATCATTATGAGATGGGTGAGACATATATCTCCCTCCAATGCATTGGGTAAAGTTTTTATATCTCATGAGATAGACATGGCTGGAATGGTAGGTTATACTGGTTCAGTGAAAGAGGACTAAAACGAGGAGTGAACTCGGTTCAGAAAGGGACTTTGTCCCCTATGATAGTCTTGGCAATGAGTCTTGACTAATAAGAAATGATTCTCTATGATTATGTGTGTATGCCACAAAGTTTCATGTTTTAAGTTATGATTATTGGGATTACATTTCACTACTATGATTTATCCCATGTTATGAAATTATGATCTCTTTTGCATGTTAAGATTTCTAAAAGATATGTTCTTATTAATACGACGTGATTGATATTTCTTTTGTTTACCCTTACTGAGCATTTGAGCTCACCCTTTTTTGTTTTATTTTCCCCAGGACATAAAGAAATGATTTAGGTTTAAAAAAAAAGAAGATCTTTATGGGAGATGTTGAAGATCTTTCACCACAATTAGAAGATTATATTCCGAGTTTCCAAAGACACTAAACTATTACGATCCTTGTGTGTGTGTTTTTGTTATGTACTAAGTATTCCGAAAAAGTAATGTAATTTCTATGTACGTTAAGCTTCGGGTCTCTACAGTTGGTATCAGAGGAAAAGTTTAGTCAACCTTTGGAAACTAGGATGCGAAAACGTTAGTAAGATCCCTAGAGATATTTCTAATGTTTGTATAGGGATATCCCTAAGGATAAGTATACGTATAGGATATAGTCCTAGAACTATGGTAACGATATTAGATTAAACCAAAGATGTTAGATATTTAAGTTACTCACCCTTTATTATAATTTTTTCCTCTCACACTATTCTTTTTGGGTTTTAGAAAATGGCTGGAAGCAAGATTATTTACGATAATGGAGGATATGATGGACAATGGAATGATATTATTCATGAGAAACCAAATGAAATGGGATTTGGAAGTCCAAACATCATTATTATGCCGAATCAGCAATCTCATAATATGATCAATAAAGTAAAATTTGTTAAGTTTCCTGACTCGGCTAATAAGAGAAAGATGGAGTATCATGATGATCATAGAGGAAAGAAAGTTCAATTTCCCCTATGTAAATCATGTGGGAAGAGGCATCAAGGAGAATGTTTCAAAGGAACTGGAAGATGATTTGGGTGTGGAAAAGAAGGACACAAATCCAGTAAGTGCAATGACAAGGTTCAATTAACACCAGGGATGAGGATAATGGTATTTCTACGACATCAACAATGGTTAAATGTTTTAAATGTGGAATGTACGGGCATTATGAAAACCAATGCCCTAAGGGAAAGTCTCATGAAGAGAATCAGTATGGTAGTATGGGTAGTATTTATGTTGATGATGATGAAGAGACTACAAATGATATGTGAGATGAAAGAATTGTTGAAGCTCGGTCAATGGTTTAAGAATGTAGTGGAATGATTACATGTTTATCATGTGTAATGTTGTATAAGTAATCTCATGGTACTATAGAATAAAGAGACATCTAAGGATTGTTACATTGTTGTCTTTCCTTGAGTTTTGAAAGTGTATGATTAATGGTACTAGTATCCATGAAAGGTTATTCAGATATTTTTGGAATGTAGATGATATGCGCATAATGAAGGGATAAGGATAAAGTTAAATGTTTGATAGTATTCATGAGATCATGACTGATATAAGGAGAAGGTTATATCATGGTTTGAGTATATAGAATATTTGGATTTTGGTATGTGGAAATAGTTAACTTTTGATTGCATTCATGTTTTCACTAAGGTTAAATGGATATTCATTATTCAAGAGAATACATTATTAAGGTATTCACATGTTTGTAATTTGACAAACAAGATATATCTTATGATATATGGGGGATAAATGATGGCATTCATGTGATCATTCTCTTTATACTATGATCTTGGACCAAAGTATTTTAGATAAGCCTAAAGATTGGAATGGATTATGTTGGACATAAGTTATTATTGTTTAAGGATAAAACTTTTTGATATTGTTGATGGGATTTTATAGTAATATAGCTTTAGAAAAAGGACAACCTGTAGGACGGGCGACAGCCCATCGCATCGGACAAGGCTGTGGGAATCGAACCCACAACCGAAGTGCGACTGGCCTTTTTCACCTACCACTAGCCTACAAGAAGTCCCTGTTTAGTAGAAACTAGTTTTATTATATTAAGCAGTATGATATATGAAGTATAAGTCCATTTTAGGAACCATATATGATTAATCTCACTATAGATGGACTTATGTATTTTTTGATAACATTTCTAACCTTTTGTTTGAGACAGATGGAATGACCCATCATTCTATCACATGATCTGCTAACACATCATGAATGACAAATTCAACTTCATTTCTTTAAGAGATGAAGTGGAAATTGTCCAAAGAACAACAAATGGTGAGACTATACCAAAATCACGAAAGTATTTCTTCTAATTCCAATTTCATCAACTTTAGGGAAATGGTCTTGAAAACCAAAAATGTTGTCCTAGTGCTCTTAAATCTGATGAATCAGATGGTACCTTAGATTGTTACAAATTTATGGCTTTGTGATTGCTGGCTTTTCCATAGCCATGTTCTCTACCACTCTCCATCAGAACATGATGGTTAGATTTCTCTTCCATATCCATATTTTTACCTATGTGGAAACCCAGTGATTAGTTTATTTGGGTAACCGTTACGTTTCATAATTTTTTTTTAAAGATTGGTTTTGGTATTCCTTTTTACGATGTGGGTTTCTATTAAAGAAACTTTTGAACAGTAAACCATTTATAACCCCGACGAATTTCGAGGGAAAATTCATTTTAAGGGGGGTAGAATGTAACACCCTGAGATTTTATGAAAAATATTCTTTTAATTTAATTAATGTCTTGTGTTGTATGCTACACCAAGATTACCTTACGCTATACGCAACACCGTATTAGCTTGCAGTATACGCAACACTATTCTTGGATCGTATTACACACAATTTTGATAATAGTTATTCTACGCAACATTGAGTATATATATATATATATATTCAATGTATAAAAGAAATATGGTTGGATTATGTTATAAGAAACAATGAAAGATTCTTGCACAACACGAAACCCTGACTTGGCTTGCATTACACGCAATCGTGACCTTCCTCGATAGCGTGTGTTGTACGCAATATCGGGTTTTACTAAACAACGATATATGATTATAATATTATTATGAACTAGCCATTATGAATAGTATTAACTAAATTTTGAATCTTATAACATTATTATTCGTCTTTCACATTTTCTAAAACATGGTATAAGAAAAAAATAAAATTTTCAGGTAAAATAAGTCTTTTTAAAAAAATGCAGTTTTGCCGCCTTTTGATGGCGCACCCACATTAAATCTAGTTTTTGACATGTTTATAAGTCCAATTTGACAAAATAAAATTATTCTTTTGAATCAAGAAATAAAAATTTACTTTGGATAAAGTTTTCATTTTATTCTGATGACTTTTATATTTTAATGAATAGTAAAAACACGCTATATTGTAATTAAAAACAGCGTTTTTAATCAAAATAATTAATAGTGATAAATTATTAATTTGAGTGGTTTTAAAGTATATTTAGAATATATTTTTACAATTTAATAAAATGTTTTTCAATGGATGTAATTTCACATTTAAACCAGACATAAACAAGTGTCAATCTTTTGATAGTTATTATCTCTTAAGAACACGCTATTTGTTTTGACGACGGGAATTAATTTTTAAATTAATTAGTGAAACTGATATGTTTTGAATTTGATAAAATAGACATCATTTTTGAGTTCATAATATCAAATATATCTTAGGCCTAATTTTTGGTATTTTTCTGGAAAGTTTCATTTTTTGATGAATAGTGAAACCACTAAGTGGTAGTTAAGAAAAATGATTTTTTCATAAAACTTAATTTTACCGAATCTGTGAGTGGAATTTAAAAAATCCGAGAGACACAGTTGATGTCAGTAAGTAAAATTTGATTCAATGAGATGAAAATAATTTTTGGTGAATAGTAACTTTTTACTTTTTTTTACCACGGTTAAAAGTAAATAGGGTAATTAAGGGTAAAAATGATATTATTATTACCCTAACACATGTCCTAATTCTATTAGATAAGAGTAATTCGACCAAAAACAACCTTAGGAATAAAATATGACCATTTAGGCCCACTTGGATTAGATTAGGACATTTATTATTATTTAATTCAAAGAAGAGTTAAAAGAGTTAAAATCAAAGTTTATTTACTAATGTTTTTTTAATATAGTGTTATCCATAAGATAAATTCTATTGTAAATATTCATTAGAAAGATAATACGATTTCCTACATAAGTATATTTTATTTATAATTTTTAGACATTAAATAAATTAATTTATTTATGACACAATGATGATGCAGTAATTACCATAATAGTGAAAAATTAGAATAATTGATATTATAAATACCCAAATAAATATAATTTGAAACTTTTTATTAATTCCACTAATTTTCTAGGTTAATATGACATGTTAGTATTTATTTAATTAATTTTTTTGAACTAATAATTCTGTTATGATTATTACAAAAATCAATTACTAAATAGTGTCAAAATTGACATAAAATAGTTTTTAAAACAAATATTATATTATTAATTGTTATTTTATTCCTAAAAATCTAAGGTTCGGCCAAAGGACTTAGAAAAGGTTATATATATTAATAATAAACATCTTGGGGTTCGTTTGGCTGCTCATAGTATGTTTATTAACCTTATAGTATAAGAACACAAGAAGACATGGTAAAAGTAAAATTATTTAACTTAATGTTTAATCTAAATGATAAGGTTAAAATAGGAACCTAAACTTGTCTAAATTCTATTGGATGAGAGTATTTCGACCCATACCCACATTATCTTCGAAATAAATCAATTTGGAGCTATTTAAAACCGAATTTGACTTTATAATAAAATAATAGTTTTAGTTATTCCAAAGGTACCCCTCTCCTCCCTTATAAAAGGGCACCCCTCCCTCTCTTCCTCACACCACATTGAGCCTTCACGCTCGGCCAAACCCTGCCAAATTCCCTTCTCCACTTCTCTAGAAACATCCTAGAGGTTTTGGTCTTCATCAAAGACCAATTTTAGTGGCCTAAAAGGATATCTCAAAGAGGCGCTTCAAAGAAGAGGTAATGTCCGTTACCGGTTCTTTCAACTTTATTTCTTCTTCCACTTATTCTTCTTATGTTGTTTCGTTATGAAGTAATAACATCAGTATAACTCATATACTGATATGTTATTATAAGTATGAAACAACCCTATTTCACCATCTATCCATCTTACGGAAAACGAAATCACCGCGCATGTGTACGTACGGAATACCGTCTCCACGCCGTGGTGTAATCTATTTTCCACCACCAACTTACTTGGATGGGTATAATGGTGTAAATAATAACTATATATGATTATTGTAAAGTTATATTGATTCTGAAATAGTATACATACACTCCAATAAAATTCCACAATCATGAGAACAATATCATCGCTCGTGCGTACGTACGGACTACCGTCTCCACGATGCGATGAGATTCATTCTCCACGTTAACCATTCATGAATGAATATAAAGTATATATAATAAGTAATCATGAAATATATGAAATAATAATGATACTGGATTTATGTGTATATATAAGTATGTCATCTACTTAATTCCATTCAACTCAATAAGGAAACGAAAACAACGTTCATGCGTACGTATGGCCTACCGTCTCCATGAACGGTGTATTTCTTTACATTTACTGATCTATTATATATATGTATATTATGAATATATATTATATATAAATCATGTTTTATATTCTGGAATTAAGTAATCATGATCTAAGTAGTCATATGAATAATTACAAGTCTAAACACGGACAAAAAATGAAACGATTTTACCCAAAACACTCTTTAACATGGAATTTACAAAAGAAAGGGTAATATGAAGTCATAAGTGAACCATATATGATATCATAATAATGAGTATGAATCTTGAATAAGTCAATGACATTATTTAAATCATTATACAGGAGGTTCGAACACGTACGAAGCAAATCGGACCTATAGTAAGGGAAATATAACAATCTCATTTTTATCCGAGACTGTTTATACTTTAGTATTTACTAGGGTGTATTTTATCATCCACATCCATGTTTCCTCAATATGTAATATTATTTCCATACACCTAAAATTGTTTAAATCCAATTTTACCCTTCGGTGGGTTTTTAGTAAAAGATATTAAAGGAATCTTTTGTCGGTTTTTGTACGAGGTACTTTTTGAATTTTCCGACAAAAGTACGAGAAGAATGTTTTTTTTAACTTATACGGCATGAATGGATTTTTTAAACATTATTTCCAAGAAGCTTCCTTTACAAGTTTTCAAGTTTATTTTTAATTAACTTCTTTTAGTTTAGAATTGTATGACATGTTAATAAAGGAAAAGTGTTTTTGAAGTAGAAAGGATATTTTCCTCAAGAATGGATTTCAAGTGTTTTATCAAAATTATTTTCTATATAAGATAATATAGGGTTCTGTTTCTATCCCTATTATTACTTTGATTTGATTATGTTCTGATGGAATTATTTTCCTTTATCTTATATGAATTGTTTTATGATGTCATGTTGTTTAAGAATCCCATTTTTATTACATGGGTTATGTAATGATGTATGATTTAATATTTTGTGGCACACATAAGAATGGTATCATTATGAGATGGGTGGGACCTATATCTCCCTCCAATGCATTGGGTAAAGATTTTATATCTCATGAGATAGACATGGCTGGAAAGGTAGGTTATACCGATTCAGTGAAACAGGACTGAAACGAGAAGTGAACTCAGTTCAGAAAGGGACTTTGTCCACTAAGATAGTCTTGGCAATGAGTCTTGACTAATAAGAAATGATTCTCTATAATTATGTGTGTATTCCACAAAGTTTCATGTTTTAAGTTATGATTATTGGGATTACATTTCACTACTATGATTTATCCCATGTTATGAAATTATGATCTCTTTTGCAGGTTAAGTTTTCTAAAAGATATGTTCTTATTAAAATGATGTGATTGGTATTTCTTTTGTTTACCCTTACTGAGCATTTGAGCTCACCCTTTTATGTTTTCTTTTCCCCAGGACATAAAGAAAGGATTTATGTTTAAAAAAAAGAAGATATTTATGGGAGATGTTGAAGATCTTTCACCACAATTAGAAGATTATATTCCGAGTTTCCAAAGACACTAAACTATTACGATCCTTGTGTGTTTGTTTTTGTTATGTACTAAGTATTCCGCAAAAGTCATGTAATTTCAATGTACGTTAAGCTTCGGGTCTCTACTACCAAGACCTCAGGCCAACCAGTATCTCGCCCTTAGGTTAATATAGTGAACCACGACCTCAGGCTTGCCCTTAGGCCATCCAAAATCTCACTCTCAGGCATTGTAACAGAATTCTCACCCTCAGGAATACGAAGTGTCACCCTCAGGCACAAAATTCAAGCCCTCAGGCATGAAAGGTTTACCTCAGGCGAAGTAGGACGTCGCCCTCAGGCTAATACAGTCACACCCTCAGGCTAATCACAACAATGCCCTCAGGCTAATACACTCACGCCCTCAGGCTAAACAGGTAACCGGAAAATGCCAAACATATCAAAATGTAGTAAACACGCAATTCCTCTCAAGGCAATTCTACAGTAACTATATTTAAGGAATACCCTCAGGTACCTAGCCAAACGGATAAAAAGAGGAACACACCCCTCGGGATGGTCCTCGATCCAAGCAATGTTCCCAAACAACATTTTATTATCACAATTTAATGACCTATGCAATTCTAGGCATTAAATATAGCAACGACCTCAGCCACACGACACCCCAACATGGGTTCGCGGCATGAAAACGCACAAAAACACACGACAGTTGGAAAATGATCACAAAGCCACATACCTTATACGCCAACGAATGCTATACCCGAACTCCGGCTCCAGAAACACCCAAGAATGGCGTAGATCTGATGAAGAACAAAACTCATTCAAACGTAAATAACTCACGTTAGGAGAAGAAATGTTAAGAACGATACCAGTTGAGGAGAGGGCTTACCCGTGCGGTTCCAACGAGATCGTCCGAATCCGAATCGAATTACAGAAGAACACCCGGTGGATCTTCAAAGATCTGGCCTCCTCCTTTGGCTCCAAAACGGCTCAAGTGCCTCCTCTGCCAAATGAGGAGGCTACTACATATTTTAAGCTGAAAAAACAAAGTACACGACGTGTACTCCTTTCATTTAACTGTTCATTTGGAGGCACCGCCACACTGTTCATCTACCGACAAGAGTACATGACATGTAGTCCCATCTACACGGCGTGTACTGCCGCCCAGCTGGCAGCGACTCCACCACATTACTTTTTAACCTGCCGACTGACTACACGACGTGTAAAGGACCACTACACAACATGTAGTTGGTTCCTAAACCCTTTGTCGCTGGCAAGGCTACATGCCCCGTGTACTTATCCCAACATGTCCAAAAGTACATGGCGTGTGAAAAAATACATGGCGTGTAGTTTCAAAATTTAGAATTCTTTTCCATTTTTCATATTTTCTCAAAAACACTTAAGTAAAAGGAAAAAGAAGAAACCCATACCTCAAAGATAAGAACCGGGTTCTTACAAACTTCCTCCCTTATAGAAATTCATCCCCGAATTTCCCTTTCCAGGGTGGCGAAGATAAAGCTCAGAACAGATCTGGCCACTGAGCACGTAGGTCGGCCTCCCTCTCCCAGGTTTCGTCCTGCACTCGGCCATGCTGCTATAGCACCCGTACGAGAGGAACTGACCGGCCTCGGCGAACCTTCGTGCCCCTGTCAACGATACGGATCAGATGCTCCTCAAAGGACGCATCATGCTGAAGCTCAACCTCCTCTGGCTGAAAGGTGTGAGACGGGTCTGAATGGCAGCGACGTAACTGAGACACGTGGAAGACGTCGTGCAAGGCTTAGTACCGCTGCGGTAACTGCAACCGATAGGCAACCAACACGACTCTCTCCAGAATCTCAAATGGTCCCACATACCTCGGTGAAAGCTTACCTTGTCTCTTGATCCATTTGTGTCCCAGCCTCGGCGAAACAAGAAAGAAAAACTGATCCCCAACCACGAACTCCAAAGGTCGTCTGCGGTGATCAGCATAAGACTTCTGAGGAGACTGCGCGGTAGCCATCCGCTTCCGAATTAACTGGACCTACTCAGATGTCTCCTGCATGAGCTGTGGTCTCATTAAAGCTGCCTCACCTGCCTCTAACCAGCACAAAGGTGATCGGCATGGCCTACCATATAAAGCCTTGTATGGTGCCATCTCAATATTTTCCTGAAAACCATTATTATAGGAAAACTCGACTAAGGGTATATGCTTTTCCCACGAGCCCCCAAAGTCTAGGATGCATGCACGCAGCATGTCCTCAAGCACCTGTATTGTCCGCTCTGACTGGAAATCTGTCTGAGGGTGGTATGCTGTGCTTAGAAGCACCTATGTACCCAATGCCCTCTGAGAACTCTGCCAGAAACGATACGTGAAGTGGGAATACCTATCTGAAATGATAGAACGAGGGACCCCATGAAGACGTACAATCTCTTGGATATACAACCTTCCGAGCTCGTTCACACCAAAGGTCTCCTTGATCGGCAAGAAGTGAGCTACCTTCGTAAGTCTTTCCACAACAACCCATACGGCGTCATTGCATCGAGGTGACCTTGGAAATCCCATCACGAAATCAATCGCGACATCATCCCATTTCCACTTTGGAATGGGAAACTGCTGTAACAGTCCAGCTGGTCTCTGATGCTCTGGCTTCACCTGCTGACAGGTGGAACACCTTGTAACAAAACCAGCTATCCCTCTCTTCATACCTGACCACCAGTACTGACGTCTCAAGTTGCGGTACATCTTGGTAACCCCAGGATGAACTTCCCAAGCTGAAGCATGAAACAACCGCATCAGCTCCTTGCTTATATCCCCTAGAACCTATACACGTCCATGGAAACGCAAAACCTCATCATCACCTATCGTCCAACCAGGAGGAGGGTCCTCACTTGCCACTGAATCCCATAGAACTAGGACTTCTGAATCTGATAGCTGCCTCATCATCACTCTGTCCAAGAGGGTAGAAGTCATAGCTAACTAGGAAGGATAAGTCTTCCATGACTGTCATGCACCTCCAGATGCATCTCAGAGAACAAAGCCATAAGCTGCCACTCACCACTGGATTCCTATACTGCCTGTATCTGAGTCTTCTTGCTCAGTGCATCAGCTACTGCATTACCTTTACCAGGTGTATAGGAAAACTTGAAATCGAAGGACTATAGATACTCGACCCACCTTCTCTGCCTCAGATTCAGGTCACGCTGAGTAAAGATATACTTGAGGCTTTTGTGGTCAGTGAAAAAAACAAAATGCTCTCCCAACAGATAATGTCTCCAACAGTGCAATGCATGCATAACTGCAGCCAACTCGAGATCATGTGTCGGGTAATTCCTCTCATGTGGCCTCAACTGCCGAGACCCGTATGCCACAACTCGGTCTCCCTCCATCAAAACGGCTCCCAGCTGAATCCCTGACGCATCACAGTAAACTATATAGCTCCTCCCCTACTCTAGGAGTATCAGGATCGGTGCTGATATCAACCTTCCCTTCAGGTCCTAAAAAGCTGTCTCGAAAGCTTCTGACCAAACGAACTTCACACCCTTCTTAGTCAGGCTTGTCAATGGTGCTTCTAAGAAGGAGAAGTCTTGTATGAAGCGCATGTAGTAACCATCCATCCCTAAGAAACATTTTATCTCAAGAAGGTTCTTAGGCTGCTCCCAGGAAACTACTGCTCTCACCTTCGCGAGGTCTTCTACAACTCCTGCCTCTGAGATGATATGACCCAGAAAGTGAATCTGGTCCATCCAAAAGTGGCACTTCGAGAGCTTAGCATATAGGCGATGCTCTCTCAGTGTACTCAATATGATCTCAAGATGGGTGGCATGGTCGTGTCGAGTGTGAGAGTACACCAAGATGTCATCCAAAAATACTACCACAAATGAATCAAGATACGGATGGAACACACGATTCATCCGAGCCATGAAAACTTCTGGCACGTTCGTGAGTCCGAATGGCATAACCGTATACTCATATAGACCATACCTGCTCCTGAAAGCTGTCAGAGGTATATCAGATGGTCTAACGCGCAACTGATGATATCCGGATCTCAAGTAAATCTTCGAGAACACTCGTGCTCCACGAAGATGATCAAACAGATCATCTATCCTCGGCAAGGGATATTAGTTTTTAACCGTAAACTGGTTCAGCTTCCGATAATCCACGCAAAGCCTAAGGGAACCATCCGCCTTCTTCGAAAAAAGGACTGGAGAACCCCAAGGAGAAGTACTGGGTCGGATAAAACCCTTCACCTATAACTCCTCGAACTGCCTCTTGAGCTTCTGCAACTCAGGCGTGGACATCCTATAAGGAGGAATGGATATTGGTGCTGCTCCTGGCACTAGCTCGATAGAGAAATCCAACTCGCGCACCGGAGGTAGACCTAAAAAGTATTCCAGGAATACATCTCTGAAACGATCGACAATTGGAGGGAAATCCGTCTGACAAGTCCCCTGGTCATCCAAATATAAGCTCGCAATCTGGGATGTGACTCCACCTCGCCCATGATGCTCTGGTCCAGCTCGACTCGCCTGAACATCCCATTCACCCTTGTATAGAAACTCCCCACCCTCTGGTGACATGAAACACACCCTGCGGCGATAGAAGTCTACAAAGGCTCTAAAGGGAACAAACCAGTCCATCCCGAGAATGATGTCATAGCTCGTCATCTCTAGGACATAGAGGTCCCAAAGGAAGAGACACCCACTAACCTCAAGGGGGCACTCCTTGCACTGACGCACACCAACCGTCCTAGTCCCCAATGGAGTGTATAGCGTCAAGATATCAGAAGAAGTAGAAACACCGAGACCAAGTTTAGCACAACGAGTACGGATATAAAACTATGTGTATCACCCGTATCCAAAAGTACTGAAGACAAGACAGAAGCTACTAGAATAGTACCTCTGACTATCGAAGGTCCGGGATCCTACTCCTGCTGGGTCTGTCGCACTGAATATGTCTGTCCAGTGCTGCGGCCCTACGACACAGCCTGGCTACCCTGAGCTGTCCCACCCTATTGCCTTGGAGATCCTGGTGTCTAGATACCACGACCATGACCACCATCTCTGCCTACACGCCCTGACATATTCCAGTTTCTAGACTGGTAAGAAGCCACTGGTCCTTCTCCCGCACGCAAAGTCTGTACAGAACCCCTCTCGCTAGCCATCAGTGGATATGACCAACAAAAGCACTGTAGGTGACCTATCTTGCCGCAAGATCGACAGTCCACTGGGTCTCATGGACACTGCGGCCTCTTGTGCCCCTCTCTTCCACATTGGTAGCACCTGATCGGGCCACCTAAAGAGACTGCTTGGCTGGTACTGCCACCCTAAGAGAAGTCCATCTGTCTCTTCCTCTTGCAAGTAAAAATAGTACCAGTAATTGGTGTTGAACCGCCCTGAACCACACCACTAGATTCTCGCAGGTTTCTCTCTATAATCAATGCCTGGTTCACAATCACGTGTATAGTAGGTAACCTGAAAACATTCACCAGCATTCAGATGTCATACCGGAGACCATCCTCAAAACGTCTGGCTCTCAGCGTATCATCACCCACCAGCACGGGTGCAAAACAATGAAGCTCTGTAAAATGAGCAGAGTAGTCCATCAACGACATAGTGACCTGCTGCAGATTCATGAACTCTCGATCTCTATCTGCCCTCAGCGTCTCGGGAAAGAAGAATTCATAGAAGACTGTCTGAAAATCTTCCCATGCTATGTCCCTGTGATGCTCTGACTGCGTGGTAACATCCCACCACCTCTTGGCGGAATCACGCAGCATGTAAGTCGCGAGCTTGACCCTCCGCCCTGGAGGCGTCTCAAGATGCTCGAAAATAGTCTTCATCGATCCTATCCAATACTCTGCATCCTGTGGTCCGCCATCCATTGAAAACGTAGGCGGATGCTGCTGCTGAAAGATACGCATCAGCTCGGCCAAAGATGTGGCAGCCTGCGGTGCTCCCTGAAAGGTCTGCATGAACCGCAATAAGCCTTCACGGAACTGCGCCTCTACGCCAGTGTACGATATAACATCTGGTGCCGCATCTGGCTCTGCTGGTGGATCAACTGGTAGCCCATGGCCCACCATCTATGGAGTATAATCTTCGCCGCTCTCTTGGAGAACAACTCGCTGTCGTCTAGGCCGCATGACACTACAAGGTAAAAATCATGCCTCAGATTCAAGATTATTAAGACTGAAACAAAGGAACCACAAAGGAACAAGAGGAAGAAGGTGTTTCAGAATTTTCAAAACAAGACTACACGGCGTGTACTTGACTTCCTTTCCCATTCCCGGGTCCTTCTACACGGCTAAGCCACATGGCTTCCGTTCAACAAAACTACACGGCGTGTATAATATCTACACGGCGTGTACGGTGTTATTTTCCAACTGCCTGTGTCATCTGTGACACGACCGACTACTCGGCTTTACTTTACACGGCGTGTTACAGCCGAACACGGCGTGTACACTATCCCATTTCCCAGCCACATGGCTAACTCCACACTGTCTGTCCTCGGACAATCCTACACGGCGTGTCCCAATGGTACACGGCGTGCTCAGGGAGAGGTGACACCGGCCCGTGTTGTTAGTTACACAGCCGAGTCCCCATGTCACACTACATGGCGTGTCTATAATTGACACGGTGTGTTCTATCAAGGAGTTCACTACACCGTGTTGTTAGTTACACGGCCAGACTCTGGGTCACACTACACGGCGTGTTCAAAACCTACACGACATGTTTTACCCAAGCCTTTACCAACCCCGTGTCGCCGCCCACACGGTTTGTGACACGAGATGAGACTACACGGCGTGTACTCAGGGTATACGACGTGTACTCAAAAAGTTCATTTTTCTTCCCGAACAGAAGACCACACACGACGTGTATAAGGTCTTACACGGCGTGTATCCTGGGTTTTCCAGACAGTATACCTCAGAACTTCTCCGGAACCCAGAAAATACTAAAAACAACACCTAAGTGTCAAATTCCGACTCGTGGGGGCCCATACACCCCACGAATCAAAGTTTGACATCTTATTTATGTTATAACCAATAACAAGTCAATTATCCCCCAAATTCCGGTCAATGGGGGCCCATACTCCCCAAAATCCAAAGTTTGGCGTCCATTCTATAAACAAGCTCAAACAAAAACTCCATATCACAAGGCATGTATTTATCAAGCTACTATCACAACAACATACTTTTCTAGCACAAAAACTATCACAACAACATGCGAATTTCTAATGCACCTATATGGCATGAAAACTATGCATGGAATGTGATATCTAGCATGTGCATATATGATTCATGAGACAAAAAACCCTCATCTCATCAGGTTGCAACTAAATAAAACCCACAGATAAAATATAAACAGCACAATCCAAGTGTGTCACCTAGCGGTGAAAACATATCAACCGTATAATTGAAAAATCAAAGGAATGCCAAAATACGAGGTAGACTGGCTTTTCCCTGTACACGGGTTAGCTACGCCCGGGTACAGCTTATTACCAACTACCGTTCTGTCCTATCCCTGACTACGGCTCTAAATAGTAAGTCAAAGAAAAGAAACATCCTCTAATACCACTTTGTAACGTCCCGGACCCGGGTGCCACGCAACGGGTGCCCCGAGCCCGGTTCGCCACGAGAACTCAAGCGCATTTCCCCAAACACCAGAGGCTGTCGACTAGCAGCGAGGGCCCAGGTATGATAGTTGGGAAACTATGCCCTCATTTGTCAATGTGTAGCACAACGGAATACCAAAAGAAACATTCAACAACAGCGTAAGTAGTAAACATACACAAGTGAAATAACTACAGCAGTGGATATAACCAACAGTATATACGTGATGATGCTACATGTTTCAAGTTCTAGGAAAACAGCAAGAACATGTTATACATCAATACAGTACAGTAAAAAACAGAGTACAACAAAGCAAGAAAAACAGCTAGCAACGGCATCGCGAGCCTAGGCTCGATCCCATGCCCTCATACTCCTCAGCAACAGTCAAGTACCTGTATAGGGACTATTAACCCTATCTACACCTGCAACAACGTAATCTGTTTGGGCCAAAAAGCGTGAACCAAACAGGGTGTGAGAAATGTATCTCAGTAGGCACCCACCAAAGGCCCGTGCCCAACTACGTGTAAGCATGCAACAACAGTGTGCAATAGTAAAATGCAATAAAGTAAGCAATACTCAAAAGTAACTAACTTAAAAATTAAATTGCCATTTTATTATTCATTTAGTCCATTTAATTTAGTATCACATTGTGCTCAATAGCACCAAGCCCTCAGGCCAACCAGTATCTCGCCCTCAGGCTAATATAGTGAACCACACCCTCAGGCTTGCCCTTAGGCCATCCAGAATCTCTCCCTTAGGCATTGTAACAGAATTCTCGCCCTCAGGCATACGAAGTGTCACCCTCAGGCACAGAAGTCAAGCCCTCAGGCACGAATGGTTTCCCTCAGGCGAAGTAGAACGTCGCCCTCAGGCTAATACAGTCACGCCCTCAGTCTAATCACAACAATGCCCTTAGGGTAATACAATCACACCCTCAGGCTAAACAGGTAATCGGGCAATGCCCAACATATCAAAATGCAGTAAACAAGCAATTCCTCTCAAGGAAATTCTACAGTTACTACATTTAAGGCATACCCTTGGGTATCCTGGCCAAATGGCTAAATAGAGGAACACACCCCTCGGGATGGTCCTGGATCCAAGCCATGATCCCAAACAGCATTTTATTATCACAATTTAATCACCTATGCAATTCTAGGCATTAAATATAGCAATGGCCTCAGCCACACGACACCCCAACATGGGTTCGTGGCACGAAAACACACGAAAACACGCGTCAGTTGGAAAATGATCACAAAGCCACCTACCTTAAATGCCAACGAATGCTATACCTGAATGCCGTCTCCAGAAATGCCCAAGAACGTCATAGATATGATGAAGAACAAAACTCATTCAAACATAAATAACTTATGTTAGGAGAAGAATTGGTAAGAACCGTACCAGGATAGGAGAGGGCTTACTCGTGCGGTTCCAACAAGATCGTCCGAAGCTGAATCAGATTCTAGATGAACCCCTGGTGGATCTTCAAAGATCCAGCCTCCTCCTTTGGCACCAAAACGGCTCAAGTGCCTCCTCTTCCAAATGAGGAGGCTACTGCCTGTTTTAATCCGAAAAAACAAAGTACCCGACATGTACTTCAAAGTACACGACGTGTACTCCTTTCATTTAACTGTTCATTTGGCGGCATCGCCACACTGTTCGTTTGCCGACAAGAGTACACGACATGTACTCCCAAGTACACGGCGTGTACTGCCGCCCAGCTGGTGGCAACTCCACCGCCTTACTTTTTAACCTGCCGACTGACTACACGACGTGTAAAGGACCAATACATGGTGTGTAGTCGGTTCCTACAGCCTTTTTCGACGGCGAGGCTACACGCCCTGTGTACTTTTCCCAACACGGCCAAAAGTACACGGCATGTGGAAAAATACACGGCGTGTAGTTTCAAAATTTATCATTCTTTTCCATTTTCCATATTTTCTCAAAAACACTTAAGGAAAAGGAAAAAGAAGAAACCCATACCTCAAAGATAAGAACCGGGTTATATAAGACATATGCACTTCCTTGGTTTTATGTTTTTGGATTTTGAAATACCATTAAGAATTATTACCATTGTTAATGTAGTCATTGAATAATGATCACATGATTATTATAAATATAGGTCTTTAACAAATCCAATTTACCCAAAAAAATGAATCGTTGACCTCATCCAGTAGAATTGATCCATACGAAGCCCATTTGTCGGAGCTTGGAAAGGAGACAGTGTCACTGGGCTTCACTATTAACCATGCCCAAGCCGAGCTTTAACAAATTAAGCTTGAACCGAACCACCTACGGGAGAAGTGGAAGTCAATAGAGATTACTACCTGAGAGATGTTATCCAAGTATCCCCAAGAGTCTATCCCCATTGCACACCTTACCCTTTTCTCTTATGGGGGTGTTATAAGGGGTTATGTGACCAGACCCTAGCACTATTATTATGTTCATTATTTTTGAATAGAATAAACAATATAAATTCATTATATTATTGTTACTTAGTAAATTTGTTTTTAAGAACAAATAATATTTCTATTTAATATTCAATTAAGAAATATATTTTGATAAATTAATGGATTTTTTAATTAAATATTGTTTTAATAAAATGTTATTACTAAATTTGTTTTTATTAGATATAAATTATTGAATAATTTTTATGAATACAATTGAAATTTTTATTATGGTTTGAAAACTATTTTTTTCCAAACCCATGAATTTTCAATAAATGTTAGTTTTTTTAAAATTGAAAATTTAGTTATTTATAAAATTATTTAGATAAAATTAATATTATTTTTGGATTCAGGATGTTGAAATTATCTAATGGTGAATTTTTCATAATTTTCTATGATAGTTCAATTTTTGGGTAAAATTTAAATACCGTTTAAATATATAATGTGTTTTTATGAAATCATAATGACCCAATAGTGTAGTAATAATATAAAATAAAATAAATTTTCGGTCAATATTTTTTTTACCTTTTAAATAATGTGATTTTTTATTTGTTTGATTAATTTTAGGATGCCTTAGTGGACCCTCCAAGACTTATAAAATATTTTACCTTTTTAAAATGATCTCTTTGAGAGTGTGACTCACCTCCACATAAACAAGCCTAATATTTCAATAAGGTAGGCCATTGGCCTTATAAAAGAATTTTTTTCACTCCCCCTTGTAAAAAACCATGGGACGGTTTGTGGATTTGATTAGTTTAATGTGTAGTGTCCAAAACCTAAATAATAAAGAATTTCCTCTCCTTTCCTACATAAAACCACTCAATCTCCCATTCCTCTTCACTCAAAACCTTTTTCGCTCGACCAAAATCTTCCCTCCTATCTCTAGAATCCTCCCAAGGTGACCCAATCTCCCTATAATCCTCTCTTAATCCTCTCCCAAGACTTTGGGATCACACTACCAGGTAAGGGATTTCTTCCTTTCTCATTTTTTCCAAATATCTTTATATTGTTACACCCTTTTATTTTCAATTACAAATGTTGGGGTATTATTTTTAACCTACCCCATAATTCCCTCCTTATGTTTTAATGTTTAGATACCCCTTTCTATCTCATTAATTCCTCCCATGTACACCAGTTACCATGCCTAAATTCTGTATGGAATTTCTCTCTTCTCATTTACATTCAAGAGATTATTTTATATTATGCTTATAAATTCCATTAAATATGTTGGGATATTATTTTTCATGACCCCATAACATTCCATTTCATTTGTAAATGATTATATACACATTTATCAGTCATCAACCCATTTAATTATTTATATTTGATGTCGTTATGATGCCAAAGTTACACCAAAATTTCCTTTGCCAAATCATTGTGTAAGTGAATACCATACCCATTTATCTATCAAGGGTATTCACCTTTATGAACATGTAATTTTTGATTTATGACTTACATTTATGTATTCCACATCTCTTATTCATGGAATAAATTATTATTTTTTAATGAATAAATGTTTAATGATTCATGTGGCACATTTACGCATAAAATGAAATGTTTATAAAGGGTGCACCCTGATAGCCCTCCAATGAATTGGGTAAATATTAGTATCCTAATACGTGAAGTCCAATAAGGTTTTACTCATGATAATTAAAGTTCAATGAGATTTTAATCATGTTAATTCAATTAAAATGATGGTTTACTCATGCTCCATGTGAAATGAGCCATAGATCATGCTAATAACATGTTAAATGTTGTTGCCACATTTCCATGTTATGATAATCTTTCTATACCATGCCTTTATGTTCATGTTTATCTTATGATTCATTGATATGTTTATTTCCTGACATGTACTATATTCTCATGTTATTCCTTGTTTACTCCCTTACTGGGCTTTATAACTCACCCTTTTCTTATGGATGTCCTCAGGTTATCCCATGCAATGCTAAGTACAAAGAAATGTTGTGGTCATGTAATCGAAGTTTTCAGTAAAGATGTTGGGTTTTATGTTCTATGTTTTTATGTAATTTTCCTAATTTCATAAGAAACTGGACCGCTCATTCCTCAGAGTTTTCTTAGCTGTAATTTTATGTAATAAATCATGATTAAGTGTGTAATAATAAGCAAGGTTTTTATAGTTGGTATTAGAGGATAAGGTTAGTTATTTTTGGGATTAGTATTAGAAAACCATAGTGAAAGCCTTAGGGATAAGAATAAGTATAATTAAAACATCCCTAAATTTAGGTGCATATAGATTAAGTGGTTTATCAAGAAAATAAATCCCTGTCTGGATACAAACAAGTAGAGGTGGATCTGGAACAAATGTGTCTAGGGGTAAAACCTGAAAACACCACTATGAGATAGACTCGAATGTGAACTAGTGCACAAAAACTGGCCTTGATACACTCTTGGTTATGAAACTCCCAAGGGATATGTTTTGGTAAATTTATAAGCTTAGTATGAACCATTGTTAAGGGAAAAAAATTCCCCTAAGAATATATGTTGGGATGTAGATAATGGATAACATAGATTGAAGCCTATAAATTTGTAAGTTAAGGAAATAAATGTAATTTATAAGTTATATCTTTTGGTCATTGAATTCCCCTTTATGTGTTACCCCTAAATTTCCTTTTATTCCATCCAATTCTCAGTAATAGGAGGAATCAAGCTAAAAACTGATATAAAGATCCATGTGGGGACTGTTCTAATGAGATGCCCAATCTTATGGGAGCAGGAATCACAAACTTTGTCATGATAATCTCATAGTTAAATAAAGTTTTGAATAGAAACATGGTTAAATAGGAACTCCCAACCCCCCCACCCTAAGAAAGAAAAAGCATCAATCGAGTTCTTCATGATACAAAGGCCTCCTTCTTTTACTGGATCATATTATCCCCTATCACCGAAAATAGTATGAAATCCATTTAAAATATCTTCCCCATCCTTCAATGTTAAAAACAAGAGAAGGTTATTCTGGATACTTATCATATGGAGGGTGAATTATATCAATGGTAGAAATTGATCAAAAATACAAATCCTGAAAAAGAGATCAAGGCGTTGTAATGTAAGGATTTCCAAAAAATGTTTTTTGATAAATGTTTTCCTCGCACCCTCTGACTTAAGATGGAAAGGGACTTCCTTGACCTCAAGAAAAAATATGACGAACCCATCGGAGCTTATGAATAAAAATTTAAAATGCTTTCACGATACGCTTCCGACTTTTTCATTAAATCCAAATACAAGGTTGAACACATCTTTTGTGGGCTAAAAACTAACATATGGAAATACCTAGAGATCTGTGACTTCGATAACTATAAAGAAAATTTCCGATGTTCCCTCTAAGTAGAAATGGAGATTGGAGAATCTCGGGGGTATCATGGGGATAATAAACGGAAGGAGGAATTTAATTATGGTAATATTATGGATAAATCCAATGGTTCTATGAAATTCAAGCACCCCACTTTCCAAAGCTGAAGAAAGAAGAACCTTGGAAATTTCATTAAGGGGATGAGGAAATGCTTTTGGTGTAGAAGAGAAGGGAACCTGGCTATTAATTGCTGACAAGAAAAACCAGATGCTGTGATAGAGGACTGGAATGCTCCATTAGACCCTCAATTAATTGTCCATTGATTAAAATACAAATAAATAGGGCTATTTGTAAACCAGTTCCCTAATCCAAGGGTGTTCGGAGCCAACCAACAACCTCCAAGGTAGCAAGGGAGAGATTTTACCATCACTACTGCCAAAGAAAACCTTGAAAATGAAGTGGTGAAAGGTACAATAGTTATTCATTCATGAATAGAGAACATACTTTTTGATTCTGGTTCTACGCATTCCTTCAAATCCTGAATGTTTAGTAGAACAATCTAAACACCCCCTCAAATCATGGTAGTAGTGATGTCGGTGAAAATGAAAAATGGAAAAATTATTTCATCCCCTAAATATAACTCTTACCCTATCATAAATTGTGGATTGAACTTCTTGGAAAACCTTATCATACTACTTATAGTGTAATTTGATGCAATTATTGGCATGGATTGGATTTCCCTATATAGATCCAACATAAATTTTTATGAGAGGCAAATCACTCTTCATATGAAATATCGACCCCCCGATTCTATACAATTTAAAGTAAGAGGATGAATATTCATTAGAACCGTCATCTCAGGCATATATATTACTACCCTATAATCATGTATATCTTCCTAAGATGATTGGGTCTAGGGAAGAAACCATACTTGAAGACATTCCTATTGTGAGGAAATTCACTGAAGTGTTTCTCAAGAAATTTCATGGTCTTCCTCCTAGAAGAGATGTTTAATTCTCTATTGAGCTTATTCCTGGGGTGTGGCAAATATCCAAGAATCTGTATAGAATGGAATTTGTAGAGATCAAGGAGACAAAGAAACAACTATAGGAGAATCCTGATAAAGGGTTTATATGACCAAGTGCTTCACCATGGGGTGCACCAGTCCTCTTTGTCAAGAAGAAGGATGGGTCAATATGATTTTTCATTGAATATCATGATCTAAATAAAGTCATGATAAAGAAAAAGTATTATCTTACACAAAATTATTACATGTTCTATCAACTACATAGAGCACAATACTTATCCAATGTGGACCTGTAGTTGGGAAATTACTAATTAAGGGTGAATAAGGAGAATATCCTAAAGACTACATTTTATATAAGGTATGGGAATTATGAATTCATATTAATGATTTTGGGAATCACTGATTATCCCAAAATATTAATGTAATTGATGAATATATTCTTTAGATATTACCTCAACAAATTTTTGGTAGTATTTTCAGAAGATATTCTAATATACTCCAAAACCATGGAGGATCATGAGGAGCATCAAAGCATTTTACTAGAGACCTTGAGAAAGGACAATCTCTATGAAAATTAAAAAAAGTGTGATTTATGGTTTATGTAAGTCTCATTATTGGGTCATATCATCACAAGAGATGGGATATATATGGATCCCTCAAAGAAAAATGAAATTTAGGAATGGATGAAGCCAACATCAGTGATGAATATTCATAGATTTCTGTGGTTACCTGGATATTATCACTGATTTGTGAAAAATTTCTCATGATTTTCAAACCCTATTACCAAGATAACTCGGAATGGAGTCATGTTTTCTTAGAGTGATTAATGTGAAGAGATCATCAAGGATTTGAAAAGGAGTCTTATTACTGATCTCATGCTCACACTACCCATAAGTGGAGAAATTTTCGTTGTATTCAGTGATGTTTTGAAGAAGGTATTGGGCTATGCGTTGATGCAATATGAAAAATTCTTTTCCTATGCTTCAAGGAAATTAGAATTTCATGATAAAAATTATCCAACACATGATCTGGAGTTTGATGCAGTAATCTTCACTTTAAAAATTTGGAAAAATTACCTCTTTGGGGAGAAGTGTTAAATATATATATATATATATATATATATCACAAAATCCTTAAGTATATATTCAAGTAGAAGGAGTTGAACATGTTCCAATGAATATGGTTAGATCTAATAAAATACTATGACTGTTCAATTCATTACCAACCTAGGAATGTGAACAATGTGGTAGATTCTCTAAGTAGAAATGACCCAACAATTCTTTCATTTATGAGAATTTAAAGGGATACAATATTCTTTGATTTGATGAAGATAGACGTGGGAATAATAAAGAAGGGAAAATCATCAATCCTTACTCAAATTATTACTCAACCATCTCTTTTGGAAAGGTTAAATCATGATAAAAAGGATGATGTGGGAATTTAGAAAAAAGTGGAAACTATTAGAAAAGGGAAATCCTTAGAGTTTAATGTTAATGAAGAAGGAATTGTGAGATTTAAGTCAAGACTAAGTGTTCCATCAAATTTGAAGTTACAGAAAGAACTTTTGTATGATGAACACAGTTCAAATTTCTCTATTCACATAGGAAACGCAAAGATGTATCGAGATCTTTGAGAGCATTATTGGTGGGATAACATGAAGAAGGAGATCGAAGGGTACACATAAAAGTGACCGGTGTGTTAGAAAGTGAAGGACGAGAGGCATAAGTCTACGGGGATGATGCAACCATTACCCATACCAACATGGGAATCAGAGAAAATCACCATGAAATTTATCACCATAATTTCGAATAAATCCAAAGGAAGCAATGATATATAGGTTTTTGTGGATGGTATTACAAAGAATGCACACTTCATTACAATTCAGGAGGATTTCTTATTAGATCAACTAGTACAGATATACATTAAAGATGTGGTAAGACTGCATGGAGTACCGCCATCTATTATAGATGATCACGATCTAAGATTCACCTCTATGTTCTGGAAGAGTCTCCAACATGCTCCGAATATTGAGATGAACTTAAATACAGATCATCATCATCAAAATGATGTAAAATATGAGAGAAATATCCAAACAATTGAGGATATGATGAGTGCATTCTCAATATACTTCAAAGGAGGATGGGATCAAAATATTCCTCTAATTGAGTTCTCATACAACAATAGTTTCTACTCAAGCATCCAAATGACTCCTTACGAATCCCTTTATGAGATGAGGTGTAGAACACTAACATGTTGGGATGAAGTTGGGGAGTGAAAAATTATAAGTCTAGAAATGGTCAAAGAAATGTTGGAGAAGGTTAAGACCATCTAGTATCACATTAAAGATTCTCAGAGTCAACAAAAGAGTTATGCTGACAATCATCGATGAGACCTAGATTTTGATGTTGGGGACATGGTATTCATCTGCATATCACTATGAAAGAGAGTTATGATATTTGGGAATAAGGGAAAACATATTCTAAGATACATTGGCCTTTTTTAGATCCTTGATCGCATTGGAGTAGTGGACGATCGACTAACACTCCCACTGAACCTATCTCAAGTACATGATATATTCTGTGTATCACTCTTGATGAAGTACATACTAGACCCATCAAATGTACTCAATATAGAGGTGGTACCATTAGAGAATGAACTCACCTATGAAGAGAATCTAGTGAAGATCTTAGACCATAGGGGAAAAGTTATATGAAATAAGATAATGCCTCCTCATCACGGTGTTGTGAAGAAACCACATGTTTTAAGAGGCAACATGACAATTGGGGGAAGTGATGAAGTAGAGTTACCCTCATCTATTTTAGTGTGGGAAAATGAAATTTAGAGGGAGAAATTTATTAAGGGGGGAAGTTTGTAACAACCCAAACTTTTATTAATGAAAATTTATCTTGATCTAATTAAATGTCTTATTATGTAAAATGGTTATATAAGATATATTCAATTCCTTGGTTTTAGGTTTTTTGATTTTAAAATACCGTTAATAATTTTTAATGTTGCTAATATAGCAGTTGAATAGTGATCACATGATTAAAATAAATATAGGTCTTTAACAAATCCAATTTACTTAGAAAAATGAAGCGATGACCTCATCTAATAGAATTTATTCATACGAAGACCATTTTTCAGAGCTCGGAAAGGAGGTAGAATCACTAATTTTCCCTCTTGACTAAACCCAAGCTGAGTTTCAACATGTTAATCTTGAACAAAACCGCCTATGGGAGAAGTGGAAATTAATAGAGATTACCACCTGAGTGATGTTATCTGAGCCACCCAAGAGTCTATCACCATCGCACACCTTACCCTTAGGTCTTATGCAGATGTTATAAAGGGTTATGTAACACAACCCTAGCACTATGATTATGTGAATTATTTTTTTATATAATAAATAATATACATTCATTTTATTATTGTTACTTTTTAAATGGTTTTAAGGAAGAAATTGTATTTTTAGTTAATATTCAATTAAGAAATATATTTTTATGAATTAATGGATTTTTGAATTAAATATTATTTTAATAAAATATTATTAATAAATTAATTTTTATTAGATATAAATGATCATATAATTATTATGAATACAATTGAAATTTTTATTATGGTTTAAAAACTATTTTTTTCAAAACCCATGAATTTTAAATAAATATCGGTTTTTAATTTAAAATTTAAATTTAAAATATATTAAAAAGTATTTAGATAAAATTAATATCATATTTGGATTCTGTATGTCTAAATTATCTAACAGTGACTTTTTTATAATTTTCTAAGACAATCAAATTCTTAGGTAAAAATTAAAAACCGTTTAAATATATAATGTGTTTTATGACATCATAATGACCCAATAGTGATATATAAAAATACTATTAAAGGTATTTTCGGCCAATATATGTTTTAAAATTAAGATAATGTTATTTTATATTTTTTATTAGTTTTATGATGCCTTAGTGGACCCTCCAAGACTTATAAAATATTTTAAATTTTTAAAATGATTTTCATGAGAGTATGGCTCACTTCTACATAAGAAAGCCTAATATTTTAATAATTTCTGCCATTTTCCATAAAAATTAATTTTTTCTACTCCCCTTTTTAAAAAACTATGGAAAAAAACCATGGGATGGTTTTTTGTTTTTATTAGTTTAATGTGTAGTGTCTAAATCCTAAATAATAAAGTATTCGCTCTCCTTTCCTATATAAAACCACTCAATATCCCATTACACTTCACTAAAACATTTGGATATAGACCAAACTATTCCATAATCTCTATAGAATCCTCAAAAGGAGGCCCAAGACACCTATAAGCCTCTCCCAAGCCTTTGGGATCACACTTACAAGTAAGGGATTTCTTCCTTTCCTATTTTATCCTAATTTATTGATGTTGTTATACCATTTTATTTTAAATTATAAATGTTGGGGTATGATTTCTCACCTCCAAGTTACTTCCCTACTTTGTTTGGATGATGAGATACCTCTTTATATCTCATTAATTCCTCCTATGTACACCTATTACGAAACCGAAATTCCGTAAGGAATTTCTCTCTTCTCATTTACATTCAAGAAATTATTTTATATTATGAATCTAAATTCCATTACATATTTGGGGATATTATGTTCCTTGACACCCTTAATGTCCAATTAATGTATAAATTATGATATACCCCTTTATCTCTCATCAAACCATTTTAAAATTTCTATTTGACGTCGTTATGCTGCCAAAGTTACACAAAAATTTCCTATGCCAAAATCATCGTGTTAGTGAATACCATACCATTTCTCTATGAATGGTATTCACATTTATACAAATGTAATTATTTATTGAGGACTTATATTTATGTATTCCACATCTATTATTCGTTGAATAAATTATTATGTTTAATAAATCCATGTTGTATGATTCATGTGACACACTTGTGCATGAAATGAAATGTTTATAAAGGGTGTCCCTAATAGCACTGCAATGCATTGGATAAAGATTAGTATCATGATAAAACAAGTTAGATGAGGGTTTAATCATGATAGTTTAAGTGCAATGCGGTTTTACTCATACTAATTCAAGTGCAATGAATATTTACTCATGCTAATTCAAGTGCAACGAGGGTTTACTCATGCCACATGTGCAATGATCCTTAGATCATGCTAATATCATGTTAAATTTTGTTTCCACATTTCCATGTTATGATAATCAGGCTATATCATTACTCTATTAAAATTTTTCTCTTATGCTCTATTGATATACTTATTTCTTAACAGGTACTATATTCTTCATGTTATTCCTAGTGTACTCCTTTACTGGGATTTATAGCTCATCCTTTTCTTATACATGTCCTTAGGTTATCCCATGCAGTGATAAGTATGAAAAAATGTTGTGGTCATGTAAAAAGAGTTTTCAATAAATATTTGTTTGTTTTATGTTCTAAGATGTTATGTAATGTTCATAGTTTCCTAAGACACTAGACCTCTTGATCCTTGGAGTTGTCTTAAGTGAAAGTTTATGTAATAAATCATGTTTAATTGTGTAATAAAGAGAAGGGATGTTATAAAATATATTAATGAAAATATTATAATGGGTGCACTTAGATAGATCTCCAATTAAATGGGTAATGTCTTGTCTCATAAGACTTCATGTTGGGATATAGAGTGAACCTGATTCCTTTATGGGAATTTATCCACCATGTCATGTAGGTTAGCCTTGACTCATGTTTATGTCAGGTTATATGTTGTTGACACATTCCTATGATTACATGATTATATTTCACATGTTATACATATTATTCTTCCTTATGTTTATTCGTGTTCCAATCCGTTTATGTCATCAAGTTATTCTTTGTAACCCATGTGCTATGTTTTATCCCTATTCTTATTTCCTCACTAGGATTTTTAGCTCATCCCTTTTTTTCATGTATTCCTTATGATATCATATGAAGATATAAGATCTAAATGTAATTTAGTAGCTGAATATGTTGATTAAATAAAATATGTTTTCATGATGTTTAATTATGTACCTAATATTCCAAATACATTATACTTAATGATCCTTGCCTAGAAATTTGATGGTTAATTATTCTTAAAATGATGTAATGATATGTGAAAAATGTTAGGGTCGCTATATTTTACTTTTCAGAATTAATCAAAAAACACTACAACAAAACCTATGGTGTGGAGGTGTCTTTTCATTTTTCATGGGTAGACATATCACTTGAAACTCTCTAGATTATAACCATATAAAAACCACCATGGAATTTTCTTATTTATAATTACCTTGATATTATAAATAATAATATTTTCCGAAGTAAATATATGTTATATTATATTATATAGTATTATACATATAAATTACATAGAAAAATTAATAATATTTTATTAATGGAATTATTTATATTAAACAATAACTAGTCCCATGAAAATTCAATATATTAAAATGTGAAAAAATAAAAAATAGAAAAACAAGAATGGTAAAATTGGGATTATCATAATCTTCTTGAATATCCCCCCATGAAAAAAATATAGAAGAGAAATAAAATATTAGTAAAGTAATAAAATTTTAGAAAAATAAAATATTGAAACATGGGAGGAATCATAGTCAATGTTGTATAAATAAATGAAGAGTAATTTTAGGAGTAATATGATCATTAGAATAGTAATGTGATTTTTTTTGTATTAACATGACCATTAAAAATAATTACCTTACCATTAAGAATAGTAACTTGATAATTGGAATGGTAATTTGGCCTTAAGATAAAAAAATTTCATATAAATAATATTTATCGTGTGTAATTTAATAAAATATAATTATTATAATTCCTTTGAATAAATATCATGATTAAATACTCAAAGAAACTATAAGCACCCTAATAAACTCTACTTTAAATTATTTTATAAAAATCATAATTTTTATATTAAAAATTAAAATTTATTATGTTATAATTTTTTTTACAATATTATTGTAATATTTGTATTTATCATTTCAAAATTAGATATGGTTGATTTTTTAGTAATTTTATAAAGTACATAATTTTTTAGGTGAGTAGTAAAAATATAGTTTTTTCGTAGACGATGTGTTTTAAATGAAATCACTCATTATGTAATAATTAAATAATAAATATTATAATCTTTTGGTGATCCAAACACTTATTTAATGACATAAATTAGACATTTAAATATAACAAACTTGTTATCCAAACCTAATTTTTTCCAAATTTGGAAGTCTAAAGTATTCTATTAACATAAAAATATATAATTTTTTCACATTACTTATTAATAAAATATTGAAATAAATTTTATAATTATTTAAGATTATAATTTTATTTTATTGTATTAATATATGACTTAAATTTCAATAATATCAATATTACAATTTTTATCATGTAAATTCAATTTTATTCAATATTTTATCCAGAAAATAATCCCTATTCCTTTGAAAAACCACATACCTTCCACTTATCATACCTGATAATATACCCAAATACCCTCTCATATGACCTTTAATATCATTAGTGATGTTTTTGTGTCACTAAAATCCAATCATTCATGGAGTTTAATGGCACAATGATACCGAAGAGACGATAAGTTTTCATCGACTGTTTATGTCATTTTTTTATTCTCTTCCTCCTTTTTTCTATACCATTCAAATATAAATATATTTAGACTAAATGAGTTGAATGTTAATATTATATTAAAAATATTATAATACTATAATTATTATATTTATGACATATTTTTATTTCATACTTCTTTTCCCCTCTTTTGACAATGTCTCATCGATGATCGGTTAACCACCCACGATGACATTACCAGCACTCTAATTATCAAAACCATTATGGATGATTATAATTAATTATATATAAAATATAAATTTATAAATATATGTTTTTATAATATTATTTATTTAATATCAATAATATATAAATATCAATAAATCAATATTAGTAAATCAAATCAAGATTGTATATTTTATGAAAAACATGACATCATAACATTTCATCTTTAAAAAAGTGAATTAAGGAATAAAATCCAATGATTATAACTGATAAATAGTGAAAAATAACATAATTAACTTCTAGTTACATGTTTTAATAAACCTATTTTTATTATATATGAGGCATAAAATTGATGAAATAAATTTGGATTTCAGGTAAGGAGATTCTCAAACCCAATTCTCTCTTTTTGGAATTTATCCTTATTCAAATTATTTTCTTCATAGACGATATTATAATGTAGAAAATGGTATTTTGAAAATTATTTCCCTTTTATATATGATTATATACATGTTTTTACATTGGTGAAATTATTTCTATGCCATATAAAATAATTTTACATAAAGAATTTAATTTCAGAAACACCACATTAATCACTCTTGAGATATTTTTTATCTACTCATGAAAAGTGTTTTTTTAATAAAAAATATGATTTAACTTATTAATTTTGGAAACCCAAAGGTTATTCATGAAATTTTTCTTTAAAAAACCTTTATCAATCCCATTCATTTCCTTGTGTTTATTCTATGAAAATGATTTTTATATGTTATATTTCCATGTGGTGTGCATGATTATGAGAATTTTATGATGTGAAGGGTGGATCAAAAATTATGTATCCCTCTAGTAAAATGTGTAATGTGATAAATATCATGATATTATGTGTATTATGCATGAAAATGATGGTATATTTGTTAAAATTTTTGATGTTATGATTTATGCACATACATTGAGCATGAATATGATGCTAAATTTGTTCAAAAATATGTGTGGTATTTAACCACAATGATAAGATATTTCATTATTATGAATTTTAAACATTCCATTCCTTTATTAAATGTTTCCTTCATGATTATGATTATGATATTAGGCCGATTATATTATGATCTAGACTATGATTAACCATGTACTATTGTTTTGAGTTCCTTATTCCTCACATGTTATTCCTCCCCTTACCGAGATTTTAGCTCACCCATTTAGTTGATGTATATACTTAGGTGATTACATGTACAATGGTGAATGTGAGAAATTTTTTGGAGGATAAAGAAGAAAAGTTTAAATAATTTTTATGTTTTATTATGTCCAAGTGATTTATGAACATAATTTTCCTTAGATAAAAAACATGTTGATCCA
Source organism: Viscum album (assembly GCA_963277665.1). Lineage (NCBI taxonomy): Eukaryota > Viridiplantae > Streptophyta > Magnoliopsida > Santalales > Viscaceae > Viscum > Viscum album. The sequence goes on from OY728165.1 coordinate 681,856,168, forward strand.
AGATTGTATTACTATTATGTTATTTATCTCAGAATTTATTTAATTGTCATTTTAAAAAACATGGGTTGCTAAAATTTCTATCAGAGAATAGTTTAGATAATTTTGGAATTATGACTAGAAAATGATAGTGAAATCCTAATGGCTAAGTTTTATTTTAAAGGAAAATATCATGATTTTTTGGTAAAATATAATAGCATTAGTTTCTGAGAAATAAAATCTATTTGTGGATACTAAAAGTGGGTGTTGCTCTAGGAAAGATGTACCTAAGGAAAATAACATAAAAAATAAGGATTGGGTATTATATTGATCATTACATGGTGCATGATAATGAGTCCTTTATTTACACTTGAATTAATAATTATAGGGGATATTCTCTGGTTAATCATAGACTATTTAAAAAACCTTATTAATTATATATAGATAAGTAAATATTTATATTATAGTTAAAAAAGGATTAAAGTATATGATATTAGAAGAATCATTTAAGAAAAGTCTAAACATAGGTACCATATAAGATATAAATTTAGAATAAATTTGGTCATTAAAATAGAATTGTTTATTCGTGATTTATTTATATATGTTTTGTTCAAAAGGAATATATTTTATTAAAAGGTGGGAACCAGGAGAAACCAGAACACTAACATATGTGAGGGACTATGAAATGATTCTATTAATGATATTCCCAATATAGTGGGTGGTAGGGTTAAAATTTTTATGGTGATGATTATCTAGCTATCTTAGGCTATAAACAATAATATAAACTATGTGGAACATTCACCATCACCCAATAAAGAGAAACTAGATAGTAATTACTATATAAAGAAATGACCACCAATTTTTAGTGTGTCTTATGATCCACTAGTCATAGAACATTGGGTGTAATCAATGGAAAAGATATTTTTTATCATCCACTATTATGTAAAGTATAAGGTTACTCTATCCATATATTTTTTAAATTTATATGTTAATAAATTATATAAATTTATAATTAATATGAAGTTTAAATATGAAATGGAAGAAATGAAATAGTAAAACTTTAAGAAGTTATTTCTAGAAAAATATTTCACTAGAATTATTCGAACAAATATGGATAGATAATTCCAAGATCTTATGAAAAAGGAGGGTGAATTAGCCATTACTTATGTGGAAAATTTGAAAATTCTTGAAAGATAAACCTATGGTTTGGTTATCCATAAAGATAAAAAATAGGTAGATTAATTAGGGGTTAAAAACCAAACCAATGGAAGGATATACCTATCCAAGACTTTGGGTTTTATGAAGAAGTAATTTTATGGGCTCTCAAAGTAGATATAATTTTTAGAGAATGATGGAAATGGAGATAAGAAGGAAGGAATCATATTTTATGATAAGAAATCTGATGAAAAGGAGGAATTAAAATCCAACCACCCAAATGTCAATGGCGTGGGAAGAGGAATCATGTAAAATGCATCAAAGTGATAAGGACATTGTCTCTATGAGGGAGAAAATACCTCCAAACTCATGAATTTTAATTTGACATGAAGAATATATACAACATTATAGAGTAAAGGAAGGAACCTCACAATACCCAATTCATGGTTCAGTTCTTCAAATATATGGAGAAAAACACTATAAAAACCACTCCACTAAACAATGGGACTTTGAGGTAAATTAACATCAATAACCATGGAAGGAAATGGAAAAAGTGAAAGCCTATTCCATCCCAAAAACTAATAAAGAACTTGGAAATGAAGTCGTATGAGGTACACATCCTATTCACTGAAAAATGGAAAATTTTATATTTGATTATTGTTTTACATATTTATTTATATACTGTAAGTTTTCTAGACCTCTTGAAATACAACCCTGAAACCTTGAAGTATATATATATGTTAAAAAACAGAGTATTTCGACCAATGCACCCCATGCGTTGAAATTTTCTCCTATTAGAATTCATGGGAAGATTTATTCATAGAATATTATAATCATTACTAGGTATAAATTGAAACTATAATTATCATGGATTATATCTCATTTTATATATCTCTCAAATTGTTTTAGGAAAAATAAATATCGTTCTATTATCTAGACCATCCCACACACTTGTAAAAATGAAATGAATATCATGAATCTCTAATTAATAATACCATAATGATGTGGGTGTTGATACACTATGAAGAATCATATCCTTCCAAAATTATTGTGTTAATGGAAATCACCAACCTTGAGGAAATTAACATTATAATGGAACATATCGATGTATTTCCCAAAGAGTGTCCAGTCTTTTCATAGATCATGAGGAAGAGTTATTAATAGATCTTATGTTGAGAGTCACTCATATCTCCAAATTACCCCATTGGATGTCCCCGATCAAATTAGAAGAGATAAATACATATATTTAATGGAATTTAGAAAAAGGATTCATATTACATGGTTCATAACTATGAGATTCCCCAATTCCCTTTTCACAGAAAAATTGTGGATCAATGTACCCTTGTATCAATTAAATTAATCACATCTAGATCACTATGTAGATCATGTATCCAATTCCAAGGATTTATGAATTGTTTAATCAATTTTGAGGATATAAGTACTTCTCAATGGTGAATAATCATTATGAATACCATAAAATGAAGGTGAAGAATAATGTTTTTAGAAGAAACCATTTTATACAAGGTATGATTATAATGAGATCATAATGGTTCCATCCAGACTTACAAATTCCCCTAAAAATCACATTCTTAAAAAATTTGGTCACATATGGGGGATTTTAAATTCACCCTTAAAAGATAATGAAAATTAAGTAATGTTCCATACCTTCAGGTGTCATGGAAATACATAGTTTTATTATATTAGCTTGGTAGTAACAATGATTTGAGATAAATTTATAAGGATTTTCTATCCCAATAAGTGAGTTAGCACAAAAATGATAAAATTTATTATGGATGAAAAAATGAAATAAAATATTTAATAAAATCAATAATATTCTAATCAATATGTCTTTACTCGGAGTACCCTCAAGTGGAGAAGGGTTTGTTATATATAGTTATTAATGAATGAAATGTCATGGTAGTTTACTCAATAAGAATTACTGAGTGATATCTTATGAATTATAGTAGTTGATGATCCATGAGGATAACTACTAGATGAATGACTTGAAGTAAGCATATATGACATTCACTTTAAATATTTGGTGACACTACCTCTATTATGTGAATTGTGTCATATATATAGATAATAAGAATCTAAAAGATATATTCACATAGAAATAACTAAATAAGAATCAATTAATATGTTTATAGATAAACAAGGAATATTATTTCCATATTCTCTATAATCATGGAAATGTGAATAAGGTATATGGTTCTCTTAGTAGAAAAGAACATACTACTATATCCATGATGTGATTGATAAATACCCTATATTAATGGATATGAAAATGATTGATTTGGAAATCACAATAGTAGGGAATATATTTACCTATACCAAATTATTTTTTAACCATCTATCCAAGAGAAGATTTATGAGGCACAAATGGATGATTTGGAGCTTCAAAATAAGGTAATAGAGGTAAAGGAAGGTAATATTCATGAATTCCACATTGATAAAGAAATTTTCATTCATTTTTCTACTATAACTTCTATTCCTTCATAACCTAAGATAAATAAATAACTATTGGATAAATCAAATAAATCATATTTCTAAATCCATCCTTGAAGTACCAATATGTACCATAATATTCGAGCACACATAAGGTGGGACAATAGGAATAAAGTGATCTCTAAGTAAATCACATAGTTCTTGGTATATTAGTAAGTTAAATTGGAGTGAGAAAAGTAAAAGGGTATGAATCAACCCTCTATGATACCCACATAGAAATGGGAGAACATCACCCTGAACTATAACACTGATATACCAAAGAAATCTAGTGGAAGCAATGTTATATAGGTTTTCCTGGATCAAATCACCAAGACTAACAATTTCATCACTATTCAGAAATTGTTTTTACCAACATGACATGATATATGTAAATAAAATGGTGAGGCTACATGCGGATCACTTTTGATTTTTTAAATCATGATCTATGTCTTAGCTCTACATTTTTGATAAATCTTCAACATGATCTGAATAATAAATTGAATTTTATTATGGCCTATCACCACCAAATTGATGTACAATATGAAATGACTATTTAAACATTTAAGGACATGTTGAGAGCTTTCTAAATTTAATTTTAAGGATGATTATATCAAAATATATTATCAGTTTATTTATCATACAACAAAAAAATCCACTAAAGTATTAAAAGATACCCATATGAATATCTATATGAGATTTAATGTAGAAATCCAAAATGTTTAGATGAAGATGATGAATAGAAGAAACTTGGTTGTCACCATGTAAAAGATATTATATTGAAGGTTAAAGCCATGCATAAATATACAGAATATGATTAGTGCTATCATAAGAGCTATGTAGAAAACCTTTAAAGGTTTTTAAAGTTAAAAGTTAGTTAAAAATTTTTCCTTTGAATATCACCATTGAAGAGAGTCATGTGTTTTGTGAATAAAGGGTATGATTATACCTAAGTATCTTAGACCCAATCATATATGAGTAGTGGCCTATAACCTAACACTATCACTAAACATGGATAAATATCATGATGTTTTCCACAAATTTCTCTAGAAGTATATAAATTATCCCTCACATTTATAAATTTAATGGTGGTAAAACTGGAAAATGACATCTCTTATGAGGAGTGGTAGGTGAAGATCTTACACCATAGAGAGAACGTTATACACAATAAGAAAACTCATAATTTTATTATGTTCTAGTGGAACTAACAATACGAATAGGTGATATAAGAACTTTACTAAATAATGAAAATGATTTACCCTAATATATTCTCCACTAGAAATATGAGTTTAAATTTTAGTGATGAAATTTTAGAGGGGGGGGGGGGGAATGTAACAACTCAAAATTTATAAATAATATTTATTTTATGAATAAATGTTTGTCATTTTATATTTTATAGTATTATACACATACAATAAATAAAAAACACATTATTAATTGATATTATTACATTAGTCATCATATAAACCAATGAAAATTCATAATATTATAATGGATAAAAATATAAAATAACATAACTAGAATGATAAAATTTGGATCATTTCGATCTGCTAGAATCATCTCCCCCATGAAAAACACTATAGAAAAGAACCAAAATATTAGTAAAATAATCATCATTTCAGAAAAGAAACATTTTTAACCTTGGGAATAATTGTAGTGAATTATGTATGAAGAAACTAAGAGGTATTTATAGGAAGTAATATTACCATTATAATGGAAATGTAACAATTGAGATTATTAAACCCTCCTTTTAGAATAGTAACCCAACCTTTGGGAATATTAACATGAATGTTAGAATAGTAATTTGACCTCAAAATAATAAAATCCCAAATAAAAAATATTTATCATAACTAATTTAACTAAATACTAATATTATAATTATACAAAATGATTATCAAAATTGAAAATTGAAATAAACTATAGGCACATTTTTAATATACTCTATTTTAATGTATTTCATAATAATAATAAATATTTATATTAAATTTTAAAATTAAATATGGTATATTTTTTATAAAATATTTTTTTTGATTAATCATGTTGAAAATTTCTAAGGGTTTGGCGTAATTTTTTAAAATAAATGATTTTTTGGTGAATAGTAAAAATACAGTTTTTATAATTAGTGTGTTTTAAATAACATCATTCATGATGTAAAAATGACCTAATACATTTTATAACTATTTAATTGAACAATAATTTTTTAATTATCAAAATTAGTCATTTAAATACAGTAAACATGTTATCTGAACGTAAAAATTATTTTTCAATGTTTAAAGTCTAAAGTATTCAATTAAAATACCAATTTTTCATTTTTCCACATTATATTTTAATAAAATAATGAATTAATTTTTGTAAAAAATTAAAATTCCTAAAATAAACTTATTTTACTTATATATGAATTAATATGATAATAATATCACTGTTATATTGTTTACTTTGAAAATTATATTTTAATCAACATTTTAACCTAAAAAGACCACCTACCTCCATTAGAAAACAACTTACCTTATAGTTACCAAATATAAATATACACCCAAATCCTCTCTCTTAATTTCCTTAGAATACTTAGGGGCATCTTGGTGTTAGTAAACTCTAATCATTCAAGAACTTTAGTATCGTTGAAACACTGAGAAATGGTAAAATTTCATCAACTCTTTCTCTCATTTTCTTCTCCTCTTCCTCCTTTTCTCAATACCTTTCAAACCCAAATAATTTAATATTAATTTAATATTCTTTTAAATTTACATTAATTATTTTAATATAATATAATTATTATATTTACTAAATATTTATATGTCATACTTCACTTTCCCCATCATTTGACAATGTCCCGTCAACAGTTGGTTAATCACCCATAAGGACATTTCCAACTCTATAATCATCACAACCATTATAGTTTATTATAGTAAATTATTTATAATATATAAATGTATAAATATATATATATTGTTATTAATATATAATTAATCTTAATAATTTATGAATATTATTAAATTAATGTCATTAAATCTTATCAATATGGAATATTTTAAGAAAAATAAGATATCAAAATGTTTGACATTTAATAATGTAAATTAAGGAATAAAATCCAATGACTATAATTGAAAAATAGATAAAAATTTAACTTAAATTTTCTTTTTTTAATAAACCTTTTTTATTATTTAGGATTTTGAAAAGCAAAAAAATAAAGTGGGATTTAAGGTAATGGTGTTCTCGAACACAATTTACTCTTTTTTGGGTTATCTCATATTTCACATTATTTTATATATGTATGTTCTTAAAATTACCATAAAATCTCTTTCCACTATAATTTAACTTTAATTTATAGTTATATAAATGTTTTACCTTTTTCAAATGATTACTATTTAAAATATTATTATTTTTCCAAGAGTATCTATTTTCGAATACACCACATTGATTCCTCTTGAGTTGTTCCTTATCTACTCAAGCATAATGATGATTAATTTCAAAATATTATTTCCTTATTAATTTGGGAACCCTAATGTATATTCATGGATTTATGATTCATATAACCTTTATGAAAACCATTCCACTCAAGAGATTAATTTCCTGACAATGATTGGTATATAATATTTTTCCACGTGGCTTGTATAGTTATGATTTGATGGGTGGGAACAGAAATATATATATATATATATTATTCATTTAATAATGTGATATATCTCATGAAATTATGTGTATTATGTGTGAAAATGACTCCAACTTTGTTCACAATTGTTATGTTTTGATTTATGCCCAAATGTTATATTTAAACATGATGATATATTTATTCAGAACTATGTGTGGTATTTGACCACAAAGCTATGATGTTTAATTATTATGAATATTACATATTACATGACATTATAAAATGTTTCCCTCATGATTATGATTAAGATTATTCACTTATAATATGTTGATGTTGATTATGATCACCCATGTATCAGGTTATTCCTCCCCTCACTGGGATTTTAGCTCACACCTTTATTTAATTTATACCCTCATGTGATTACATGTAATAAGAATAAAATATTAGATTTTAGGAGTATATAAAATAAGGAATTAAATAATTTTTATGTTTTATTAGGTATACGCGATTTATGATTTTTTCCCAAAACACTAATCCTGTTGTTTCTGGGTTGTATTACTAGTTTTTTATTTATCTTAGATGATGTAATTATCAGGTAAAGAAGTTATGTAAATATATTCTTCATTTTTTAACCACCGACATCATAGATAAACTCAATCTATATTAACTTCCTTGGATGGTTCTTACCCATTTATCTCAGATTAAATCACAATAAACAAGAACGTTCAAGATATTTGATTTGTAAAGAAAATCACATTATCATCATCTAAATTTATTTTCTTAATAAAATAATTCATTATGTAAAATTTTGTTTTTAATGAAACAACACCAAAAAAAAACTCCTAAGTGAGAAAATGATACAATTAATCAATAGATTACAGTCCTACTACATTCCATAAAATCCATGAAGTCTTATGATGAATACAAAAATCATCTTTAGAAGACATATTATCTAACATTACTCAAGGATGTTAACAAACATTAGCTTGAGACCAATAAATACCATGTTTTAAATGTTTTTGTATTTAAATTCCATCCCATATTTCTACACATACTTCAACACACAAGTTAATAGTATTCAGGTAAAAATGGTAGGATTCAATATTAGGAGTCAACCATGAAATCTATTTAGATCCTTTATTTTTATATCATTGATGAAATTTGATTCTCATCAATAATATCAGAATTGTTTTTTGAGAATCCAAGGATGAGAATGTTTCAATGTATACCTTTTCAAAAAAAAAAACATTCACAAGAATCTTACAGAATTTCAATTTGTATGGATTATCAAATCTGGAATCTTCTCAAGAAACTCTCTCTAAAGTGATGATATTCTCTTTTAAATCATCACAATATATCTTTTTCCAAGATTAAATTTATAATACCAGTTAAAAATTATGATGAAGATGATGTACTTTTAAGATCTAGAATGATTATACCATCATAATTTTGTTTACTTTGTCTCCATTTGATAACAATAATCTACATAAATTACATGAATGGTTAGCACTTAAATATAATAAAAATTAATAAGGGAATAAGGTGGACCTCATTTCTTATTAATGTGAGCAGCTGGTGAGGTTCTCTATACCTACACTCATAGATCTAGTGCTAATTTTTTTTATTAAACACTGAATTTGATACAAACCAAGATAAACATATCATTATTTCACATCATTCCCATAAGTTAAAAATTACATCTCACAAATAGTAACATGATACCAATAATGAATGGTTTAGTTTCTTTTATGATCAGCTATATAAGGGATTCATTTTATGATACTTGTAAACATTTACCCATAATATAAAAACACTATAATACCATATATAATTCTCATACTTTATACTTATATTTATAACCTTGTGAATGGGAACATAAGGTAGGGTGTAACAGCCCAACCCAAACCCATAGGTCTGAGATGGAAATTCCACCTTACCTCATGCACACCTCCCTATATGCAAGAGGCTACTGACTAATAGATAGGTCCTAAATAATGTTATGGGGAGACTATTCCCTGAGTACTCGATAACATAATAGCATAATAAAAGTGATAAAAATGAATCAACAAAATAAAACAAATAAATAATAATTAGGGAAGTATCCTAAAAATTAAAAAACCCATGTTGTATCAAAATGGAAATCTATATACATAAACAAAAACAAAAGAAAATGATATAATTTTCTAGGAAAAGAAACTAAATAGAAAAAAATACAATATATCTTAAGACCACCTTATCATTTCTACATCCACCTTCCAGACCTACCCAATTGTCTATTAGTTGACCCTTTTCCTTTACTGGATCACTAAGCATAAAGTCTATAAGAATACTAAAATTATCGAGTGGGGTTGTATAACAAGACTCAATAGGATGCCAATAACGACCATAAACATAACTGAATAAGATGTAATGGTGCATTCCATGAAAGTAAATAGGTTACAGATAAGAATAAATATTTACCAAAAGTATAATACACATGATGGGTCATCAGGGAATGGATCTACTTGATTCTGCACCATGGAAAAAATAATGTTGACCAACCATGTCTGAAAAACACCCTCCTAGATGGGTTAGTTCAAAAAACATGTTTGACACATCGCATTGGAATGAATATACCATATAAATACATATTAATATCTTACACATCCCTCTATAGGGGTTGGGATTGTCCATATGGGTCAACCTAATAAACTATAGAAGACTGAGAGAAGAACACATAGAAGAGATGTATACAAAATAAAATATTAAACATCGCATCAAAATAAGAAATAAGAACAAAAAATATATTTTAAGACATCAAACATAGGTTTCACAATTATACACAAGACCACTTCATGTGATCAATCATCAAGCATACATGTCACAATGTCACCCACACACACAAAAAAATCATGCCAAACCCCATATCACATAAGATAAAATCAACGGATTCCTATATCAAGCATATCGATGATAATCCAGAATAATTTCCAAAGAACCATCACTCAAATCATGTCCACACATTATTCAATTAAAACTGAAGACTAATGATTCCAAGAACTGATTCCATTTATTTTATTTTCAAAATAAATAAGAACACCACATTAAATTACTCTTTCTCTCTCCTGGATAATTTCTAAATTATTGATTTAATCCATACCATGTGTTATCAATTTTTTTTCACAAATATTATTAATAAAATTCAAGACAAGATGATATTTTATCTCACTTGAATAATATAGAAAAATCTTATGGTAAACATTTATAAAATCCTTTCATAATTTTGGGTCATTATTCTATGAATTGGACAATGAATAAAGAGGATAGGGAATAAAAAATCCTACATGGAATTTATCTTTATCAAAATGATGCACTTAGAAAAAAGAGATGAAGGGTTATTCCATGCCTAGAAACCAAAAGATTTACTCTAAATTATTCAAACAATACATTTCAAATCATTATTAGAGAGTTTATAGAATTATAGACTAATGAGGCAATCAATATATAAAGGAATTAAGGTTTAAAAATTTTCAAGAAAGAAAACCATGTGTTGGCCTGTAGAATTAAGAACCACATATTAAACTTAAAATTTAATATATCCTTACTTGAATCTTGAATGTTGAAAATTTAAAACCATCTATAATACAAGATATAACCTTTAGATAAATCAAAAGAATCAATTCCTACATTTTTGGGAATTTAATATCCTAAAAATGATTTTTAGGATCATTATGTAGAAAAATTAGTGAAAATAGGGGTTTTAAATACATTTATCTCAAAAAGTTCACTATGTATGGGATTCATGGTTTTACCCTCTTACATCTCCTAGTCACTGTGTAATGGTAATGTGGTTTACCCTTACAAAGGTACTGAATATAGATATACATTTAAACATTACTAGATTTCCCCTTACATAGATTTTTAAAACAAGGAGTTAACCTTACAAAATTGATAGACTACCCTTTCATAGTGATGGTTTACCCTTATATAACCATTAGAAAATTAGAGTCACCTTTACATATCACAATGGTTACCCTTACAGACTTTAAAACATGGGATTTCCCTTATTTAATTTTTATAAATGGGTCTATACCCTTACACATTACATATAAATAGATATATAACATTATGAAATGGCTAAAAAACCCCTTTCCTTTATTAGGCATTTTTAAAACATGGGTTACCCTAATACATAGCATATGTACTTTGTAAGGGTGAAAATTCTATTAAAAAATTAACAATTATTCACTTTAAATGATTATAAATTATACCAAAAAAAAGGTAATTTAATTATTATAAAAATAGATGTTATAATTCTCCCCCTCTAAGGGAATATTTTCATTGAGAAGTGTCTCCAGAGGTTTGTTTGATTAATTCGGGCCACTATACATGAATTTATGTTTCCCGCTCCCACATCTCTTCTCGAAGATTCCTCTATTTCAATATGATCAAAACAAATGGTATAAGTTTTTATAATTTCACTTTATCAATTTATATTACTATGAAAATGTGCCATTTAACAAAATATGCAACCTTTTCTAGCTCAACTACCTCACAATCGATCACATGTGTGTGATCGACTTCATATTTCTAATTTTGAGCCATAAGAAATACATTGTCCATACCTTGGTATTGTGGATGAACATTCAATAGATATACCTCTATCCTAATGTGTTCAATGATCTCAAACTGCCTGAAATACCATAACACCAACATTCCTTATCTCCTCATATATATATTCCCCAGCTGACTGAACACTAAGAAGAAAACCCTCTCTCCCAAAACAAAATACAAGGGCTTCATCTATCTGTTTTCATAAGACTAATTCATATTCTAACCTGAAACAATCATTTATCAATCAACTGAACCCACTCCTAGGTATATTGTACTATACTCATACTAAAAAATTAATATTTGGCTACCTCACACCATCACAATGGTGAATGACATAGCCAACCATACAAAGCCTCAAACGGAGCCATATGAAGTGTGGAATGAATGTTTTTATTATAGTAGAACTATACCAATTCCAATTGATCATCAAAAATTCCTTTTAAATACATAATACATGCTTGAACAATATCCTATAAAGTCTGGATTGGTCTCATTTACTTCCCATTAGGATGAGGATGAAAGGCCTCACTCATATTCAATTGAGTACCCATATCAATATACAAGACCTTTCAATATCGTGAGATAAATCTGGAATATATATCTAATAACACACTCAAAGGAACTATATGAAGCCTTGTCGTTTCCTAGACATAGATATTTCATAGATGATCCATTGAGTTCCTCTCCTAGATGAGTATAAATTGAGATACCTTGATCAAATGATCCAATACAACTAAAACTACATCATTGCCTCTCAAGGTCCTTATAATCCCAATAAAAAAGTCTATAGTTACCTCATACAACTTCCAAACAGGTGAAAAATGTTGATGGAGTAACCCTTTAGGTATCTAATTGTAAACCTTGATCCTTTGACCTGATAGATAATGAGAGAACATTTATGATATTCCTCTTTTCATATCTGGTGATAGAATATTCCATTTGAAATATTGATACATCTTGGTTGAACCTAGATTTATTTACCACTATAATGCGTGAGAGGATCTCATCATATACTATCTCAACAAATATGGAACCATTTCCCTTAAATAAATCATAAAATCTCTACATCTATCCAAAGTCTAGCCTTGGATGAAACCATTTCATGCCAACTGATATCATATATACACACACTTTTAATTAAGATCCTAGATATCCTTTACATGTTCCATTAATGAGGATTTGATCATTGATTTTTCACAATCCACCACACCTCAATCCTCTAATATGCCCACCTACCAGTTTTTCACAATGCCATGTTCTTCCACTCAGAAACCGATGTTCACTTCCCAACCTTCAACGTCTTTTGGATTAACACATATACAATCACATAAAAATTCCCAAGAGTATGCTAGATTTCAAAATCAAACATCTAAAATTATTATACACACAAACTATGATGATGATTCAGGTTTCATTGGTAGAAAATTTACCAAAAACTCTCATGGTTTTTATATACGACTGATCTCTCAATGAAGAGGTACCGTAACCAATATTTCAACACATGGAAAAAAATTTCTAACTCCACATCAATATTTGGGTAGTTTCACACATGAATTCATAGCTGATGATAATATTAAGAAATTACCTTATCACATTGCATCCGAATAACTCTAATGAAAATTATAGATGCATCAAAAAACACTTCATTGGAAACTCCAAGGCTAGGAAGAATCTAGATCAAAGATGATGTTAACTATTTTATTTTTCACTAAGAGAACATCTTCATGTTGGTCTATCTAATAAAACTTTTATCCATTCTTGTTCAAAGTATACATCGGTACTTCCATGAGATAAAATTCCTAAATGAATCTCTTGTAGTACCCAATAAACCCAGGAAAACTCTATATCTAAAATACATTCCCTGACCATTACCAAGAAATAACTGATTCAACTTTCTTTGAGTCAACTAATATTCCTACTTAAGAAACCATGTGCCCAATAAAGCCCAACTACCATATTAAAAAGTGAAATTTTGAATACTTGGAGAAAATATGATGTTTATATAGATTACTCAAAATGATATCTTGATGTTTATAATTTTATTAAGATTTATCTAAATATTTTAGGATGTCATCAATGAAATAAATGATGAAGTAATATAGGTATGGGTGAATGATCTTGTCCATGGGGTACATGAACACATCTGATGCATTCATCTATCAAAAGGGCATAACAAGATACTCATAATACCCATACATACTCATAAACTTTGTTTTCTATTTATCTTCCTCCCTCACCCAAATATTATGGTTTCCATAATTTAGATCAGGATTTAAATACCAAGGGGATCCCCCCAATTTTTAAAATAGGTAATATATTTATGGAAATATTTAATCTTTCGTGACAAGGATATATTTCAAATTTTGATAGTCTACCAAATTATAAAAACATTAGTCTTCATTCATGGAAAACAACACCAAATAACCCCAAGGGGATTTGATTGGAATAATGAAGCCTTTATCCTTGAGATCATTCCACTGCACATGGAGATCCTTCAGCTAAACTAGTTGCCTTCAGTATAGTCAAATAAATATAGTTCATAGAACATGTATGACCTTGATCTCTAATTAATTTATCTTATCTCAAGGTAACCTTGAGAAGTCCATTTTGATGACATCTTATAATATATCTTCTCCTAAAGTAAAAGTGGATAGAGTCACTTTTTGATTGATTATAGAGATCATACCAGCCACCTAGGTTGAAAATACTTCTATATGATGAAGATATGGTCCCAATATTCCTACCACGACATCCCATTATCTAGTAAAAATTATCTTTACCCCTAAATCGATGAAAAGTTTACAAATCTCAAATAAAAACCAAGGTGTTTATGGAAACTATTAAACCATTCCATGATTTAGAACACATTAAATACAATAATATCTATAATTTTAAATCTCCAAGAATAATAATTTCCTAAAACTACTATCGGTTAGTAAGGATAGGTATGTATATGATATATTATCCTTTTAGGGGTGTATTTATTGATAGAAACTCATAGAATTATATAAGCTATAATTTCAATCCATCAACCACTTAAGAAAATATATTTTCATGGTGTGATCCTATGTTAAATAGAGAAATAGAAAATGTATAATAAATAAAGGCCATAACTTAGACTATGGAAATTCCCTCTTTACCATATACTAAATCTTGATCAACTACATAACCCCTACCATTAACAACTCTGTGATTCCTTAGAGTCTCATAAGTCAACAAATTTTTCATCCCTTGTAAGGTGTAAACTGGATATTGAGGTCTTGTGCCAAACTTTATTGAGCACATCCATGAATCCTCATTGACAAACCACATCATATGTTATGTATTTCCAAAATAGTGACATGTTTGTAGATAAATACCACAGTAAATGGGAAAGTGTCCCTTTTGGGATGTAGTTATAGAACCTAGAAGATTAATTTTCCATTAAGGGAGTTAAGGAACCTTTTCTTTACTCTAAATAATGACCAATTCCCTAGAATATATCCTAAAAGTTCCTCTTATTATTAATAGAATAAGTAACTAGAACTACAATAGATAGAGAAAATGTTAGTCCACTAAAATAGAGAAGAATACATGCATCTCTGTCTTCCCCAAATACCTTCTCGATCATCAGTTACATATAAAGAACCTCGACAAAGGTTTTTATATAAAAATTTTAGAAAAAAATTTTATCTATAGGGGATGAATGATCTAAAAAATTATGGGATTTTATATAGCATCCTGCCTTTTTATCACATAAACTTTCATTACATTTTACAAAACCGAGGATCTTTAAGGTTTAGTGTCTTGGAAACCAGGAACTTAAAAAATGAAACAACAAAAAAAACATTCTTCTTAAACACTCGAAGGGATTCTCCTTATGTTCATCCTAGGTTCATTACTGCATCTCAGAACCTGGGGACATACATCAAAGGAAAGGGTGAGCAGAAGGCCCAGTAAGGAAAACAAGAGAAACATTTTACACGTGAACTTGAGATGCTTCAATAAGGTCATGAAAAGAACTTTAAGGCATGAGAAAGAAATAATGAGATATATCATCATAAAAATAACATTTTTCATAACTTGAAGATGTGGCTGCAACATTTAATATTGACAATCGTTTCGTTTCACCAAGTTCCACCCCCAAGGTGTCGTTAAAAATTACCAAGGTTATTAACCATGGCGGCGTTAAAAATGGTCATCTCTAGAGATTAAGTCTTTACCCAATGCATTGAAGCGCTATTAGAGCGCACCCTTAATTTGTATTTATTATAATGTGAGCCACATATATCATCATCAAAAATTTCATAAACAACACATATTTCATAAAGAAATGGGTTTCATTTCATAATCATAACGTTTTAAAAACTGCTTTAAAGACATGATCTTTATGTCACCTTAAACCCACGAAAAGGGAATGCGGGTTTCATGTATGTAAATCCCAGAATTTCAAATAGAAAATTATGGTATATATGTGAACACCCATATATAAGAGAGATCTTTGAGTATTCACTTAATAAAATAAAATATCTTTAGAAAAAGAGAGAGACATTTTGAGATGAAAATTCTGCTGCATAACGGCTATGTTACAATGTTTCTAGAAAACATTGAAAAGAGAGGGGACATGGGCCAAACATTCATAAATGACCCATAAAACAATAGAGGGACAAAATATAAGGGATTTAAGAATATGGTAATGAAATTTGAAAATATACCATATAAAATGAAGAACATGAAAGGAAGACAAAAATAATATTTCTCTTATGAGAATTCGGCATCCCAACGGCGTCACTTAAACTTGAAAAAAAAGAATTGACGAGATAAACTAGGGTCTCTCATCATATGAACATAAGAGTCCAGTATTATAGATATAGAGATCATACCCCAACATAATAGAAAGAAACATAAAAAGACTTGACATGAAAGTAGAACTTTGAAAAATGAGAAGGGTGAAAGAATCCCTTAAAAATTCAGCAGCCTAACAGCATCACTTAAACTTCAACAAAAATGAATTGACAAGATCAAATAGGGTCTCTCATCATATGAACAAAAGAGTCCAATATGATAGATATAGAGATCATACCCCAACATAATATAAAGTAACTTGAAAGACTTGACATGAAAGTAGAACTTTGAAAAAGAGAAGGGTGAAAGAATCCCTCAGAAATTTGGCAGCCTAACGGCGCCACTTAAAACTTCAAAATGCTGAATTGAAGAGATAAAATGGGTTATCTCATCATATGATCATAAAAGATCTGTATGATAAATTTAGAGATCATACCCCAACATGATAAAAATGAACTTGAAATACTTTACATGAAAATAGATCTTGAAAAATGAGAAGGGAGAAAGAATCCGTTACAAAAATTTCGGCAGCCTAACGGCGCCACTTAAAACTTCATAAAACGAAATAATGAGAGTAAGAGGGGATCTATAATTATATGAACATAAAAAGGTCAGTAAGAGGAGTATAAAAGAACATCCTCCAACATAATAACATGGAGCATAAAAGGAATGACATAAAAGAGATCACTTGAAAAGAAAGAGAGGGGTCGGATCCCTTACCTTAAAATGTAACTCTTAAATCTCAAAGGATGGGACCTTGAGGGCTTGGGGGAACCTTGGGAGGACTCCTGGGGAGGTAATGAGACCATAAATGCGTTGGGGAAGAGTGGGGAGTCGAATGTATGAGAGTAGGGCTTGGTATTTATAGGGAAAGTGAGGGGACAAGGCATTAATGGCCAAGGGACACCTCAAAAGTGGTTTTCTCAAAAGAATGGGACCTCCCATGGTACTTCCCATAAAGTTAGGCCACATGGGGACCCCCACACAATAATTCATCACCCTTGGCCGGCCAACCCTTAAAAAAACTCGTGACATCATCATGACACAGTTATGATGTCATTAAACATACCGAAACCCTAAAACTATATTTTCACTATTCACTGAAAATTCATCTTTCTCAGAAAGATCCCAAAATTTCACCTTAATCAAATATCAATGCTTTGATTTCAAAAATGAACTCAATTTTATAAAAATAATTTTCTAAATATTTTTAATTTATTTTTTAAATAAATACACTATTCACCGAAAATTCATTTTTTTCAGAAAAAACCACAAAAATTACCATAACATAATATCGGTGCTCTGAGGTCAAAAATGAAATCCATTTTATAAAAATAATTTTATAAATATTTTTAATTTAATTTTTAATTAAAGAAAACACTATTCACCTGAAAAAACTAATACTTGAATAATAATTTATGAAACCGTTATTTAACCATTTTATTGAATCACATTACTCAATCAAGGTGCCTAGATTATTTTAAAACTTTCTTTAAGTGAGATTACTAATCCATTTGGTCATATTACTAATCCTAATCATAAAATCACTATTCATAATTTACTATTCATCAAAAATCAAGTTGATCTTATTAGACTCCAAATTTTGTACTGAACATAATTGTAGAAGACCATTTTTTGAAAATCATTACACATTTTTAATTATTTAAGGTTTACATAAACATTTTTAAAATATCCTTTTTCTAAAATTCATCAAAAATATGAATACTATATTTATCCGGTTATTTGAAAATTCATAAACTTCATCATAAGAAGAAATCCCAATTTTTATTTAAAAAAAAGTATTACACAAGGTAGTTACAGTCTCCTTACATAGCCCCTTATCACACCAGCATAGGACCTAAGTGTAAGGTGTGCTAAGGTGAGAGAGTCCGAGGGAGGCTCGACCAACATTGCCCGAGTAATAATTTCTATCAGTTTGAACTTCTCGCGAAGGAGATTCCGTTCTAGCTTCACATGATGAAGTTCGGCTTGGGTTTGGTCCAGAGCAAAGCCCAATGGTTCTACCTCCATCCCAAGTTCTGTTAGATGGGCTTCGATCGGTCCAAGACTACTAGGTGAGGCCATCGAATCTTCTTTCTATAATAATTAACCAAGATTACTTGTATTTAAAGACAATAATCAAAACATTTTGTTCAAAGCGGTCATATTGACCAATGGTCATATAACAGTCAGAACCCAATGGTTTCATTTTAATTATAATCATGTTTATCAAATAAAACATTTCTGTTGAGTATAAAAATAAAATAAAATAACACATGAAATTAGGAAACAAGATTTATTCAAAATTTCGGGCCGTTACAATCTTACCCCCTTAAGAAATTGCGTCCTCGCAATTTTAAAAATTGGGTTTTGAAATTTCATTGAAATTCCCACATCGAAAAAAGAGTCTGTGACACCATTACTTTAAATGAAAGAAAAGGAAGTACAAAGCCACCCGAGTTTACTCATACTAGGATTCCATGTAGGAAACATGGACATGGAGGAGAAAACAATGGGTCACGTCCTAAAGGAGAGTGATAGAAAACATGATTAGGAGGAAGTTAACCACTATAAAATCCCAAAATTATGATGTGTGCAAGCGGCCTTTGATTACCTAGTAGGAAACGTAAACCAACAATGTTTTTGTTTTACATTCCTTTTCATTACTTTGAGGAATTCATTTATAACATAGAACAAAAACATAAGGAAATATATCTACCTTCATGTAGAGTTTCATCCTTTAATAAGTTTCTACCCAAAACTAATCTTTTCTATAAACTAAAAACTACTAGGTCTCATCAAAACACAAAAATAATCTTCTAGAGAATCTCATAATCCACAAAAGATTAACTATATATTTCTTTCATCTTTAAACATTATCCCAAAAACTGAAAGGGTAAGGTAAAACAAATCTTCAAAAAGAAATAATCCCATAGGAATGGAAACTACTTTTAAATCTTCAAAGTTCCATGGTACTACCCAAATTTCATCATAGTCCATTCCATAAATAACGGTCCTTAAAATTCCTCCAAATAAACCAAACTAAGATTGAAACCCAAATACAAGAAGGATTTGATAACATAGTCTTCCAAAATAAACTTCATTGTTCATCTCCAAACAACATCAACCACTCCTAACATCTTATAACAAAATTATCTAACCTAAACATATTTAACCCAAGATAGGTTAATCATTCCCATAAGTAACCTAAATTACTATAAGTCCACCTTAAATTCATAGATTCTTCAAATATAAGTCAACCTTACTCCTCAATGAAAATACCGTTGTAATCTATTTACCTTGATCATATAGGGTCCCCAAAATAGTGAATGTCTTCCAAAATAAAAATCATATTTTAATCCCCTAATCATCTCTGTCATATTAATATGGCAATCGTAGAATTTCCTATCAAATTGGTTATTGAGACATGTTCTTCCATTTCCTGCCATTAACTAAGAAAAGAACTATAATTAGGGGCTTAAATACTTAGCCAATAATCATGAAAAGAAACTTAAAGCATATAAGGATAACTTTTAGTTGAAAAGTATACCCTAACATGTGATCCCCTAGGTTCCCATCTAGGTTATCCATGATCATATATTCTTATGTGAATCTTTATTTTATTTTATCTTTGTTCCTTTAAAAATGGTTCATACTAAGCTTATGAATTTACCAAAGCATATCCCCCGACAGGGTCGTAACCAAGAGTGCAGCAAGGCCCGTTGTCGTGTACAGGTTCCCGTTTGAGTCTAGCTCAAAGCAGTGTTTTCGGGTTTTACCCCTATGTACATCTGTGCCAGAGCCACCTCTACCTGCTCGTATCCAGACGGGGATGTATTTTCTTGGCAACCCCTTACTCAATACTCACCAAAATACGAGGAAGATTTCCAATATTTTAACTTTTCTGTAGGCTTCTTCCTAAAGTTTTCATATCCTAATTTCCACAAATAACTAAACCATCCTTTGATACCAACTATAGCATCCTGCCTTTTTATCACATAAACTTTCATTACATTTTACAAAACCGAGGATCTTTAAGGTTTAGTGTCTTGGAAACCAGGAACTTAAAACATGAAACAACAAAAAAAAAATTCTTCTTAAACACTCGAAGGGCTTCTCCTTATGTTCATCCTAGGTTCATTACTGCATCTCAGAACCTGGGGACATACATCAAAGGAAAGGGTGAGGAGAAGGCCTAGTAAGGAAAACAAGAGAAACATTTTACATGTGAACTTGAGATGCTTCAATAAGGTCATGAAAAGTACTTTAAGGCATGAGAAAGAAATAATGAGATATATCATAATAAAAATAACATTTTTCATAACTTGAAGATTTGTCTGCAACATTTAATATTGACAATCATTTCATTTCACCAAGGTCCATCCCCAAGGTGCCGTTAAAAATTACCAAGGTTATTAACCATGGCGTCGTTAAAAATGGTCATCTCTAGAGATTAAGTCTTTACCCAATGAATTGGAGCGCTATCAGGGAGCACCCTTAATTTGTCTTTATTATCATGTGAGCCACATATATCATCATCAAAACTTTCATAAACAACCCATATAGCATAAAGAAATGGGTTTCATTTCATAATTATAACGTTTTAAAAACTGCTTTAAAGACATGATCTTTATGTCACCTTAAACCCACGAAAAGGGAATGTGGGTTTCATGTATGTAAATACCAGAATTTAAAATAGAACATTTTGGTATATATGTGAACACCCATATATAAGAGATATCTTTGAGTATTCACTTAATAAAATAAAATATCTTTAGAAAAAGAGAGAGACATTTTGAGACGAAAATTCTGCAGCATAACGGATATGTTACAATGTTTTTAGAAAACATTGAAAAGAGAGGGGACATGGGCCAAACATTCATAAATGATCCATAAAAAAATATAGGGACAAAATATAAGGGATTTAAGAACATGGTAATGAAATTTGAAAATATACCATATGAAATGAAGAACATGAAAGGAAGAAAAAAAATAAGATTTCTCTTATGAGAATTCGGCAGCCTAACGGTGTCACTTAAACTTGAAAAAAAAGAATTGACGAGATCAACTAGGGTCTCTCATCATATGAACATAAGAGTCCAGTATTATAGATATAGAGATCATACCCCAACATAATAGAAAGAAACATAAAAAGACTTGACATGAAAGTAGAACTTTAAAAAATGAGAAGGGTGAAAGAATCCCTTAAAAATTCAGCAGCCTAACGGCATCACTTAAACTTCAACAAAAATGAATTGACAAGATCAAATAGGGTCTCTCATCATATGAAAAAAAGAGTCCAATATGATAGATATAGAGATCATAACCCAACATAATAGAAAGGAACTTGAAAGACTTGACATGAAAGTAGAACTTTGAAAAAGAGAAGGGTGAAAGAATCCCTCAAAAATTTGGCAGCCTAACGGCGCCACTTAAAACTTCAAAATACTGAATTGAAGAGATAAAATGGGGTCTCTCATCATATGATCATAAAAGATCAGCATGATAAATTTAGAGATCATACCCCAACATGATAAAAAGGAACTTGAAATACTTTACATGAAAATAGATCTTGAAAAATGAGAAGGGAGAAAGAATCCGTTAAAAAAATTTCGGCAGCCTAACGGCGCCACTTAAAACTTCATAAAACGAAATAATGAGAGTAAGAGGGGATCTCTAATTATATGAACATAAAAAGGGCAGTAAGAGGAGTATAAAAGAACATCCTCCAACATAAGAACATGGAGCATAAAAGGAATGACATAAAAGAGATCACTTGAAAAGAAAGAGAGGGGTCGGATCCCTTACCTTAAAATGTAACTCTTAAACCTCAAAGGATGGGACCTTGAGGGCTTGGGGGAACCTTGGGAGGACTCCTTGGGAGGTAATGAGACCATAAATTCGTTGGGGAAGAGTGGGGAGTCTAATGGATGAGAGGAGGGCTTGGTATTTATAGGGAAAGTGAGGGGACAAGGCATTAATGGCCAAGGGACACCTCAAAAGTGGTTTTCTCAAAAGCATGGGCCCTCCCATGGTACTTCACATAAAGTTAGGCCAAATGGGTACCCCCACACAATAATTAATCACCCTTGTCTGGCCAACCCTTAAAAAAACTCATGACATCATCATGACACAATTATGATGTCATTAAACATACCGAAACCCTAAAACTGTATTTTCACTATTCACTGAAAATTCAACTTTCTCAGAAAGATACCAAAATTTCACCTTAATCAAATATCAATGCTCTGATTTCAAAAATGAACTCCATTTTATAAAAATAATTTTATAAATATTTTTAATTTATTTTTTAAATAAATACACTATTCACCGAAAATTCATTTTTTTCAGAAAAAACCACAAAAATTACCATAACATAATATCGGTGCTCTGAGTTCAAAAATGAAATCCATTTTATAAAAATAATTTTCTAAATATTTTTAATTTAAGTTTTAATTAAAAAAAACACTATTCACCTGATAAAACTAATACTTGAATAATAATTTATGAAACTGTTATTTAACCATTTTATTGAATCACATTACTTAATCAAGGTGCCTAGATTATTTTAAAACTTTCTTTAAGTGAGATTACTAATCCATTTGGTCATATTACTAATCCTAATCATAAAATCACTATTCATAATTTACTATTCATCAAAAATCAAGTTGATCTTATTAGACTCCAAATTTTGTACTGAACATAATTATAGAAGACCATTTTTTGAAAATCATTACAAATTTTTAATTATTTAAGGTTTACATAAACTTTTTTAAAATATCCTTTTTCTAAAATTCATCAAAAATATGCATACTATATTTATCCGGTCATTTGAAAATTCAAAAACGTCATCATAAGAAGAAATCCCAATTTTTATTTAAAACAAAGTATTACACAAGGAAGTTACGGTCTCCTTACATAGCCCCTTATCACACCAGCATAGGACCTAAGTGTAAGTTGTGCTAAGGTGAGAGAGTCCGAGGGAGGCTCGGCCAACATTGCCCGAGTAATAATTTCTATCAGTTTGAACTTCTCGTGAAGGCGATTCCGTTCTAGCTTCACATGATGAAGTTCAGCTTGGGTTTGGTCCAGAGCAAAGCCCAATGGTGATACCTCCTTCCCAAGTTCTGTTAGATGGGCTTCGATCGGTCCAAGACTACTAGGTGAGGCCATCGAATCTTCTTTCTATAATAATTAACCAAGATTACTTGTATTTAGAGACAATAATCAAAACATTTTGTTCAAAGCGATCATATTGACCAATGGTCATATAACAGTCAGAACCCAATGGTCTCATTTTAATTATAATCATGTTTATCAAATAAAACATTTTTGTTGAGTATAAAAATAAAATAAAATAACACATGAAATTAGGAAACAAGATTTATTCAAAATTTCGGGCCGTTACATTTTATATCTCATTCCCAGTCAGAATAAGATAAAAGTGAAGCACCTCCATGAAATATGGTGAAAAAGAAAACACTATCATCATTCCCAAACGGAGCTCCATGAACTCCTGAGAATGATCAAATTTCAAAGAATCTAAAAATAATTCCTTGAATAATATATCCTTAATGGTTTCCCATGTTACCTCTTAATGTCTACCAGACTGTAGCATGATATCCCTCCATCATCTAACTACACCTTTAAGAATAAATCTTTGAAGGTTCACCTTTTTTCCCCGGGGGTATCCACCAGGGGGATATCATATCAATGACCTATATCCATTCCTCCATTTCTAGAGGGCCTCTCATGAACTAGAATTATAGGGGTTCTATAGTAGGAAGTTGTGAGAATAACTGACTATTATTTAATCACCCTTATGGGATCTTTATTACACCCTGACCCCAAAATCCCAGATTCAGTGCATTTTTTTTAAATTTTCAGGATTACAAGGAAATAATCCTAAAGGAATAATTAGTTTATCATTATTTTAATACTATATTACATTAACGATTAACATAATATATTGGGAAAGATAGAAAATAAAAACATTATACATAATAAAATGAAATAAACAACATCTTTAAAACTCATTCAAAGGATTCATCTTCATAACATGGGGAAAGGAAACCTAATAAAGGTAATATAAATGATCATTAGGGTTTATATTAAATAATAATAAACTAATTAAGTTCAATAAGTCATAGAAATTATATAAAGGTAAATAATATGAAAATACACACCATCAATACACTGAGAATGTAAATGCATCCATATATTTTGTCATATTGAAAATATCATGGAAAGTGATAAGTTATTAATTAATGAATGAAATGATTTTATAATGTAAATCATGTATCTAGAACATGAACCATTATACCATAAAGATGGTTTAATTCTAGGGGTAGAAACCCATCTGATTCTATTTGGAAACAAAAATGAAGGGTTTGTCACCAACTGTTTTATCTCATGAGATCTGTCGACGCATCAAGGGGATATAGCGGGCCCCAACCATCACTGAAAGTCCAAATAATTCTTCATCCATAGCTTTAATTTAAGAAAAATATGCTTTATCAATATCTATATTGATTAGAGGATAAAAATTCATCAATATTTCCCCAGTTAAAAAAACATTCGACACCGTATGTAAAATGGTATACAAATAAGAAAATAATCACATCCATGATACACGAATAGGGTTAAATTACAAAAATAAAATTTCAAATGAAAAATGATCTCAAAGGGGTAATATAAACACCACAAAAAAATTATTAGGTTTATAATACAAATTAAGTTCTAATGGGTGGTGATCTCAGATGGTGCCCCACTCTCTTGGGGACTGATCTCGGGGTCATGCCTCGACTTCTCTTTACACTATTAAGGGTTTCATGCCCTCCTTAGTGGATTTGGGATTTTCCTCTTAATTTGATTTCTTCCTTGTCCCAGTTTCTAGGGTTTCTTCACTCAAACCTCTGTTATGGCTCTATCATCTCCTTCTGAGGGTTCTACTGTCCTATTGGAAGCGATGGGTCCTATTTTAGGCTTCTATGTTTTTATTCTCTCTAGGTTGTTTTCCTTTTGGTTACATGTAGTAAAATTTATTCACCCTCGATCTACAGATATTTCCAGACACACACAACCCCATCATGGGTGAGTGTGTTGGTCCCTCAGATGGGTTTGGGATTATGGCAGTGCGATTAGGGGTAAAGCGAGGTTCTTCATTTGTCTTGTTCTCTTATTTGGTTACCCTCAATCCGTTTGGGGTTTCTTTTTAGGGTTTTAATCC
This sequence comes from Viscum album, assembly GCA_963277665.1. NCBI lineage: Eukaryota > Viridiplantae > Streptophyta > Magnoliopsida > Santalales > Viscaceae > Viscum > Viscum album. The sequence goes on from OY728165.1 coordinate 681,882,018, forward strand.
ATCATACCTTTTACAGCTTTAGTTCATGATTCATATCATTTTTTTATTCTATTTATGGTTTTCTTTCTATGGATTGTTTCTAGTTTGTTTTTTATGCCTCTTCTCAGAGGGCGTTGAGTGCAGTATATCTTTGGCTATGGTTTTTTGGTATGATCAAATGGTTCTTGGTGAAAGGATCATTCCCCTGAAATCTCACACTGCTTTAACCATTCCCTGGCCCCAATTACCATTTCTCCTCACTGGGTTAGTCAGGAGTGGTGGTTCTTCGGAGCTTTGGGAGATGGAATTCATGTAGTCACCGATTCTACAAGGAACGATCCCCTAGCTCTACTGTTCTGTGAATGTGAAGTGTGTATGGTAGATTTTTTCATGGTTTATGGCTTTTTAGTCACTACGGTTATTATCTTTGACAATGATAGGGGTGATGAAATTGGAATTAGTTTGTTTTTTATGGATGATGAGGTCTCTGTGTTTTTTATTTCTATGGTAACTAGCTCTGACGATGATTGGGCAACAACGACGTTGATTCTTATTTCTTGAAGTGTTGATGAATGTGGTGAAAAAATTTATAGTGATGAAAATATAAGAGATGATATATATGGATTTCAGTGTGATGGTGGGTGATGTTATAGGCTTCTGTGGGTTCTTGTAGCTCGAGGTCTCCTCGGGTTCCTTGGTTGTTTTGAGTTTTTAATTTTCAGTTTTGAATCTTCAAATTTGGATCTTGCATCAAATGTAAGGTTTTTTGGTATGGTGGTGTTCTAGTTTCCACTCTCCCATAAAGGAGGTATTTATAAAATACAAAAAGATAACTTTCAGTCACCCAAGTAAGTCCAAATGAAAGGGAAATTGAGACGATGTGCCTTACCTTATGTCTGAATGTGTTCTATTCTTGATCTTAATTTCTAGGATAATTAGATTAAATATATTAATTAACTAATTAATGAACATTAATACATTTATCTTATTTATTATAATTTTATTTTGTTCATTTATGGCATTTTTGACGAGTTAAAAGATACAATTTCATCGTTCGAGAGTGCTCATTTTCTTGGTTTTCTTGATTCGTTCACTTTTTATAAGTAATGAAGTTATTATAAAATGGGTATAATTCAAAATAATTAGAATTATAGGTTATTAATGAAAATAACTAATTTTATTTGGTTATATATATCATTTTTTATATATTATGAGGATGAATCATTAGGGAATATTTTAGTGATAATTTCTTAGATTATTTTGGTAATTTTTTGATCATCACGCACTAGTTTTGTTTAATTAATTAATAATATGTATATATAATGGTTTCAAAACATTATAAAGTATTTAATACATATGTTTTAATATATTTCAATAATAAAATAGTTTCATGATCATCCTTGAAGGGTAAATTGAAAAACAAAAACATGTTGTCCACACAGGTGGCCAATCAGCACCTTACGGACACTGTTTTCATCTTTATAATAAAGGGGAGGGAAAATAATTGATGATGGATTATTCCATAAAAAAATAAAATTATAATATATATAATATAATTGAGATATCATGTTACTTTGGGATAGGTAATTGTGGATAAAATATTAAAATAAGATAAATTGAATAGAAATTAAAAGAAAAGAGATAAGTTTTTACCTCTTGGTTTTCTCCTCCTTGAGAACCTCTTTAATGGGATTGGTTTTGGTATTTTGGTGAGAACAAAGGATCATGGTCATAGGAGAGGGGTTTAGTAAGAGTATTTGGTAAAACCTTTACTCGGATAAATGTTTGGAAGTTGTGAGGAGATGGGGTGGTGAAGGGTGGTATTTATAGTAGAGAGAGGGGTGTTTTTTGAATACCTTATTCATTTGTTCATTATTTTGGATCAAGACTATGATTAGTTGGAGAATTATCACAAAATATATTAAAATAATGATGTGTATTTCTATATTATGGTCTTACATCATCCCAAAATCACCTATGACTCAATAATTCATGTATTTAACATTTATCATGAATTACCATATTTTACTATTCATAAAAATTCAAGTATTTTAGAAAAATCATAAAAAATCACCCTAACCATTTTTTGATGTGTAGAATCAAAAAATAAACTTATTTTTATGAAAATATTTTATAAATATTTGAAATTTAATATTTAATTAAAGTCATCATTTACTTGAAAAATACAAATTTTAAATTCATAACTCATTTTATAACACTCTGAGAAATTAACTAAGGTCTCAGAAAATTATCCAAAAATCATAAGATAAAATAATAATAATTTAAGAATAAATTTTATGAAATAAATTCTTATATATAATTTTATTAATTATAAAATTGTAATTAAAAATTTATGTCTTACAAAAATACCAACACTTAATTAATGATTTTTAAAACATTAATTTACATATAATATGATATAAATATATCATAATTTCATTTATAATATCCATAAATTTTATTTATACATTCATGGGTGAGGTTTCTATTCATTTGGTCAATTTAGTATTCATCAGGTTCATATTACTATTCCTAAGGTCAAGTTACTATTTTTTTAGTATGGGTTTCTTAATATCTAGAAATACCTTTTATTTCATTCATTATTCATTTACAAAGTTTTTTATTGGGTTCAATGTGTGATTTTATTTTATTTATAATAAATTAAATAATTTTGTGTATAATGTAAACTATTAAATTAATTGAATTTATTTTAAAGTATACATATGAGAAAATCATGGTGCATTTAATTCTTCCCTCTTACAAAAATTTCTACCACAAAATGTCTATCAACATTGCCTTCAAAAAATATGATGGTGGTTCTTCTTCATAACATCCTTGGGTTCCCAAATTGCTTTCTCCATCTTATTGTTTCTTTAAATATATTCTACCAGTTGAGTCATACAATTTTTCAATACTTTCTCTCTTATGTCATGAATCTTGATAGGCTCTTCACAATAAGACAAATCAGGTTCCAGTTATATTTCTTCATAGGTGAGTACATGCGTTGGGTCTGGCATGTACTTCTTTAAAAATGAAATATGGAACACATCATGAACTTTTGAGAGACTTGATGGAATTGGTTAATGGTATTCTATATCTCCAATTATTTATATAATGTCAATGATCCGATGTACCTGGGGATCAATTTACCTTTCTTATCTAACCTTAAGACACCCTTTTATGGAGATACTTTCATAAAGATATGATATACCACTTAAAATTATAGTCCCTTTTTCCGACTATCAGCATAACTATTTTTCCTATATTGGGATGGTTTAATATGGGCCTGAATTTTTTTACCTTTTTCATTGTCTCTTAAATTAGTTTAGGATTATAAGTTTCCTCTAACCAACTTCATCCCAAAAAGTTGGAGTTTAAAATCTATTGTCTTATATTGCTTCATACTGTTCCATTTGAATACTGGAATGAAAGATATTATTATAGAAACATTCCACCAAAGGTAAGTACTAATAAAAAAAAACATGAAATTCAAGTGATCATAATCTCAAAATTTCTTCTAATGTTTGAATGGTCCTTTCAAACTGTCTATGAGTTTGAGGGTGATAATCAGTACTCATATAAAGCTCAGTATCTGAAGCCTTATAAAGACTCATCAAAATTTTTGATGTAAAATGGGGATCTTGATTAGAAAAAATTGATTGAGGTGAAGCATTATGTCTTAAAACTTCATTAATATAGAGTCATTCTAGCACTCAAGTGATAAATCATCTCTCATGGAAATGAAATATCCAAATTTTGTAAGACGATCAACAATTACCTATATTGCATCATTCCTTCTATATTTCCTTGGTAGTCCTATGAAAAAGTCAATCATAATTTTATCACACTCACACATAATAGCAGGTATAGGTTTCATGAACCCTATTGGATGTTGTCTCTCAACCTTCACTTGTTGATAAACTAGACACCCTGTCACATAGTCAGAAATTTCTCACATCATGTTATCCCACAAGGAATATTCCTTCAGATCTATATACATCTCGGTAATATCAGGGTGTATAGAGAAATTTGAGCTTTGATAATAATATAATAGTTCCTTTTTTAACTCATCTATTGATGGGACACATAACCTATTTCAAAATTTCATAATTACATCCTCATACAAAAAGTATAGCAATCATCCATCCACAATGGTTTATTTGGAAATCGTCATCATCTGATTGAGATATTTTTATCTTATATAATAAATATGGTGTCAAAATCATTTGAAAAAGTAATGATGTTTCCTTTTCCATAAAAATTCCCATATCTATCTTTACTAAATCCATAAATATATGATCTTTATTAATCCTCATTTGGGGTATAAGTCCAATATCTTTCTTGCTTAATGAATATGCTACCTTATATTCTTTTCCTAGGTGGTAGAATATTGAACAATCATAATCCTTGAGCAGCTCGTGCCATCATATTGGACTCATGTTGTGTTATTTATATATAAAGATGTATTTTAAAATCTTGATATCAGTATATATCTTATATATTTTACCATATAGATAGTGTCTCTATATCTTTAGAGAAAAAATTACAATGGCTAACTCAATATCATGAGTCAGATAGTTTTGTTCCTTAATGTTTAACTACCTTGATGCATAGAAAATAACTCTATCATTATGTATAATGAAACAACCAATTCCTTTATTTGATTTCTCCTTATAAATAAAAAAACATTATTTCCTGATGGTAGAGTCAAGATATAAGAATTCACTAATCTCCTCTTTAATTCTTCAAAATATTCTTCACAATCTTTTGTCCATACAAACTTAACCCCTTTGCGAGTAAGATTGGTTAATGGGTTAGCTAATTGGGAAAAATTATATGCGAAACACCGATATTTTTTTCTAAACCAATGAAACTACGTAACTCAGTTATATTCGTTGGTTTAGGATATTCCTAATCTACCTTCATCTTCACAAGATTAACTAAGGTTTCACCCTTATAGATAATATGGCCAAACAAAGAAACTATTTGAAGCTATAATTCACACTTACATAACATCCCATACAACTCTTTCCTTCTAAGAGTCTCCCCAACAACCCGTAAGTGGTTCTCATAGTCCTCAATGATTTAGGAATATATGAATATATCATCAATAAATACCACAACAAAATCTTCAAGATATCCCTTGAAAACTCTATTCATTAGAATCATTAAAATAGAGGCTTCATTAGTCAGTCTAAATGGAATTACTCTAAACTAGTAATGTCCATACCTGGTTATAAATCAAATCTTTGGAATATCTTACTTCCTCACATGAAATTGGTGATATCCATATTGAAGTTAAATCTTAGGAAAATATTGAGCTCTGTGAATTTGATCAAATAATTCATCAATGTGTGGCAGATGATACTTTTTATTTATTTTATTATAATTTATTTATGTATAATTAATTAAAAACCTCATGAATACATCTCTCTTCTTAGAAAAGAGAACATGGGTTCTCCTTATAGAGAAACTAAAGAGAATAAACTTCTTGCCACTAAATTTTTCTAGTTATTAATTCTAATATACTAATTCAACAATGGCCATTCTATATGGAGTATTTGATATAGGTATTTCTCTAGGAATTAAATTAAAAACAAAATCAACTCACCACTATGGAGAATTTACAAGTAAATCCTCTATAAATACATCACTGTATTCTTACAAAATAATTATATCTTAAATTTTGAGACTTATTTCCTCATCCATAGATGGTTTTTTCTCTTCCTCCCCAAGAATTTCATTCAGTAGAGCTACTGGGGGTGGCCCTAGATAATACTTAGATGATGAGGTTTTTACTCTAAGGGTAAGTGATTATACACATTTCTCACAAATTTTAACTTCATTATTATTGTAATAAATTTTTTCCTCATAGTTTAAAAGATAGTTCATTCTGAGGATTTTATCAAAGTTAATCATAGGTATGATGATGAGGTCAAAAACTAAAGTACGTTTATATATCATGAAGGGGACTAATCGAAACATATTTGTTTTAATGATAATTCCCTTTGTATTTTTAGATGAAGAATAATTTATTAAATAAAAATGGAAATGTATAATTTTCCTAGAAAATATGGAGGATATAAAAGAATACAATGATCCAGAATCAAATAAATCATTGGATAAGTTTGAGGAAACTTTAAAGTATCTACAACCACACCATTAGAAACTTCAGCCTCTGAAATTGTGATTATAACACCACAATATATTATGAGATGGATTCTTTTAATTTCTTTGATATTTTTTGTTGTATTCTATACCCATATTAGCTTGTGCTATATGTAGCATCGTATTATCCTCTAGTATATACAACACTATTCTTGGCTTGTGTTACACACAATGGAAAGTTCTTTTGATAGAATTAATTTTACGCAACATCGAGTATAGATTTTGATGAATTTATAAAAGAAATATATTTGGATTATATTATATTCAACACCAAAGGAATCATTCAATACACACAACAATGACTTGGCTTGCATTACACGCAAGAGCTACTTTCCTCGATAGCTTGCGTTGTACTCAATACTGAGTTTCACTAAAAAAAATATATTATTAAAATATTATTATTTAATGGGATATAAACTATCCATTATGAATAATATTAACATGATTTTTAATTTTATATAACATCAAAATTCATATTTTATACTTTCTAGGACATGATATAAGAATAAAATCAATTTTTCAATAAAATACTATTTTGACTCCTTTTGATGGAGAATCCATTTTAAATATAGTTTTAACAATTTTATATATTATATTTTGAAAAATAAACTTCCTCATTGGATGTGGAACATTAAAATTTACTTTTTTTGATTTTTTTTTGTATTTTTCTGACAAAATTCACATTTTACTGAATAGTGAAAATACTGCATTATATTTCAAAACCGCCTTTTCAACTAATTTATTAATATAGTTAGATTATATTTTTAATTGGATTTAAAGTTTAATTTTATTATTCTTTTATAATTTAAATCAAATATTTTCATTGGATTTAATTTTACATTTAAATTGGACATAAACACATGATAATCTTTTAATAAGTTTTTACTCCTATACTTTTTGGTTTTGACAATGAGAATTAATTTTAAATTAATTTATTATAATTATGTGTTTTGAATTATAAAAAATGGATTTTTTATTTTTAAATAGTGAGTCCAAATTATTTTAATAGGTTAATTTTCTTTGGATATTATGAGCAGTAACTACGGTAATTTTTATTTTCCATAGTTAAAGGTAAATCAGGAAAATTAAGGTAACTAATAATATGACAAGGACTATAAAATTATCTTAAAAACTGAACAAATTCTATTATATGAATAAAATTATAACCTTAACATCTTATGTTCAACAATTAGTCATTTAAGGGTGACGTGACAATGAAAATGACATTGATATTAATAAAACCAATGAAAGTGACAAAATGTCAAACTCACATTTCTTATAAGTATAATAATTTTATTATAGGTATTTCCAGGTTATATATTGGAAAATAAATAGTCCATGGAAATATAATATAATTACCTACATCATGGTAATTTACTTTTAATTTTTAATAAATAAATAATTACCTTAAAATCTTATTCTTTAATGATGCAAACATTAATTAATTGATGAGAAAATCAATGAAACAATTTTTATTAAAATCCTAATAACCATAAAATGGGCCAAAAACATGACCTAATATTATTGGTAGATTATATATATACAATAATCATCCAATGGTCAATATAGTGTCCATTTGGATCCGTATAGAATAGATAATGACCTTTTCTATTATTTTATTTAAAGTAATGTTAATGTTTTTACATTTATACTTTAATAAGTATAACATTTTTAACGCTGGATTTTCTAAAAGATACCTTCAAATACATATATTATTATGAAATATTGGAAATTTACGTTCATCATATTTTATTTCCAATTTTTATTCTACAAACAAGTATGTTAAATAATTACAAAATATTGATGTAGTGATTAGTTTAATAACGTAGATATCAAATAAATGCGATTAAAAATAATAAAATATATATAATTTGAGATAATTATTTTTTCAAATTCATTTTATATATTAACTTGAAAGATTACGGATATAATAAAATATTTTTTTTCGGATAAAACCATATTTTGATATTTCTAAAAATCCATGAAATGAATAGTGTCAAAATTGACACAATTGATATTTTTTCAAAATAATGTTTTATAAAATTATTTAAAAATAATATTTTTTTTAAAATATAGAATAATTATTATATGGTCTAATTTTTTTAAGTTATTAATTTATGGTATAATTAAAATCAAATAATTAAATATTTACCCCTTTTAATTTTGAAACATTTTTCATCTTAATTAAAATTAAATAGAATAACTAATTGTCAATTAAAATGATAATGTTTAAATTGACTTAAAAACTTGTGAAAATTTTATTGGTTGATAATATTTAATTCTTAGAACATCTTATCTTAGAAAATACCTCACTTTTTAGGTATTTTTATTGATTTTGAAATTATTATAAATTAATATTTTTGAGGTTTCTAAAAGTGTCCCTCCCCTCAATTATAAAAAGGAACTTCCTCCCTCAACACTTCACGTAATTTTCAGCCTTAAAGATTAATAACAACATGCAAATTTACCTTAAAAAATTTAATAGAAACATTATATAGGTCCTAGTATTCTTAAAACACCAACTATGTTTCTCTAAGAGGACATTTAGAGGAGGCACGTCGAAGAAGAGGTAATATCATTTACCGATTCTTTCAAACATCTTTCTTATTATACTTACACATCATGAGTTGTTTAATTATAAATTAACAACTCCAATATTAATTATTTAATGACATGTTATTATGATTATAAAACAACCATATTACACCTTCCACCCATCCTACGAAAAATTAAATCACCACGCGTACGTACGTACGTCTTACCATCTTCACGCCGTGGTGTAATCTGCTTTTCATCATCACTATACATGGATGGGTAAAATGGTGTAATTAATAAATATATAACTGATTAATTTAAAATTATATTTATTTTTAGATACTATACACCATCAAATTCAGTTCCATTCAACAATTATGGGAATGATATTGCCGCTCGTGCGTACGTACGGCTTACCGTCTCCACGGTATGATGTGATTCATTCTAGATAATATTCATTAAAGCATGATTATATAAATGAATTTAATAAATAAATATGATATATATTATACCAATACCATGATTTAAATTATATAACTATATCCTAAAAAGATAAATAATAACTTATTCGACCAAACATGCTTGATAATATAAAGCAGTTAATACCCGAATAATGAGTAACAATGAAATGTTACCAAAAAATAGATGAAAATATGAACATAAATGTTATAATAAAAATGATTATTATTATAGAATAAATCAGTGAAATTATTTAAATTATTATAGAGGAGGTTCAGATATATATGAATCTTATTGGATGTAAGGTAAGAGATAATTTTTCAATCTCATTTTTATCTGAGATTGTTTATACTTAAGTATTTACTGGGGATATATTTATAACCAATATCCATGTTTTCTAAAAATGTTTTCATAAAATGTTTAATACTATACTATGTATGTTTAAATTCATTTTTACCCATTTTTGACTTTTACTACATGGTATGGAAGGATTCATTCTTTGGTTAACCATATGAGGTAATTTTTTGGATTTTCTGGAAAAAGTACAAGGAGAATGTTTCTTTAACTTATATGACATGAATGGTTTTTTACGGTTTCATGACAACTTATTTACATGAAGCATAATTTACACTATTTCAAGTTTATTTTCAACTAAACTATTTTATTTTAAAATTTCATGGTATTATGAGGAAATAAAATGTTGTTTAAGAAGAAAGGATATTTTCATCAGGAATTAAGTTCAATTGTTTTATTAAAATTATTTTCTATATAAGATTAAATAAGGTTATGTTTCTAACCATAATATAAATTTTATTTTATTATGTTTATTATGGAATTATTTTTATGAAATCTATTTATTTTATATGGATTATGTTATAATAGAATGATATTTAAAAAACCCGTTTTATTTCATGGGTTATGCTATGATGAATGATTTATGTTTTTGTGGAACATATAAGAATGATTTAATTATGAGATGGGTGGGATTTATATCTCCCTACAATTCATTGGGTAATGATTTATTTACTATGAGATAGACATGACTAGAACAATAAGTAAATCCAGTTCAGTAATAAATGGCTAGAACGATAGATAAATATGTCTTTGTAATATATTGATCGAATGGAAAGTAAACGCTGTTAAATAATATAATTTTTCCACAATGATGGTATTGGTTGAAAAAACTTATATTTGGGAATATATTTGAGTAATGTATTAATTATTCTGCAAAAATAAATGTAATTTCCATGTACGGAAAGCTTGGTTCGTTATAGTGATCACATAAACTTCGCCCTACTCATACTGCATTTTATGAGGCAAGTTTCCTTGATGATTAGGAAAATAATTTTCATAGTGTCCCATATACTTATAATTATAAAATTGGAAATCATTTATTTGTCTCTTACTATTGAATTCATTAGATCAATGAACCTTTTCTTCACACTTATAACAAACTCCCAAGCCTTACAAGTATTTTCTAAGATGATTCCTTCTGTAGTTTTACATAATGGGAAATGATTCATTCCCTTATTATTATTTATAACTTCACCTTTTACATGGTTTTTAAAATACATCATATTCTCTCGATTTTCCTTAAACAAATTGGATCTATAAAACTACTATTCTATTTTGATTGATCATAGTAAAATTTCATCATATGATGATTTTTTTTGAGAATCTAGTGCCCTTCAGAGACATGGATTAAGGTATTCATGGAAATGATCAATCATGCATTCTGAATCACGTACATAATTTATAGCATACATAACTAGTCTTGTGAAGGTACATTCATACTTCATAACACTATCTTCTTCCCTTTTCTTTAAGTAAAGTATTTTTCTCTTCATTTTAGTTTGTTTCTCTGGAAGGAAGTATTTGTGAAAGAATGTTTCTTTAAAAGTTCTTCAATCCATGTCTTATATTTATTATTCCTCATTATTTTAGATCAAATACCACCAATGATCAACATATCCCCTAAGATAATATACATTAGTACTACCTTTTCATTTTAATTTCATTCCAGCGATAGAAATATATCTTTAAGAGACTTGATCCATTGCCCAGCTACCACTATATTAGTAGTCCCACTAAAACATGGGGGCCTATTCCACATGAATTGATCCAAAAAAGGTGTAGTATGGTTATTTTTCAAAACCAGATTATGTTTTCCTAATATAGTAATTATCTATTCGGATCCAACATTAACTATGTTAAAATGCTCAGTGAGGAAATCCCTACTTTGTTCATTGGTATTAATTCCATTTATCTCATTAAGCTCCATCACTAATCAATGGAATACACAAAATTAGTCTGTGAATCATAATAAATAATTTCAAAATAGATAAAAACATAACATCAATTGAAAATTTATGTATAGTTATTATCATAATAATAAAAATGGTCTATTCGAGGAGAAATTTAATTTTAAACCCTTTAAAATGATTTGTAATGAAAATTAGAATTATTTTAAGAATATCCTTCAAGATAATAAAACCAGGTGCACATTAAAGCCCAATTTCATGTAATGGATAACCCTGAGTGAGGCCTAAAACACCTTTTTTGAGTTGTTACTCCTATTTACATCTGTTCTAGAACCACACCCACTTTTAGTATCTAGATAAGTTTGAATTTCTAAAAAGAACCAAATAATATATACTTTTACAAAATTCAATTTTGTTATTATATGATTATCTTCAAAGTTTATGTTATGTTTATGTTCCCTAAACTATATGTTTGAAATTTAGTTTCCAAGGTTGCTGCTAAACTTCCTCTAATACCAACTATAACACCATCACCTCATAAGTCCAGAGTCGTTGAATTATTTTATTACCTCTGCATGAGTGAAAGGAAAAAAATCATGAATTACTGATCACTTTATTAGTCTTGGAATTCCATATTACATTCATGATTTCTATAATAAATTGGGAAATATAGAAAATAATAACATTATACATAATAAAATGAAATAAACTACATCCTTGAAACACATTAAAATGAATCCACTTTATAACATAGGGAAAAGAAAAATAATAAGGGTGAGATAAAATTCTCAGTAAGGGTTATATGAAACAATAATAAGAAAAGTAAATTCAATAATTCATAGACATTATGGAAAGTTAAATAATTTAAAAAATACATACTATCGATAAAATTAGAATGTAAATGCATCCATAGATTTTTTCATAGTGAAAATATCATGGAAAGTGATAATTGAATAATAAATGAAGAAAATTATTATATATTTAAATTAATGTATCTATCATATGAACCATTATACGGTAAATATGATTTATATCTCTAGGAAGAATCCTGCCTAATTATTTTTTGAAATAAACATGAAGGGTTTCTCCCCAAATGTTTTTCTCACGAGACGTGTCAATTCATTAAGGAGCTATAGAGGTTACAAAATTTCTTTAAAATCTCAAAAAATTATTCATACATATCATTAATTCAATAAACATATTCCCAATGAATATCTGTATTGAGTTGAGGATACAGATTCATTAATATTTCCTCTATTAAAACAACATTCAACACTGTATGTAAAATGGATTATGACTAATACAATAATCATATACATGATATAAGAATATGTATAATTAATATAAATATAATTTAAAATGAAAAATTATTTCAAGGGGTAAGTTTATACACCACATAAAAATTATTAGGTGCACAATAACTAGTGTGTCCCAATAAAATGGAAATTGAGATGAAGTCCCTTACCTTATGTCTGAATGTGTTCTGCACTTGATCTTAATGTCATGGATAATGAGATAAAATCCATTAATTAGATTATTAATAACCTTTATTACATATATTTTAATTATTATATATTTATTAAGATCATTTATGGCCTTTTTGATGAGTTAAAATATACAATTTCATCATTCGGGAGTTCTCATTTTCTTGGTTTACAAGATTAGTTCTATTGTTTATAAGTAATGAAGTTATTGTAAAATGGGAACAATTCTAAAAAATGTAATTATATGTTATTAATTAAAATAAATATATTTATTTTGTTATTAATATAATTTGGTTATATGGAATGAGGATGAATCATTAATTTTTTTTAGTGATAATTTTATAGATTATTTTGGTGTTTTTCCGATCATCACGCACTGGTTTTGTTTAATTAATTAATAATATGTATATATAATGATTAAAAAACATTAAATATGATTTAATATATAATTTATAATCTTATTAAGCCTAAAAAATGGTTTCATGACCATAAAGTAATGATAAATTGAAAAAACACGTCATCCATGAAGGTGGTAAATCGACATCTCACAAATGATGTTTTCATCATTAGAATAAAATGATAGGAAAAAGAATTAATCATGTATTATTCTATTGAAAAAATAAAATTATAGAATATATATGATACTGGAGATATCACATTACTTTGGGATAGGTAGGTGAGTATAAAATAAGAAAATAAGATAACTTGAAAAGAAATTAAAAGAAAAGAGAGAGGTTTTTACCTCTTGATTTTATCCTCCTTGAGAAACTTCTTAATGTGATAAGTTTTGGTATTTTTATAAGACCAAGGGATGATGGAAGTGGGGTATGTGATTTATAAGTTTATTGGGAAGATGTTTTATAGGGCTCAAATCATGGAAGTTGTTATGATAGGGGGTGGTGAGGGGGTGGTATTTATAGTGGAGGAGAGGGGCGTTTTGGGAATATTTTATTAATTTGTTGATTATTTTGGATTAAGACTATGAATAGTTTGATAATTTTAACCAAATATATTAAAATAATGAATTATTTTTTTATATTATGGTCTTACATCATCCAAAAATCTTTTATGACTCAATAATTCATGTATTTAACATTTATCGTTAATTATCGTCTTTTACTATTAAAAAAATTCAAGTATTTTAGAAAAATAATAAAAATAAACCCTAACCATTTTTTGAAAATTAAAATATAAAAATTTAATCCATTTTATAAAAATAATTTTATAAATATTATAAATTTTAATTTTAATTAAAATCATCATTTACTCGAAATATACAAATTTTAAATTTATAACTCTTTTTACAACAATCTAAGAAAATAAATGAGGTCTCAAGAAATTATTGAAAAATCATAAGACAACAAAGTATTTATTTATGAATACATTTTTTGAAAATAAATTTTCTTTTCAATAATTTTAATAATTATAAAATTGTAATTAATTATTTATGTCTTACAAAAATACCAATACTTAATTAATAATTTTTAAAATATTCATTTACTTATACTATATTATAATTATATCATAATTTCTTTTATAATATGCCTAAATTTTATTTATACTTTCTTGGGTGAGGTTACTATTCATTTGGTCGATTTACTATTCATAAGGGTCATATTACTATTCCTAATTTCAAGTTAATATTTCATTGGTATATGTTCCTTAACTTATAAAATACCTTTTATTTCATTTATTATTCATTTATAAAGTTCATATTGTGTTTTCTATGTGATTTTATTTGATTAACACCAAATTTAATAATTTTCTATGTAATGAAAACTATCAAATGAATTGAATTTATTTAATAGGATACATACTGTAAAATCATGGGGCATTATAATCCTCAACCCGAAATAGGAACTAGTTGACATATTACTTCTTGGACATTTTATATTTCATAAATCACTGGTGAAATCAAGGGAGTATTCTTAGTTTTATCCTTTTAAAAATGAGGCGGTGAAACTGGATTTTCAAGAAATATATGAGGTTTAATTTCTATAAATGATAGAACAAGCCTTAGTAAAATCCAAAAACATAACACAGATTAGAAATAATAGAACATAGACACACACAATGGTATAAATAATGGTACAACCTAAGAGACTACCCAAAATAATAATGAATAACCCACTAATAACTAACCTTACGTCATTAAAAACCTCTAGTGATTTCACATTAGTCATAACCACATATACACTCAAGTATAGAATCAATAAGATCAAAAAAATAATGAATGAAATAATGAACTGAAATAATATATCATAATTTCAATAAGATTTTACTAGTTTGGTATCCTTCTAATGAAACTAATATGTATAGGGTATGTGATACTATGTGAAGAAGCATGATTCATGAACACACAATCAAGTATAATATAAAATAAGCTCAAATATAATAATGAATGAAATAATGAACCAAAATTATATATCATACATTCAATATGAATTTACTAGTTTGGGGTCATTCTAATGAAACTAATAGGTATATGTTATGTGATCCAATGTGATGAATCATGATGCAAGGAGACACACCAATACCCATAAATCAATATACCAAAATTATGTGAATTACCAAAGTTGAATTTAAAACAACTATAACATCAATAAAAAAAATTCAATGTTTATGGAAACTGAAAGGTTCACTATATAGTGGTAGAAAAATAATAACATAGTTTCCTTGGTCAATTCCCAACCATTTGATCTCCTATCCACCCTATCCCAAATCAAGGAAAATGGAAGAAAAAAGTTAGTGAACCTAGTGCTCTAATAAAATTTTATAATACCATAACTCAAACCCCTGGTTCTAAGATAAGAATGACAAATGACCTCATATATTCCTCCCTTAACACAAGATTCTACTGACTAGCGGTGAGAGCCTAAGGAACACCATTGAGTGACTATTCCCTCAGTACCAAGTATCATTTGAGTATAATAAAAGTGATAAAAATGAATCCAAAAAAGTGAATAAATAAATAATCATCAAATTAGAACCATAATAAAAAAACCATCCCAGGAAGTATCAACATGGAATTTCAGATATATAAAACAAAACTAAAAAAAATGATCATATATACAAGGTAAAGAAACTAAACAAAAAAAAAACATCCAACAAAATTCCACCATGACACTTTTGCGTCCTCCTTCTAAACCTACTGATTCATCCACCAATGGAACCTTTACCTTCACCCGATCCTTGAGTATGAAATCTACAAGTTCACAAAAATTCTTGATTAGTTTGAGGACAAGGCTTAAAAAGAAACCACCAATGAACCATAACATAAGTTCATAATACATACCAGTGAATTAATGAAGGTAAACATGTTATAAATAAGAAACAATATATCAAAAAATACCAATACATAGATAAGTTATTTAGATACTAGATTTACATACTGTGGGACCATTAAAAAAGGAACATCAACTTTCCAGGTTTGAAACATCCCCTTGATGTGATAGTTAAAAAAAATATTTGAAGAATCAAAATGGGAGGGATATCCCATGTACTTGCTGATTGATATCTTAGATATCCCTATCATGGGGGGATAATACATATGGCTCATCCTATATCAATTTAAAAATATAGAGAAATTATCATGTGTAATACATATATAAAAAATGACCGATCAAACATCACATCATAAAAAGTAACCAAAATAGACCATATATGAGAAAACATCAAACATTAATTTCATAGGTCTACAGACACAACTCATGTGATCAATCATCAAACTAAGGTCTTAATAGTTCACCAACACATTCCAAAAAATCATGATAAGATCCCATATAAAATTTACAAAATTCAAGGGATTTTTACCCAAATCACATTAATGTTAATCTAGAAGGGTCTCTATCATTTGAATCGTGTCCACATATTAGTCAATTCAAACTGCTCACCATATATTCCTAAAACCTATTATAATTATTTATTTCCAAAAGAAATAATAATAACACATTCAATAAAAGTTTATCTCTCTTGTATAATTTAAAAATTACTAATTTAATCCATAGAATGTGTTATCAATTTCATTAAAAAATATTAATTATAAAATTCAGAAAATGATGATATTTTATCTCCCTTGAATAGTATAGGAATAACATGGGGTAATTATTTATTATTATCCTTTTTTAATTATAAGTCATTATTTTAATAATTTCATAGGAATAATGGAGGATAGAGAATACAAATTCCTATGTGGAGTTCATCTTTCTCAAAACACAAAACCTAATAATAGAAGAGAGTGAAGGTTATACCACACCTATAAAATATAAGAATAATATTTAATTTTTTAAAAATACTTTATATATCTTCTTTGAAGTGTTTTCGGACTAGTATGTCACAATATTAGATCAAAACCGTAGGGAAAAAGGTTCAAATATTATCAAGAAGGAAAACCACATACTATTTTACTTCATTAAGAAAAAACAATTAAATTGAAAAATTAATCTATAATTAATTGAATATTAATAACATATCATTTAAAACCCTAAAAAAATACAAGATAAAACATTTAACCAAATTAAAATAATTAATTATAATGATGTTATTCTTTTAGAATCATGAAAACTCATTCTAGGAACATTTTATAGAAGTAGAATAGAGAAGTAGGATTTTAAAAACAATTATCCCAAAATGTTTATTGTGTTAGGGTAACATATTTTTACCATTATGTTTCTCCTTTACATAATATAAGGGTGATTTGTATTACCCTTATATAGAACATAAACCTAGAATTTTCTTTAGACATCTCTAAATTTCCCCTTACACAACGTTTGACGGCAAAGAGGTAAGTTTACAGATAAGCTATACTATACTTACATATTGCGAGTTTAACCTTATGTAACCTTTATAAAATCATGGTTACCTTTACACAATTATTGTTATGAATCCTTTGAAAACATAGGTTTACCCTTACAAATCAAATAAAAATAGGGATATACCTATTAACATCACATTGAAACAAATAGAAACATATATTGAGTAGTTCAAAGAACCTGTTTTCATTTGGAATTCTGAATACATGAGTTACACTTAAATCGAGAATATATCATACATAGGGGTAAAAATTAAATTAAAAAATTATCAAATTTTCACATTGAAAGGCTTATAAATTATAACCAAAAGAGTATATAATTATTATAAATGAGGATTTTATAAGATGTGTACTTAAACACCCAATAAAGGGAAATCCCATTAACATATCATCAACATATAGTCAATAAAAATATTAGAAAATAATATATAGTGGGAAAGATATTATTAAAATGAACATGGAATAACAAGATTTTCCAATAAGAAATAATAAGAAGACCTATAATGTCAAATGATCAATAATACCTCATGGAATATGAGTAAAAAACAAAAAAATAATAATAAACATGATCCATGGTATCATAACATAATAATATAACATAAAAAATTTGGAATAAGATAAATCATATGAATCTATAACCTAATCAAGCAAGCATTGTTATATAATTCCCACCACTTACCAGTGCACCTTCTCGATCTTGGTCGAAAAACCCATATAACCTATTGGGCATATACTACTACCTATGTAACCTCCTAAGACTTGTAAAACAACTCATGTTCTTTATTGGTATTGGGATAAAACATATGAACCCTCTTAGGATAGGGTTAAAAACTCTTTTACCCTATTGGGCTTGGGCTAACAACCCATGTATCTACTTGGGATTAGAATAATACTCATGTACCATATTGGTCTTGTGTTACTACCAATGTACCCCATTCGATAACATGATATATAAAAGTTCAACCAATTAACTGGAGGTTTATAGTAGGACAACCTATCTTATAATAATGACACTTACATATGTTACATGAGAATATGAAAACATTTATATCTTAAATATCACCTTTTTAACACATGGGAAAATAGATGGTTTTCATTATTTTACTCATAGAGAATTTTATAATCCATCCAGAAAAATAAGTTTGATAATGGTATAAGAATATATCACTAGTGTTACATAATGAGGAATAAAGACAATTTCATGAATGAAAAAAACTTTTCATGATCATTAGGAAAATTAATTTAAAAACACAATAAAAAAAAACCCATTGTAAATTTTTGAAATCCTCTTTAAATGTTCACCCATTAAAATGAAATATTTTTCACTTTATAAATAATTTTAAAAATATAAATTTAAAGACAAGAATAATTTTCATTAAAACATTTAGGGAAGAAATATTATTTCTAACATTTTACATGGGAAGGAACAAAAAACTGAAGAATTATTCATAAAAAAAAATCCTTTAAAATACATTTTAAATTAAAATATTCCTTTAAAAAAATATTATTTTTAATTTTGAATAGTATAACAATATTTCATTTTATTTTCAAAATAATTATGAATAAAAAATATTTTGGAAAATAATTTTTAAACATAGAATAAATATTTATTGAGAATGATGATTTTAATGAATAAAATATGTGTTCACATGTAAAATAGATTTTGTGATCCATTTTTAACATTAACATAAAAAGATGATGTTATAATTCAATTTAAAAAGTAATTTTAAAAAATTAACAGAAATATTTTGAAAAATATTAATTCCAAAAAATAACCTTCAATAATGGTTGCTTGAAAAAGTTAGAAATAATATCTCAAGTAAATTTGTAGTGGAAGATAAATATGTGATCACAAAAGGTAATTCATTTTAGTATTTTAATGTACTTTTTTTAAACCCCACTTCATAAAATGATTAATATAATTTCATTATAAATCAAGGAGAAATGAAATATGAATGTCACATGATATAACTCATGATTGGGTTTCCAAATATAAAGAGAACATTAGTGGTAATGGAAAGTCTTGGAATGAAAAAAAGTGTTTATATATAGAGGATTGAAATTATTCTTCATATCATAAAGTTTTAATTATAATTAAATCTATCCATGTAATTCAACAAAAAATTAGGATAAGAGGAATTATAATATAATCATATAATATGGAAAAACATCTCATAAAATAATAGTCAAAGAGGAATAAATATGACTCAATAAAGGAGATTGAGAGAAGAAAAATCCATTATGGACATCATAATTCATAAAGTAGGTAACATTTAAAAACGGTCTTATGTGATATAAATTTAAATTAAATGAAAATAGAGATTAAATTAAACATAATATAATTATATGTAAGAAAATAACGAACATAAAAGTATAATTATCAAAAATTGAAAATCATAACATGATGAATGAAAATTGAGTTAAAAAAAACCCCTGCCTTTTACCTTCTTAGTAAAATGTGATATAATATCCTATATAAAAAAATAAATATCTTTAAAACCTATTTTATAACATTATTAATATATATAATTTATTTATAATCTTTGTTGGGAAATATATTAGTTAGTTAATTTTTTTCATAATTAGATATTATTAGCATCGATTGTTTGTCTAGTCATAATTTTAAATTAGTGGTTTCAATTAATTATATAGAATAAATTTTTAGAATTTTAAGATCCTTATATTTAAATAGATATATATTTTATAATTATTTATAATGTTCTTGGTTTATTTCATTTTCATTTTAGTTTTGATTCGTGATAATGAAGCTGGTGGCGAGCCAATTTTAGAAATTGTTAACAAAAAAACTATTGTAAAATGATAATAAGTAAAATATTAATATAAAATTTATTAGGTAAAAACCATGAAATATTATCTCACTAATTTCTAATAAAAACTATAGTTATGTTTCCAAATTCACCCATGATAGATATTTTTTTTCATTGTTCACGTAGGTTGTTAAAAAATACAGAAACAAGAACAATCTATAATACATGTGTGAGTATGGTTGAGAATGTGATTCTTTTGGAAAAATAAAATTATTAAATAATAATAATAATTAAACAGTCAGTTATTTTTAAGGTGATTAAAAATATTTTAGTATATATTATTAAATTTCAAAATACATTATGAAAAACAAAATATGTCACTTTTATGGAAGCGGTTGTCCGTATGAGTGACATGTTCATTTCTATAGAATAATAAGAAGATTTTTAATGGTTTACAATTTAATAATATTTTATAAATATCATATCAATTTATCAAACAAAATTTTTAAACCATCCATTAACATAGGTTGTGGAAAATCAGTCATGTCACTTATGGTGGTGATAGTCTGGACATAACATAATTGGAATTTTTGTTTTCCAAATAGTTGGTAGGAAGCCAAGAAATAGTTATCCAATAAAAACAATAACATTAAAATATAATTATGATATTTATTTACTTATTTTAGCATGTTTATATTAGATTCTATGGATATATAATAGTAAATAAAACAAGAGAAATAGAAAAGGAGTAATTGAATTTTCTACCTTACTCCTTAGAAAATATCATTTGGAAAATTGGCATAAGGCTTTAAGAGGTGTTATTTTTAAGATAATATAACGTATTTTCTTTTTATATTATTTTTTAGAAGTTATTTGTTTTTATTTTGTTCAAATATAATAAGACTCTGGTGGGTGGAAAAATGGGGCGATAATGGCTCATTTTTTAATTCAAGAAAATTACATTTTTGTAAATTATCCTTTACATTAATTTTATGGAACTATTCCTGGTAAAAAGATCCAAAAATGGAAATAATTGTATTTTGGATATGTTAAGGTTAGTGATAATATAATAAATTAATTTTAGAGGTAAAATTTTAATGACTTTTGGATTGTCTCATTACTTTTATCTTTTTACCCAAATTGTCTTTTACCAGAGTAAATCATTTTTTAAGTCGTCAATTAATATTAATTAAAAAAATTAAAATTAAAATTATTGACTAATTTTAACACTATGATTTAAAATATTGGAATAATTTTACCAATTAATATTTCTATTATTGAGGAAAATAAATTTTAAAATTAAAGTTCATAATTCATAAAAACCATTTTTAGATAAACATGAATTTTGTATGCTCAAAATTTATGCGTAGAATAAAATTAACAATGATTTTGATTTTCATAACATAAATTCATAACATAATTTTTTTTTATTTTACTTAAAAATCAATCCACAATATAATTTTATCAAAATAATATTTAATTTAAATTAAATAAAAAAAGAGTTTTTGTATGAAAATATTACTCAAGTCATTAAAATGTTAATCAAATGTTTTATAAACTCAACATAGTATTTATGAAATTTATATTTTTACTTATAATATACATATTTAACCATTTAATTTTCTTACACACCTCTTTGACTTTCACATATACTGATAATGTAATAAAATTTACTGTTTGGATAAAAAACATTATTTTTCACTACTGACATAAAAATCAATTATTAGTGAAAAATTCAAAAAAATAACACCTATTGTAATTTTAAATTTATTTAATAAATAATGAAATTAATTTTATAAAAAAGAAATTATAAAAATTATAAATTTATTTTTTGAATGAAAATATAAAAATAAAAAAGAAAAACCATTTTTATTGAAAAATAACATTTTTAGTGTTTATATTTTTTTTCAATTTAAAATTATAATTTAAATAATGTTAATATATTAATTAATATATAATATTAATTTAAAATTTTTCAATTTAATTATTTAGAATAGAATATAAAATACTATTAAAAATAATAATATGAGAATAAAATATTTGTTTTAATATTAAATCAAATTAAATATTTATTTTGTAAATGTAAGAAATTTTTGTTGAGTAACATCTATTTATATTTTATAGGATTTAATATTCTTATAAATTTTTCATAATATTTAAGTTATATATTAATAATCATTTTATTTTTGTGTTTCATATGAAATAATTTCTCAAATATTTTTATAATTTAGAGAAAAATATATTCTAAAATCTTAGTGTGTTACATCCCCATAAATAAATTACATCTTTGAAATTTTAATTGTACATCACCAATGAAATAATATTTGGTTTACATGAGAAACTAAATATATATTATTAATAGTTATATCACTCGCACTATTTTAGGTAAAATTAAGAATAACATCTATTAATTTATAAAAGTGATATATTGATATTCCTCACCTTTTGTTCAAAATATACCTCCCTAGATAATTATATTTCTTATCCATTTATAAAGACATAAATTTCGCAACTATATTTTCGTGATCTTGAATCCCACTGACCACTAAACCAATATGTTATAATATCCAATAAAATGTGACTAATTTATTATATGAATACAAAATTTTATTCTTAATATGATTTCTATAATGAAAAATTAATTTCAACCTATGATAAAATCAGTTCAAATAGGGAATTATTAGATCAACCTATCACTCATTTAATTTAACCTAGGTTGTTCATAATTATTTTCTTATTAGGTTCTCTGAGCATACCATAAAAAAATGTTCTCAAATCCTTTATAATAGTTTTAAAAGATCTTGTTAATCACCAACAAATATCCATAGGGATTGCTAAACTAGTTGTGATGTTAGTCATCATTGTTGTGAAGTAGGTGAATATCATGTTAATACTAAACTATCATTTTGAAGGTTATTATTCATAATTATAGCTATGCTAAAGACAAAATCAAGTAATATTATCTAGAAATATTTTTAATTTCTAATAAAACTAAATAATCATGAATTTATAAACAAATTTAGGATTTTATCCCATCCAAAAAACTATTCATAGATTTTTCACTAAATTTCCTTTACCATAATCCCAAAAAAATAAGTAAAATAATCCAAAACAAAACAAAACCCTACTCTAATAACAATTGGGTTTACCTAGACCCAAAATTCTCAATATGGTACAAAAAACATTAATTAAACAATGGATTTAACAAAAACAAGATAAATATATCTGTATATTACATAATTTCTATAATATACATATTAAATGTAAAAAATTGTCATATAATCCCAATAAATTAAGTGTTTTTTTCTTTGAGTATTAACTATATATGTATCTTATTTTACAAAACATGTAAATATTTTATGATAATCCAATCACCCTATACTCTAATATAGACTATTCATAAGTAATACTCATGTCAATAACCCAAGGAATGTAAAAACATTTAATAGGTGATCCCAAAAGATGAGAATGTGAAAAAACTCATCAAAATATCATCAATATATAAATAATAAGGATAAGAAAAAACATGATCTTGAGAAAAATATTTTTTCAACAATAATATAGAATAATAAGAGTTTCCCAAGTGGAATAATATAATGAGATGTACTATCAAATGATTAAATATATTCCATAACATATGTTTTAAGAAATATGAAATAATAAACATGTATCATGATATCATAACATAAGAATCTAATATAGAAATTTGGAATATGATAAAGTAAAAGAAACCAAAACCAAATTCGATAGACATTTCTACATGATTCCCATCATTTAGTAGTAATTTTTAAGAATCCATGTCCACTTTTGGGATTATCTTAACAACCAAAATACCCTCTCATGAATGGGATATATTCATGAACCTTATTAGGCTTCATATAATAACATTTTTACTCTATTAGGCTTAGGATACCACCCAAGTACACTCTTGAGTTTCAGCCAACAACCTATATTCCCTCATGATCTTGGGCTAATAACACATGTACCCTCTTGGGATTGGGTTTCTACTTATATACCCTATTTGGAGAGGGTTATAAACTGTTTATCCTCTTTGATTTTATGAGATATAAAACTCAAAAAATGAAATGAAATGTTATAACAAACCCTCTATTCACATAACAATAAACCATTTATATGTGTTCCATGGGAATATGAAAGCATTCATATTTCATATATCACCTAATTTACCTATGGTAAAATGGTTTAGTATCATAAATTCATTCATAGAACATTTTTTAATCCATTTTGGGAAAGAATTTTTTTGGTGTAATAGGAACATATCTATAGTGTAATATAAGAAGAAGTAAGGATGTTATCATATATCAAAAACACCATTTTATGTTAACTAAGTATGTTAATTTTTAAAAATAAGAAAAAAAATCAATTTTCATAATGATTTAAATACCCCTTAATATTTATTTCCTTAAAAAGAAATATTTTTGATAAATCATTTAAAAAATCACCCTTTAAAATTTAAAACTGGTTTTCTAATATTTTTTGAAAAAAATATACTTTAATTTTTTTTATTAATAGGTAATAAGACACTAAATAATTATTTCTTAAAAACAAAATTCTTTAAAATACCTATAAAAATCAAACATTTAATTTTTAAAAATATAAAAATATATATTTTCATTTTAAAAATTATTAAAAAACAAAATATTTTTAAAAACCATTTAAAAAATTGGAAAGGAATATTTTTTGAGAAGGATGATCATACTGATAAAAAAAAGTGTTCACATAGAAAAACAAATTTATATTTTTTTACAATATTATAAAAACATGAAGTTAATGGTTACATAATAAATTTATTTTAATAATGTAAAAGTGAAAACATTATAAAAAAAATTAATGTTATAAATGAACCTCAAATAATAGAACCATGAATATTATATAAAGTCTATCTTAAGGAATTGTTGTTTGGAAGATAAAAAAATGATCGTGGAAAGAAAACCATTTCCATATTTTTTTTTGAAATCCAACATTATAAACATATTAATCAAAATTAATTTTTAAAAGATTATAAGTGAAATATATAGGTTACCTGAGATAATAAATTACTTTATTTCAAAATATAAAGGGGAACATTAGCATTAATTGAAAATATAGACATGGAAGAATAAGAAATTATTTAGAGAAGATAATAATTACTTTAAACATACTCAAATTTTATGAATAAATAAATACATAAATTTAATTCCATAGAAAATAAGTAGGAGAGGAATTATAATATCAACATAGAACATGGTAAAATATCTCATGGAACTATAGTAGAAGATAAATTATTATGAATTGAGAAAATATTTTGAGATAAGAAAACCCCCCTATGATCATCATTATTCAAGATTTATATAAAATTAGAAAATGGGTTTATGTGGTAAAAATTTAAGTTCCCTAAAATTAGATATGAAATTAAAAAAATAAAACCATATGGAATAAAATATATATTTTATAAGATTAATGTTCAAAATTAACAATCGTAACTCAATGGATGAAAATTGATTTAACAAAAAATATTCCCTTTAATCCCGCTTTGATGAACATGATCTAAAATCTTATATAAAACAATTACTACCTCAATAACCTATTTAAAAACATTATTTATACATAAAATGTTTTATATATGTCATTTATAGTTAATTATTACCAATATATGATATATTTTTATCTTATTTTTATCATCAAACCTTATTCGCCTGGATTATGTTTTTATTATTATTTTCATAATGGTGGTTAAATTTATTTTAATAAATTAAAATTTAATCATTATGAGATAGATATAGTTACTGGAAAATAGGTTTTATGAGGATTTAGAAGGTTTAAATTTAATTTAAAATCTATTTTTGTTATAATTCATGATAATGTTGTTGGTAACGATCTTGTTTCGATAAGTTTTAATGAACAAAAGGGTGGTACAACAACAACAAGTTATATATTAATATAACCTTTAAAGGATGATAAAATAAAAAATATTTGATAAAAAATATAAAATAACTGTATTATTTGTGTTTATATTTTCCTCAATGATATTATTTTTGTATAATTCTTCATGTAGGCAGTTAAAACCACTCAAACTAGAACAAACACTAATCTATGGGTGAGTGTGATCAAGAATGTGATTTTTGTGAAATAATATCATTATTTAGAAAGAATAATAATATTATATATAATTTTAATGTGTTGAAAATAATTTTTAGATAATTTTATCATGAAGAAAATACTAGATCCAGTATTAAATACATCACTTTCATGTAGAAGTTAGTTTGCACATACTCACATGTGAAACATTTATTTTCTTAGAATGGGATGAAGATATAGAATGGTTTAAAATGTAATAATATTAATATTGTTTTATATATTAAATTTATTTATTAAATACATGATTTTAACCAAACATATATGTTTTTATGAAAAAAAGATCATGTATCTTTTAGAGGTGGTGGTCCACCCATATGAAAAGCGGTGATTTTGTTTTCCGAATGGTTTAGAGGAAGGTAAAAAGTGGTTATCTGATAAAAATAATAACATTTTAGTATAATTATGATAGTGATTTAGTTATTTCAATATGGTTATGTTATATTCAGAGGGGGTATAGAAATAAGGAAATGATATGAAATGGAAAATAAGTAATTGGTACTTTTACATTACTCCATAGAAATAATCCTTTGGAAATTAGATTAAGGATTTGGGAGGTGGTATTTTCAGAATAAAGGAACCTATAAGATGTAATTGTAGCGTTGGAATTTTATTTGGTTATATTATAGTAAAATATAGTTGATATAATCTGTGAGGAGAATTTTGACGTTTATGTATTCATTCATAAGTAAAGATAATGGAATTTTTCCAAATAATCTTTACTTTACAATAATTTCATGACACTATTCATCATAAAAGTCTAAAAAATAGTCAATAATACAATGTGGTACATGATAAGGTTTATAATCATCTTAACCATTCATTTTTATACAATTTTGAGTGATTTTATGATTTTATCTTTAATTTTAGCAATTTACCAAAATTAATTTTTCCATGGTTACTCATTTTGACCCTTGGAAATTAATTTTAATGACCAAAATTAAAATTTAACTTATTAAATAATTTGAAAATGATGATTTAAAATATGATAATAATTACTCTAAATAATATCTATTGTGGTGAGAAAAACTAATTCTCAAATTAGTGTGCATAATGCATGGAAGATCGACTTTTAGAAAAAAGTTCATTTTTTGATTCAAATTCCTAAATTGGAAAAAATATTCAACATTTTAGATTTTAATAAAAAAAATTTAATTATTAGAAAAAAATAATATTTATCTAACTTCTTAATCAACCCAAAAAGTAATTTTATTAAAATAATATTTATTTTAAAGAAAAGACAAAAATTAATTTCTATTGGAAAATATCACTTATGTCCTTAAAATGTTAATATTAGTTTTTTGAAATATAAAATAGAATTTTTTAAATGTATAGTTTAACTTAATAAATACATATTTTAATAATTAAAATCATTAATACACTTCAAGGCATTACTTTTATAGTTTTTAATTCATAAAATTTACAATTCTGGTAAAATAGGTATTATTAAAAGTACACTTAAAAAATTTATTTAAGAAAAATTCTATATATTAACCCTAAGATAAAATTGATTATATGAATCTAAAAATATATTAAATTTTGTAAAATTAATATCTAAAAAATAACAACTTATTTTAAAAATCGATATAAACAATATAAAGAAATTCATTTTTATTGAAAAATGACTATTATAAGTGTTATTAATATTATTTTATTTCAATTTTTAATTTAATTAATGTTAGTATAATATTTAATTTATAATAATATTTTAAAATTATTAAATTTAATTTATTTGTATAGAATATATATAACTTTTCAAAGAACTCTAATTTGATAATGAAAAATACTTTTTAATATTAAATCATATTAAATTTTTATCATCTAAATGTAATAAATTTTAGTTGAGTAAAATATTTATATTTACTAGAGATTTCATCATTATTATAATTAAATTATTTATATTAATTTAATATGTCATGATTCAGTTTCATTTATCATTTCATGTGAAATATGCAATCAATCATTATATCACTATAGAGAAAAATAGATTCTAAAATCTATCGGTGTTACATCCCCACCCTAAATAAATTATTTCCTCACAATTTAAGTTATTTTTTAGTAAATAAAGAATATAAGGAATCCATAATAGGTTTAAGATACATTTTATATTGGGATATCAACCTTAGTATCATTGTTAAGGCTAGGAAACTCATCTATTCCTTAATATTAAGAAAATATTTAGTTTCTGGATAGGTTGTTACAAGTATTCATTTTCTAACTATTTGTATAATGAGTTTATTGAGACATAACATTTAAAACATAATTTTAATGATCCTAAATACCCAGAAAAACTAAAACCAAAATTTTTATTATTGTATCCAAGAAAATGATATTGAATGATCATATGAATATCAAAAATCAATCATAATATTTATTCTACAGTGAAACCTTCATTTCATTATTTGATAATTTCGGATAAACTATGATAAAATAAGATTAAATATAAATCATTTAGTTTAAAATTTTTTCTATGGTTATTTTCCAATCAGGATCTCTAACCATACCATTAAAAATGTTCTCAAATCCTTTGTAAAAATTTGTAATGAGAATTTGAATCACCAAAGAATATCCCATTGGAGTTTCAAACAAAGTGTGTAGTTAAGCCTATCTTTCATCCACATGGTAATGGTTGAGTAAACACTCAGTCTGAAATTTTAGGGGTATTACACGTAGGTACATATATTCTACAGAATGTATCTAGCTATTGTATACAAACAAGGATTTTATTTTAAGGAAAACCATATACTCCATGCTTCACCAAATTTTAATGAAGTTATAATGTAAATAATCTTATCTTGGTAGTTTTTTTAAAATGTTCTCTCATAATAATTCCCAAAAATAATGAATCTAATCCTAAAAATTAAATAAACTCTAATCTCATACTAACCAAGGCACTCCAGACCCACAATCCCAGACTTGGTGCTAAATCACCTTATTTAAACCTTTCATTTGGTACAAAAAAATAAAATTATATTTATTTTAAATCATTTACATAAGTTAAACATTAAATATAACATTTTTTTACAAAATAAAAAGAATGAAATATTTAATGTCTTTGAGGATCAACTATATAAGTAACTTATTTTATGATACTTTTGAACATTAATTCATAATTGAATCATACTAGACTCCCTTATATAATCCTCATATGTTACACCCACATTCAAAACCCTAGGAGAGGAAACATAAATATAGTGTGGTCTAAAATTCTTAGTTTGGGGGAAACTCATCAACCTATCATGAAAGTTAATATAATAATAATATGATAAAACATCATCATATGAGAAATATATTATTAAAAAGAGTATATAATAAGAATAGTTTCCCATAAGGCATAATGGAATGAACCATATAGTCAAATGATCAAACATATAAATTTTAATTAGAGTATAGAAACATGAAACAATAATCATGATACATGAAATAATACAATTAACATATGGCATTAAAATGTCTGACACATGATTTCATATAAAACCATGTACCAATGGAGCTATCATTTCTACTTGATTCCCATCACATAGTAGGATTCAGCTAATATCCCATGTACCCTATTAGGATTCATTTGGAAACCCATGTATCCTCTTCGACATGGGATAATACATATATACATTATTGGGCCTAGTATAACAACTCATGTACCCTCTTGGTATTGGGATTCTACTAAGGTAACCTCTTGGGCATATGATAATAACCAGTGTACCCTCATTGGATTGCGATGACAACTCATGTACCCTCTTGGTCTTGGGATACTCTACTTGTACCAACTTGGTCTTGGGAAACTAAATGTGTACCATATTTGTCCTCATGAGATATAAAAATTTAACCAAATCATTTGAGAGTTATAATAGACCCACCCATATCATAATTAAAAATAATTCATATGTATTCCATGAAAATATGAATACATTCATATTTAAATCATCATTTAATTATCTTGTATGAAAAGTGATGAGTTTGATGAGTTAATTCACATAAAATTTAATAATCCATATAGATAAAGATGTTGGGTTCTGGTATAAGAATATATCCCTAGTGTAACATAAAGATAATAAATAATTTTTTTTCATAATGAATAATACCTTTTAAATATCAATGGGTAAATAAATTTAAAAAAACAAGAAAATATATCTCTAATTGAAATAAATTAAATCCCCCTTAAAAGTTATTCAATTAAAACAAAATACTTTGATATTGATAAATAATTTCAAAAACTACCATTCAAAGAATTTTTTTTAAAAATAAAATATCTTATTGAATAAAGATGATTTTAAAAAAATCTATTTTAGAATTCATAAAATCAATAATGAATTGTTTCATGAAAAAAGAAGACATTAAAATCCCTTTCAAAATCGAATTCTTTTAAATCAATCATTTACATTTTAATAATATGAAAATAATTTATTTTATTTTAAAAATAATTCATAATAAAAATGTCTTGGAAACAAATTTTAAAACATGAAATGGAAGATTCATTGAGATATAAGATCATAATTTTGAAATAACGAGTTTACAAAATAAAGTCAGTTCTAAAAACATTTTTAACATTATAATAAAAAGATGAAGATACACATTAGTTTAAAATGTTATCTTATAAAAGTAAAAATGAATTTTTTTTAAATATTTACTTTTAATAATGACATTTAATAATAGAGCATTGTAGAATAAATAAAAAATATCTAAAAAAATTATGGAGTGGATTATAAAACAAACGATCAAGGAAAACCATTTTAATATTTTAAAAATACCATTGATGAAATCACTCAAAATAAAAAGTGTAATAAAAAATACTTTTGAACAAAGGATAATAGAAATATTTTTTTCAAATAGGTAATATATATATATTTCCAAATATTGGGGGAATAATTGGAGGGAAGTTAAAATCATGACATGAAATAAAAAGAGATTATTTCTAGAGGATGGATATTATTCCGAATGTCATCAAATTTTATAAAGGAATATATACATAAATATAATTTCCTAAAAAATAATGAGGATAGTAATTGTAATATCATAACATAATATGATAAAAAAACTCAAAAAACCATCATTTTATTAGAACAATCATGATTTAATAAAAGAAAAATAGTTAATAGAAATAACATACTAACATCATAATTCAATTTTTAAGTATGATTTGAAATGGGTTTTATGTGATAGAATTAAAAAATCTTACAAAATAGAGTTTAAATTCAATATAATAAAATCATAGGGTATTCCATACACAACTGATAAGAATAATATTAAAAAAGATGAATCACAACTCAATAAACAAAAAATTGAGTTAACAATAATACTTAACTTTAATCTAGCTTAGGTGAACATGTTATGACCTCATGTTAAACAAAAATAATTATTTTAATCACTTATTTAATAACTTTATTCATATATATAACCTTTTATAAACAAAATTAATAATCATTTATTAAAAATATATTATTTAGTTATATTTTATTTTAATAATTAAATTTTATTAGATTCGATTGTATGTTCATTACTAGTTTCGTAAGATCAGGGTCAAGTCTTATATATAAATTATAATTTCATAATTATTAGTTAATTATAGGAACTTAAAATAGACTAGTTTTAGTCATTTATAATGTTATAATTTCATTTAATAATTATTTTAGTTATGATTCATGATGACGAAGTTGGTGATAGACTTTATTTGATGATTTCTAATGATCAAAAGAGTAGAACAATAATAATTAGTAAAATTGTAATATAAGATTCCAAAACTATAAACAAAATATTATTTTCTTATTAATTTATAACAAAACAATTATTTATGTTTCTATAGTCATACATGATAGATATTTATATCATTATTCAAGTATGTGGTTAAACAAATTCAAACAAGAAGAAGTCATAATATATAGGTGAGTATGGTTGAGAATAAAATTTTATTGAAAAAATATAATTATTAAATAATCATAATATAATTATTTATTTCTTTACCATTTTAATCATATTTTTGGAGATTTAAAACAATACAACATGAAAAATAAAATACATGACTTTGATGGAGGCTGTTTTTCGTATGTATGCATAAAGGACATGTACATTTCGATAGAATAGTAGAAAGATAAGTAATGATTAATAATATATTAATCATACTAATGTTATAAATTTTATATAAATCCATTAAATTACACATTTTACCATAATTTCAATTAGGTTATGAAATACAGATCATGTTGCTGATGGAGGCAGTAGTCCTCACATAACAAAAGATGCATTTTCATATTTCGAATGGTTGAGAGAATGGTAAAAAATAGTTATCCCATAAAGATAGAAACAGTTTAACGTACTTAATGTATATGTGATGATTTATTTATGGGTATATTTTATTTGGATAAGGAAGAATAAAATGAATGTAAATAAAATGGAAAAGGAGTAACTGATAATTTTACCCCACTCTTTTGAAAAATTCATTTTCTAATTTGATTAAGGCTTCGAGAGAAGGTATTTTGAGTGAAAAGAACCTATAAAAGGTTTAAATGAGTTTTTAAAAGTTATTTAGGAATATATATGTTATATATTAGAGGAATGGGGTGTGTGGATAATAATTTTTGGTTATGGATCCATTTATAATTAATGAAAATAATATTTTCTTAAATACTCATTTACAATAATGTCATGGTACTATTTAAGGTAAATTGATAAAAATATAAAAAATAATGAAATTTGGGACATTTTGAGGTATAATATATTCTAATACATTACTTTTAGTCAAAGTTTGAGTGATTTTATGGTTTTGAATTTTCTTTTACCTCCAAATTAACTTTTACCACATGAAGTCATTTTTAACCTCGATAGTTTATTTTAATGGAAAAAATTAAAATTGACCTTAATAATTAATTTGAACATGATTATTTAGAATATGTGAATAATTTTAGCAAATAATATATCTAATGGTGGGAAAAATAAATTTTAAAATTAGTGCACATATTGAATAGAAACCATTTTTTAGAAAGAAGTTTATTTTAATGCTTGAATTTTCTGTTTATGATAAAATTATTAATTTATTTAATTTTAAAAATATTATTAGGTTTATGATAATAAAATAATAATTATTTGAATTAAAAATATATCCATAAATGAATTTTACAAATATAATATTTTATTAAACGAAATGAAAAAAACAATTATCGGAAATTATTACTTAACTTCTTAAAAGATCAGCCAATGGTTGTCTAAATTCAATATAGTATATTAAAAATTTATAGAATATATTAATAAATCAAAATTTGACTAATGAAAAGGTTTTATGTAATTTTATGAATTTATTTTATAATGAAAAATTCATAAAATTTAATGTTTTGGTAAAAACTATTTTTTTTCAGAATTCAAGTAAAAATATTTTTATTGAAAAAATCAAAAAAATTAACCACAATATAATTTTTAAGAGAATAAATAAAAAATGAATATAATTTTATAAAATTATTTTTATAAAATTTATATAATTAATTTTTAAGTTAAAATAAAAAAATAAACAGAAACTGTTTTAATTGAAAAATGTTTTTTTTATGTTTTCATAATATTATTAAATTTTAATTTTAATTTAATTTACTTTAATATATTATTTTATATATTATAATACTTTAGATTTTTTTAATTTAATTTGTTATGATTTAATATAAATTAGGTTAATGATATTTTTATTTGATAAAAAGCTTTCCTTTTTAGTATTAGACCATATTAATTATTTCCCCCCAAAATGTATGCAATTTTAGTCAAGTAACATTTTATATTTACTAGTGGTTTTATTATTATTGTAGTATTTTTTAATAATATTCATCTAACATGTCATGGAACATATAGTCTGATGATGTGTGTAAAAAAACTACCCAAAATATTATTTATTTTGAGATAAATATATACCAAAATATTAGGGTGTTACCCATAGGTTAAAAAATCCTTCTAAACCAGTTTTCCCACATAACATTATATTCAATTCCAATGGACTATTCATTCGTTCATTTTTTCCACTATATTTATATAGATTTATATTTTAGACATGTACACCGCATTAAAAAATTTTAGCAAAAATATTATTTCATGAAGAAAATGATACCTATACTTTTATGTTGACTACATATTGATCATTAAATAATACATGGATGTTATTTATTCTCGATAAAGGTATTTCATTATATTATTAACCATTATTAGTCTTTATGGAATTAAATTTACTTTCATTTTTTTAATAAATATATGGGTTTAGTTGTTTATAGACTTTAATTTATGTTTAAACTCAAAGAATTTCATATTGAGAATGGATTTTTCATTCTCTATTGATTTCAGTTTGATATCACAATCCTTTACCGTTTATTTAAATTGATCTTCCGGAATTCTTGTCTTTTCTTATTGAAAAAGGTTAATATATTTATTCCTCTTAGACTTAAACTCAAGATGAACATTTTAAGTAGAAATTACTTATTATGATGCATGAATTTTTTCTTTAATATTTTTCTTATCTTATTCTCTCGTGAATTTTATGGTGCAATTCATTTTAAAAAATTTATAATATTTCTACAATATCCACTTTCATGATATTTAAGGATTCTACTTTTTAGAGATATTATTATAGGATTGTTCTCTTTATTTCAAATCCATCTCTAGCAATTCATTTTCATATTCTAAGTGGGTGATATCGTCCTATATATTTATAAATTTTTTCAAAAAAATAATATTGTTTTTATTTGTGAACATTATATAGAATATATTCTTGTATAACAACTTACTCGTCTTGGAAATCCTTAGAGTTGTGATATTCACCAATGGTGTGAGGTTCATTTTCAACCATGCTATATTTTTTTATCAGGATTACTTCATTGGGAACCTAATTTTTCTTCCTTTATTCATAAATAATTTATATTATTATCAGCACCATATTTAATAGATAACATAATATTAATTTTGAAAACAATACTTTCACTTTTATTACATTAAAATAGAGGAGATTCTATTCTATTTTATTATTCTTTTCGCAGCATCATTCCATGAATTTTATTACTTTTATATATATTAATAATCATATATTCTAAGGTTTCTTTCAAAGGGTATTCAACAACTTCTTCAAATGTATTTATCATGTAGAATTTAGAAAATAAATTTAAATACTAAAAATTTAAATAAATGAATCCAACAAAGGTGTTACCTCACAGTAATACCAATTGATATGATTACACAATGATGTGTCCAACACTGTGGGGGGGGGGGTGATTCAGTGTTGATGTTCAGTTAAAAAATTTTAATTTTATAAATCTAGAAAACATTCACATATATAATGAGTGTATATATTTCTTTATCTATATCTCATTGGTCAGTATGTATGAAAATATGGTGATCAAACACAAGAGAATAATTGTATTTATTAAGCAGGTTTACCTAATTACAGATGACTACATCTCTGGTGTACGGTGTTTTTTAAACCACACACATACACACACCCAATCCTTCATACTTTAAAAGAAATCATGATAAAGTTTAGGGGAGTAGACACATTATCCTAGAAGTGACTAATTATAATAAAACAAAGGGTCCACTATCCATTTTTATAAAATAATGAACTTTCACTTCAATAAAAAATTCCTCTATTGGATAATTTTCTTTAAAGACTATTTGAATTGATCTTTTTCTTCACTTGTAACAATCATATGGGTTGCCTCAAGATTTATTAACCTTCAATATTTTATAAAATTTATTTAAAAATATAAAATAGAATATTTTAGTCATGATAAATTATCTCTTTGGTATGTTTGAATATCTAATAGATTCAAGATTCTCACTTATTCGTCTAAAAAAATCTATCGGCTTGGATATAATTTTGGTGAATATGGATGTATACTATCACCCTCTCATTCTTATTCCATTATTTATTATAAATGTTATGATTTATTCATGAAACACTTGAAATTATTCTTTATTTTACTTCATAGGATTATAAGGTGCATGTGAGGTTAGATCTACATCTATCTTCCTCTATATCTTTAACTTACAAAATATTTATCACCACACAATCAATTCACACTTAGAATTACCACCCTCTTATCTTTCTAAATATATATATTTTAAATTCCTTGAACATTTAATGTAAATTGTTTCTACAATTGTTATCAAAACATCATCATGTACACAACTTCAACTATCCTTCTACTTAGATCTTCCAGAAGACTTAACCTCACTCAACTCATCATTTTTTTAGTTATCCAAAGACCTGTTTATTTGTTTATTCTCTATATGATACATGAAAATATCATGTATTATTTTTCATATTAATTTTCTATAAAAACGTTGTATAATTGAGTTGTTACACATTTTCATGAGTCACACAACACTACGAAATAACATATATAAAGGAGGTTTATTTTTGTTTTTCACAACTAAACATCTCACCCAAAATTATTTCCACTACAACAATAAAAACACACCAAGGCATGATTTTGTTCATTTTATAATAGTATATAGTTTAGTGAAACCCAAGATCCAAAAAATCCCTTCAATGGTTCTTACCATTTTATATAATCTTTATTCATGATCAATGAGAATTATTGTGATATTAAATTCATAAAAAAAGCACATAATAATATTTTGAATGTATTTCCTTCTTCAAATAATTAAACATTGAAACCTGATTTTTCATGAAATAACACTATCAAAAATTTCATAAGTATTGAACTCGTATGATCACTCAATGTATTATCCTTCATTTACAATTCATATGACCGATGAAGTGTTATGATGAAGGCTTATAATTATATTTAGAAGAAATATGCTCCACCTTTTTCAAATTTTCATCAAAATCATAAAGGCATATGATTCAACTCAAAGTATTATGATAAAAAATATAGAGAAATATTCTTTGATAAAGTAATATGGTTGAAAAATATTATCCAATTGAAATTAATATGATGAATTAAGAAAATAATGGTAATGTATTATAGTATCCTCAAAGACTTATGATCATCATTAAGTTAAATGATCAGAGGTAAAAATATTATAACAATGGAATTTTTATTTTTTTTTTCTAATTTTATCTCTCAAACTATAGATTCATTCAAAGGAATATATGTGATATTCAAATTATCTTTAAATAATATCAACCAAAAAAATAAACATCATCCAATGGTACTTAATCACTAGATACATTAGTTTCTATGTAAAAATACACTTTGATGATTTTTTGAAATATAACTTATCATTTCTTTAAACACCATAAACTCTTCTACCCATATTATAAACTATAGTGGAAAACACCCTCATTAATTATCACATATCTATAAATTTTAATATTAGCTCAAAACACATCATACATGATTCTAAATTCATCCAAGTATATTTTACAATGGATTGAACTCTTCTTTTCACCAAATCTTCCTAAAATTGATATAAATGTGAAATACCAAGAAAAAAAATCATTAGAACAAAATTTCAAAAAAAGTTAATAATTGTTTAAAAATATAATGGTAAAAGCTATAATAATCTAGAACCACATTTCCAATCCAGGAATGGATCTATAAGAAAATTCATTGGTAGTACTTCTAGTGTCATAAAAATATGACATAATCTCATAATTACTCTAAGATTTATATATATCTAATCAATATCCATTTTTCATAGTTCAATACATATAAGTATATAGACATGATAAATATTATTCTTTACAATGTGAACTATGGAAAAAACCAACACACTTTCATTATTTATATTATTTAATTATCTTGTAACATTTACAAGTTAGAAAAATCATAACGCCTTTATTGGTAACTCCACTAAAATGTATATTAATCTGGCCTTATTTTATTTTTTCCAATTTTGTTTTTCATTTACACATTTACACACATTTAAAATAAAAAAATAAAAAAATTGGGATCAACAAGAAACTATGTATATTAATTACCATATGAAATTCCATGTTATATAATTTCACAAGTTAGTCTAGGTAATAAATATCTACTTATTATCACATCAATCTATTATTTTTATCATATAAAATATTATACTCATGATAATGTTAATCTATAATTATAACCCATACTTTTTCATGAAGACCATCAATCAGGGAATTCTCAATGTTATACATTGTTGAAAATTTATAATTCCTCTATTTATTGTAACATCCTAGGTAAATAAAAAATATGACATTTTCATATTTATTAATATTTTTGAATTAAATATTAATTTTAATTTAAATTTAATTCTATTTGCATTTTCATACCTATCATGAAACAATGGGTTTCTCCAAAATCTTATGTTGCATACAAAGCTGAGTCATACTAAAAAATAATAATATAATATTATTTTAAATGATTGTTAACGTCTAGCCATTGTATTAGAGGGAATGAAAATAACTAACTAAAATATGATTATACATGTTTTTAAATGTTCTTTCATTTATACAATAAAATTTAAAGGCTTAAAATTTGAATGAATCCGATTTTAAGCATAAATACTCTAATATTCATTAAATTGTCGATTTACCGCCTTTTGATGACAAACCCTTTTTAAATCTTGTTTTTTTCACTTTCATATATTTTAATTGACAAAATAAAATTATTATTTATAATTAAGACATTTAAATTTACTTTTGATGATATTTTGGTTTTTTTCTAATAATGTTCAGTTTTTATGAATACTGAAAAATACTACATTTTAATTCAAAACTAACTTTTAATCTAATTTATTTATATAGTTAGATTATCTTTTTAATTTTTTTTAAAATTTAATTAGATTATGTTTTTTCCATTTAATCCAATTTTTATCATTGGATTTAATTTCACTTTGAAATTTGACATAAACAATTGTCAATCTTTTGATAGTTATTATTTCTTAAAAACACACTTCTTGGTTTTGATAATAGGAATTAATTTTAAATTAACTTCTAAAAGTCTTATGTTTTGAATTTGGAAAAATTTAATCCATATTTGGAATTAGGAGGTCCAAATTGTGTAAATAGGTAACTTTTATTTTAAGACATTATGAATAGTAACTTCAGTAAATATTTTATTTACTATGGTTAAAGGGTAAATCGGGTAAATAAGGGTAGAAAATAATATTATAATAATATTAAATTATCCTAAAACATTTATTAATCCTATTTGAGGTTACATTTCCGACCATGGGAATCCTTGGGTCGATTTGGGGACCCCATGGAGCCACTTTCAAGTGAAAATGACACTGTATAAAAATTTATTTAAAGTTATGAAAAATTTAACAAAAACATATATCTCTTAGTAAAATAATTTTTTATAATAGGATAGATAAGGTATATTTTGGACTATAAATATTAATTAGAAATCTAAAAATATTTCCTATATCATGGTATTTTATTTATAATTTTTAGACATCAAATAAATAAATTTATTTATGACACAATGATGATGTAATGATTACGTCATTAATGAATGTTTTAAATAAATGAGATTATAAATATTAAAATAAATATATTTTGAAACTTTTTATTCCATAAAAGAATTTTATGGAAGCTTAAAACTTTATATATTTTAATTAACATATGATTTTCGAAATAATTAAGTTGTTATAGATTTTTTAAAAGTCTTGATATGATTAGTTCATAAATTGAAAAAAATTACTTTTTAAAATTAATAATATTTTATTAAATGATAAAATAGACCTAAAAATGTTAGATACGGAAAAATTACATATATAATGTTAAAAATGTCATTAATTATCCATTTTGGGTAACTTATAATTTTATATTAAATATATTAACCATATAGTATGAATGTACAAAAAGAAATGGTAAAAGTTCAATTAGTTAACTAAAGGTTAAAGCTAAAATATGAGGTTAAATTTATACTCTAAACATGTCTATAACCCATTTTATGAGAGTAATTTGAATAATACTAACATTATCTTCTAATTAAATGAGTTGAGTTCCTTTTGAAATATAAATTCAGTTTATAATAAATAATATTTTCAAACAATCCTAAAGAGACCCTCATCCCCCTTATAAAAAGCCATCACCTCTAAACAATACTCACACCTCTCAATCCCCATTGGATCATCCAAAATCTATCAAAATAAGCTCCCAAAATATCTCTATTCCACCTAGAACCCTTAACTTAGGCGGAAGGCACTTTAAGAAACCCTTTTGGTTCAAACCAAAGGCAGTTACCCAATATAAAGGTAACATCTTCCCTCAAGTTCTCTTATTTTATTCTTTTTCTTCACACAATATGATTTTTTTATTATTTTTTAAGTAAAAAAACCAGTATCCTCAAAATACTAGGTTTTTTTATGATAAGTATTCTAACTACACATCCACACACCTCCATCTAATGGATACAAGCATACTATTTCTGTGGACGACGAACTACTACCTCACGGAACGATAATTATTCAATTATCTTCTACCTCCTCTTATGGTGGCCATTAATATAGAACCATATTTTTATGTGATATATATTATAGTTATATTATCTCTATGCTTATGTATTTTTCTTATATATCATACCTTTATGGTTTCCATAATGGGTAAATACGATAATTTCATTTTAGGAAGTACGGACTACCACCCCCTCAAAGAGATATGACTCGTTCATACCATACATGGAACAAAAAAGTATGGTGGTAATTAACTTATTTAATTTATATAAAATATGATATTATACTGGAATAATAATATAACTATTTATCATTTGGTTTTATTCTTTTAAAAATGAAAAAAATGAAATGAAAGTAGCGTTCATCTGTACGTAAAACTTACCATCTCCATGAATGATGCATTTAATTTCATATATCCAAATGATATGGACTAATAAAAATTCATATATAATGGATATAC
This sequence comes from Viscum album, assembly GCA_963277665.1. Taxonomy (NCBI): domain Eukaryota; kingdom Viridiplantae; phylum Streptophyta; class Magnoliopsida; order Santalales; family Viscaceae; genus Viscum; species Viscum album. The sequence continues at coordinate 681,923,429 of OY728165.1, forward strand.
ATGATTAATATGATATCTAAATCATGATTATCATTTTAGAGATAATGGTATTTTTACCACAATGACAATTTGTAATTATAATAAGTTCATTTTTGACTCAAGATCCGAACATCGACAAAATGTCCAATACGAACTCAAATAATTAACTAATTTTTATAGAAAGGAAATAAGTGACGTAAAATGAATAATAAACATGAAAAGGTTTCTTAATCAAGTAGAAATTAACTTATGTTTTTGATTTAAGAAATTAAATAATGAACGAGTTAAGTCAGACATGAGGTAAGAGACTTTGTCTCAATATCCTTTCATTGAGGAATGTTTTAATAATATACACTTCTTTCATTTATATGGTTTATAATAAACCACTTTGAATTTTAATTTCATTTAAAGGGAATCTTTTTTCTATGAAACATTTTACTAAAAGACAAAAGAAATTTTTTTAACCTTTGCGGCGACAATGACATACCCTCCGCTGTAATCATTTTTTGGATTCCTCTATAAGCCTTAATGTTATTTTAAATGAAAAAGAAACCCCTTATTCTGTTTTTGGGTGTTTTGGTATTGAAAATGGTTTTTCAAATGGATTGATTATTTCAATGTCTTGAAATGATTTATTTTGATTTCAAATGAAATGTTATTAGTTAAATGTTTATATTTGAAATTTTTTATGTGTTATGATTTTATAATGGTACTTGGAAATTTAACGGGTGGTTACGTGATAAACCAAATACAGGTGGTGCCATGATAAACTAGGATGGGTGGTTGAATTATATCATCCAATTAATTTAGTATGGAAGCTGACTGTATGGCTATTCCATTTAGTGATATGTGTGGAAGTCGGCCGTATGGTTATTCCATTTAAGTATGTTTATGTCTCCAGTTACCCTTTTTTTATATGTTCTTTCTATGGGTTTTATGGTAATATTTTGGTTATAAAAGGGTATGCAATGAGATTTTATTCATTAAAGAGTATTTCCTACTTCATAAAGGTGAAAATTATTACTTATGATAAAGTATACATGTTTTATTACCTATTTTGAAAAACTAACATTTTTCCTACTTTGTATATCCCTTACTTAGATTTTTGTACTCATCCCAAGTTTTTTAAATGTTTATCACATCACTTAAAGGGTAATAGGGTCATGGATGAGATCAAAGAAAAGTCATGATGATTAAAACATAGAACTAAACATGTTTCTTTTCTTTTAAGAGTTTTTATTTTATGAAAAAATGGATACTAATTAGAATTGTCTACATGTAATTTTCTAATTGTTATGTATATTTTATGACCTAATTATATAAAGATTTAAACTAGAAAAGACATTAAATGTTAATTATTAAATTAATTCAAGATTATATAATATTTAATTCTGGGGCCTTACAGTTGGTATCAGTGGTCGGTTTATAAAACTTTAAGAGTTAAGATATTGTTAAATTAATATCCATAAATTAATTTATTGTAATATTGCAATGATATAAAATTTTAATATTACCGTGTTTCATTGTCTAAGATATTTTTTTCATAATGATTTTTCAGAGAGGAAATAGAGCAGCTATGCTGAGAAGACATATAGAGGGATATGACCTTCCAAATCAGCATCCTGATATGGTCGGAATCAACATTGAATATTTTTATGAAGTATTGGCTTAGTTGACTCAGATATTGGTTCTGTTTATTGATGATAGTTTGGTTTAATCCAAAATTAAAGAGGAACATGAAGGGCATTTAAGGTTTTTTCTTGGAAACCTTAAAAGAAAATAAATTTCATGGGAAATTTAGCAAGTGTAAGTTTTAGTTACAAAAAAGTTCATTCCTTGGTCACATTGTTTCAAAAAATGGGATAACTGTTGATCCTACTAAAACAAAAGCTGTTAAAGAATGGCCAATGCCTACAAATATAACTGAGATTCATAGTTTTCTTGATTTTCAGGCTATTACGGAAGGTGTGTTGAGAGTTTTTCATATTTATCTATCCCACTGAGTTATTTAACTAGAAAAGGTGTTAAGTTAATTTGGAGAAGAGAATGTGATGATTGTTTTTAGGAATTTAAGATAAGATTGGTGAATGCTCTAGTTTTGTAATTACCTTCTAGATATTGAGAATTTATTTTCTACAGTGATGCTTCGTTGAATGGACATGGATGTTTCCTTATACAGAATGATCAGGTATTTGCTTATGCTTCACGTTAGTTGAAACCTAATGAGTTAAATTACCCTACACATGCTTTGGAAATAGTTGTTATTGTTTTTTGCTTTAAAATTTTGAAGGCATAATCTATATGGATTAAAATGTGAAATATATACTGGCCACAAGTATATTTTCATTCAGAAAGAATTGAACATGAGACATAGGATATGGCAGGAATTAATCAAGTATTATAATTGCACGATTCATTACCATCCAGGAAAGGAAAATAAAGTGGAAGATGCTTTGAGTCAAAAAAGTAATGTTACATTAACCATGTTACGTTTGGAATAAGATCATTTGATGGAAGATTTGATGAACTTTGTAATAAAAGTTGTTTGTGTAGAAAATTCCTCTATTTTATTTTATGTGGAATAGAAATCATCTTTATCATACAAAATTAGTCAAGCACAGAAGAAAGACAATGAGTTGAAAAAAAAGGTAGAGTTGGTTCAAAAGGGTAAGTTTCCTGAATTTTACATTGATAATGATTTTATTTTGAGATTTGGGAAGAGATTATGTGTGCCTTATGATTCAAAGTTGAAGAAAGAGTTATTATCTGAACCACATAGTTCTAGGTTTTCAGTTCATCCTGGAAGTACTAATATGTACAAAGATCATAAGGAGTATTATTGGTGGGATGGAATGAAAAAAGATATTTATGACTTTATTGTGAAGTGTTTAACTTGTCAACAGGTTAAAGAAGAGTGATAGTTACAAAGAATAATTCTTCATCCTTTACCGATGCCAAAGTGGAAATGGGAAAATGTGTCCATGTATTTCATCATGGGATTACCAAATACTTCTCTAGGTAATAATGCAATCTAGGTTATTTTTGATTGATTGACTAAATATAATCATTCCCTTCCTATTTGAGATACTTTTTCTCTAGATAAACTTTCTCGGTTGTATGTTAAAGAGATATTCAGGTTTCATGGAGTTCCCCTCTCTATTGTATCTGATTATAATCTCAGGTTTACTTATAACTTTTGGAAAGGCCTTCAAAAGTTATTGGGTATTGAATTAAATTTTAGTATAACTTTTTATACACAATTAGATGGGTAGTTATAAAGAACAATCCAGAAATTGGAAGATATGATACGTGCATGCTCATTAGATTACCATGGATGTTGGGACCAACATCTTTCTTTGGTTGAATTTTCTTACAATAACAGTTTTCATTACAATATATAGATGGCACCATTCGAGGAATTATATGGAAAACGATGTTGAACTCCATCTTTTGGGATAAAGTAGGTGAAACTAAGTTGATGGGACCATAATTGGTAGATGAAATGGCAGAAAAAGTTAAATTGATTCAGAAGCACATGAGAACAACTCAGAGAAAGTACAAAATTTATGCGGATAACCAGAGGAAGGATCTTTATTTTGAGGTAGGTGATCATATCTTTCTCAAATTTTCTCCAGGGAAAAGTGTGATGCGTTTTGGTATGAAGGGAAAGCTGAGTATGAGGTTTATTGTACCTTATGAAATCCTAGAGTAAGTTGGATCAGTTCCCTACAAAGTGGGTTTACCTCAAATTTTATCAAAGGTACAAAATGTTTTACATGTTTCACTGTTGAGAAAGTATATACCAGATCCATCTCATGTTTTGAGTCTTGAGGTCGTTTAGTTGGAAGAGTATCTCTCTTATGAAGGAAAACCAGTCCAGATTATTGAACAAAGAGAGAAAGTGTTGCGGAATAAGGTAATTCATCAGGTAAATGTTTTGGGGAAAAACTATATGGATGAAAAGGCAACGCGAGAATTATAAAATTCTACAAGGGATAAATACCCCCACTTATTTGATAAATGAATAGAATTTTGGGGACGCAATTCCCAAAAGGGGGGAAGGATGTAACAATATAGGTAAATAATGGATATGATATTTTTATATTTATTAATATTTGTGAATTAAATATTAATTTTACTTTAAATGGGAATCTATGTTCAATGGCATACCTGACACACATCAATGAGTTTCTCCAAAATCTCACATTTCATACAAGGCCGAGTCATACTAAATAATAATAATATAATATTATTTTAAATGGTAGTTAATGTCTAGACATTGTATTGGTAGGAATGAAAAAAACTAACTAAAATATGATTATACATGTTATATATATATTTTTACATTTATCAAATAAAATTTAGAAGCTTAAAATGTGAAAGAATCCAATTTTAAGAAAAAATACTCTAATATTCTTTAAAAGGTAGATTTACCACCTTTTGATGGATAAACCCAATTAAATATAGTTTTTGTCACTTTTATTTTTATATTTGAAAAAATAAAATTTTTCTTTAGAATCGGGACATCAAAATTTACATTGGATGAAATTTTGGTATTTTTCCAATAATGATCATTTTTTCTGAATAGTGAAAAATACTGCATTTTAATTCAAAATTGCCTTTTAATCTAATTTATTTATATGGTTAGATTATATATTTAATTGGTTTTAAAGTGTAACTAGATTATATTTTTACCATTTAATCCATTTTTTTCATTTTATGTAATCTCACTTTGAAATTGGACCTAAACAGTTGTCAATCTTTTGATAGTTATTATTTCTTAAAAATATGATTCTTGGTTTTGATAACGGGAATTAATTTTAAATTAATTTTTGAAACTTATATGTTTTGAATTTGGAAAAATTCAATCCATATTTGAAATTAAGAGGTAAAAATTGTTTAAATCGATATCTTTTATTTTAAGGCATTATGAATTGTAACTTCAGTAAATATTTTATTTACCATGGTTAAATGGTAAATCTGGTAAAAAATGGTAAAAATAATATTATAATAATATTAAATTTTCCTAAAGCATTTCCTAATCCTATTGGAGGATACATTTCTGACCATGGGAATACTTTGGTCTATTTTGGGACCCTATGGAGACACATATAAGTGAAAATGACACTCTCGAAAAATTAATTTAAAGTTAACGATAATGTAACATAAACATATATCTCTTAGTACAATAATTTTTATAATGGGTCATATAAGTGATATTTTTGACTATAAATATTCATTATAAATATAAAATTATTTCCTATATCATGGTATTTTATTTATAATTTTTATACGTCAAATAAATAAATTTATTTATGACACAATGATGATGTATTTATTACGTAATTAATGAATGTTTTAATTAAATGGGATTATAAATATTAAAATAAGTCTATTTTGAATCTTTTTTTGTCAAACACGAATTTAATGGATGTTTATAACTTTTTATCTTTGAATTAACGTTGGTTCTTAGAAATAATGAAGTTATTATAGATTTTTTAAAAGTCTTGATATGAATAGTTTATAAATTGACATAAATGAGTTTTTAAAATGAATACTATTTTATTAATTAATAAATAGTCATAACAATCTAAGATACTTACAAATTACATATATAATTATAAAATTGTTATTAATGATCCATTTTGGGTCACTTGGCATTTTATTGTAAATATATTAACCATATAGTATCAATATACAAGAGGACATGGTAAAAGTTAAATTAGTTAACTAAAGGTTAAAGTTAAAATATAAGGCCATGTTTATGCCCTAAACATGTATAAAACACATTAGATGAGATTATTTCAAACAAAAATCACCTTATATTCGAATTAAATGATTTTGGGACCTTTTGAAATCTAGATTAAGTTTATTATAAAATAATATTTTCAAACATTCATAAAGAGCCCCTCCTCCACCTTATAAAAAGCTATCACATCTAACTATTACTCACACCTCTCATGCCCCCTTGTATCATTAAAACTCTACCCAAATAAGCTCCCAACATCCCTATATTTCACATAGAACCCTTAACTTATGAAGAATGAATTTCAATAAATCCTTTTGTTTCAAACCAAAGGGAGTTACCTAACATAAAGGTAACGTATTCCCGAGAGTTCCCTTCTTTTATTTTAGTTATTCACTACCTATGCTCTTCTTAATCTTTGTTTACATAACAACACCAGTATCCTTAATATACTAGGTTGTTTTTATGAGAACTATTCTAACTATACTTCCACACACCTCTATCTAATCGATACGAACATACTGTCTCTGTTGAAGGTGAACTACTGCCTCATGAAACGATGATTGTTGAATTGTCTCATCCACCTATTATGGTGGAAATTAAGATGAAAATTTATTTATATGTGATATATATTATATTTATATTGTCTCTATTCTTCTATATTTCGTATTTATAACATAACTTTTTGGTTTCCATAATAGGTAAATATGATAATTTCATTTGAGGAAACACGAACTACCTTCACCTCAAAGTGATAAGACTCGTTCATACCATACATGGAACGCATAAAGGATGGTTTTAGTGAAATTAAGTAATGTATAAAAAATATGATATTATACTGTAATAATAATATAACTATGAATCATTTGGTTTTCATTTCTTTAAAAATGAAAAAAACTAAATGAATGTAGCGTTCATGCATATGTACGGCTTACCGTCTCAATGAACAGTGAATTTCATTTTCATATATACAAATGATATGGACTATTATAAATACATATATAATGGATATATATGATATATATGATATCTAACTCATGAATATAATTTTGGAGATAATTAAGTTTTGACCACATGGATAATTTGTAATTATAACAAGTTCATTTTTGACTCAAGTTCCAAACATCGAAAAAATGTCCAATATGAACTAAAATAATTAACTAATTTTTATATAAAGGTAATAAGTGAAATAAAACGAATAATAAACCTGTAAAAGTTTCTTAATCAAGTATAAATTAACTTATGTTTACTATTCAGGAAATTAAAGAGCGGACGAGTCAAGTCAGACACGAGGTAAGGGACTTTGTCTCAATATTCTTTCATTGATGAATGTTATGATAATATACACCTCCTTTATTTTATATGGTGTATAATTAACCCCTTTGACTTTTAATTTCATTCAAATGGATTTTTTTCTATGAAATGTTTTACAAAACAAGAAAAGGAATTTTTTTAATGTTTGCGGTGACAATGACCTCTCTGCCGCCGTAATAGTTATTTGGATTCCTTTATAATCCTTAATGTTTTTTAAAAATAAAAAATAAACCCCTTATTCTATTTTTGGGTATTTTGTTATTGAAAGTGGTTTTTGAAATGGACTGATTATTTCAATATCTTGAAATGATATATTGTGATTGCAAATGAATGGTTATTAGTGAAATGTATATATTTGAAATATTTTATGTCTTATGATTTTGTAATGGTACTTGGACATTTGACGAGTTGTTATGTGATAAACCAAATGAAAGGTGGTGCCATGATAAACTAGGACGGGTGGTTACATTATAACCTCCCAGCATTGGGTATGGAAGTAATCCATATAGCTATTCCATTTAGTGATATTGTGTATGTCGACCATATGTTTATTCCATTTAAGTATGTTTATGTCCCAAGTCATATTTATATGTTTTTTTGTGATATCTATGGGTTTTATAGTAATATTTTGGTTACAAAAGGGTAAGAAATGGACTTTTATTCATTGAAGACTATTTACTACTTCATAAAGGTCAAAAGTATTAATTATGATAAAGTAATCATGGTTTACTTTTTTTAAAAAAACTAACAGTTTTTTTGTGTCAAGTATGGGATAAAGGAAAAGTCATGATTATTAAAACATAGAACTAAACACGTTTCTTTTCTTTTAAGAGTATTTATTTTATGATAAATGGATACTGAGAAGAACTATCTACATGTAATATTCTAATTGTTATGTATATTTTATGACCTAATTCTCTAAAGTTATAAACCTATAAAGATCCTCAATGTGAATTATTAAATTAATTCAAGAATATGTAATGTTTAAGGATGGGTCCTTATATTTATAAAATATATGTAGTACAAATGAATGATTGAAACTTGAGATAACATTTATTATAAAACATTGATACAACCCTTTAAAAATAATCAATATATCATAAATAAAAACGAAAAGTACAAAAAAATCATAAATGTAATATGATCATTATCAATATAACAATTTTTGTTTCATTATTAAATTATTTTAATCCCTATTAATAAATATGTAAGTTTATTAAAACAAATATAGTGACATTTTGTTTTTAAACTATAGATAAATAATATTAATGATATTATCAATGAAAAATGCAATATATTTTCCATATTTTCTAGAATTATATGATTATGGATGAAATAAAGTCCTCCAATAGGATTTGTTAATGTGTTTTATTTATTTTAGGGTCTAACCCCAATGTTTTATCCTGATATTTCACATTTTACCTAACTGAGGTGATAAATTTTTCCATTGTTAGTATTCATAATGACTAAAAATTAAAGGGAAATATTTAAATATTTTGGACATTGTCATGAACCATCCCTCAAGGCCCATGCCATGACTACCCCAAGCCCACCTTCCATAGGGTAGGGGATGTCGACTAGCACCAGAAAGGCGTATCACTAATATGGGAAGAAATTGCCTTTTTAACCTGCACAGACTCATAGTCAAAGAACACAACAAGAAGCAACCATAATGTAAACTGTTGTAGTAAAAGTGTGTTTAATGTAATGGGGCCGGAATACAAGCCCAACTGAAAAGTATAAACCCAACTGAAAATTGAAAAACAGCTCCTGGATCGTCCACCGAGTATCCTACGTGAAGGGTAGGTACAACTCATGATCAGTGGTCCCTGCATCACATCATGTGAAATGGTCCACCACAAAGAACCATCCAGACCTGGCTCCCTCATCCTCAATCACTATTGTTCGTCATCTGCACAAGACACAACAAGGTGTGGACATAACCCATGCAGGGGTTGAGTATAACGATACTCAGAAGGGACCCCAAGACCCTAATAGTTCATCCAGAGTTCAACAAAGGAAATACCACAAAGAAAGACCTAAATCTCAAAACATGAATCAATAGACATCAACACTACTTAGGTATATGCCCGTCCATATTTCTAAGTTATCAAGATATACTCATCTCACACATGAGGGAAAAGGACCTCAAAGGTAACAACATGAAGTTATAAGTACCACACAGGTAACACCACGAAGATAGAGGTACCACACAGGTAACACCATGAAGAAAACACCATGAAGGTAAAAGGACCACATAGGTAACACAACAAATCTAGAATAACCACACAGGTAACACCACGAATATAGAAGTACCACACTAGAAACACCACAAAGATAGAAGTACCACACATGTAACACCAAGAAGATAGAAGTACCACACATGTAATACCATGAAGATAACACCACGAATGTGAAAAGACCCAGATCACAATCAGGTATAACTTAAGTACAGAAATATAGATGATTAGTCATAAGGATTGATCATCTTATTCTATTAAGAAGCACTGTTGCTGACTAACAAAGGATCGATAGGTAATAACTCCCGCTGACCCACACAGGATCTGACCCACTCAGGATCAGTATGCGTTGACCCACATAGGATCGCAGATCACTGACGCAAACAAGATCCATGTGTGCTGACCCACATAGGATAGCTGAGCACTGATCCACGTCGATATTCTTCCTTCAAGTTAGATCCTTCCATATGATTCCTCGCACCCGGTGCACTCGAGTTCTATTTAATCTACCCCTCGAGATATCTTTCATACCTCTACTTCCACTAAACTCCACAAAGGAGTAACCTAAAAGACCACCATGTCGTAAGGGTTCCAACAGGATAGATGATGCGTCATTCAGATTCTCGGTCTGTGAGTTATTAGAATTTTAGTTATGAGGGCCCAATTAGATTCAGGTTCAATCCAACCCATCTGTACTCCAACTATCACTAAACCCCAAGTGGAGTATATCAATAGGACCGTCTTCCTCCAAGGGTCCTATCACCATAGGCAGTTTGTCAAATGAACGCCTGGTTATCAAGATATGGCCCTTTAAGTGTTTTTGGGTCCAGTCCAACCCGGTTTGGGCCGACCTGACTCGGTTTGGGTCTGACCCAGCTGGGCAGGGCTACGGAAGGCTCAGCCTGCTGGGCCATGTCCAACCCGACCTCCAAGGGGGTATGGACCGACACAAAAGTGGGGAGGCCCGCTGGCTCGTGCGGCCCAAACTGTGGTGGTGCGGCCCACTGGCCTCGTGTGGCCCGACCCGCAGTGGAGCGCGACCCTAATTGAGGTGGAGTGCAGCCTGACCTGAGGTGGAGCACGACCCGACTCGAAGTGGAGCACGACCCAACTCACGGTGGAGCGCAGCCTACAGGTGGTGCAGTCCTACTGGAGCGGGGCCCACCCAAGCCGACATGGGGGGGGTGAGACCCTCGGTCTTCCCGAACGGCCCTGAGGCCATTCAACTTGTGAAATGACAGTGCCTCAGGGGCGCCTCCTGGTTTCCACAGAACCTCCTGGAGGCGCAGGTTATTCCTCCTCAGTGGCTTCTGTCGTGACCCCATGCTCACCAGCAGTACACTGGTCACACCGCCCTCCCCTTCTGCGATGGACCGAGGTGCCAACCGCATTCTTCGACCGCCGTGGCTAACGAGCGACACCCCCTTTCTCTCTGGCGGAGCGTGACGGTGCACCACACCTCCTCCGTGACTTTCCAGTGCTAGCCGATCCACTCACCTCCATGGATTAGTGTCACGACCTTCTCTTAATTCACACAATGTCCCTCTACCTCCATCATAGCCAGTCGTTACCACCACACCGATGATATTCCATGAAGAACACAAGGGTATCAAGGTAGTAGAGGGTTCAAAGCAGGTTCGTTAGGACTGCACCCTTCATATTAGTTTTTAATAATGAGGGAGGATTAAAGGATTCAATAATCAATTGAATTAAAAAAAATAAAATCCCTACCTAAAGAATGATGAAGAATGCCCATGATTTTCGAAGTGGGTTGATGTTCGTCTTCCCCGCAACAAGCTTCCAACGACACCGCTCGTACATCATCTTTAGGTTTGTGGTTCATTGTCACCCCTCACTGCCCATTGGAACTAGATCCATCGTCCAAGGGTTTGGCATCATGACATTTTACCAGCACTTCATCGCTTGGTGAATTAGTGCCAACACCTCTCCCCAAGCTCTATATAAATAAGAGGAGGGGGGAGGAGTGTCTAATGCTCATAGAATTTATAAGGGTTCATTAACAGGAACCATTTTAAATTATAACTACACAGTTACATAGGATTTTAAGGGTTAAGTTAATAAATGGATTAACACATCGCTAGTCCCACGTTTCCACTTGTCCGTTGGAGGAAAAAAAAGAAGTAAAATGAAATAATAAATTTATTTTATTTATTAATTTAAAAAGTCCCATAATCTATCTTTTTATCCCAACCTACTACGGTCAGAATGAATCCTTCTATAAGAGAATCCCGGCCCTACAGACTCAATAGTGCCCTCAGATTTTTAATCTGAGCACCAGTTTAAAAGTTAGAAAACACCACTCACGCATTTACTAAACGTACCTTAAAAAATGTTCAGAAATTCATTTTGGGAAAATTGGGTCTCAGAATCATGCGCCGTCAATTTTCATAGACTCTTAATAATCCCCTATAATTAAAAAAAGTACATGGAAAATCTGGGTCTTTACATTCTCTCCACTGTAGGTTTTTTCATCCCGGAAATCTACAACATAGACTAAGAAAACAAATGGGGGTATTGAGCATGAATCTGAGCCTCCCACTCCCAAGTGCTCTCCTGGAGGTTCTTAAACTACCAACGAACATGAACCAGAGGTATTGACCACCCACGAAGGACTCCCTCCTATCTATCCTCAATCTATACTGGAACCTCCTTAAATGTTTTCCTATCATCAAAGTTCATCTCGCCGTGGTCGATGATGTGAGATGGGTCATGCAAGTATCTACTCAGCTAGGATATGTGGAAGACGTCTTGAACCCTCTCCAGCTGCGGTAGAAGTTCCAAGTGGTATTTCACCTCACCAATCCTCTGAAGTATTAGAAATTGTCTGATAAACCTTGGTGATAACATTCCACCTCGGCCAAATCTCCGCAAACCTCATTGAGGTGGGACCCATAAGAAGACATAGTCTCCCTCCTCGAACTCCAAAGATCTCCACCTACTATCAGCATAAGACTTTTGTCTGCTCTTTGTTGTCTTTATCCACTTCTGGATGATATACACCTTCTCAGTGGTATCCCATACCACTTCTAGACCCATAAATGCTGACTCCCCTAGGTCCGTCCAATGTAGAGGTGATCTTCAAGGTCGACCGTATAGGACCTTTAATGATACCATAACAATGGTGGAGTGATAAAAATTTTTGTATGCAAACTCTACTAAGGGAAAGTGATCCTCCCAACTACGGCCAAAATCTAGGACGTAAGCATGTAGCATGTCCTCCAGTGTATGTATGGCTCACTCTGTCTGACCATCTGTCTGAGGATGAAAGGCAGTGCTCAAACACAGCTGAGTCCGGAACACCTCCAATAATCCTTTCCACAATTGAGCTATAAAACGTGCCTCATGGTCAGTGATGATTGTCAAAACCACCCCATGAAGTTTCACATTCTCTTGTACGTAGAGGGGTCCAAATCCCTCTACCGATCCTTGCTCTCGGATAGGTAAGAAGTGGGATGACTTGGTGAGTTGGTCAATGGTATCCTGGATAGAATCGTGTCCCATAGACGTTTGTGGAAGCCCAACCAGAATGTCCATGGAGATTCCATCCGACTTCCAAGATGGTACCTCTAGTTGTTGCGCTAAGCGTACTAGAAACTGATGCTCGACCTTCCCTTGCTGACAATTTAGGCATCGAGAAACTAACTCTTCCACTTATTTCTTCATCCTTGGCCACCAGTGATGACACCAAAGGTCTTGGTTCATATTATACACACCAGGATGTACCTCCAGAGGAGTCTTATGGTACTCCCTCAATAGCTCCTCCTGTAGCACCACCGGTACCATTGTATATCCTATGAAGATGATTCCAAGCTCCCCACCTTAAAAAAATATATCAGGTGCCTATCCTGAGGATATCTACGCATGTCGATCCTCGAAGTCTATGTCCCCAATATGCGCCTCTCGGACTCGCTGAAGGAGTGGGGGGAGTGACTGTTGTAGACTAAAGGTATGTTTATCTATCTCTATCCATGAAGGATATCTACAACGTGGCTAGCTGCTCAGTACCCTAACTCAGCAACTACAGACCGAACCTCATACTGAGTGCATCTGATACAACATTCCCCTTCCAAAGAGTATAAAATATCTCAATGTCATTGTCCTAGAGAAACTCTAACCATCACCGCTATCTCAGGTTCTGGTCCTTCTGGTAGAAGATATAACTGAGACTATTGTGATCAGAGTAGAGTGTAAAAATTTCGCCCGTCAATTAATGTCGCCACATCTTCTAGGTGAAGACCACTACTTCTAGCTCCATGTTATAGTTAGCATAGTTCTTATAATTCTATATCTTCTATCATGAACCATAAGAAATCACTGATCGCTCCTTCATCAAGACACATCCATGTTCGGTCCCTGATGCGTCACAATAAACTACATAACCAACGCCCTCTACTAGTAGTCTCAAGATGGGGGCACTCATCAGTCTCTACCTCAGCTCTTGAAAACTCTGCTGGAATCTCTCTATCCAAATAAAGGTTAGTCCCTTCTTTGTCAATGCTTACAAGGGTGCCGCAACCATGGAAAAGTCAGGACTGAATCTCTAGTAGTACCCATACAATCCCAGGAAACTCCAAACCTCAGTCACACTCTTGGGTGGCTCCCAAGAAAGAACAACCTCTATCTTCACTGGATCCACTGCAACTATATCCTTTAGGATAACGTGTCCCAAAAAGTGGACCTCTCATATCTGGAATTGGAACTTCGAGAGCTTACCATAAAGATGGTTCTCTTGGAGTGTATCCAGAACTATCTACAAATTATTGGCATGCTCATCCTCCGTCACTGAGTATATCAAGACGTCGTCGATGAAGACCACCACAAAGGATTGAGGTATGGCTGGAAGATCTTGTTCATGACTCCCATGAACACTGTATGGGAATTGGTCATTCCAAAAGGCATAAGTAATAACTCATAGTGGCTATACTGACATCTAAAGGCCGTATTCTACACATCCTCATCTCGTACCCTGAGATGATGATATCCTAATATGAGGTCTATCTTCAAAAACCAACGAGCTCCCTTCAGCTGATCGAAAAGATAATCAATCCTCAGAAGTGGATACTTGTTCCTCACGGTCACCTGGTTCAGGAACCGATAGTCCCCACAGTATCAAACACCCATATGCCTTATTGGAAAACAAAATCGGGGTTGCCCATGGAGAAACACTGGGCTTTATAAACCCATTCCTCAGCAAGTCCTCCAACTATACCCGTAACTCACGAAGCTCCACAGGATCCATCTGATATGCTAGTGTAGATATCAGTTCCATCCTAGGGTACATGTCAATGTAAAAGTATACCTATCTATGTGGAGGTAGTCCTGGAACATCATCAGGAAAGATATCGGCATATTGGTCCACCACTAAAGGATAGTTCAGACTCTCAACATCTTCGGCTCCAAGGGTAAGGGTATCCAACTTGTGTGTGATCGGATGCAACTTCCTCTAGGTAAGTCCATCCTATTCTACAAAGGTTCCCTTATCACCAGTGAAGGAACACCTGGTCCCATCCTCACAGACACACTACACTTTGTGCCAAGTACAGTCAATCTTGGCATGAACTGTGGATAACTAGTCCATACCCAAGATGACATCTTAAGGCCTCGACGAGACTAATAGAAGATCCCATCCAAAGATATCACCTCCTAGAGTAAGCTCACATTTCTGAAACCAGTGTGTAATTGTCGAATCCCCTCCCGTGGGAGTCTCCAGCTGTAAGGATCGAGCCAATGGATCCACTGAAATCTCTAAGCTATGAATGAGGGAAGTGACAAAAAAATAGTGACTGACACCTTTGTCTATAAGTACTGCAGGTAAGGTGGAGTAGAAATAAATTGTACTTGTAATCATTACTGAAGCGTTATGGTTGTAGGACTCAGCTACATGGATCTGAGATCAGCCTTGTCCACCTGTTTCCTGTGGTCGGGGTGGACCACGTAGAGGTGGTGGTGGTAGAACCTCATATCGCCGCCCACCGCATGTTGCACAAAAACTCCTCTGCCACGTCCGTCTGCTACTTGTGGACCTCCCCAATCGAATCTCTAGCCCTACTTTGGAGATCCCTCGACCATCTGCTGATTGTCCAAATGGAAGGTCGGGTAGTCATGAGCCATGTGACCCTACCCGCCACACGAGTAGCACTGCCTGATCCTCAGCTGTCCTCCTCTGTACTGTGAGCCCCACACCACTGACCCTATATCCTGAAGTCGACCACCAGAATCCATGGCCCCCTTAGTCCCCTACGTCATCCATCTACTACCTGCTGAAGATGACTCTGCTACCTAACATTCTGTGGTGGATCTCGCTGTCCGTTCCTGCTCAGCTAGGAATCTCTCAACTATGAGAGCTCGCTCTATCACCCTAACCTATGTTGGAATGCTGAGCGATATCATCGATGCTCTTATATCCCATCATAGACCCTGCTCAATGGTATGGGACCAGAATAAAGGGTCTTGTACCTTTTCAGTGGAGTATCAGGAGATATTAGTGAACCACTCTGATTACTGGGACACATTTATGAAGCCATGCTGTAGGTGAAACAACTCCTGTATACACACTGAGCGTAGAGTCACTGGGACAAACTCTGCCCAAAAAGGAATTCGAAGTCCACCCAGACGAGGGTCACCTTATTGTGTATCTGGAGAATCAGGCCCCAACATCCCCTAGATACTTCCTAAAAGGGATAGGAATCTAGGATCACCATCGGATCAGCTGGTATCCAAACTAAGCAAAAAACTCTGGCCACATCCTCTAGCTAGTCCTCAGCTGCCTGCGGGTCTATCTCGCTTCGGAACCTTTGAGGCCTATACCGCTAAAACTAGTGAAATGCGATCAGTTGGCATGCATCCTATGTTAGTGGGGCTGGTGGGAACAACTACCCAATGGGTAGTGGTGCTGCTGGTACACCACCCGAAGGTGCTAACATCGTAAGAGTGCCCTGCACCAAGGCCTCATTGCTCGGTGGGCCTACATCACGTACTATCTCAGGAATGCTGGCCGGCTGTCTACGTGGTGGCATCCTGAAATAAAACAGGTGTTCCATGGTCAATAAGTTATACCTGGTGAGTTTACTTGAAGAGATCATAAGAAAAACTTTTAATAACACACACAATCAGTGTTTCTGTGCATTGAGTTGAAAATCAGAATCCAGGGTCCTGGTTTATGGATACGTTGACCACTGCACCAACACAGGATTCCCCAAACTGAAATCCACACTCACAACACTTAACAATATTTCCATATAGATTATATTAGAGTCATTTTTCTTTAGTAGAACTGACTCCTCTGATACAACTTTTTCATGACCCATCCCTCAGGGCCCGTTTCATGACTATCCTAAGACCTCCTTCCATATGCTAGGGGATGACGACTAGCACTGGAAAGGCCTATCCCTAAAACAGAAAGGCATTGCCTTTTTGACCTGTACAGACACACAATTCAAGAACACAATAAGAAGAAACCATGAAGTAAACTGCTGTAGTAAAAGTGTGCTGAAAGTAAAGGATTTAGAATACATGATCAACTGAAAAGTACCAGCACAACTAAAAAGTAAAAACACAACTGAAAAGTGAAAAACAACTCCTAGATCATCCACCGAGGATCCTACCTGAAGGGTAGGTAAAACTCATGATCAGTAGTCCATGTGTCACGTCATGCCAAATGGTTCACCTTGGAGCACCATCCAGACCTGGCTCCCTCAGCCTCGATCACTATTGTCCGTCGTCTGCAGAAGACACAACATAGTGCAGGTGTAGCCCGTGCATGATTGAGTATAATGATACTCATTAGGGACCCCGATACCCACATAGGTCTCCAAGAGTTACACAAATGAAATACTACAAAACAATACCTCAATCTCAAAAAGAGAAGCAATTGACATCAACAATACTTAGGTATATTCCCTTAAATATACCTAAGTAATCAAGATATACTTCTCTCACACATGGGAAAAAAATACCACATTGGTAACACCATGAAGGTATAAGTACAACACTGGTAACACTACGAAGATAGAGCTACCACAAAGACAACACCATGAAGGTGGAAGGACCACACAGGTAACACCAGGAAGATAGAAGTACCACACAGGTTACACAATGAAGATAGAAGTATCACACAAGAAACACCACAAAGATAACACCACCAAGGTGAAAAGAATCAACTCACAATTAAGTATAAATTAAGTATATAAATACAAATTATTATTCATAAGTATAGATCATATTATTCTATTAAGAAGCACTACTGTTGACCCCCACAAGATTGATAGGAAATAACCCTCGCTAGCCAACACATAATCCGACCCACACAGGATTAGTATGCACAGACCCACACAAGATCACTGAGCGCTGAACCACACAAGATCGTTGAGCACATACCCACACAGGATAGTTGAGCACTGACCCACATAGTATCTCATAGATGTTGACACACACATAATCGATATTCTTCTATCACTTTAAAGTCTTCCCCAGGATTCCCCACACCTGGTGTGCTTGAATTCCGTAGAATCTTCCCCTCGAGATGTTAGTAATACATAGACTGCCACAAATCTCCACAAATTAGTAACCAAAAGGACCGCCATGTCATAAGGGTTCTGACGCGATAAACAGTGCGTCATTCGGACACCCGGTCTGTGATTTATAAGCATTTTAGTTCTGAGGGCCTGGTCGGATTCAGGTTTGATCCAACTCAGCCATACACCAACTATTACTAAAGACCAAGTGGAGTGTACCAAAAGGACCATCTCGCTCCAAGGGTCCCATTTCCATATACAATTCATCATAAAGATGTACTGTTCCCAAGATATGTCCGTTTAAGTGTTTCTGGGTCCTATGGGGCCCGAATTCGGTCCAACCCAGCCAGACCCGATCTAGGCTGAACCAATGCTGTCTGGGCCGAATCGACCAAGTTCTGGTCAACCCGACTCAGTTGGGCAGGGCTGTGGTGGGCTTGTCTCGCTGGGTCGTGGTCCATCCCGATGCACAAGGTGGCGCTTCCTGACCCGCAAGGGGACCGGCCGACTGGGCTCGAGTAGCCCAGCCCGCGGTTGCATGGCCTGCTGGGCTCGTGTGTCCCAAACCATGGTTGAGCGCGGCTCAGCCCAAGGTGGAGAGAGACCTGGGTCGAGGTGGAGTGTGGCCCGACTCAAGGTGGAGCATGAACCGACTCGCGGTGGAGTGCGGCCCGACTCTTGGTGGATTGCGGCCCATAGGTGGCACGACCCAGCTGGAGTGGGGCCTGACCTAGCTGACATAGAGGGTCAGACCCCCGGTATTCTCGAATAGCCCTGAGGCCATTCGGATTGTGAAGCGGTGATGCTATGTGGGCATTGCCCAGTCATTGCGGAACCCATAGGAGGTGGGGGTTCCTCCTCCACTGTGACTTCAGCCGCAACCCCATGCTCACCGGCGACGCTTTGGTCACGCCACCCTCCCGTTCCACGAACAAGTGATGTGATGACCGCCTCCTCCGACTACCACGACTGACGAGTCGCGACCCCTTGCTCACCGACTAGGTGCGATGGTGCGACACACCTCCTCCGCGGCGGGCCGATGCTAGCCACTCCAATGACCACTGTGACTTAGTGTCATGGCCTCCTCCTGTGGCACGTAATGGCATGCTGCCTCCATCGTAGATGGTTAGTGCCGCTGCGCCCACGGTATTCCACGAAGATTGCAAGGGTAGTCAGGTAGCGGAGGGTTTGGGCTGGGTTATTTAGGCCCGTACCCTATGCGTTAGTTTTTAATCAAGAGGGAGGATTAAAGGATTCAATAATCACTTGATTTTAAACAAAAATCAAATCCCTACCTCAAGAACAATGAAGAATGCTTGCGATTGAAGAAGTGAGTTGGTGTTCATCTCCCTGTAACAAGCTTCCAATGATACCGCTCATAAGTCGTCATTTGATTCGTGGTTCGGTGTCACCCGTCACCGCACGATGCAATCTGTTCCGTCCTCCAAGGGTTTGGCATCGCGAAACATAACCAGCACTTTGTTTCATGGTGAAGTAGTGCTGAAACCTCTCCCCATACTCCATATAAATTGGAGGGGGGGGGGGGTCTAACACTCATAGAATTTTATGATGGTTCATTAATAGTAACATTCCTAAATTCTAACGACGCGGTTACACATGATTTGAAGGGTCGAGGCAATAAATGACTTGACACATTACTGGTACCACATTGTCACTTATCCGTTGGAGGAAAAGAAAGAAATAAAATAAAATAGTAAAGTTATTTTATTTATTGTTTTAAAAAGTCCCAAAATCAATCTTATTCTCCCGACCTACTATGGTCAAAGTGAATCCTCCCTTAAGAGAATCTCATTACTACAGATTCAAAAGTTCCCTCATATTTTTAATCTGAGCTCCAATTAAAAAATTAGAAAATTATACTCGTGAATTTATAGAACGTACCTTAAAAAAAGTTCAGAAATTCATTCTGGGCACACCGGGCCACAAAATCACACACCGTCAATTTTTGCAGACTCGTAATAATCCCATAAATTAAAAAAAATTACAAGGATAATCCAGGTACTTACAGGAATAATTATTTAAAATATGGAATTAATTTTTAAATAGTCGAATTCTAAAAGTAGGAAAACTAAATTTTAATATAAATGCATAAAGCGCAATGAAAAGCAGTTTTTTGAAAATAAATTTTTAGCTCCGAAAAATGATCTTATATAAAAACCAAGTATAATTATAATTTAAATTTTATTAATTAAATTAAATATAATTAAATAATTCATATATTTCTTTGAGATCAAATTCAATTCATAATGGTAGTTTTTAATGAAGGTAAATGATATTTTTTTTAAAAATCTATATTTTTTACATTTCATTGAAAAACAAATCTTTTCAGAAAAATTTAAAATTTTCACACAAAGATAATTTTGATATCATGATTTAATATATTAAGTAATTTATTTAAAATAACATTTCTAAAAGTGTTATAAATTATTTATATGAATTTCAAATAAAAAGTAGTAAAAATAATTTTTTAAGAAAACATATTTTTGAATCATAAAACTACTTTACTGAAAATTAAGTACATATTTATTATGAATAAATAAATAAATATGGAATATATATATCCTTTAGAATTATTTTCTGTAATATGGTTATTACTAATCATACTTTACAATTCAACGAAAAATTTATAATTGTCACAAAAAAATATATTTCATGGTTAATTTAAGCTCAATTTTCATGGTTTATAAGCTATCAAACAACATATTATATTTAAAATATTTGAGTTTTAAGTATAATAACCATAATTATAATAGGTGAAAATCACATGAATGAACCTAAAATCACTTATGGTAGACTAGGACGGTCTTATCAAAATAGTTCCCCATCTCAGAGTTAATTGACAAAAATTGATTCCATAAATACCTCATTCATCCAACTAACAATATAAAAACAAGGAAGAAATTAATACTCAGTGGGAGTTGAATGAAAAATATATAGAGATGAGAGAAAATCATCTCTGATAAATTGTGTCCCTTGAAGGTGTGAGGTATAATTATTCTCAACACCACTCTAATGAATTTATTGTTGGATACAGAAACATCAAAATATTTTTCTACTTGACATGTGGTAAATCATTTAGGGTTACACCTATACAAGATGACTCATGTATGACTCTAAAAATTCATATCGGGAATAATTAATGAAAATGATTCAATTTTCCATCATTTCCCATCACCATAATTGAGGATAACATTTTTTTGGAGTTTACAGTCTTGGAAATAAATATTTTTTTAATTTTATCATTTTATAGTTCTAAATTATAGAATTCAAATCTTATATCGACTGTTATAATCGATAAGTAAATTTCACATACCCAAATGGTGTTTTTATATATTTAATGGGGATTTGGATATTGATAATGATATATAGGTTCCTTTGGTGAAAGTATATGGAGCCATTTATTCTTAGTTGGTAGTGAAGACATTGGGAGCTATCAAAGAAAATGAAACTAAGAGTCTTTGTTCTGTAGTAGAATGACACCCTAATGCATTTTTGTATGATTTATCTGTTCTACCACTTGAATGAGAAATCAATTTTTTTATGGATCTACTTTTTGGAATTAGTTATATTTCCCTTAAATCACATTGAATGTGACAAAATAATTTTTGGGAATTTAATGTTCAACTGGAAGAACTATAATGTAATGGATTTATTAGAGCAAACATATTTCATTGAGCTTCTCCAATCCCCTTCATAAATAAGAGAGATGGTTCACACCATTTATGTATTAGATATTGTAAACCAAATAAATTTATAATGAACAATCTTTACCACATTCTTATAATTGATGAACTTTTCAATCAATTTAAGGGTGCCAAATGGTTATCTAAAATTTGTATATGGTTAGGCTATCACCATGTTTTTTTTAAAATTAATAGATTTAAAATATATATTTATGAAGACAATATGTTCACTAAAAATATTCATTCACTACCATTATAATGATGTTGTGTAATTTCATGGAGTACAAGTATCAATTGTCTTCAACTAAGACCCTTGATTTACTTAACCATTTCCGTGATCCTTGTAACGATAACATGGGACCAAGTTGATCATGATAACATCATATCATCCATAAATGGAGGGCTAGAAAGAATGTATGATTCATATATTAGAAGATATTATTTGAGAATTTGTTATGGATTTTATTGGTTCATGGGAAGTTAATTCTCGAGTGGTAGTGTTATTATATAATATAAGTTACCAATACATGATAATCATGGCTTAGTTTTAGTCATTTTATATCCATCCATGTCAATCTATGTTTTTCTGGATAGAGATTAAGAAAGCTTAATTAATTAGAAAAAGTATTTTCTATGGGAAAACTATAAAAATCAAGATAATCAATTATAGGATTATAATGAAAAATACATCATAATTTATATTCATATAATCATGGAAAATTACTATCTTTAAAGGTAGTTTACTATATATTTTTAATGTATCCCTAATATTAGGTCACCACCGGTTGGGAATGTAAGGAAAATTGGATCCTCGTTACATTGTTCCATTTGAGATTTTAGAATATATTAGTGAAAATTCTTACTTATCAACCATACCATTGAGATTCATTGCTATACATAACATTTTCCAGGTATCATAGTTAATGTTGGACGAGCCTGAATCTATTATCATGATAAAATTAGACTATGACACACTTAAACTAATGCCACATTTATTCATGACCCTATTCGTATTCAGAACAGACATGAAATGTATTTGTGAGGTTGATGAATCTATTTGATATAAATATTATTGAACCATGTACTGATTTTCAAAGAAACATTAGAGTGGGATATGTTCATACTAGGCCAATAATATGAACTCTTCTAGTGAAATCCAGACTTCCAGCTTACTAAGGATAGAAATAACTATGGAGGTGAGATTATGACACCAAATTTGAGGTATTTCACTATTTTATTGCATAATTTATATAATTGAGTTGTTGAGTTAGCCATAAATAAAGTTATAGAAGTTATTTAAATGTTTTTTAGAGGGTTGGCAGGGAAAAAGGCTTGATCAAAATTAGGGAAACTATGTGGATTCCCCCGGTAACCATGATAGAGCTCAATGGGTCTTCTGGGAAAGAACATGGTTAGATCATGATTGGGACAAATAATATATGATTGTGTGGCTTTTAAATTGTGTATGATGAGCCAATATGCATATCTAGCACATATGTTTTCCAAATCATGATTCTTAACCATGTGAAAGGATTAATTAAATCCAAAAATTAGATTATATACCAAAAACTCCACCCAAAGCCTTCATTATTTCTCCTCAAACCCAGCCTCTCAGATTCTCACAGTCCTCAATGATATTTATCTGAACTTATTCCTCTTGGTGGTTGATTTCAATCGATAAGAGAGATTTAGATCAAGAAAATTTAAGGGAATATCCTTATTCTTCTTCTACTTCATTGGTCCTACTATTTTCTCTATAGGAAAACCTTAAATCAAGCCTACCTTTCCTGAATATATTAGTTAGATCATAGATTTATAAATCATAATTATAATTCATTGATGGAATATACTAGGATGACCAAATATTTGATATAATGAAATGATTATTTTTGTTGAATGCATCTGAGATAGGTAGCTTCTCCCATGTTCCCACTTCTACTAGAATGTGAAGGGTCATTGTTTCATAAAATATTTACTATAATTTTAGTCTGGAAACACTTTTCAAATATCCATTTAAAATACCTATTTATTTTTCATTCCTGATATTTATAATATTTGGGTGATACTCATAAGGTTCTTGGTTAAATGATTAAATGAATTTGGTTTTGAAATAAATGTTTAAAAAGTGTGAAAAAAGGATTGAATTTAGTGGATGTGTATTCACATGAATATGGAAGGGGCACTGCGGGTTAAACATGGTCATGGTAACAACAATGTGTTCGACCGCTGAGTGGTGACTTAGGATCAAAGGGATGGATACCGCTCAGGATTTGGACTGTTTAGGAGTGGCCTTTGATAAGTGGTTTCATTGGTTGTTGTTTTTCATGTGTGTGTGGGTTCATTCCATGAGTGTGTATTTTATGTGTGTAGTTTCTCTATCTTATGGATATATTTTTATTTTCTAAGGATATTCGTGATTATACATGTATTTTATTTTAAATAACATGTCATGTAACTTATTTCTTTTTTGGGTGGAATTTGGGGGGCGTCTTTTGGTTTACCTACTGGGTTATATACTCACCCCATGATTATGAACCTTTATTGTAACACACAAAAACATGAACCACATGTATTGATAAGTTTATTCTTTAATTTTATTTGAATTTCATAATAACTGAACCAAACTTGTTTCTCATGAAAAAATAACAATGTTGTTTTAATTTATATTATAATGCAAACGATTAAAACTCAAAAAATAGACACAAGGCTTTTCATTTAAATAAGAACACCGTAGTGTTTACAATGTACCAAGATCACAAGAAACAATTCTACCCAAACATACCTATTAAAAACCCTACCAAAATTACAGGGAGACCACTGAAAATAATGATAATTCCAAGAAGATAAAATGGGTCCTTAGAATCCATCATAATGAACATAAGAATGGCCAAAGCCACTGCGGCTGCACTAAGCAGCAATGGTATGACATGAACTATCTTCTTCTTTGAATTGAATTTTAGGACACCCTAAGGATTGGTTTTATAAAACACTAATTTGACCATTTCTGTGGGAGACTGTGGAACTACAACAGATATAAATATAATCATTGGCCTTGTTGGATAATTAATTGAAAACATGTGAGTATATTTTAGTTCTCCAAATAATTAGGTTATGGATTAAAAAATTATAAAACCACCTAATCATGAACTTTAAAAGGACATGGTGAAATAGTTTGAATTACACTTAATTGATTTTGTAATGTAATATGAATATTTTAATTATATTGTAAAAATTTTAATTTCTTAAACAATGTTTTAGACTATGATTAATTTCTTATAATTAAACTATGTTTTTTAGTAAACTAAGTTTTGACCTCTAGAATACTAGTATAAGAATTATCATTCAATTTATAACTTTGTATGTTGAAGGTTTAGTGTTTGTAAATAATTTGATCTAAGACAAAGTAATATTTGTATTCATTAGCCTTCTAATGTTTAAATAAAAGTCAGGTTTAAAAGGATAATTTTTATATATTTTTATTTTCCCTTAAGACTTCATATATTTTTTAGGTTAGTTTTTTATAAATATTTGTTCCCTCTAGGGCCTTCCCTCTATGGCTGGGCAAAGGGAGGAAGCTCACAGTAGGTGGCTGAGACTATCCCTCAGCCCAAGCAAAGGCCGACCTGAGTGTGGGCATTGGTTCCCCGAAGGGCGCACATGAGCATGAGAGCACATGAGTGCATGATCGTGCGACTGTGGGAGCAAGGCCGCAACGAGGAAGGGGTAGGCTGAGGCCTGCAGGGGCGGGAGCCCATGTATAAGTCTCCATAGGTGTGTGATGTGTGTTTTTCTGAGCAATCATTTGGATGATCATGGTTATAAAGGGATGAAAACATCTCACCATTTTGGGGGGGAATGGATAAAATCACTTGGGAACAAATTTGGGCCATTAGATCACATCATGCACAATCTAGACTGTCGATCCTGATCCTGCGTTCGACATTCTGCAACCACGGAGTACCACTATGTTTTTGTGGACCGTTCGATAAACCTTAGATCTAATCTTGACCATCCAATAGTTTTAAAATGCCACGTCAACCTGGGAACGTCCGATCAAACACATATTTAATCTGATCCACCCATTTATTTTTAAAACTGTGGACGTGCCCCAGCTACTGGATCATGGTCAGAATCGATCTTGACTATCCATTTTCTCCCGGTTTCTTCCCGTAGTGGCATCTTCTTCTTCCTAACAGTGTGCACTACACCAATTCCCTACACCCTATATTTCCCCATTTTTCTTCACCTTTTACAGCTGCTAGTCCCTCCTCTCACACGGTTTCCACAGAGTCCTTATCACCTAGTATTTTTATAATCTATATTGGCCTCATATTCTATGAAACTTTCATTAAAATAACCAGTATAGGATTAATATATAAATATACAACCGAGGCACACCCATGGATCCCCCCTTCTCTTCCATAAATCTATCCTATATCAAACATCATCTAATCCTCCTTGAGCGCTCCTTCTCCTCAAACTAAAGTAGGTGTTAAATATTTGTCTTAAATATTTATTTGTTTTACGATTTTATGTTTATAAGATATTTCATTTACTTAAATCATTAATAACTTTTATGATTCTAAGTTTTTATTTTTAAAAAATTATATTTATTTTAATATGTTCATATATATATGACCTTAGTTTTCAGAATATATATGATAAGGGTGTAATTTATTCTTAATAATGTTATGTTTATGGGTACAGTCTTGTAAGGGAAATACAGTTTATTATCAAACATTCACTTAAAAAAATTATTCATGAAAAGTAAATGGTTTCCTTCTCTTATTATACTGAAAATCATATAATGTGATTGTATATTTTATGGAAGATATTTAATTTATAAAGAATTTCTGTCAAGCGTTAAATTAAGTTTGTGTAAGGAATAATTTTATTTACAACTGTGTTCTGTGTTCTAAAAATCTGATGTAAGGGATTTCATTTTCTTAAATTATGAATTACTCTTATGATGCTATGGGTTATTTTAATTAATAAATTAAAATTTCTTTAAATATATTCATATATATATATATGAATTTATTTTTTAAAATATATATAATGTAATGTTTCACTAATTTTTTTTTTTAGATTTTTGGTTCATGGTTATATGTATTCACCTATAAGTTTCAACAATAATCCTAATTAACATGGCCTAAAACACACTTTGGTGGATAAAGAATGTATTTGATATGGTTAATTAAATATATGCATTACATAAAAAAAAATATTCTCTACAAATCAATTGGCCTTATATGCTATGCAACATAAGGCACGACCATTTAATAAGATGTGACCATTTATCAGTGCATGCTTTGTGTACAAATTACATCTGTCTTAATTCAAACTTAGTCATTTTAAACTATAAATGTTCATTTCCATGAACCAAGGATTTTAAAAATTAAGGAACTATCATTTTATGTGGTAACCCCATCCATTCACTACTTGTGTGTTTTAAATCAATATCACATGTACAATGAATTTATACTAGTGTATGCATGTCGTTGAGAAATTATTTGTCTAAATAATAACTGGAATATTATGATTTAGTATGTTTCCAATTTCATTTATCAGTACATGAATTGATCATGAATTATGAACATGTATTTTAATTCATTTAAAGTTTATTACAATTGAAGGGTTTATAATGTTATGTGATAAATCAAAAAATTTATTGTTTATGAAAATTTATGAAGGGAAAGAAGAATTAAAGTTGGTATGGGAGACTTTCAATAATGAAATTTAAGTAACCAAGTGAAATGTGACACTTAAATTGATATGTGATAAGTAATTTAATGAATCGAAGTGGGCTGTGCACTTTGATTTAGAGTTATGAGGAATGAATTGGAATTAATATGTGATGTGTGGGGACCACTATATCCCCTCGATGAATCGGTAGGTCTCATGAGATAACTAGAAGTGGAATTGGCCAAGGCCTTTCCCAACTATGAGTTATTGATTTTAGCCGAGGCCTTAATCATTACATATCTTGGCTGAGGCTTTGACACAGTCCGACATATGCATTTTCCTCATTATGATTATATAATTTAATTAACTAGAAGAATATTAGACATGTAGAATATACATGGTTAAAGAGATTATGGATTTTGGACAAGGCCTTAATCAATAGACTTCTTGGAAAAGGCCTTGAAAATGTTTTTCAGAATGTTCGGCATATGCACTCTCCCCTTTATGAATAAGAAATTTAATTAACTAGAGGATTATTTGACTAGTAGAATATCCTTTATTAAAGAACTTATGATTATGATAATCAAAATAAGAATAGGTTACTAAATGCTATTTATGCAATA
Organism: Viscum album; assembly: GCA_963277665.1. NCBI lineage: Eukaryota > Viridiplantae > Streptophyta > Magnoliopsida > Santalales > Viscaceae > Viscum > Viscum album. The sequence goes on from OY728165.1 coordinate 681,951,254, forward strand.
TTTAGAGATTTAATGGCCAATGTAGTCTCACTATAGTAAAGAGGACATTGAGGTTTGTTATGCGAAACTCTGATCATGCATCACTTTTAGTTGTTATATTGTACTTGCGTATTCTTATTTCATTCTTATTTAGAATTTCTTGTAATTATTACTCTAAATGAGAATTCCTGTAATGGAATCATTTGCCCTTGTATTTTTATTGGCATGATTTAATCGTGCACTTTTGTTATTATGATCCATTACATGTAAGAAAAATGTTTTATGGAGATTTTAGAGAATGTTTTCAAAAGTTATTTTGGGTATAGTATGTTATTTTTTTAAAACCCTTATTGGGAATTTGTATGCTCACCCTATGTTTTTGAAATAAATTTTTCAGGTATCATATTTTAGTAGAATAAGCATTTCAGTAGTAGCTGGTTTCTCAGAGCCCAAACTGAATTCGATCCTCTATATGGAACCGGATCCTGGTATTTGGGAGCCGGGGAATCATAATTGGTATCAAAGGATTTGGTTTGGATAACTCTGGAAAAACATAACTGAAACAAATAAAAATTTACTTAAGAATTACTAAATATGATTTTTTTCTTTTTCAAATTTTCAAATGGAAAATAAAGGTTCTAGTCTTCTATATCTTCTTAATGAGGCCCTATAAACCATAATTTCAATAGCCATCTATGAAAATTTTATTAAATATTCCCATATCCATATTCCATGAAAACATCTCTATGACATATCCAACTCTCCTCGAGTACTAAAACTCCACCGAAGAGCGGATTTGGACAACATCTTTATGATGAAAACCAAATTTCCATCCTATACAAGACGAGGAAAGTATAATGAGGGAATTTTTAGATTATTCCCCATACCGTAAGGTATCCATCCCGTTATGGATTTCCAATAAACTGAATCAGCGGGAGACCTCCGCGCTACCGATATGTGTTAAGTTTTGTCGTATAGACATTACAGTCAAGTAATGGACTTTGAAATCCTTGAATATGAAGCCTCCCATTCGGTGTACATAAATCAAGTGCATACTAATGTCTCTCAACTATACACCCTACATGAAAGACTATGGATACAACATAAGTGAACCCACAATATCTAACTAGATTTCTCGGGTTGCATATGGTTCAGGGAGATTGAATGTTTTGAACTAGTTTTGGGGATTTGTGTATTAAGGAACTAGGGAAACCATTTGCCCCCCCTTTTTATGTACCGATGTTTATATGAGAATACATTTTTTATCTCCTATTTCTAATATATTTACTTTGTTTATACTTTTGGATGGGTTTCAACGATTGAACATTCCTAAAAAAATTCATATGGAAGGAAAAACTCCATCTTATCACCCCTACTGAGATTCTAGAGACCATCTTGGTCAAAACCTGTGAAGAAGAGTACCTACCTATCACAAATTTGAGAAAAACACGAAATAAAATTTACAAAGAAACAAACAGTCTAGACATTCTCCATTCCTATCAAGATAATAATAACATATACCAAATAATATCCATGGTCCAATTGGCCGAGCACATGTGAAGAGGAAAATACCACGAGGGTCTTTTTCTATGCTTTTATCTTGGCTGGAACTTCATAGTTAGAGAAAGATTTCAAGAGGCTGATTTAGAGGGAATCCTTTGTGCAACCTATATGTACCAACTTCTCAGTTTCTACTAATATGACAATGCTTATGACATAGATTCTCTTAATCGAGAGTCACTCTGGTGAATTCTTTGCAAGTTGGTTCATTTAGAAATCTATGAACATTCCACCATTCCAGCCTCTATATAGAAGCCCGAATGCACTATAAAAAGGATCAACCATTTCTTCTCAAAATGTATCTAGTCCAGGGAAGTAGAAGATTTGAACACCAATGTAGGAATTAACTTGGAATCACTGAAGGACCCTCCATGATAGAGTTTTTGGTAACGTTGGTGAGAGAGTCTTTCTCTTATGATTATGTAGAATGAATTGCGAGGACACAGTTCTTCGTAGGGGGGAACAATGTAACACCCCAATACATCAACCTCATATATTGATAAGTTTATGATTTCATTTTGTTTGAATTTAATAATAACCAAACCAAACTTGTTTCTCATGAAAAAGTAATAATATGGTTTTAATTTATATTAGAATGAAACTGAGTAAATCACACAAAATAGACACAAGGAATTTCATTTAAATAAGAAATCCGTAGTGTTTACAATATACCAAGATCAAAAGAAACAATTATACCCAAATATACCTATTAAAACCCTATCAAAATTACATGGAGACCACTCAAAACAACTAGAACCCCAAGAAGATAAAATGGGTCCTTAGAATCCGTCATAAAGAACATAGGAATTGCCAAATCCACTGCGGCGACACTAAGCACCAATGGTTTGATTTGAAACATATTCATCTTTGAATCGAGTTTTAGGACACCCTAAGGCTTGGTTTTATGAGACACTAATTTGACCATTGCCATGGGAGACTATAGAACTCCAACAACTATAAATATAGCCATCGACCTTGTTGGAGAATTAATTGAAAACATGTGAGTATTGTTTAGTTCTCCAAATAATTAGGTTGTGAATTAAAAAATTATGAAACCACCCTAATCATGAACTTCAAGAGGACCTAGTGAAATAGTTTGAATTACACTTAAGTGATTTTTTTAATGTAATAAGAAATTAAAAACACTTTACAAATATTTCAATTACATTGTAAATATTTTCATTTCTTAAATAGTGTTTTATACTATGTTTAATTTCTTATAATTAAACTATGTTTTTGAGTAAACTTTGTTTTAACCTATAAGATACTAGTATAAGAATTATCATTCAATTTATAGATTTTTATATTGAAGTTTTAGTGTTTTTCAATAATTTTAGCTAATAAAAACTATGATTTGTATTCATTAGACTTATAATGTTTAAATAAATGTCACATTTAAAAGCATATTTTTTATATATTATTATTTTACCTTAAGACTTTATATTTTTTAGGCTAGTTTTTATAGAAATTTGGGCCCTCTAGGGCTATAACTTTAGGGTTGGTCTAAGGGAGGTAGCTCACGCTTGGTGGCTGATCCTAGCCCTCAGCCCAAGCCAAAACCGGCCCAAGCGCAGGAATAGGTTCTCCTAAGGGAGAATAGGAGAATGGGAGCACAAGAGCATGTGAGCATGAAACTGTGGGCGTGAGTCCACGATGAGGCAAGGGTAGGATGAGGGCTGTGGGGGCGAGAGCCCGTGTATAAGGATCCTTAGGTGTGTGCTGTGTGTTTATATGAGCTATAGATTGGAGGCTGAAAATTATAAACGGGATGCAAACATCTCTCCATTTCGATGTGGGATGGATAAAATCACTGGGGATCAAATTTGGGACATTGGATCGCATCGTGGGTGATCTAGGCCATTGATCCTGATCCTGCATTTGACCTTCAGCAACCGTAGAGCACCACTGTGTTTTTGTGGACCGTTTGATAAATATTATATCTAATCTCGACTGTCCGAGAGTTTTAAAATGCCATGTTAACACGGGATCATCCGATCAAACTCATATTTAATCTAAGACATCAATTTATTTTTAAAACCGTGCATGCACCCCATCCATTGGATCATGGTCGGACACAATCCTGATCGTATTTTTTTCTCTTGGTTTCTTCCCGTAGCGGTGTTTCCTCCTTCCCCACGGCGTGCATTGGCCCAGTACCCTACACCCTATATTGCACCATTTTTCTTCTCCTTTTACAGATGTTGGTCCCTCCTCTCACATAGTTTCCATAGAGACCTTCCCCCCAGTATTTTTTATAATCCATATTGACCTCAAATTCTATGAAACTTTCATTAAAATAATCAGTGTATGATTAGTTTATAAAAATGCACCCCAGGCACACCCAAGGATCCCCCTACTCTTCCAAAACTAAAACCTCCAACAAACTTCAACTAATCCTCCTCTATCTCTCCACCTCCTAAGACTAAAGAAAAGGTTAAATATTTTTCTTGAATATTTTTTTATTTTATGATCTTATGTTTGTAAGGGATTTAATTTTCTTAAATCATGATTTACTTTTATGATGTTAAGTTTTTATTTTTAACAAATTATATTTATTTTAATATATTCATATATATATATATGACCTTAGTTTTCAGAATATATATGATAAGGGTGTAATTTGTTCTTAATGATGTAATGTTTAAGGGTACGGTCTTGTAAGGTAAATACAATTTATAATTAAAAATTCATTTAACAAAAAATTATTCATGAAAATTAAATGGGTTTCTTCACTTATTCTACTAAAAATCATATAATGTGATTGTATATTTTATGTAAAAGATTTAATTTATGAATATTTTATGTCAAGTGTTAATTTAATTTTGTTTAAGGAATAATTTTATTTACACCTGTGTTTTTTGTTCTGAAAATCTAATGTACAAGATTTCATTTGCTTAAATTATGAATTACTCTTATGATTCTATGGGTTTTTTTATTAAACAAATTAAATTTATTTAAATATGTTCATTTATGTATATATGACATTAGTCTTTAGAATATATATAAAATAAGGGTGCACTGAGAAAATTGGTTTAGTTTTTTGGTTCATGGTTATATGTATGCACCTATTTTTTTGAAGCATAATCCGAATTAACATGTCCTAAAACAAAATTCTGTGGATAAACTATGTTTTTTATATGGTTAATTAAATATATGCATTACATAAAATAAATGATGCGCTGGAAATCAAGTGACTTTATATGATATGAAACATAAGGCATGGCCATTTAATAAGATGTGACCATTTATCAGTGCACGATTTGTGTACAAATTACTTCTTTCTTAATTCAAACATAGTCATTTAAACAATAAATTTTAATTCCCATGAACCAAGGATTTTGAAAATTAAATAACTATAATTTTATATGGTAACCCCATCCATTATTTACTTATGTTTTTTAAATCAATATCACATGCGCAATGAATGTACACAAGTTTATGCATGTCGTTGAGAAACTTGTTGTCTAAATAATAACTCGGATATTATGATTTAGTCCATTTCCAATTACATTTATCCTTGAATGAATTGAGCTTGAATGATGAACATGTATTTTAATGAATTTAAAGTTTATTACCATGGAAGATTTTGTAAATTTATGTGATTAATCAAACAATTAATTGTTTATGAAAATTTATGAAGGGAACCAAGAATTAAACGTGGTATGGGACACTTTCAATATTGTGAACTATGTAACAAAGTAAAATGTGACACTTGGATTGATATGTGATAAGTAATTTAATGAATCAAAGTGGGATGTGCTGTTTGATTTAGAGTTATAAAAAATGCAGTGGACTTAGTATGTGAAGGGTGGGGCCCCCTATAGCCCCTCGATGCATCAGTAGGTCTCACGAGACAACTAGAAGAAGAATTGGACGAGTCCTTTCCCAACTATGAGTTACAGATTTTGGCCAAGGACTTAATCATTAGACGTCTTGGCTGAGGCTTTGACACAGTCCGAAATATGCATTTTCCTCATTATGATTATGTAATTTAATTAACCAGAAGAATATTTGACTAGTAGAATATATATGGATAAAGATATTATGGTTTCTAGCCGAGGCCTTAATAATTATACGTCTTGGACAAGACCTTGATAATTTGTTTCAGAATGTCAGGAATATACACTTTCCTCTTTATGGATAAAAAAATTAATTAACCAGAGGATTATTCAGCTAGTAGAATATTTTTGGTTAAAGAACTTATGATTATGAGAATCTAAAGAAGATTAAGTTACTACATATTGGTTATGAAATATTCATAGATTTAATGTCTAGTGTATGTCTCACTATTGTAAAGAGGACATTGAGGTTTGTTATGCGCAACTATGATAATGCATTACTTTTAGCTGTTAAATTTTACTTGCATATTCATATGTCATGATTATTTTTAATGTCTTATAATTATTACTCTAAATGAAAATTCCAGTAATCAAATCATTTTCCCTTATATTTCTGTTGGCATGCTTTAATCGTACACTTTTATTATTATTATGTGTTACATGTAATAAAAATGATTTATGGATATTTTAATGAATGTTTTCAAAAGTTATATTGGGTAAACTATGTTATTTTTTTAAAACACCTTACTGAGAATTTGTATGATCACCCTACATTTGTGAAATAAAATTTTCAGGTATCAGCTTTTAGCAGAATAAGAATTTCATTATTAACTGGTTTCTCAGAGCCCAAACCGAATTCTGTCCTCTATATGGAACCAGCTCCAGGTATTTGGGAGTCAGGGCGTCACATTTGTGCATCTGAAGATGTTGTTTACTATGATTCCTGTAATTGGAAGGTTTCTAATTTTACCAGTGGAGCTTTGTGATGATGTGGTATTAGAAGTCATCATTTAGATACTTAGGTGGATGCTATTTTTTAGATATAGGACTAGTTCCATCTTTATACCTTGTGTCTCTTTATCTTGAGTTTTATTTGACTTAAATTGTGAACTTATTATTTTTTCCCACTTTTATTGTCACTTGGATTTTTATACTATTATAAATTTTCATTTTTTTTGGTTTTGTATCATAGTTCATATTGTCTATTTCTTTTGGTCTACATTAAGAGTTTTTTAATGGAAAATCACCCCCATGATTTGTTAAATTCAATGACACTAATTATTAACCTTTGATTCCTTATGAATTTCAGATATGGTTAGTGGCATAAAATTTCTTCCCATGAAAATGGATCAGGTTTGGTTATTACATGGGAAATTATCAATATTTATGACCAAAGTATACCATATGTCAAAATAATAATAATAATAATAATAATAATAATGTTATTATTATTTTTATTATATATGACATGCACTAACTCATGAATATTTAAATATCTTTTAGCAAATAAAAAATGAATAAATATTTATATGATATTTTAAGAAATATATCATTTCATCAGGACCTTAACTCACCTCTTCAATCCAACTCATAATTTAAAAAATCATGAAAAATAAATATTTAATTAATCAAATAAATATCATTATATTATTCATTCCATAAATCAATAAACACAATATTAATTAATTAGTGAATAAATATTTATTTTATATCAAATGCAAGTACATTATAATCTTAAATAACTAGTACTTGAATTTATGTGATCAATATAAGACGAAGAATTATTATAGCATAGTTTGAGAATAGTAATTATTTTAAATATTAAATTCAAATCAGATTTATTTGTGACTCTGGATAAACTTAGTTTGGGGCTATCATGGAATATTTCTCAATTTCTTTTAGAGAATGTTCATATAGTCAAAACATAGTATATAGAAACACATAAAGTAACCCACATAGAATGAAGTTGATGTACCAACGATAATTTCATCATATGAATTCTTATTGTATAACATAATACATTTTTCTTGATATCTCATAAAAAATGTTGTATACTTGTGTCACCGACATATATATGATTGACATATCTATAATCGACTACAATAAATAAAATAATAGATAAACCTTTATGGCATTTAATTAATAAGATAATTATATTTCAATTAATGTATCAGACATATCTTTTCTATTAAATTAGAGGGGATAAATCATTTCATGAAGTATTCAATTAATTTCATATAAATTATGATGCACCGAAGATTTCCTACCTCATCATGAGTATATGACATTATTGTTTTTTTTAATACATAAAAGAATAAAATTGATGATAAATAATAATAACAATACCAAGTCTATGAAACAATACACATGTATAAAAATAATAACTTTTAATGTCAAATATAACATGTTAAATTATATTGGTTTGTAAGTCCACAAAACATCCCTTTTTATGATTACCATGTAAAAATTTCATGAAAATATATCTCATCCACTTACGAAAATCCATTCATCATATATTTAAAAAATTGCATGTGACCCCTAAGAAAGAATTCATCTAGATAAGGATATATGTTTAAAAATACTATCATATCACTTCACGGTTTTCATTAAATTAGGGAACTTAAATTATATTCTTATATAAAAAACCAAAGATATTATCATATTAATGTTACGTAGAAGACCAATCATCACGTGATATGATATTAATTAATATTAATATTTTGGTAATAAAAAGTACAGAGTTAGTTGGTTCTGGGGAACTAATTTTAGTAGAATCCCACTAGTACCAGATCAAATTTCCTACCATTTTTTTTAGTATTCTAGATATCACATGATATTCATGATTCTGTTGAGATAAACATTCAGTCAATGGGTCCAACACATTTTCTTCTATAGATAATCTACTGTCTATAACATCAAAACTTCTAGAAAACTTCATCAATGGGTGATAATTCTAAATTATATTCTTCATCAATTGATGTGACTATGTCACATTATCTTGTATCACCCTTGAAGCATTATCTTAATACAATGTGATATCATCATTATTATTTGGTATTATATCATGTTCCATGAAGGACTTGAATATCCAAACTACATATGTTGTTGAATTACAAGCCACTACTTACTCAGAATATTAATTATAATTAGTGACCACATTCTTTTTTCAAACTTAACTAGATCATACGTCCTCAATTATGGTCGAAGAATTTTTTTAATTATTAATTAGATCATTATTGTTTTTCATGAAACTAGTATCTATGTATTCCCTAATGATTAGTTCTTAAACTCTTACATATAGTAGGAACATGTCTTTCATCTACAAAAGAAACCTAAGGATAGTATTTAATTTCACCAAATGTATATATGAAAGGTATATTTGATATTTTACCAAAATTATGAAGGAATTAGAAACATCAAAACTTCTATATAGTATGGTATAAATGTTAAAATATATTTCTAAATAATTGGTGTATATCTTCCTCTTTCACCCACTTATCCTAACAGAGAACACAGTTTCTTAGAGGTATGTCTACTAGTTTACCTTGGAAAAAAATCCCATCCTATATTGTTTTATACTTAATCTATTCATTAACTTGGAAATGTATATAACTTGACTTAGTCTATGCAGACTCTTATATATATGATGTATTGTATTGATCCCTATAATGATTCTTTACCTAATACTTCTAGGGTTATTTTTTTCCAAAATGTATTATAAGATTATAGGATTGGTATTTAATATTTCATCAGTAATATATCATCAACATATACCACTATAAAAATATATACACTCACAGTAACCCTCTTATTGAAATAAGGATTATATTATTTTTTATAAACACAATTCAATTATAGATCCATAAAAATGAATTTTATATGATTTAAATGCTTTATTCAACCTATAGATTGATCTCCACAACTTCTACACCTTATTGATATCCTTTGTAGTCATAAATAGTTATTGTTGTTATATATATTAATGTATATACTTCACCTAATTACCACTAAGGAAATCTATAATTATATCCATTTACAAATATTATAATAAATGTAAGATGTAATATAATATATTTTTATAACAGATTTTAGAATAGTATATGATGAAAAAGTTTTTTCATTATCTATGCCTTGATATTTCTTAAACTATTTATAACCATTCATTCTTTAATGTTAATTGATTTACCACCCATGTCTAGCTACTTCATTAATACCCATTTCGATTGAATTGATTTTACATGAAATTAAGGATCTATCAAAAACTATACTTGGTTGTGGTACTTGAAATCTATTTAAATAATAATGTATTCTTACCACTTTACAACTTCAGAGACGTTTATGACTTCCTTATAGTATGGAGGTTCATTATTATAAACTAATAATGTGTTACCATACTCAATGAATATAAAACCTTATCTATATAAATATCTGAACTTTATAGTGATCATATATAATATTTATTTATCTATAACAACATATTCAAATAACATTTATTTAACTTTTTCCTATTCCAACACTTTGTGTATAGCGAGCCTGGAATTTTTTGAAGACAATATTTCTCCCTCGATTTAAATTAGAGATGTGCTCCCTCTTATGTAACTTGGAATGTCTTACAATCACCAAATTTTTTTTATGGGTATTATTTATACTAACCCATTAATTTTTAAGACATCATATAAAGATACAAATTGTGATAAGGGTTCATGTTTTTTTCCAAATATATCCTTAAAAAAAACTCCACATCCCCACCTAGGGATATTTGATAAAATAAATATCTTAATACCCCAAATATTTTATAGAATTAAATTTTTTCATCCTTTATAACTCATTTTATTGTGAATACTATAGTATATAGTATCTATTCCAAAAAGAGTAATTAAAGACTCCCATGACTCGACATCTATCTCACTTATTTTAGTAATGTATGGTTCCTCATTTTTTTAAAACTATTACCCTATGTTTGTATAAAGAGTGAGTTAAGGGAGTATCCCAAACTCTATTTTATAGTCAATGAACTCTTGGAAATTATATTCACGTCTATGGTCAAAGAATTACATTTTTTTTGCTTAATAACATGATATTATAATTCATTGTTTTGTTATTTATATTTCTAAAAGGAATCATACAAATAACATATTATGAGGAGATAAGTAAATCTAAAATATTCCTTAGTAAAAGTTATGAAGTAAGAGTATACACCTTTAGTTTTTTCTAGGAAATATCTAAAAATATTTTTATGAGAAAACACAAGAATTTATTAGAAATTTCACATTTTCCACTAAATTAATATTTAGACATTTTTCTAGAAAAAAATACAAAACATTTAAATGGTTTTTAGTTTCAAAGTATCTAAATACCCCTCTTGATATAAATTTTTTATTTCCTTTTCATTTACATTAGCAAGCGAGTGATTCCAAAAATTGGTGTGATATGAGTAATATGAACTGGATTTTTTTATTATATCAAAAAATTTATTTGCATATTTTATAATATAAATTTCATCATTCGAATGTTCTATCTCATAATAAAAGATATTTTTAGAAAATTATAAACTCTTATTTTCGAACCATAAAATGAAGTCACCCATATATATTCTAGACATGGATTTAATATTTTTTGTTAGAATTGTCAAAGAATAAAAAATATTTAAAATTAGAATCAATCATGGTATAAATTTTTGATGGTTGTCTCTAATATCTATAAGATCCAAAATTTCTCTATTGACGTCTTGAAGATCCACTTCACTTATAACAACCTTCATTAATCCAATTTCATACTATATTTAGATATAAATGAGATTACCCTGAGATATATCTATAAATAAGTTTATATAAATTGAGAAATTGTACTAAATACTAATATCAAATGAATATTATTAACACCCTGGTATTTTATGAAATATATTTTTTGAATAAACATAATTTCTTCAATAGATTAAATTATACACAACACCATGTTTGAACAAATCATATAAAACTATTAATATTATATTTTAGACATAAATATTATTACTTTATCATTAATCATAGTGGAATGAATCAGAGTTTATATATTTTAAAGATTAATTATAATGTTTCAAAATAACTAAATCATACATATAAACAATCACTTATTTTATTGTACTGTATTTATATGTTTCGAAAATATTATTTAAAAAAAACATTTTTATGAGAAAATAATAAAATTTATTTTTGAAAATTTAAGATAAAATTTTCAAATAAATATACTTCATTTTTCAAATTTACATTTCAAAATTATCTTAGGGTTATTTTTTTTATTTTTTATAAAAGTTGATTTCTTCGATGAATAGTGAAAAATACAACTTTTTATTGAAAACATCATTTTTATTTAAAGAATATATATTATTAATTTTGTTTAGAAATAGTTTGAAAATTATCAATAGATCAATTATATATTAATTAACCAATTTTAGGTTATTTCAATCTATTTCATTTGAAACTTTGATATTTATATCATTAAATATTTCAAACATTTTCTCTATGGAAAACTATTTTCTCATCACGTCTTTGAGTTTAATTTTAAATTTGAATTTTAAAAATATTTTAATGGAATTTAGAAATAATTATTCCATATTTTTAATAATAATAATTTATATTATATAATAATTTCAAATTATTTTTTGTTCAATATTAATAATAGAAACCATAAAATTGAATTTCCATGGTTATGGTTAAATGGGTTTATCGAGGTTTAAAATAAAACGATAAGGGGTAAAATGCCCAAGAAACTTGTAAAAATCCCATTTATGGCCAAATTTTGACCTAATGAACTCTTAGGTCATATAATAGAGAACATTTCAGTTTTTCAAGATGTTATAAATGAGGGTATACATTATTCATTTCCAAAATTCCTTGTGTACCCTCTATCCCACTTATAAAAGGCCACAATTCCCTCTCCTATTCACTCTTCCAAAAATTATTTTTTGGCCATGTACTACCCAAATATATTCCATAAATACCTCCCCAAATATAAGAGTCCATGGTGAGATCATGAATCCAAACTAGGAATACATTATGTTAAAACTAAAGAGGTTGTCTTAGGATGAGGCAATGTTTAAAATTATATATATTTTTGTTTTACTTATTATTCCAAATTATTGAAATATTATTAAATTATTATGATATAATAATAAAATATCTATAATATACTAAGATATTATTATATTAATTTAATAACATATACTCATATTCTATTTTATCAAATGGGAAACAAAACCAGGGATTATGTGTACGATGGACTATCGCCTCAGAAACTGATGTTATTAATTTTCCATCATCACCTATAATGATTGGTTATAATGATAGAATTATATTTTATATACTATATTTGTTATATTAATACATATTTATAATTATAATACCATACATATCTTCTTAACTACCTAACCATTATAAAAAAATAATTTTTATTTGTTTTGATGGAGGACATCAAACCTGAGAACCGATGTGATTTTTTTCATTTATATTTTAAATGGATATTAGTATGGATATATTAAATTAATATGTATGAAAATTTTAAAATAATTATAGTTTTTAAATTTTAATATCACATACACCTTACTTTCTATTTCTTGGGGGATATAAAAATGTCGTTCGTGTGTACGACAGACTACCGCCTCACGATTCGATGTGATTCATTGTTCACTAAAGATTTGAGTGGATGGTAATTATGGTAAATTTTTAGGAATATAAGAGGTATATAGACAATAAAGATATTTTTTTAATAGTAATATATTATTTACCTTACTTTCATTTCATTTTTTTCACAAAACTAAAACAACATTCATGCGTATATACAACCAACTGTCTCTATGAATAGTGTGTTTTATTTTCTATCTCTAACATTTATAGATCACTATATATACATATATAATGAAAATATTATATATTTATTTCATGTTTAAAATTTTACAGATTATTTGACCATGATCAATAAAATATTACCAAAAATAAGAAACCAGAACATATAAGAAAAACAAAGTAATTATTGAGAGAAAGGTGACTTTAACATGGAATTGTTAATAATCAGGTAATAACATGTCATAAGTAAGTCATATATGGTATGATATATATATTTTTTGTCCTATAATATATTTATAAGAAAATTATATCATTTATGTCGGAGATTAAAACATTTATTATGAATGTAAAGACTCAATATAAAATATATTAGTCTTAATTTTTGCTCTTTTGGATATACATTATGTTATAAACCTATTATTTTTTGAGGTGTATATAAATATAATTTTACATGAAATATAATGAATTTATTTTTTATCATTATATTTTTCATTGAATGGTATTCCTTCCTGGGGAATTCAATTCAATGTTACTAAATTTATAAGGGTTTTATGATACCATATCATCATTTATCAAGATTTTTTTTGTTTATTATTATGATGATGAAATATTATAAACTATATCTCAAGAAATACCAGAAATTTCCTCTAATATGGATATTTATTGAGAATAATTTTTTTTCTTCATTTGCATCTCTTTACGTACTCATGATCTCAAAAGAAGTTTTTTAAAAAAATTGACTTTATTTTTCCATTTAGTTGTAAAAAAAAATTTCTTCCATATTCATGCTTTCAAAAAATGTTTTAATTTTATTAATTCTTATATGTTATTTTATAAATTTATTTTGATCATTGTTTTATTTTTATTTTTTTTAAATAAAATAAATGTCTTTTTTCAAACATGGCCATTTTTCATTTACTAAAAATGGTAACAAAATCATTATTTTAACACATAAAATATTTATTTCTGTCATGACCACTCAATGTTTTAAATATTCTATTATAATTTTGAATTTTTTTTCAAACAATAGTATTTAATTTTTTTTATTATGAATTATTAGTTTTAATGTTTTATTTTCAAATAAATTTTAAATTCAATAAGAAATGTTCATAATTTATTTTCAAAATCATTTTCCACTTAACATGAAATTATTTTATGCTAATTATGATCCAGTTTATAAATGATCTAATTATGCCATTTTTAGTCCTTCTTAGGATGTTTTATGTTTAGAATGAAAAATATTTATTAAACCCCTTTATTTACTGTAGGTTATGATATGATGAAATTTTTAAGAAACCCATATAATTTCATGGGTTCTGATATGATGGATATTTTATTATATTATGGAACAAAAATGTATGGATTTTTTTACGTGTGTGACCTATATAAACCTCTAATTAATTCGGTTAATATTAATGTTCTACGAGCTCATAGGGTATGCCAAAGGTTATCTAAAGCCAAAAAATAGTGTACATGAGAGGTTTTCCCAATCCTGAAGTAGGTACACTTATGGTTATTACAATAATGTATTGTTATGAATGTATTAGTTGACATCCTTGATATAGGGTTTTTTTCCTATGTGTTTACCACACCTATTTGTCTTATTATAATTATATTCTACCATATCCTATGTTATTTTATTCCTTTATTATTCATTAATTATGAAGTACCATGATTTATTCCATGACTCAAGTTTGTGATCAATGATATGCAGGGTATGATTTTTCTAATTTCATTCTCATGTTCTCATATTATAATGCTCATTTTAGGTTGATATAAACCTTATTTACCGTTACTGAGTATTTGTTATCACCTTATATTATGTTTCCTTTCCAAAGTTTATGAAAAAAAGAATTATGTATGATATGACTATAAAGAATACTAGTTCTGAAGAACTTAGTGGGAGATATGGTAGTTTACTTATGAACCAGTTGTTTATGTTTCCATATTTCCAATAGAACGGGAAGAAAAATGATTTCAGTATGGATATTTATGATATGGTATTAATATTCATATATTATGAGGTAATATTTATGTTGGAGAATTTTAGGTCTCTTTAGTTGGTATTAGTGTATGGATTTGTTAATAATTTGAACATTAAGATGAGAAAACATTACTAAAAACCATTAGGATAAGTTTATGTATAGGAAAATATCCTACATTTTCTGTGAAGGATAGAGAGAGTGGTTTCCAAGTGATTACACCCATTTATAGATACTACAAGTAGACCCAATTTTGATAAAAATGAACCTAGGGGTAATAAATCAGAAGAAGACACATTGGGATTGACTTGAGAATTACGAATGACATGGAAAAATGCCTTACTGTGCACCTGGTTTGACATTCCCAATGTATTTGTTTTAAAAATTAACATTCTATTTAGGATCCATCATGAAGTATTTAAACAATGACTAGGAGTGGCATTGGATAAACCTAATATTTCATACATTGAAAATAAGGTGTCATGATTTAGACATCCCATAAGTGATTTTTGTGATTATTTGGTTTTCCATTGTGATTAATGTTGAAAAACTAGGTTTTTTGGTTTTAATCAATGGGTGGAGGATGAAATAACTATGTTAATTCAGAATGAAATGAACAATGATATTATTTTACACTTGAGAAAATAAATGTTATTGGACCTCAAATGAATTTTTTTGTTTCTATGATCAAACTACTTTCTCAGATGATGAATCATGACGAGCTTCCAAAAAAGTAAAGGAGTAAAAAAACTTTGGTTGAGATCTTCAGGAGGGAACATCCAAATTATTTTATTGTTTATTCTGATCTATTAGTTTTATAGAAATCAATAAGTATAATTGAAAATATATTTTTCATTATCAATTTTTTGGAGCATGATTAAGTCATTTTGGCCATCTATCATTTGAAAATTGAAGCAGATCAATGGTGAAATATTATCATGAATATGAGACAATAAGATGATATCGATTCTTTTAATTGATATGAGTTTAAGAGATTAATTTTCATTAATCACTTACCTTATTTTGTTTTAACAAAAAAGGAGGAAATCTTGGATCTAAATTAGACATTTGATGAATCCATTGGTAGTTATGGGAAACGTTTTACAAGACATTTAAGTTACACTTCTAGTATTATCATCCAACATTAATGTAAGGTTAATATATTATTTAGTGTCTTAAAAAATGTCTTTAAATAGAGTTAACCTAAAGGGACTTTGGTAGCTGTGAAGAAATAATTCATGGTGGTATCAAGGTGGAAATAGTGATTGGAATTACCCATCACTCACATGGTTTTGATAAGAAAATAATGATGGAAATAAAGTAGAAATATAAATATCATGAAGAGAATAAAATTATATTTCTTCAATTTTTGATGTTTGGGTGGGAAAAATGAAGAAATTATCATAGTGAGTCTACTAAATGTTTTATTTGTTAAGGGATGTTCATCAAGTAGTTGAACACCAAAGTGATGGGAAAAAGTTAGATAATGACATGAATAAAGAGAAATATCCACAGAATGAACCACCAATACTTTAGTGTTTCAAATGAAAGGAGTTAGGGTATTACGAAAAGAAGTGTCCAAATGAACGGGTTAATGAAAATTATCAATGTAAAAAAGAATTTAAGATGAGTGAAAAATGGAAATATAATTTGATGACTATTTAAGATGAGGGGTGTGATAATTATGTGATAAATATTATATTTACTATCCACTCTAAAATTGATAATTTATTATTTGAATATTGATCTATCCACTATATAATATCTGAATAAATTTATAAGTGTATAAAAATACAACCTTAATGATTATATGATGAATTAGTTATTAAAAACCATATGGTAAAATAATCACATCACAAATATATGATTCTTTTATAATAGAATTTTATAGGAATGTGCATCCATCAATTCTTATCATTCTTTATTTAGATGATTTTTTTGTTATCTTAGGCATGTATTGATTTTATCAATGTAAATCTCACATCAGTTTTTATGGAAGGGAATTCAAGTATCATGTTCCAAAAAAACTTATGATCATTTATCAATGGGATTATAAATATGAACTTCTGATGGAAATAAAATCCATTGTATGGGTTTTGATTCCTATTTAATGAGAAGGTTTATCTGTAATGGTTGGGGAGTAATAAATATTAATGATATTTCTATTTTAAGAGAGTTATTTCAAGAACATTTTGTTAGAATTCCACTAAATCATGAAGTTGAGTTCTTAATATAACATATACATAATGCTACACTTATTTCAAATAATACCTATTGAATGGTCCCAATTGAGTTGCATGAACTGAAGAAGAAAGTATAGGAGAGTATTGATAAGGGTTTCATTTTTAAAACCATGTCACCATGGGGTGGAAATATTATTTTTGTAAAAAATAAATATGATTCAATATGACTATGCATTGACTACCAGGAGATGAAGAAGATCACAGTCAAGAGAAAGTATCCCCTACCACTCATCGATGACTTATTTGATCAACTATATGGAGGTAAATAATATACCATGATTTTATTTCATTCTATATATCATAAATATAGGGTTAATAAGATGAATATACCCAAGAAAACATTTCATAGTAGGAATGGACACAATTAGTACATAAAAATTACATTTTGTCTTACTAATTCCCCACCATCTTTATGGATTTAATAAATAGACTTTATAGATTACCTTGATGAATTTTTATTAGTATTTATAGATAAAGTTTTTATTTATTTAAAGATAAAGTAATATCAATACTATCAATTGATAATTTTAATGATGAACTTACGTATGGAGAAGATATATGAAAAACTTACAAAGTGTGAATTTTGGATAAAAAGGTTTTTGTTTTGGGTCATATAATCTCAAATGAGGGTATATCGGTGGACCAATCAAAGACAAAATTTATTGAATGTTTGATGAGACCAACCACTCTGAATAAAATCCAATGTTTTCTTGGATTTTATGGGTAATATCGCTGGTTTAGAGAGAATTTAATATTATTATCAATTCTACTATCCATATTAACATAAAAGGAAGCCATGTTCCTTTGGATATCTAAGTGAGAGGAAATCTTTAACATAATAAATAAAATATTAGTTAGAGTACACATTATTACTTTACACTATATTGGATAAGGGTTTATTATCTTTAGTTATGCATTGAATATGGGATTGGGATGAATTATTATGAAAATTAACATGGTTGTAGCTTATACTTCATGAAAACTGATTTTTCATGAGAAAAATTACTCAACTCATTATTTAGAGTTAGTTGGGGTGAAATTTTCATTAAATATATCATGTAATTATATTTACTTTGAAAAGTGTGATATATATAGAAATAAAAAAAGTTTAAGGTATATATTCACATAAAATGAGTTCAACATGCGCTAGAGAAGATATTTAGTGATGATTGAAGAGTATGACTACTCAATACACTACCATGTTGGGAAATAGAAGAAGGTAGTCAATAATTTATGTAAAAATGATTATACAAAATTATCCATGATAATGATCCCAAAAGATCCAATATTTTTGGATTTTAAAAGGATGGATATGAAAATCCTAAAGAAAGGAGGGAAATATTTTATTTATAAAATATATGTTCAATAATATATCTAATTAATGATTAAATAGGAATATAAGGATGATATAGATATATAGAAGAAGGTGAGAAATGATTCTAAGTTTAACCTTTATTGTGATATAATATTATGGTTTAAAAACAATGTATATATTTATCCATATTAGTTTTGAAGGAGTTTTTATAAGAAGTTCGTAGGTATTCATTATCTATTCATACTATAAGTAAAAAAAGTATAGAAATTTTAATGTTCATTTCTAGTGGTATTCCATGAAGTGAGATATAAAAATGTTTTCACAATAGCTCTTAGTATTACATCATGTTAAGGATGAGAGACATAAGACTAATGGGATGTTATAACTATTACATATACCAGAATAGAAATTGGAAAACCTCACACTGGATTTTTTCATTAGGCTCCCTAAAATTCATAAAGGGAATAATTATATTTGGGTCATAGTCGATCACCTTACAATGTTATCATAACTTATCGAAATAAATGTATAATTCTCTTTTTAAAATATTTCAAGAGTATACATTATGTTTGTGGAAGGGTTTTTTTGGAGTACCCTATTCCGTTATATCTGATTAGTATTGAATATTTACCTCAATGCTATGGAGAAGTTCCCAACAAGCTCTTGATATAGGGTAGAATTTTAAAATATGGTATCATCCTTAGGAATATGGTTAATCTGAGAGAATAATTAATACCCTATATTTTATTTGGAGATCTTGTTCTATATATTTAAAAGGTGGTTGGTATCAACAAATTCTTATAAATAAATTTCATTCAATAATATCTTTTACTCAAGAATTAAGATGAATCCTTATGAAGAACACTATGAAAATATGTGTTGAACTCCAATGTGTTGGGATGAAGTTGTATAATGAAATCTATTGGGACCAGAACTGGTAGAAGAAATATAAGAAAAGTTTAGATCCATTTATCAACACATAAGGTCAGCATTAAGTCGATAAAAAACTTATGCTGATAATTGTTAATGTGATATAATATTCGAAGCTGGTGGGAAGGTTTTCATGTGAACTTCCCCTAGAAGAAGGTAATGAGATTCAGAACTAAGGAAATAATAATCCCTAGGTATAATGGTCCATTTTAATTTTTTGATAATTTTGGGACTGTATCTTATCACTTGGTGCTTCCACCAAACCTCTATTCAGTTCTGGAATTGTTCCATGTATATCTCTTGAGGAATTACATACCTGATACACCACCTATACTGGACCCATAATCCATACCGTTAGAGCATGATATTTTTATAAGGAATATTTGGTAGATATTTTGGATCATATATAGAATGGTCTATGAAATAAGATCACTTACATGGTAAATATTTTATAGAGAAACTTCCATCTTGATGATTCTACATGGGAACCTAACTATTTATAAAAAAAAAATTGAATTTTTTTTGAAAAAAATATGATTTTAAAAATATTCATTGAGAATTCATAAAAAATCAGTTATTTATTTCAATAAAAACACACCATTAAAATCACTTTTAAAATCTATAATTCATTTTTGAAATAAAAAATTTACATTTTAATGATATAACTATATTTTTTTTTCTTTTCAAAAAAAATTAGAATCCAAATCTTCTGGAAACCCATTTTAAAATATATATGGAATATTCATTGAGATAGACAATTATAGTGGGTAAATAATGTATTCATAGAGAAAAGTTATTTATAAAAACATTTTTAACATAATAATAAAAAGATAAAGATACGAGTAACTTTAAAGAGTTATCTTAATAAATTTAAAGTAAAACATTTTGAAAAAAGTTACTTTTAAAAAACAACATTCGATAATGGATCTATAAAAAATATATAAAGTCTATCTCCACAAATTTTAGAGTTGAATATAAAATAAAAGATCATGGAAGGAAAAACATTTCAATATTTTAAGACACCATTTTTGAAACCATACATAAAAAAAAGAGTAATAAAAATCATTTTGATTAGAGGATATGTCAAATATGACGGTCAAATAAGGAAATAGGTAATTTTTTTACAAATATAAAGGGAAACATTGGTGGGAAGTGAAGACATTAACATGGAATAAAAAGATCTTATTTGGAGAGGATGAGTAGTATTCTAAACATTAACTAATTTTATAAATAAATAAATTAATTAATATAATTTCCTAAAAAATATTAATGATAATAATTATAATATATTCATATAATATGAAAAAACATCTCATAAAACCATAACTTTAGAGGGATAATCATGATTTGGTAAAATAAATTTAGTTAAGGGAAATGATTTTTAAAAAACATAATTGAATATGTAGGTAATATTTAAAAAGGGTTTTTGGGATATAAATATAAATTCTTATAAAATAGAGTGTATATTAAATATAATAAAAATATAGGGTATTACATACAAAAAAGATAAGGATAATTTTCAAAAATAATAATCACATATCAATGAATAGAAATTGAGTTAATAATAACCCTTATATTTAATCCTACTTAGCAGAACATTCCTTGAACTCATGAATAAAAAAATAATTATCTTAATCACTTATTTACTATCCTTATTCCTACCTATAGCTTTTCATATATTTAAATTGTAATAATTTATTACAGATATATTAGTTAGTTATATTTTATTTCAATGTTCATATGTTATTATATTTTACTTATTTTTATTAGTAGTTTCATAATGGATGTGTCAATTCATGATTATAAATTAGTAGTTCATAATTATTAGTTAATTATAGATACTTCAATAGATTATTTTTAATGATTTATAATGATCTAATTTCACTTCATGTGTATTTTAGTTATAATTATTGATGATAATGTTGGGGATAAGATTTCTTTTGTGTTTTTTTAATGAACCAAAGAGGGGTACACTATTAAGAAGTAAAATATTAATATAAAAATTATAGGACCATAAAAAATATATTTTCTAATTAATTTCTAGTAATATAATTGTTTCTGTTTTTATAGATAAAGATGATATAAATTTATTAAATTTTTCATGTAGGTGGTTAAACCGATCCAAATAGTAACGAGTTATAATCTTTAGGTGAGTATGGTTGAGTAAATGATTCTTTTTTAATAATATAATTAATAAATAAGCATAATAATATTATTTAAATTTTTTAATGTATTTATTCAAATTTTAATATATTTTTATAAATAAAAAATACTGGATGAAAAACAAATATATCACTTTTGTAGATGAGGTTGTTCGCACGTACGCATAGGCGACATGTTCATTTCCCTAAAACATGAGAAAGATAAGGATTGATTTATAATTTATTAATACTTATAATGTTATAAATTTAATATAAATCAAATTAATTAACAATTTTACCATCGATTCAAGGTTGTTATGAAAAGAATATCATGCCACTTGTGGAGGCCGTAGTTCTCATGTTACAGAAGTGAAATTTTTATTTTTCAAATGATTGGGAGGAAAGTAAAAATTATTATATCAAAAACATAATAAAAGTTTATTGTAGGTATGATATATTTTAATATTTCAATATGGTTATATTATTTTTAGATTAGGTATAATAATGGTAAATGAAATGAAATGGAAAATAAATAATACAAAGTTTTACCTCACACGTTTGAAAAGATCATTTTATAATTTGATTAAGGCTTTGAGAGGTGGTATTTGGAGTAGAACAGAACCTATATGAGGTTTAAAAGAGTTTTTAAGATTTATTTATTTAGTTTTTGGTTTAATTTAATAGGAATTTTGTGTGATAATAAGTGGTGGTAGCGATTGATTCTTTATAACTAAATAAAATCATACTGTTATTAATACTCATTTACAAAAACTATCATGGTACAGTTCAATGTAGATGGATAAAAATATGAAAAATAATGGAATTTGGAATATGTTAAGGTGTATAATATTCTCAACCAATCATTTTTGTGATAAATTTTGAGTGAATTTAGGCATTTATCTTGGCTTTTACCTTTTTACACAAATTAATTGCTACCATATTGACAAATTTTTATCCTCAGTAATTAATTTTTTCGACCAAAAAATAATTAAAATTATTAACTTATTTTAACTAGATGATTTAAAATATTATAATAATTTTAAAAAATATGTTTTATAATGGTGAGAAAGATAATTTCTAAAAGTGGTGCGCATAGTTAGTAAAAATTATTTTTTAGAAAGAATTGTATTTTTGTGCTTAAATTTTATGTTTAGGATAAAATATTAAATTTATTTAATTTTCAAAAAATATTTTTTATAATAAAAAATTAATAGTTATGCGAATTTAAATTCAATCCATAAATTAATTTTTCCAAAATAATATTTAATTAAAAGAAAGGACCAAATATAGTTTTTATTGGAAAATATTACATATGTACTTAAAATATCAATAAAAGGTTTTCTAAAATTATTTATTTTTTCAAAATTTATAAATTGTATTAATAAATTAAAATTTGAATAATAAAAAGTGCTTATTTAATTCTAGGTATTTCTCATATAATAATAAATTCACAGAACTCAATTTTTTGTTAACAACTATATTTTCAAAATTAACCTAAAAATAATATTTTAGAAAAATTTATAAATTTACCCTAATAGAATTTTTAATTTAAGAATGAAAAAATGACTTCCATTTTATATAATTATTATTCTCAAAAATATTTATATTTTTAATTTTAAAATAAATGATATAATTAAAAAACGTTTTTATTGAATTTTTTTAATGTTTTCTTAATGTTATTTTATTTTAATTTAAATAATGTTAATATAATATTTAATATATATTAATAATATTAAAATTGTAAATTTAATTTATTAGGATATGATATACTATACTTTAATGAAATAGTTATTTGAGAAAAAACAATATTTTTTAATGTTAGATAATATTAATATTTATCCTCAAAATGTAAGAAATTTTAGTATAGTAACATATTTTAACTATAGGTTTTATTATTCTTGTAATTTTATTATTAATATTAATACAATATGTTATGGTACATATAGTTTGATGTTGTGTGTGAAATAATATATATATAATAATAATAATTTAGAGAATAATATATTCTAAAATATCAGGGTATTATACATGGGTTGAGAAATACTTCTCAACTAGTTTAACCAATTTATTATATATTCAAACTTAGATGCACTCTTCATTTGCTCAGATGTTTTCCACCCATATTTATATATTTTTATTTTTCAATCTTGTACTTCACATGAAAAAAAGTTACAAAAAAAATTATTTCCAGAAGCGTACGATACATTTAATCTTATAAAGACTACATATTGATCATTAAATGATCCATGGTTGTTATTTTCACACGATATGAGTATTTGAACATATTATTCACCCATACTAGTCTTCATGAAAATTAATTTCCTTTTAAATTTTTATAAACATATGGTTCAAGTGGTTTCTATATTTTTAATTTAACTTTAAAACCCATGAATTTAATATTAAGAAAAGATTTTTCATTCTCACCTAATTTCTATATTTCATCACAAGCCTTTCCTATTAATTTAAATTGATCTTCATTAATTTTACTCTTTTATTATAAAACATTGTCAAAATATTTATTTTTAATGACCTTTACTTCATTTTGAACATTTGTAATAGAATTTATTTCTTAAGATGCATGACTTCTTTCTTCAATATTTTCCTTATCTTTTTCTGTCAAGAATTTTAGTGAGCCATTCAATTTAAAAATTTGAAGATATTTCTTCAAGATCCCCATTCATGATATTTAAGGGTTCTAATATTTTGTATATCTTAATATTATTTTGTATCCTTTCTTTCAAATACTTCTCCATCATGTTATTTTCAAATTATTAGTGGGTGGTATCCTCTTACACGTTTTTGAAAATTCCACAAAAATATTAGACTTTTTCTTTAGGGACATTATATAGAATATCTTCTAGTGCAATAATTGATTCATCTTTTAGATCCTCATATTTTTGATATTCACTAATAGAATGTGATTCATTATCTTATATGATAGATTTTATTTCTTATCATTACTTCATTATGAACGTGATTTTCTTCGTATATTCTTGAATGATATATATTATTATCATAACCATCTTTAAGAGTTAAGTCATTTTTACTTGTGATAAAAATACTCCAACTTTTATTACATTAAAATAGTGTAGAGTCTCTTCAAATATTTTAGGATTTTATCAGTACAATTCCTTTTATTTCATTCCCTTTCTTCTATGTCTAAAAAGACATATCTTCGATGGTTTATTGGAAATTATATTCAATTTATTCTTAAAATATATATATCATCTAGAATTTAGAAATAAATTAAACTACTAAAACTTCACACAAGAGAATCAAATAGAGGTGTCACCTAAATGTAATACCAATAGGTATCATCACACATTTATGTGTCCAATACTGGGGGTGGGGATGGGGTGAATCAATGTTGATGCACTTTTTATAAATTTTTTAATTTTATCCTTCTAGAAAATCATCAATTATTCAAGGAGTGGACCTATTTCTATATATATATCTACTTGGATGGCTTGAATGAAATTATGGTAATGTAACACAATATACAAATTGAATATTTAACAAGGGTTCACCCCTTGAGGAAGACTATATCCCTAGTGTATGGTGGTTTTTATCACACAAACACACTACTACATTCTTATTCTCAAAGAACGAATGATCAATGGTATGGTCATAGACTCATTATCCTATAACTAACTACAAAAAAGAACTTATGGGGTAAAGATCCCTTTGTAGAAGTTATTTTTCTTGTACTTCTATGATGAAAGTCCTCTATTGGGTCAATTCTCACCAATACTACTTGAATTGATCATATTTTTCACTTAAAACAATCAGATGGGATGCCTCAATATTTAGTAACCTTCAGTGTTGTGTCACCTTTCATTATAGATCTATAATATAATATTATAGTCTATATAAATTATTTCTTTTTAAAGTATTAATATTTGATAAAATCAATATTCTCACTTTTCCTCCAAAAAATATCTCAGTCTAAATATAATTAGTTGTTAATATGGATATATTTTATTCTCCTATCATTCTTTTCCCCTCTTCAGTATACATGTAATGAGTTCTTCATAAAAAAATTTAACTTATTATTTCTCTAACATTATAGGATAATAAGGTTCATTCAAGGTCAAATCTATATCTCTTTTCCTTTATACCTCTATCATATAGAATATTCAAAATCACAAAACCAATTATGTCTTAGAATTATCAGACTCCTCTCTTTATAAATATTTTTCACATAAATTCATTTACTATTTTATGTATATTCCTTTCAAAATGGTATTCAAAACCTTCTCAAATACGCGACATAAAATTTCCTTCTACTTTGATATTATAGAAGGACCATCCTCACTAAGCTCTTTATTTTCTACT
The DNA here is from genome assembly GCA_963277665.1 of Viscum album. Classification (NCBI taxonomy): domain Eukaryota; kingdom Viridiplantae; phylum Streptophyta; class Magnoliopsida; order Santalales; family Viscaceae; genus Viscum; species Viscum album. The sequence goes on from OY728165.1 coordinate 681,977,398, forward strand.
TAGTCGATGAACAGGTTCTTTATTTATTAGTTCTATGATATAGGAAAATATAATGTATTATTATTCATTTTATTTCTCTAAAAAAGGTATATAATTGAGTTGTTAAATATTTTAATGAGTCACACAACACTACATAATCACCTATGACATGGGGGTGTATTTTTGTTTTCATAGGTAAACATATCACCTAAAATTATCTCCACTAGAGCAATAAAAAAACCATGGAATGGTTTATTTCCTTTTGTAACCACCTATAGTTTTGACGAAGTCATGATCCAACAACTCCTTTAACTGTTTCTTACCCTTTGATATCATCTTGAATCATGATCAATGAGAAGGATTGTGATATTAGATTGATGAAAAACATCATATATCATCTTATGAATTTATTTACTTCTTCAAAAAATTATATCTTGAAACCTGAATTTTCATGAAACAACACCTTCACAAATTTCATAAGTATCGAACTCGTATGATCACAAATAGTATTCCACTCTTTCTACAATTTATATAAACCATGAAGTTTTATGATGATTAATTTTTATCAACTTTTTAAGGAATATTCTCTAATTTTTTTGAATATTCAGAAAAATCCCAAAGACATATGATTCAACCTAAAGTCTTACAATAAAAAATATAAAGACTTATTCTTGGATGAAGTTATAAGATTGAAAAATATGATCTGATTCGAAGTAATATAATTAATTCATACAATATGGTTAATTTATTATAATATCCTCAAAGTCTTACGATCATAATAATGTCAAAAAATCAAACATAAATGCCTTATAATCATGTTGTAATACCCCAATCTACCACGATAAATTTCCCTTTGAATAATTTAATAGCATGCATTGTACGCAACGTCGAGATTCTAATACACTACGACCAATCAAATTGGCCGTTATAAATAGTAATACCCACTTTTTGAAATTTTATAAATTTTATTTTTCAAAATGGACTTCATTTTTGATTTTGGAATATCTAAATTATCTTAAGGTGAATTTTTGGTATTTTTCTGAAAACATTCAATTTTTGATGAATTGTGAAAAACACAGCATTATTTGGTAAAACTGACTTTCCATTCAAATAATTATATAGTTTATTTATATTTTTTTAGGTCAAAATATATACATAATACTTATAAATGTTCAATGTAATTTATTGAAGTCATTTTATAATAAGTTTAGATATATAAAAATTTTATTGAGCTTTTACCGTCTTTTACCCACCTCCTAGGAGCATTTGCAAATTTGCATAAAACTTAATTTTACCGCTTCTGTGAGTTTAATTTCAAAAATCCTAGAAACATGGTTAATATCATCAAGTAAAATGTGGTTCAATAAGTTTAAAATAATTTCTGGTGAATAATAACTTTTGAATTTTATTTACCATAGTTAAAAGTAAATAGGGTAATTAAGGGTAAAAATGATATCATAATTACCCTAACACAAGTCATAATTCTATTGGATGAGTGTAATTCAACCAAAAAAACGTTAGGAATAAAATATGATCCTGTTTGGTCCACTTGGATTAGAGTAGAACATTTATTATTATTTTATTTAAAGATGAGTTAAAAGAGTTAAATTCAAAGTTTAATAACTAAACCATTTTTAATATAGGGCTATACAGAAGATAAATTCGACTATAAATATTCATTAAAAAGATAATTTCCTACATAATGGTATTTCATATATAATTTTTAGATATTGAATAATTTAATTTATTTATGACATAATGATGATGCAATAATTACCATATTAATGAAAGATAAAAATAATTGACATTATAATATCCAAATAAATGTAATCTGAGACTTTTGATGAATTCCAATAATTTTCTAGGTTAATATGACATGTAAGGGTTAATTTTACAATCTCTTTATTATCCGAGGTTGTTTTTACGTAATTATCTACTAAGACCTCTTTATCATCCAAATCAATATTTTCTTAAAAATTTATTTCAATTTTTTTACTATTTAGTAGAATATGTTTTAAAGTCATTTATACCATTATTTGGCATTATATGTTTTGAAAGGAATCATTCCATTGTTTTTCAAACAAGGTACTTGATGACCTTTTTGAAAAAATTAAGGTAAGAATTTTTTTAACTTATACGATAGGTGCATCTATTTTCCACCATTATAACATCATCAAAGCATCCCTTACAAGCTTATAAGAATATTTTCAAAATAATTTTTTTCTTTTATAATTATGTGACTCTTAACTGGTTTCAAAATAGAAAGAGTTTTTTATTTCAAATAGTTTTTATTTCATCTATGTCAACATCCTTTGATGGATTTTAAAATTATTTGAAGTTGATTTATTATGATACAGATCTTTCATAATTTATTGAAGGTATTGTGATATGTTTGAATTTGGATGTGTTATTTTTATACCATTCAAGGTTTATGGTTAAAGTATTGAAATCTCGTATGCCAGTTTTCATACGAATGTTTATGTTATGTTTCAAATTTTTCATATGAGTAATGTATTAGACTTAGTATGTCACGAGTGGAGCCCTCTATATCTCCTTGGTGCATCGGTAGGTCTCATTAAACAATTAGACATGAAATTGGCTGAGGCCTTTCCCAATTTGATATATGGTTTTGGCCAAGGCCTTAATCATTTTTAGACGTCTTGGCTGAGGCCTTGAAAAATGTTTCAGAATGTCCAGAATTATACATTCCCTCATTATGAAAATATTAATGATGGTTCATTTGATTATTCTACTAGTAGAATACCCATGACTATGTTTTATTATGGAGTTATTTACTCAACTCATATTCCTTCCATAAAGTGTTCAAGTTTATTATTTGTAAAGGCATGTGTTTTGAATTATTCATCATGCCTAATGTTTTTGTTATATTCTATTGTATTGCTTACCCTTAATGAGCATTTGAGCTCACCCCTTTCGTATGTTTCATTTTTCCATGATATGAAGAAGTTAGTTATGAGTGACTATCAGACATAATATTGGAGGTTTGGATGTTTTTAGTGGAATAAATTAGTGTTGTATTTTTTTCAATTTGTAATGTTGAACTTATGTATGTATCTTGTTTCCAATAATACTAAACTGATTGTCCATTTGGAACATGATTCTTTCTATCATGCCAATTTTATGTAAAAAATCACTGACTCTGGGTAATTGGGGTCGGGACGTTACATTTGGTATCAGAGGAAGTTTAGTAAAAACCTTGGAAACTAGATTTAGAAAAACTCTGATTAGAGCTCATTACCCTAAGATAGACTTTGAGGATTAGTATAGAAGATCTTCCTATAATTTTGGTACTGTAGAGATTTTGTGAGATTTATAAGAAATACATCCCTGTCTAGATATGACCAGGTATAGGCGGCTCTTGAACAAATATACCTAGGGGTAAAACCCAAAAACACCGCTTTGAGTTAGACTCGAATGGGAACTGGTGCATGACAATGGGCCTTGCTGAACTGTTGGTTACGAAACTCTCAGGGGATATGTTTAGGATAATTATCATTTTATTTACAAACCATTATGAAGGATTTATGATTATATACCTCCTCAAAGAAAACATTTTTATGATTATAGATTATATCCATAAACTATTCAATTTATGTTAAGTGTTTTATATGTTTGGAATTATGTATTGTGGTTCATAAAAAAATCTAATGTATGCCATTATTTAGAAATGGAACATAGTAGAAGGAATGGCTACTATATCAACACACATATTCCATGTAGGTATTTCCCTCCAGATCAAGATAATTATAGTGGAGCTGGTGATGTAACTGGTGATAATCATCTTATCACCATACTGAGACAACTCTCTTAGGTTATTAATAATAACCTTACCCGTATGAAGCACCGTGATCCACAATGTGGAGGATCAATGTTAGACCATTTTATGAGGAAACAACAACCAAAATTCAATGGGAGTACAAATCCATTAGTAGATGTGCAATGGATAAATTTCTTAGAGAAAATATTTCATACTTTGGGGAGTAGGGAAAGGGAAAAAGTTTTCATGGCAGTTTATCACCTCACGGGAGATGTAGATCAATAGTGATCATTAATCCAAAAAAAAAATGACGATGAATTAGTATCTAACATGTAATGGAGGAAGTTTAAAGAGGTTTTCTTGGACAAATAATTTTATTATGACCATCGCGCAGATATGGAAAGAGAATTTCTGAGTCTTATGAAAAAGGAGGATGAGAATGTCGCAAAGTATGAGGATAACTTTAGAAGGTTAGAAAGGCATGGAACAGATTATATACGTAACACAAAGAGTAATATTGATTGTTTCTTTGATGGTTTAAAATCATTTCTCCGTCGAGAAATAGTATCTCAATCCTTCTCACCGTATGAATATATTGCCTCATGTGATATCAAGACAGAAAAGGAAATCTCTAAGTCTTACGACTTCAAAGAAAATAAAGAGAATAAGAGATATGCTAAACACTCTGGGAAAGGAAATAATGAAACAAAGAAGAAGGAAAGAGTTGAATTTCCACCCAGGGATAATTGTGGAAGGAATAACCCTGGTGCATATCTAAAAGGAAAAGGATTATGCTACAAATGTGGGTAGAAAGTCCATCTTTCTAGTGATTTTAAGGGGAATAAAGACGTTACCAATGTTCAATGCTATAATTGAAGGGAGATGGGACATTATGCAAATGAATGTCCAAATCATCAGGAAAACTTACCTCATAAAAGGCCAAGGGATCAAAGACAAGCTTATGCAATCACTACTGCAGAGGTTGAAGCTCCGAAAGAAGTGGAGGCAGGTAATTTAATGGTTTCCTCAAGTGTAGCCAATTCTTTATTTGATTCTAGATCATTACATTGTTTCACATCTTCCCAGTTTTCTAAAAAAATTAGATATTTTTAGTTTGATTTAACAAGGGAGTTTTTAGTCAAAACTCCTATGGGATGTATCATTGTAACAAAATTTTGTGATTCAGTCCCCCATTAAAGCATATATATAATATTTATCTACTGATCTAATCATCAAACCCATGATTGAATTTGATATAGTCCTTGGTATGGATTGGATTTTGGACCATGATGCGCAAATTTATTATAAGAAGAAGGAGGTTACAATTCTCCATGATGATAAGGAGTACCTTATCATTAGAGAAGAAACGTCATCATATGATTATTATCTAGATCCACCCCCATTAGATCTACTAAATTCAATTATTGGGGAGGATTAGAGTGAAATAATTATCGGTAAGGAAATGAATGTTCTAATAGAGGATGTTCCTATTTTGCAAGAATATGTTGATGTGTTTCCAGAGGATTTTCCTGGACATCCTCCAGAAAGAGAAATTGAGTTTTCTATTGATTTAATTCCTGGTTTAAGGACTACATCGAAGACCCCTTATAGAATGACCACTGTGGAATTAGTGGAACTAAAGAAAAAACTAGAGGAATTGAGTAATAATGGATTTATTCTCCCTAGTGTTTATCTATGGGGAGCCACTGCCCTTTTTGTTAAGAATAAAGAAGGATCTTTGAGTTTGTTCATTGACTATAGGGAGATCAATGCTATAACAATAAAGAATATGTATCCCCTACCTCACATTGTTGATTCATTCAACCATCTTCATGGAGCTCAATATTTTTCCAAGATTGACATTCGATCTAGATATCATCAGTTGTGTGTGAAGAAGGAAGATATTCCGAAAACAGCATTTCGAATCAGGTATGGGCATTACAAGTTTATAGTAATACCTTTTGGATTGACTAATGCACCCTCTGTCTTCATGGATCTAATGAATAGAGTTTTCAAGGAATATCTTGATGACTTTTTAGTGGTATTTATTGATGATGTCTTGGTATAATCCAAAAGCTTTGAAGATCTTGAAAATCACATGAGCATTATTCTAAAGGCTCTTAGAAGAAATGAATTATATGTGAAGTTTAGAAAGTGTGAATTCTAGCTTCATGAGATTTATTTTCTTGGCCATATTGTCTCTAAGAATGGAATCTCTATTGATCCTTTAAAGACCAAGGCAACCCATGAATGGACAACACCGACGAGTATAACTGAGGTACATAGTTTTATTGGTTTATCCGGTTATTATCATTATTTTGTCCATAATTTTTATTGATTGGATAACCCATTAATTATGCTCACTTGTAAAGGGGTTAAATTTGTTTGGAAAAAAGAGTGTGAATAATTTTTTGAAGAAATGAAGAGAAGATTAGTTAATGCTCTTATATTGAATCTACTATCAAGGAATGATGGGTTTGCTTTTTTATAGTGATGCTTCAAAGAAAGGACTTGGTTGTGTCCTTATGAATAAAGATAGTGTTATTTTATACACATCACGACATCTAAAAATTCACAAGAAAAACTATTCCACTCATGATCTTGAGTTAGCAGCTATAATCATTTCTCTGAAAATATGGAGACACTATCTCTATAGTGAAAATTGTAAGATTTATACTAATCACAAGAGTTAGAAGTATATTTTCTCACAAAAATAACTAATAATGAGGCAAAAGGGATGGCTTGAACTACTCAAGGATTATGATTTCACAATACACTACCACCCAGGGAAGAAAAATATGGTAGAAGATGCTTTGAGAAGAAAGGATTATGAAGTTTTGAACAATATGAGAGTTGAAAGGGATCCTATTTTCATGTATCTAGTAAATATGGATATGAGAATAAAAATGTAAGGTGAAACATCAATACTTTTTCAAATGGCTGATAAACCATATTTACTTGAAATGATAAAATATTCTTATACTGATGATGAAAAATTTCAAATGAAAATTAAAGCTGTGAACGACGAGAGATTGAGTAAATTCATATATGAAGATGGAATTCTAAAATTTGGGAGGAGACTTTGTGTTCATAACCTACCTGATCTAAAAAGGTAATTGTTAGATTATGCTCATAGATCCAATTTCACTATACACCCTAGGAGCACCAAGATATAAAGAGATTTGAAAGAACATTTTTGGTGGGACAACATGAAGAGAGAGATTGATGATTTTGTGTCAAGATGTATTGTTTTTAAACAAGTGAAAGCTAGAAAGAAACAAACTGGAGGAGTCATAAAACCTATTCCCATACCTTATTAGAAATGGGATAATATTAAGATGGACTTTTTCATGGGGATTCTAAAGACTCCTAGAAATAATGATGCAATATGGGTCATTATTGATCATTTTACCAAGTCATCACATTTTCTTGCTATAAGAAAAGATTTACCACTTGAACGTCTAGAAATACCATATATTAATGAAGTTTTAAGACTCCATGGTGTACCCATATCAATTGTTTCTAATCGTGATCCCCATTTTACATCATGATTCTGGAAAAGTCTTTAGAATGACTTGGATATTGAACTTCATTTGAGCACTTCCTACCACCCTCAAACTGATGCACAATCAGAATGGACTATTAAAACCTTAGAAGACATGTTGAGATATTTCTCACATGACTTTCAAGGTATGTGGGATCAATATTTACATTTGGTATAATTTTCTTATAACAATAGCTTTCATTCAAGTATTCAAATATCACCATATGAAGCGTTTTATGGAAAGAGATATCGCACTCCAACTTGATGGGATGATGTTGGTGAATGAAAACTCGTAGGCTCATAACTTGTTGAGGAAACAATGGAAAAAGTGAATATTATCCAATCCCAAATCAAAGAATCTCAATATAGGAAAAAGATCTATGATAGAAACTGAAAGAAGGATTTGGAATTTCATGTTGGAGATCATGTTTTCTTAAAGGTACCTTCATGGAAGGGAGTTATACAATTTGGTAAGAAGGGTAAATTAAGTCCCAGGTACATTGGATCTTTCGAAATTATAGAACAAATTGGGGCTGTAGCTTACTATTTGGAAATGCCACCAAGTCTCTTCAAAGTTCATAGTGTGTTCCACGTATCACTATTGTGAAAATACATTCCTGACCCAACGCATGTACCTACATTTGAGGAAATTTTACTGGAAACTGATTTGTATTATTGTGAAGAGCCTATCAAGATTCTTGATACCATAGAATAGGTGTTGAGAAACTAGACAGTTCTTACGGTAAAAGTTCTATGGAGAAACCGTAATATGGAAGAGGCAACATGGGAACCATAGGAATTTATGATGAAGAACCACCCGAATCTTCTTGTGTGGTAGTATTCAAGAAATTTTGAGGATGAAATTATTTGAAGGAGGTATGAATGTAACACCCTAAGATTCCACGGTATGTTTTTCTTTGAAAAATGCAATAGCTTATATTATATGCAAATTCGATATTCTAACACACCGCGACCAATCAAACTAGCCGTTATGAATAGTAATACCCACTTTTTGAAAATTTATAAATTTTATTTCTTAAAATGGACTTCATTTTTTATATCGTAATATCAAAATTAGTTTAGGGTGATTTTTTTTTATTTTTTTCAATACTTAAAATTTGTGATGAATAGTGAAAAACACTATGTTATTAGTTAAAAATGACTTTTTATTTAAATAATTATTTATTTTATTCAAATTTATTTTAGGTCAGAATAGATACATAATACCTATATATGTTCAATGTAATTCATTGGAGTTATTTTATAATAAGTTTCGATATATAAAAATTTTATTAAACTTTTACCATCTTTAACCCACCTCCTATGAGCATTTGCAAATTTTCATAAAACATAATTTTACGGCTTCTGTGAGTTGAATTTAAAAAATATGAGAGACACGGTTAATATGAGTAAGTAAAATGTGGTTTAATAAGATGAAAATAATTTTTGGTTAATAGTAACTTTTTGACTTTTATTTACCATGATTAAAATTAAATATGGTAATTAAGGGTAAAAATGATATCATAATTACCCTAACACATGTCCTAATTTTAAAGGATAAGTGTAATTCGACACAAAAAAACCTTAGGAATATAATATGATCCCCTTTGGTCCACTTGGATTAGATTAGGAAATTTATTATTATTTTATTTAAAGAAGAGTTAAAAGAGTTAAATTCAATGTTGAATAAATAAACCATTTTTAATATAGGGTTATAAATAAGATAAATTTTACTATAAATATTCATTAAAAAGATAAAAAGATTACCTAAATAATGTTATTTTATTAATAATTTTTAGACATTAAGAAATTTAATTTATTTATGACACAATGATGATACAGTAATTACCTTATTAATGAAATATTAAAATAATTGATATTATAAATATCCAAATAAATGTAATTTGAGACTTTTAAGGAATTAAAATAATTTTATAGGTTAATATGACATGTAATGGTTAATTTAAAAATCTCTTTACTATCTGAGGTTGTATTTACATAAGTATCTACTGAGACCTCTTTATCATCCAGATCCATGTTTTCATAAGAAAGTATTTCAATTTTTTTAATATTTACTAGACTATGGGTTAAACTCATTTATACCATTATTTGACCTAATTTGTTTTTAAAGGAATGATTCCACTGGTTTCCAAATGAGGTACATTAGGATCTTTTTGAAAAAATTAATGTAAGAATGTTTTTTAACTTATACGGCGGGTGAGGCTATTTTCATCCGTTATAACATTATCGAAGCTTCCCATACAAGATTATAAGAATATTTTCAAAATAAATGTTTTATTTTATAATTATGAGACTCTTAAATTGTTTCAAAATATAACGAGGTGTTTATTTCATATAGTTTTCATTTCATCTATGTAAACATCATTTGATGGATTTTAAACTTGATTGAAGTTTATTTATTACGATACAAATCTTCTATATTGTATTCAAGGTTTTTTGATATGTTTGACTATGGATGTGTTATTTTTATACGATTCATGGTTTATTGTTAAATTATTGACATTTCGTACGCTAGTTTTAATATGAATTTTTATGTTATGTTTTAAACTTTTCATTTGGGGAATGTATTGGATATAGTATGTGACGGGTGGAGCCCGCTATAGCTCCTCGGTGCATCTGTAGGTTTAATGAGACAATTAGACGTGGAATTGGCCGAGGACTTTCCCAATTTGATGTATGGTTTTGGCAGAGGTCTTAATCATTTTAGACGTCTTGGGAGAGGCCTTGAAAAATGTTTCATAATGTTTGACATTATAAAATCCCTCATTATGAAAATATTAAAGATGGTTCATGTGGTTATTCCAATAGTAGAATACCCATTACTAGGTTTTATCATGGAATTATTTTATCAGCTCATATTCCTGCCATAAAGTGTTCATTTTTATTATTTATAAAGGCATGTGTTTTGAATTATTCATCATGCCTAATTTTTATGTTATCTTCCGCTAAATTGCTTACCCTTAATGAGAGTTTGAGCTCACCCCTTTCTTATGTTTCATCTTCCCATGATATGAAGAAGTTAGTTATGAGTGACTAGTAGGAATAATCTAGAAGGTTTGGATGTTTCTAATGGAATAAATTAGTTCCATATTTCTTTTCAATTTATAATGTTGAACTTATTTATTTATCTTTTTTCCAATAATATTAAACTGATCAGTTTTTCGAGACATGATTCATTGTATCTTTCTAATGTTATATAATAAAGCACCAATTCTGGGTAACTAGGGTCGGGGCGTTACAAATGTAATAATCCCTTTCTCCAGATTCAACTCTTAAATTATAGACATATTTAAATAAATCTATGTGTTCTTAAACTCATTTTAAATCATCTCAAACTCTAAAAAATAACATTAAACATCATCCAATGGTACTTAATCACCTAATAAATTACATTATATATAAAAAACCACATATATTAAATTTTTAAATAAAATATTTTATTTATTTAAACACCATCCATCTCTTATACTCTTATTTTAAACTATAGAGGAAGCACTGTCATCAACTATAACTTATATATATTTGAGTATTATCTAAAAATAAACCATTATTGATTCTAAATTTATCCAAGTAGACTTTCTAATGGATGGAAATATTATTTTTTCCACTTCTATTTAAACCTAATATAAATTTAAAACAAAAATAAACAAAATATTTAAAACAACATTTAAAATAACTGAATGATTCTTCAAAATATAATGTAAACAACTCTAATAATATAAAACACAATTTTCATACAAGAATTGATCTCAATAAAAACTCAGTTCCACTACATCATGTTTCATATAAATATTGAAAAGCTCATAATATCTCTAAGTTGTGTATTAATAATCAACACCCATTGTTCACAGGTCAATAAATAGATTCATCTAGACTTGGTTAATATTATTCATTACCATGTAAACTATGGACATAACCAAATTCATTGCTTCAAGGCTAACCTTTAATTATCATGTTATATTTATAACTCCCAAATAATCATATTTCCTTTCTTAGGAACTCCACCTATATCACTATTAATCACGATGTATTCAATTATGTACTATGAAATTTTCTCTCTTGACACATTTACAAACATTGAAAATAAATAAAATAAAATATAATGTGGGATCAATACACACCTCTATATATTAATGGTTATATGAAATTTTAGGTGATATACTTTCACAAGCCAATCTAGGTAATCAATATCAATGTGTAATCTCATTAGTCTAATATTTTTATCATATAAAATATTATACTCATGATAATATTAATATATAATTATAACCCATAATACATCATGATGATCATTAATTATGGAAAGCTCAATGTTATACATTAAAAATTTTTATCATTCCAATATTTATAAAATATATACAGCACAAATGATTGAATTAAAATGAAAATTAAATTTTTTATAAAACATTAATACAACACATTGAAAATAATAATTAAATCTAGTACCTCATGTATACAATACCCATATAATTTACATGAATCTCATTCTTCTTCATTTTTAATTTTTTTTCAATGAATCTATTAAATTGTTTTGTGTATCCACCCAATAGATCATTATATCATCCATCTCTATGATTTGTTGAATGAGATTATTCTTTTTCCCTTTCTTGATATTGGGAATAATTTTACCATTTAATATATCCAATTAATTTTACTACGAATATAAATTTCTCCCTCAATTCTAGGAACCAACCCATGCTCAGTGATAAACTACTTATTCCAAATAGATTCTTTTATATAATCTGATGCAATAATGTACACTAACTCTACTATTAAGTCTAAAAAATGTATTTTTATAACTCTTATAATTAATAGATAAACCAATTAAGGAAAAACTTAATCCAAATTGATATATCATATAATATTTTTTTGGAAATGTATTATAGAATCTATGTAACCCATGATAAAGAGATCACCCCAAGCAATAATGACCAAGAACATATACTTACTTCTTAATTACTGAAGAATATTATTTGATGTAATTCAATTTATTTAACAAATATTGGATTAGTTTTCAATTTCTATGATCAAAACCTAATTTACATCTAGTTGAGAACATAACATAGTACAAATGATCGATCCAATGGTAGATACATAATTATTATTTTCTATACCTTATAACTCTTTATAAGGATCATGAATCTTCATGTGATTTTGTTTCCATAGAACACTAGTAAATACACCATTTTGGATTCAACCTTTCTAAAACCCTTTTATAAATTTACTAATATATATGCTTTGGATATGTCTATTAAAATTCATCAATCTATCTCCAAAGATCTTCCTATAATGTATTTATGTAGCTACACCAATGTATTTTATTGATTATCCTTTTACCAAAAATATATTTACAAAATTTAATGTTTCAATATCATTTTCAAAAAGCAGCATGTTTTTTCCAAAACAAAATATCTGAAATACCACATCACTCCCACTAATTCACTTTTATACAAAATAATTGTCCATATTTTTTTATGAAACCAATCTATTTGACTGCAAAATCGAAGTAGATGTTCCAACATTGAGAAGATGTCATCAATGCATTAATAGTCTATTACAACCTACATAACTTAACATTCCCATTAAACAATTCAAAACCTTTGTGCTATATCATATACAAATTTTTGAATAAATTATATTTTAAGGAAAGTGGTCCTAGAATCCATTTGATATATCTTATAATTATAATGATCTTATATGTTTCTTAATATTCTAATGGGATTTATAATCAATTTTTTTGAAAATTTTTCTTTACAGTCATTACCATGAATTTGTTTGCAACACTTTTCAATTAATTCATAATTATAAGAAGATACCCTATAATAAATTACCATTTTCTTTAAAAAAACCCCACTTACACAATATGGTTGTCACCACTTTAGGTGCATCCATGCAGTTCTAAAATTGGTGAGTGTATATAGAATAAATCTAATATTTAATGAAACATATCTATTTATCAAAATAAAAAATCTCAATTTTATCTTGGTAATTAATAGATATATCATCTATGAACATTAATTCATAATCATTTTCCACAAAAAATCTATATCTATCTATCTTATAATAATTCTTATTAGAACATAAGTGTTCTTCTGTAACATGAGTGATTTCTTCTTTTATAGGTCCTTTTAGAACCATCCCAACTTCCATACCAATAAAATTTAATATTTTGTGGTTCTATAAATCATTAATTTTAACTTTTATCCCAATAAATCACTAATTTATGTATTATTTCTCATATAATATACCGGTCTAGGACACAAACACTTTTTTCTCAGTAGTAATATAATAATAATATCCCATAGTTTACTTTAGATAAGAAATAAAAAATAATTTTTTATAATTTATGGTTTAGTTTATCATATAATAATATTCGTGGATATTATTCCCAACAAAAAATTCTCATAGATTCTAAACTAGAATTCCTCCAAACATATATCTCATATGGTGTCATTATGACTGATTTATATGGAATACAATTATTTAGGATTGTAGTAGTTTTTAGAGTATATAACCATAATGAAATTTAATGGTTACAAAAACTCATCATCAATGGTTCAATGTCTAATAAGTTTGGATTAATAATCTTAGAAAAACCATATCACTATCTTATTATAGTAAGAGAGAGTTATGAAATAATTGAGTAGTCATTCAGATGATCAATAATATCTTGGATCAACTATTCACTAACTCATTCTGATAGACGATTCATAATATTCTTTCCCAACCAATTTTTTACTTTATTTTGAAAACGTATAAATTTTTTAAATTATTTAAACTTTTTTCTCATAAAAACACATAACCATACTGACTAAACACCCCTAAAATGTCATGAATAACATATACACACACCAAATTATTAAGAACTTATTGGTACTCATACATCACTATGTATAAGATATAATAATCCTCATGTTCTCCCAACCTGTACAATAAATATTATTGGGTTATTTTTCATAATAATTATGTATCAAATGTATAAAATTATTTATAATATAATGATTTGAATAATCTCACTCTTTGGTTATTTTTATGGATTTTTAATTTATGTGTCTTAGGTGATAATGCCGATGGTAAATGGTGTTTGAATTAATGTTTAAATTATTATTATAAATGTTATAGATAGTGTTATCCTTATATAGAATGTATAAAAAACATTACATATTTTTAATACCATAAAAAAATTCATTCATATATATATATGAAATCATGTTCTTAATAATAAATGAAAAATGATCTTGTATAAAAGAGATAAAAAAACCCAATTTTTATTTATCAAAAAAAAATAATAACAATTTTCTAATTCTTGAAAAAATCCACTAGTTATTCCAATATCATATGTTTTTATCTCAAATGCATCGACACTTTCCCCATTACCAACACATATATATACTCCACGATTCCACAATTCATTCTTATTTTTGAGTATCTTCTTATCAAATTATTTTTTATGCACACCCAATATCCAACACCCATGAGTATAGTTACTGAAATTTAATTCTATGAAATTAATATCCAAATTATTATAATACTTATCACATCCATGGATACCAATATAGAACTATTTTATAAGTTATACTTATAATATATCTCAGAAAAATAAAAACGATTCCAAGTAGACTCAATAAAAAGACACATCCATGTAAAGTATCGTGTTTAATATCTTTTCATCATCTAATTTTAATTAATGTTATCTTAATAACATGATGAACCCATATATCATTACAATTAGTGAACCAAGATATATATTTCACTATTTTTTGGACCAATTTATCCTTTCCCCCACAACTTAGAAATTTTGGTTGGAAATCATACTAATCATATCACATATGACTCTTCGATAGTCAGGTAGAAAACCATTTTACAATTCAATAATATCGAATAACCCTAAATTATTAATTTTTTTTTAATAATCTTATTAGGTTTTCCCAACCATGTGTAACCCAAATCTATTATTCCTTATATAGGGGAGTCTATTGGAACACAACAATAGCATGCCATACTAGGTTAGAAGATCAGGGTCTTGGACTACATTTTTTTTAAAGGAATATCATAATTAGTACTTGAGGGGTATTCATAGCCTCACTATTTTAATACAAATCACATGAATATTAATTTAATAACTATACCATGTTGTGAAATATTTATTATTCTCATAATATATTCCAATATGATTTCATTCTTCTATTGATTTAATTTTTTTAACATCTATCCAATCCACTAAATTAATTGGTTCATTCAATATTACTATGTACAGTTTATATAACTCATAGTTTGAGTTAATTACCCCAAATATAATCCAAATATATTTAAAAATATCAAAATTCATCCTATAAATAAGGTAAATTAACCCATTAATGGGAATTATTAGAGTTATATGAAAAAAATAATCCTTACAAGAGTAATTTTAGAGTAACTAATAGATAACCCCACTTTTCAAGATAAGGAATAATTCTATAGGATAGTGAGAATTCCAACCCAATATCCGTATACCTGATGTTACATTACTGAATATATATCTAAATTTCACCATAAAGCTAACAACTAATGTTATCAAAATTATACTCGGCCTCTAAAATGAATCTAATAACTCCATAACAAACCAAAGTTAAGGTATATGAAAGAAAAATTAAACTTTTTAAAACCTAGTTAATAATTTATAGAATGAAAATTCTATAGTAAGAAATTTTTATAATAAATTTATTCATACATAATATGTATTTAATGTAAATATTTTATGTACATGAATATTTGAAAGGAAAAAATAAATAAACAAACATTTTATTTATTTTCCAAACAGGAGATATCAATATGAACACTTCTTATTTTATTAAGGCATTAAAATACTATATTCACAATTATTAACACTTCAGTTTTCTATTTTTCTAAAAATATAAGAATTATTCCAAAAAATATGTTTTTTTCTTATTTAGAAAATATAAAATTTTACTATAGATATTTGAGTTATCTATCATCTATTATAATTCAATAAATTATCATGATATGTACTATCATTGGGGTCTTTCCATTTTGATGATATATTTCCTTCACAATACAATCAATTTTTTAATAAAAAAGGAACACCAACTATATGCTACAATTAATATTATCTCAACATAATATGTAGTGTAAAACCATGAGATTTATTGTCTTGTACACCATGATTGATTCTATCAAACCATAAAACCAATATAAATAAAGAATTATATATTATGATATCCCATATCACAAATATTTGGAGGGTGATCCAATAGATAACATTAAAATATGCCATATCTTAGCTTATGATATTTATTTAATCACATTAAAAAAAACATGTTCTTCATAAAATCATTATTAAAACATGTTGTTTCGAAGATAAAGGTGGATCTGAGTAAAATACCTCACGATATGAATTTTTTGAAATATATACTTTTAATTATTTATAATAACCATGAATTCTTGGTCAGTACCACAACTACAATTTCATTACAATATATATTTTTATATCATGAATATTTAACATACAATCCCAAAATGTAGAAAAAAACATTATATTTAAACTAATTATTGAGATCCATCTTAAGGCAATACATACTATTTTTTTATAAAATTTATTACCAGTGTCTGTAATGATCTTTTGAACTAATTATAAAAAAAGATCATTTTGATCAATTTTATTTCCATATATCATGTACCCTTCAATAACTATATCTAATTCATAACTAAGTACCATGAAATTATCTTTGATACTTTGTGAAAATAACATTGGATAGTTTTTTCAACTACCCTATATAGTTTTTTAGGATTTGATCGATATTTTCCATTAATGTTTTATAAAAAGGGACTATAAAATATAGTATATAACATGTAATATGTGATAGATCCTATCATTGAAGCATGTAGAGATCTATAAATCATCATAATCTACTTTTGTTTCCTAAAAAGGCCATATTAAATAGATTCATATAATCTGTTATAGGATATAATTCTATCTTTAATTAACCCTATATTTAATTTTTAAGAACCATATCAATTTATTCATCATTACATAGTCCAAGAAACCCATAAAACATTGTCAGAAGATAAATTTCCCTAAAACACAGGTCATTAAATCAATTCATTTTGTAAAAATATTTTTAAACTATATCATAATGAACTATAATACTAATATATGTTTTTTATATGATACACACAAACATCAAATAGAAAAAAATGTCACTCAAACTAACCTCTTATAGGCACATGCGAAAATAATCACCCAATGATTTATTGATTTTGTATTGCAAGAATAAATTATTATAGTTTTCACACTATATTGGATAATTGTAATGATTGAAAAAATTATATATATATATATCTCTTATATTTATTTTTAAAATATTCCGTATAAGAACATTTTTTCTAAATTCAACCACCAAATATAGTAATCATTGTAAGAACATATGACCTTTTAAAATTCAAATAGATTTCAACATCTCTATTAGTGATATTTTTTCTCATAGTTAATTACTTAAAATATATTCAACCTTTAACATCCAATATTTATTTTTTATGTACTCTATTTATAATCCATGTCAATCTGTTTCTTGAATACCCATTCTGACCTAATGGGATTTACATCAATTAGAATTAGTACAAAAATTCTTAATTAATTTTGGTATATGGAATCCATTTCTACATTCATACGCACATAATATTTTTATCTTGATTTAAATTCATTTTTTCATTTTCGGATATGTATTTTTATTATCAATGAATAATATATCACATACCCTCGTAATAATAAAAGCATTTCTCTTTGGTTTTATGATTTATGTGAAAAATCTATCTCTGGGAATTTATTTTTCATGATCGCGTATAAAAGTTATAATTATTCCAAATTCATATGCATCATGAGACTTGAATTTATCAAAATTTATCTTTCCATCACTATATCAATTATATATGTGAACTCAATCATTGAATTATATTATTTCAATTGACTATTAATTCTCCACTCAAGATATTTATATAACATCCTTATAACTCTGGGATAATTTATATAGACTGACTTTGTGATTCTTGATTCATATTTTTTTCTATAATTATCCCTAAGAAATGCTTCACATCCTACCATATGAATTTATTACATAATGGATTTATTTATATTATCACAGATATGAAATAACATTTGTTATTTTATTCATAGTTAAATGTTAGTTCAACTATTTTAAAAACATGTCCCATAATAAATAGTGAAATACTAAAAAATTAATAATTTATATAACTATGATATGAATTGTTTTATTACACCTTCTAATAACACTAGAAATCCAATGTGTATATGGAATTATGAGTTTAAGAATAATATTTAATCTATATTAAATTATTAATGAATTCTTGGTAATAAGTTTCTTTCTCTCAACAAAGTAAAGAATAATTTGTCTTCATATTATGATTATTCTCTACCTTACCTTTATATTAATTAAATATTACAATGAAATGTTATATTGAATGCCAATTTACCTCATAATATTACTTGAAATTGAGATAGGACTAGTAGAGAGTATAGAACCATTGAGGGTACGGGTGAATAAATGGTTATAAAAAACAATAAATATCAAAAAACATGATTATAATTTCTTGTTATAGTGAATAAATATATATAGTGGTGATTTGAGATTTATAGGGAATGAACACACATTCACACAAGGGTTTTATATGGTTCACTCACCTTTATTATCATATGGGTAATCCTTAGTGTGTATACGTTGTAATCCTACCACCCATATTCAATTTATTAACAAAGTAACAAGGAAAATGGAAAGAGTGATATATTTAATTTTGATTTGAAGAAGAAAAATGATCATAAAAAATTTGAAATATAATTTTCCATGTGTCATTTTTTCCTCTAAAATTTGAACATTGTGTGTACCTTTATTATTATACCCAATATCCTTTCAAATCCTTCTTGGAATGATAATTGATTCTCTTAGAGTTTCCTCTTTATGTCATATAATCGTATCTCCATGTTGGACAAAAGATATTAATATATTTAAAATTTAAAAGGTATTTATTTCTCTGGACAATCCATGATCCCCAAATCCATAGTATATGGAAGAGAAAATTGCAAAATATTTCATGATATCATCTGAAATATTTTACTTACTTTATTGTATGATAAGTAGAATATGACATGACATATTTTAATTTTCCAAAACCAATGACACAATGATATTTTACATTCACAATCATTGTGGTATAAAATATTTATCATGATGTGGAATTACTAAAATATCCAAAACTAAAAAAATTACAAAACAATTTCACCTAGGGTGTTGCTGTATTGTTTCTCCAACCACAACATGGTTTTGTCAGTATACAATAAATTCCATTTAGTGGAATATTTTTTAGGGATTTTTTAGTAGTTTTAAATATTCATGAATAATTCAAGATTATTTATTAAAGTATCACCTATATCAATATTGGAAATAATTTCATGCAGGTGTTTAGATATGTGGAATATCATTATCTTGTGGGGTTTTCAAGGTGGTTTATACCACTGAAAATTGATATTAATGTTTTATATATATATATTTATAATTTTTTTATTTTTTATTATAAATATTTTATTAAATTTATGTAATTATTAATTGTTTTATTTATACTTTTTATTTATTTACCAAGTACTATTTATATTCTAGTTTTTTTAATTATTTTTATACATGACAAAATAACTTCCCAGAAGACCACCTATCATTAAACTACTGATAATCAATCACACATAACTCTATAAGTACAAAACCACTCCATCAAATACATATAAAATTATTTATATGTCAATAGATGTTATTTGTATGACTTCTTTCAAATTTTTCTATATTACACAACCACTTCCAAAGGATGGGTTGGTGCATAGTGGTAGCGGTAATCCATATTCTCAATAATCTTTTTCATCTGTTTACTCAAATAAAATCTCATTAAAAGAAAGAGAAACACAATATTTTTCTAATAGAGAATAATTTCATATATAATTTATAATTAATTTAAAATAATAATTAACTCAAATTGATAGTTACTTATTGTCATTGATCAATATAGTAGCTAATATCATAGTCAAGTAAGTGAATTAAACAATCCAATGTAGAATTCCTCTAATAGTATCTACACATTATCCACTAATATAAAAAATATTCTATTTTTTATGTGAGCTTGAGTGGGGAAACTAAATTCCCTTCATCAATCTATATTGATTAGAAAAAATATGTGTTTCAATATTGAATGAATTATTTTTAGTTCTCTCATTATTCACATTTAGGGGGAGAATTATATCTTTTTCTGGAGAACATTCATGATAATTTCAATCTATGTATTTCAGAGAGTTCCCCTATGAGAATTCATTGTGTGCATAATTATAAAAACATATAAAATAATATAACCAGGTTTATATAGTCGGGGTTAGAAAACTATTAATTTTAAAAGGTCTATAACACCCCTATATTTAATTATATCATATTTTATTCTATATTACATGATATAAAATGGATGGGTTAGGCTTTAGGAATGTTTTGGATTTTTATAGTGTTTTAAAGAGGGTTTGTAAGGTGAAAAGATTGAGTATAGTTATAGGAAACCATGTGGGCCCCCCATGAAACCATGCCGAAGATAGATTAGTCTTTTGATTATATTCATGGATTAGATAAACCATACTATAACCATGTGGATTAAAAAAATTCAAGATAGAAACAATCTGAATATATAGTGTAATGTTTAAAAAACCATGTGACTTAGCCTTGTGATAAGATTAATTAATTCTAGAATTTTGATTAATGACCCAAAACTCCTCTAAGAACATTCATTAATTCTCCTCTAATCAGGGATATGTAATTCCAACACTCTCCTAAGATATTTTAGTGATATTATTCTTCATAGTTATTGATTTAATTGGATATTAGATCTTTGGATATTGTAAGTTGATGAAAATATATTTATTCAACCTCACTATCATTGATCCTCTATTTTTTTGAAAGAAGAAACTTATATTGGTAAAGACTTATATGATTTTATTAGTTATATATTTTTTGATAAATAATTTTTGTGAATAATTGAATAAATGAAATATTAATCTTTGATCTTCAAGATCACGAGATTTTTCTTTATATTGAATGTATTAGAGGTTGTTGGATTCTCCTCCTTTTCTACTTATTCTTAGAACATGAAGGATTGTTGTTTTATAAATAAATTTATTATTCTTTTAGTTGTAAAACCTTTTGAAATATCCTGTATAAAATCAATTTTTTATTCGAATTTATAATTATTGGTCATGACAACATGTTTTTTTGGTTAATATATTAAATGAAGTTTGTTTCAAAATAAATGTGTTTAATGTTAGAACATGGAATGAATTTGGTTTGTGTGTGTTTATATTCATACTAAAAGGGATACAGGGGATATACATGGTCACTGTTGATATATTTTGGAGCATTAGATTATTATAATGAGTGATGAATTGTTATTGGAGGGATGGATATTGCTCATATGTTTTACTATTTAGTGCAGGCCTTCGGGAAGTGGTTATTTTGATTTGTTCTTTCCATGTGTGTGTGGGTTCATTCCATGGGTGTGTTTTTGGTTTGTGTAGTTTCACAACATTATCGATATATTTTTATTGTTCACAGTTTTCAAGATTTTTTCAAACATTTATTTTAAATAAAATGCAATCTAACCTGTTTCTTACTTCAGTAGAATTTAGGAAAATTATCAGGTTCTACCTGCTAGGTTTTATACATACGCTTACATATGAATATTTGGGTATATTTTGACATTGTTTACCATTATATAGGTAAGGGGAATGATTCTTATTTAACTACCAAATCATCATGATGTTGTGGTCTTGAATGTATGGAGTTGGAGCTTGAGGTGACTATTGAGTCTTGGAGTAAGGATTTATTCTACCTTTGGGGGTCAAGTCTCTTTATCTTGAGTTTTATTCAACTTGGATTATATAGTTATGAATTGTTCTCACCATGGCTGTTACTTTGATTAAAATTTTGTTTTACATTAGGAGTTACTATGATTTTGTATCATGATTCATATTGTGTCTCCAAGTTTTGGTCTACTTGTAGGGTGTCTTTTTATGGAAAAATCAACCCTCGTTATTTGGTAAAAACCATGAAAGTTATTATCATCCTTTGGTGATGTGGAGATGTCACCTTTGGTTAGTGACATTTCTTTCCCTCTGAATCCAATGATTTGGGTCTACATTTTACAAATGGTAATAGTTTTTCATGTTCCATCAACTAGGATGGCATAAAAAAGATATGATGTGTTAATTTTTTTATCAGTGACCTGATTTTTTTTGCACATACCTAGCCAATCTTGTGATGTTTACTTTATATGAAGATATGGGATTTTTATCTATTTTCTAAATTCTATAAATGTTTTCCATTCAAAGCTGAACAACCATTAGAAAATATATTTTTAGGAAAATATATTTGAATGTTTCCCATTCCATGGAATCAAAATATTCTTTATCTATGTTTTTATTAACCAAAGAAAAAAATTGATCAACTTCACCTTAAAAATGATTAATGAAAAGGGTTACCTTTTGGTTTTTCTAACATCCCATTACATCAAATATATTTTTCAAAGCATTGATCCATCCTTTGACTACCACCGGGTTAGATGATATACTCAATGATGGGGGATTTTTCCTCGTGAAATGCTCCCCAAAAGAAATGTTCCTTCATGGTAGATAAGGTTCATCCATAGCATAAAAACCACCACCATTTATCTCATGAGTCAATATACCCATTAATATCACAAAATATTTAGTTCTAATTATCACCATTGCAGTCTATAAATTCTGACAGATATCATCCTCTCAGTGACTTCATGTTTTAGTTTTATATTTCTTCCACAAAAACTATTCTAAATAGAAAATTCATAATAGACAATTCATAGAGGAATAAACATGGTAATATTAAAATTATATACAATTTTAAGTTAACCATAAAGTATAAAATCATTTAGGATATTCTATTAACATCATACTACCCTTAAAGTTATCTAAACCATCCAAAGATACGAACTATAAGGACCTCACCTCAAAACATTACATAATACTAATTTTTAGTCAAAAATTTACTTTCTTTCACATTGGGGATATTTTCAAGATTATATATTTAGATAATTAAGACATACATAACATCCCATATCTATATAGAGAGTATACTACAAAAACAATATCCATTTGTTCAAAAACATAAAACATTTAAAATAAAATCTGATTTATTTGAAAAATATTCATAAAATTTAACTTGGAATACATATTTATCTCAAATATCACTATAACCAATGAAAAAATTTTAAAACATAGGATTAACACAAAAATATTAGTAAGGTATATAAATTTAAATTCGTTAGTCAAGTGATGAAATAAAATCTAATAAAACCCATTTCATAAAAACTCATTAACATGCATATAAACATCATATAGCTTCCTTGTAACATATTTAAAATATCAGTCTTACATTTAACCTTACACATGGAATAACCATTCAGTAAAATTCCATCTCTGGAGTACCCAATGCATTAAATAGCTATTATATGGCTCACCCATCATATCTTGAGGTATAATAGGATCAAACCGACATATCATGAGCTATAATGGGGATAAAACCATAATATCTTAAGGGATAATGGGGCCAAACCAACATAAAAAATTTACAAGGAACATATCAAGAATTAAAAAATTTATAACCCATTAAACCCTTTAGTAAACCACATTCAGATTCTCAAAATATCATTTTCCCTAAAACAAATCACTTTTAAAATAAAAAACACGCATATAATAATGAAATAATATTTTTTTTTAAAAAAATATGAAAACATATAGTGGAAACATTATAGAAATAATGTATCCTGAAATCATTATAAACCTCTCATGACTTATAAAAACAGTCATTTTTAATTTCATAAAAGAGATATTTAAACATATTTTAAAAGGAAAGTGCCCTACAAATACCGTATCATTGAAGAGAGAATAGATCAAATGAATGGAATTTGTATACTCACTATAAATACACATAATGAAACATAATATAATAAAATTTAATTTCACAAATAATCTTATCAGGACAAAATCATTGAAGTAGATGGTTAACCCAAGGAATAGAAATTTGGTAAATAATTCTCTTACCTCAGGTTTTTCTTACATAAAATGTGCTAAAAACTTATCTATAATGGCTTAAATAGTGTTATTAATATATTAATAACCATATTAATATTCATAATTACTTAAATGATATTCTCAGAACATATTTCAACACATTTATATGTAATATTATGTTATTTCCATTGTTTTGGGTGTGTTGTTTACATAGTTTTCATGATTAGTTCGTAATGAATTTTCATGTCGAATGGAAGAAAAACTCAGAAGTAGAATGAAATGGTATTTAAATGTTCCCAAAAATTTAAATTATACACTATATAATTTTTTTTCATATATGAGTATGATTCATTAGAAAAAACATTAACGATATTCGTTGAGATTATTTTGGCGATTATTTGATGATCACAAACTCGTTTCTTTATATAATTCAATATTATGAATATATGTTAATTATATAATATAAAGGAGGTTATATAAAAAAATTTAAAATAATTTTCAACCTTTAAAACGGTTTTATGACCATAATTAATAGTGTTAATGTAAATTGACAACACATTATCAATGGTGTCGGTAATCCGACACATCATAGACAATGTTTTTCTTTTTAGAATAAAAGAGATGAAAGAATAAGTATGATGATGAATTATTACATTGAAATTATAAAATTATAGTATATATAAGATACTGTATTTTTAATTCCTCTCAGATAAGGGGAGGCAAATATAGTTTAATAAATTAAAAATGGTTGAAAAGAAAATAAAAGAAAAAGAAAAAGGATTTTTACCTCTTTAATTATCCTCTTCGATGATCTCCTTGATATCTTTGGTTTTGGAATTTGGTGATACTAGAAGGTATTGGACATTGATAAGAATTATTGGAAGAGAAATGGTAATAATTTGGATAATTCTAAAATCCTTAGTGGTGTGACTAGAAGAGGGGGTGAGGGTCGGAATTTATAGTGGAGGAGAAGAGATTTTTTTGATTATTTTAGTCAATAGCTTATTATTTTGGCTCAAGACTACGAATATTTTGAGAATTATCAAAAAATATATTAAAATAATCAATAGAAGTTCTAGATTATGGTTCTTATATAATTAATGACTTTATTAATGGTTTATTTAACTTATAATGTATATGTACCTCAAGTTACCGTATTTCACTATTTACAAAAAATTCAACTATTTCCAAAAAATCCTAAAATTTCATTGTAAATTTTTCTCAACTTATAGAATTAAAAAAATAAACTCCATTTTATGGAAATAAAATTTTAAATAGGATAAATGTAATTTTTAATTTGAATTATAATTTATTTGAAAAATACTAGTTTTAAAAATATAACAGATTTTATAAAAGTATAAAAAATTAATTAATATCCCATAAAATTTTCTTATAATCATAAGACAATAAAATATTAATTCATGAATCAATATTATGAAAATATATATATTTTTAAATCATTTAATTAATAATAAAATTATAATTAATTATTTATTACTTACAAAAATACCAACACTTAATTTATCATTTC
The DNA here is from genome assembly GCA_963277665.1 of Viscum album. Classification (NCBI taxonomy): domain Eukaryota; kingdom Viridiplantae; phylum Streptophyta; class Magnoliopsida; order Santalales; family Viscaceae; genus Viscum; species Viscum album. Next base: position 682,003,382 of record OY728165.1, read on the forward strand.
CAAAAAATTTATTTACTTATTCTATGATATAAATATACATTGATTAGAATTATAGGATTAATAAATCTAATTTATATTCTAAAAGGTGAGGTTACTATTATATTAGACAAATTACTATTCTTTGTGCTCTAGTTACTATTCCATAACTATAAATTATTTAATTTCTAAATTATTTGAATATAAATTTATAATTAATTTAAATATTAAATTCTAGAATGGAAAAAATTATTTTACAAGTACCTCGGTTGTTACAAAACTAGATAACGAATCCATACCGATCAAAACATGCCATTTTTAAAATAGAATCCACTAATTTTCTAATGGTTTTAGGACCCAATAAATAAGAAACATGTATCAATAGGCTGAAGCATAATTTATATTTTCTTTGAACCCTATTTGATAAAAAGGTAAAGATAGTGGTATAAATGCTTGAGGATCACATATAACAATGATTGGAATTAGAAATTTTGGATAAAGTTGACCAAGGCATTACTTGAGAGGGATTCAAGGAATTTTTCAATAAAATTTTTATTTACATATCTTAAATTTAATAAAAATGAAAATTTTATTCAGTCTCATGAAATGAATTATTTCTATGAGAGATTAAACATATATGTTTATGAACATTGTTAACTTTTCTCCAGAGGAGGCATCTCGTACACATCTGAAGTCATGTATCTACATGCTAGGGGTATAATGAAATATTTGTTCCAAGGTAGTGTTTTTCATGACTGATTATTATAAATACATGGTCAACAAAGTGACTTTCTAAGAAAGAAACATGGATTGTAATTGTACTTGGGTAATAAATATTTTCCTTATAAAAATTATTGGAAACTATATTACATGGAAAAGGTATAGGGAAACCTACTCCCAATAAAGAATATCATTGAAAATCAAAATGATATCCAAGCATCTATCCCACCACATCCCTGTATATAATTTTTTTTCAACGTAGATATTAAAAAAAAGGGAATGAACACCCCCACATCAAGAATATCAAAACTATGACTTAAATTGAGATATCAAGAATTATTGTACATATAAAAACTTTCAACCCACACTCCTTGATCTGGTGAAATAATATATTCTTAACATTTATATATTTTACACTAATAAACATTACTAGATCATAACCATTTAGATCATATAACATAAAAATGAATTATTAAATCACTGATATTCCCAAGGAACCTTTAGATTTAGAGTTTCAGAGAATTAGGAAAAATGCTTATGTAATGACTTGAATACATAAACTAATGGTTCATAAAAATATACATCATCCCCCACGATGTTTATAACATATAGTATCCTTATTAGGAATAACATAGTTAAAACAATTATTCCAAAAATTGGGAAATATAAAATATATGAATAGTGAGAGCAATCTCTAAATAAGTGTAATCACAAGAATTAATAATTGAACATAATTAATGATAATTGGATATGAATATGGATATGGTGATATAATCAAAGTACTTGAATATAACATAATAGAATTTATACCCATCAAACATGGATCATAAATCATTAGACATGAAATAAATATTAAATATAAGATAATATTTGTATGAATAAATATTCAAGTTCCATGTGATGCCAATCATGATCAAAAGAACTATTAAAAATCATAATAGGAATAGAGAAAACGTGTTAGTGTCTTCGAAAATTTTACTCATAACCTCTATTTACTTTTTTCAAAATTAAATGGATACCTGTTAAATCTATTGGATAAACCTTGAATGTTAACTCCCTTCTTATTTACTTTAAGGACATGGAACACTACCCAATTCATTGGAGATCAATATTGGGATAACCCATCGTATAAGATACATCGATCTCTCCCATAGTATAAGCTGTATTGAGCTCACCAATTATATAAACCATATCAGGATCACCCATCACCATGAGATATATCAAGGTCACATATCATTATCAATAATTTCAAAATACCGTTCATAAATAAATTTTTATAAAACTTTCACTTTTCAGCACAACACCCTTGAAAAAAAAAATCTTTCTTTTATAGATTGTTTAGCCCATAGAAATAAAATATATTTCATGAAAAAATCTTTAAGATACTTATCATAATCCATCTATAGTAACAAGATGGATGATATCATATGATTATAATCCTATTTAAGTAGAGGAATAATTAAATGAAATTGAAATATCTAGTCTAGGTAGATAGTGCATGAAAGTTATAATAAATTATTTGTAATTAAAGACAATTTGGTTTACATTAGTTAAACAGGTTCGCTAAAGTCATTCCTAGAATTATCACCAATTTCATTACATATACCACTTTAATCTTGTGTGAAATGGATTTGAAATATTCATAAATATCAATTCATAATGGGAATAAGTCATGTTCCTCATTTCTCTAGGGATAATAACACAATTAAAAATATAACACACTCACCTTGATGCCTCGGTCTCAGTGGTGTTATTGAATGAAACCATTACAAGAATAGAACTCAGTCCCCTTCCCTAATCTTTTCATTTTGGGATAGAGTTTAGATATTTAGACTAACTCGAACCATGGGTGTTGAATCTCATGTAAATACCCCACTCTACGAAGACATGAGACCATGATAATGTATATCCAATCACTACACATATACTATATCACAACTAACCATAACTAACATCAATAGAAATATCCCAATCCATGAAACCAAAATGGGAACTAATATTTTCCAACAATCTATTAACACATTTACAATTATTATTATATATTAATTTATCCCAATTCCCATATCATATGGCTAAATCACTAATCATATTCACATGTTACCCCAAAATAACCGATTTAGAACAGAAAATTGTTCACCTATGATAGTTCATTTAACACATTCATCATTTCCCATGTTTATTCCACTTATTAATTTCAAGTACAAGACATGATTCATTTTAGAAATTCCAATTAAACCCATTTAACCCATTTAAATTCCAAGAAGAAACATAACTTATCGATTTAATGCATCTAGACATAATTATTCATTTTCCCTTATTAAATAATCACATTAATAAACTTACATGTTTGATATGGGATATACCTATTTAGAAGTCCATTTCAACCATAATGTCTATTTTAACCTTATTTGAGGGAGGGTTGGTGCACCCCATAGGTGGCCTTAATTAGGCCCGGTCATCCTATATGCATCCCACATAATTGAGAGGGATTAAAATCATCATTTAAGAGTTCATTTTACCATACCAAAATAATGGTACCAAGAACAATACAAGATGAATACAAAAAAAATTATATTCACATATCTATATAAAAACCATGGGATGTAACTTGTAGACCACCTACCTCAAATTCATTGATGGACACACATTTAATCATTTCCTTAATTCCAAATAAAAAAAATACTTTGAATCCTTAACCTAGATAATACTAGAAAAAAATGGTTTTTATTTCTTCATAATAAGATATCCCGAGACACAAATGACAATCACAAAAAGAAAAGAGAGGATTATACTTACATGAATCTTCAATTCATAACAAATGATGCACCAAAAGGCCTAGAATCGATAGAGAACCATACCTTGGAAGGGATTAGACTTGGATATCATCACTAGTATTAGAGGGAGGATGAGGGGAAGAAAAAAGAGTGGGAACTTAAATTCTCATAATGGAAATTTTGTAATTGTTCCATCTTTTACAGGGGTGTATGGTTTACCTGTACGGTTTTACAAACCTTTTGAAAACCATGTTCAAGCCACTGTCTAAGGGTATTTTGGTTTCATGGTTACCTAGGCAGGACCACAAGGTTTTCAAACTATGAACCAACCCAAAAAAATTCTACTATCAAAGGTTTCACATTTTTCGGGGATGGCCTCATGATCTTCTTAATCGTGTGCCAACTGTGCGCCTTGCATAGTTTGGTATGGTTTTTCTTCCTTTCATGTTATGGACCCTCAGAATACCCTCAAGGCACATCATAAAACTATGAAACATATCACTAGACCAAAAAAAGATATTGAAACCAAAATTTAAATAAAGACATACCTTATCAATGTCCCGAATCTTGCATCCTCCAACCTTAAAATGGACCATCCTCGACCCGCTATTCCTAAGCGTCACTAAGCCCCTAAAGTAAAGATATTGAGACAATAGGACTACATATATGATTCCTACTACCAGATTTTTTACTAAACGTTTAAATGCTTGCATAAAACTTGAACCAATGGAATAGTCTTTCCCCGAAATACATTCTCACTATGATCCAAAATACCAGCCAGATGCTCCTCAAAGGATGCATCAACCTCAAACTGTACATCCTCAATGTTGACCACAAGAGATGAACTAGGGTGATACTTCCAAATCTATTATACATGAATAAAATCATTCATTCCACTATACCTTTATGGAAGATCCAATCAGTATGCCACCGGTCTGACCCTTTCTTTAATCTCAAATGACCCCACATACCTGGGAGCCAACTTACCATATTATTGATTTCAATGGTGACCCAACCTCGGTGAAACTTGAAGAAACACACTATAATCCACCATAAAATCAATATTACTATGATGTAGATATTTATATAAATTTTTCCTAATCTGAGCCGTTTTCATGCGTTTCGGAATCAAGGGTACCTTTTTCGACGTCTTCTGCGCAAGGCTTGGTCACAAAAACCTGGAATATCCCATTTATAACCAACACAACAGAGTTATACATAGTCTCCCATATAGTTAATCAAATAGTGACATATGAATTATATCATGAAAATTATTTTTATGGTCTAACTCATCAAGTGGCATGTGATTCTCCCATGAACAACCGAAATCTAGGACACAATCCCTCAACATGTGCACTAGAACTTGAATTGTATTCTCTAATTTCCATTCCATATATGGGTTTAAATTCATACTACTAAACACTCGGGTATCGAGAACACTCTATAATACCTTCCAAAAGTATGACATGAACCACAAACCATGATCCATAAAAATAGTTATCAGTACTCTATTCAACCGAAACATTCCTCAAACCTAAAAATATCCTAGATAATCAATAATGAATGTCTCTTGGATTGTAAATAAATGAAGTACCCTAGTAATCTAATCCATAAAAAACCATATTTCATCATTATTCTTGGTCATCCTTAGATGATTCACTATAAAATACATCATTACATTATCCCACTTTAATTACAGAATGGGAAATGGATATAACAACACACCTGGGCACTAATGCTTTTCCTTAACCTAATGACAGGTAAAGAATCATATCACAAAACCCAAATAATTTTTCTTCATTACCATTTACCAATATTGATAATGAATATCAAAATACATCTTATTCAAACCAAGATAAAATTACCACTTCGATGTATGAGAAACATGCATCAACTCTTCTCATACACCTACTGGCACCACAAAATGGATCAATTAGTGTACTCAAGATGATTTCAAGATATCTAGAATGATAGTCATGAGTTATATAGTAAAAAAATGATGTCATCAATTAATCCAATTATGAAATGATACATATATTGGTGAAAAATTTTCTTCATTAAATCCATGAACACATCTAGTTCATTGGTCAACCCGAACGATATCACTAAAAACTCATACAACTCGCACCTTCTCTTGATGGTAGTCCACAGTATATCAGAAGGCCTCACTCTAAGATTGTGATACCCTGATCTCAAATCAATAATATAAAACACTGAATCCCCTCTCAGCTGGCCAAATAGATCATCAATTTGAGGAAGAAGGTTTCCACTATTAATTTTCATCTGATTCAGATTAGTATAATTGACACATAGCCTCAATGATCTGTCAACCTTGTTAGCAGACAACATGGGAGACCCACAAGGTGACTTACTAGGATGATTTAATAATTTATTATAAAATTCCTCCGACTAATATTTTTATTCATAGAGTTCAACCAGTTCAATTCTATTTAAAGTAATCTAAATTGGATCCTCCCATGGAAGTAACTCTATTGTGAACTCAACATATCTCTTATGCAGAAGGCCAATGAAATTTTTATGAAACCCATCTTGAAACGGATCCACCATTAGAGTAAAGACATGATCTTCCACTCTTCCATCATCAACCACATGGCATGTCACTTAGGTTGTGAGTTCCACCAACTATAGGAAAACTAGCCCTGAACAGCCTTCCCAGACATCCCACTCACCAAGAATTACATAATGGTTTCCCTCAAGAGATATGAACATTACCCAAAGATGATAATAATTGATATGGTCCTGCAAAAACACTAACCAATACATTCCAAAATTAAATTCAAAACATGACATATCAAAGAATGAAGTGCCCTGAAAAAATATTCCCACTGACCTCCAAATCAAAATACCCACATTATCTGATATCCTTAGAGTGCACCCCTAACTAAGTAACAATCAACATGAACTCACACACACATTCCACGAATAGGCCTAACACAACTATAAACTAAGTAGAGATAAAAGAGTGTGTGGTTCCCGTATCAAATAAATGACTAACAAGTGTAGAAGTTATATGGATCATATCTCGAATAGTCGACAATATAGTCTCTCCACCTCCATGTGTAGTCTTAAATATGCATAACAATACTACCCATATTCCCTAGGATCTGTCCTGAGTCCACAGTGCTGAACTATCATGTCAGAATGGATGCTCTTTACTTAGAGTACAACATCCATCTTCTCTATGAATATGACTAGTAGAGATCCAACTACCTTCCAGATATGGGGTAACCAACCCCCATACTACACTTGATATCTACATCAAGCCTCCATATATTCCCAAATAGTGAGGAATACTTTATAATATCCTCACATGCCCCATTTTTCAACATTATGGGTACTCAATAGTGTTTAGGGAGAATGATCGTGCATGTTTCTAGAACTTCCACATAGATAACTTAACACATTATCTCGACCCGAAGATGTTCACCATCTTGTTGGACTACTTTGCGCACTACCATCCTAATTAAAGCTCCTAAAATGATGATTCTTGTTCTCAGAAGCCACACCACATTCCCATTAAACTAATACCAAAAGTCCACTACCTGAACTCCCCTTCAATATCCCTTCTAATATAAGAGATTTACCCACTACATCTAAAAACCTTTTTAGGAACAATATATTCACTTGAGACCAAATTTCGTTCCATAACCCATCCTAGAAAAGTTTTTACACAACTTCTTCATCTCCTGCCAATAATAGAATGAATAATCACAAATGGGTAAAACAGATATAATAATCCATCACCGACATTGCCACTTGGTAAACCCATAAAATCTGTAGTCTTCTCCTTCTTCAAGGTCTTTAGGTAGAAATTCTCAGAAAATGTCCCATGGAAATCATTCCCCAACATTCCCACATCCTGCTCGGTCTCCGGTATGATATACCAATAAATATTTTCTAGACTTCTAAACATATAGGCCTCCAAATTTACTCTGTTTTCAGAAGGTGTCTCAAAATGATCAATAATATTCTTCATATACTCTATCCGGATCTCAGCTTCCTCTAGTCCACCCTCTTAAATTAGAGCCAGAGAGTTCTGCAACTGAAATTCATTGGACAAATCAAACATGATTGGCACAACCTACCCCAGGTCCCATTACATCATATTCATAAAGTAAGAAAGATTATCATGGAACTGATCTTTTATATAATCCTAGATCACGACATTATCTTTATTCCCTACTTAAGGAGCATTCTATAAAACATAAAATTGTCACCCAACCGGCACACGTCATTTTGGTTATATTTCTCTCCAATTCCAAACATGATCTTTTGAACACATAACACAAAGATGCCAAAGTTCATATAAAAAAGGCTCTCTTCTACCCATAAAGAAATCAATTGCATACACTATCTCTAAGAAACCTACCGCATCCCAAAAACCACCCTCGACTATACCTACCTTGGGTGATGGATAACAACGGGAAGACTAACATAAAAGGTTACATGGTTTACATTAGACATCATTTCCTAAATTTATAGGAAGGTTATATTCATTCTACCACCCATACCCCACACACACATCCTGTGTGTGCCTATCATGATGCATGTTACCAATATCCCTAGGCTGCTAGAATGATGAATTAATGAACAACCTCAGGCCATTATGGCCATAAGAAAAATATCATAAAATAGTCACATCACACAACAGGAGAATCACCCAATGGTTAAATATCATCAAATGTGACAACACATATCAATAATAATAATTTTCTCTGCGAGTGACTTGGGTTTCCCCCTGTACATGAGTTAGACACTACCAAACATGAGATCATGTCCAAGGAATGACATATCTTATTCTCTTTTCTACCATCATAAATAGTAAATTGATAGAAAATAAAAGCTATTTTACCAATTTTTAATGCCCTCAATCTGAGATCCATTAATCTAGTTCTCTAATCCGAGTCACCACATGACATCGAGGGTTAATTACGGCATTCTAGAGGTTGTTGACTAGTAGTGAGGGTCTAAATAGCCACATGGGGAGACTATAACCTCTTTAAAATAGTAATCCAAAACGTATAATAATATAAATAGTGCAAAAATAAGAAATAAACAAGGGACATGAATAAGAATCACCTCCCAAAACAGATTATGACCAGAAACTAAAATAAATATGCCATGTCATTCTAGTAGTTTCACAAGTGCAGAAAACCCAAAAAATATAAAACTAAAGAATCCAAAAAATGTTCCTAAATCGAAGTTTAAGAACTTCATCCATGTGTATCAGGAAATTGACTCACCTCCCTAACACCTGTCCCTTTCCCCTATCCTGACCAACAATCATGAAGTATGCTCAGGTAACCAATGGTACCCTAAGAAGGGTGTGAGTACAACTCAGTAGTCCACCAACATAGGTGTGTAAAAAATATACAGTCTAGATAAATAGAGTATCAAAGTGATAATAAATGATATGTAAACAAATTACATTTTGGGTGATATTAGTTAACAAGGTTCTCTTAAGTCATTCCTTGAATTATTCCTAATTTCATTACTTATACCATCTTTATTACTTAATTAATGTTCATCTTGTGTGCAATGGATTAGGAATATTCATCAATATCAATGCATTAGAGGGATAAGACAATTTGCTTATCTCTCTATGAATAAACACATCACAAAAAATACAACACACTAACCTTGAAGCTTCGGTCCAGGAGGTCTCATCGAATCCCACTATTAAGGTAATTGAACTCATTCCCCTTTTCTAATCTGTTTATTTAGGGTTGGAGTTTAGAGCCTCAGTCTAACTCGACCCATGGGAGTATAACCTCATGTCAATACCCCACTATACGAGTCTATGTGCACATAATTATATATATATATATATATATATATATATCTAATCCTCACACACATACCATAATACAACCAACCATAACCAATATTAGTAGAAATATCACAATCCATGAAAACCACAACGGGAATTAATATTTTTGCACAATACATAAAAAAATATACCATTATTATCACATAATCATTTATCCCAATTCCCATTTACTATTCATAACTCACTAATGATATAACTAGTTACCTAAAACTTACCCATTTCATATATAAAAAAGTTTCCCATTTAAATTCACTTAACACATTCTTTATTTCTCATGTTTATTCCACTTATGCATTTAAAGTACAAGTCACAATTCATTTGACAGGTTATCATTAATACTATTTAACCCATTTACAAGACAATCCAAACAAAAACATATCCATTTTTCCTTCTCTAATCATTTAATTAACCAATTTACATGTTCAAAAAGGGTTCTACCTATTTACAAGTAAATTTAACCACTTGTATGTATGTTAACCATGTTTGGGGGAGGGTTTGTGCACCCCATGGGTGGAATTAATTATGTCAATTCATCTCCAATGAATCCCATGGGATAGAGAGGTGTTAAAATACTCATTTATGTGTTAATTTTACCAAAACCATAATAAAGTTAACACAACAAAATAAGAGGAATACAAAAGCAAATTTTAATATTCACATATCTATATAAAAACCACAGGATACAATTTGTAGACCAACAAACTCAAATCTTTTTATTAAAATACTCTTAATTGTTTCCTTATATCCCAATAAAAACCTCATTTGAATCGTAAACCTAGATCTCACCGAAAAATAGGGTTTTAGGTCTTTATAAGAACATCTCCCAAGATATAATGCCTAATATGGAAAATATAAGATATAAGAGGATTAGACTTACCTGGATCTTCGATTCATAACCAATGATGCTCCAAAAAACTTATAATTGATAAAGAAACATCCTTATGAAGGTTTGAGGATTTTATTTCATCACTATTGTTATAGGGAGGACGAAGGGGAAGAAAAATGAGTGGGATTATAAAATCTTGTAATGGAATTTGTTTTAATTTTTCCATCATTAATAGGGGCACACAGTTTTCCCGCACATTTTTCCAAACCATGCACAAGACATTGTCTAAGGGGAGTTGGGTCAAATTGTTACCTATTCAGGCCCACGAGGTTTAAAATCCATTCACCAACCTTGTGATATGACATTATCCAATTTTGCACAGTTTTCTTGGGAAGGCCACACAATTTACATAACCATTTGCTAACCATGAACCTTGAATAGTTTGGCTCAGTTTTCCATCCATTCATGTATTGAACCCCCAGAACTCCCAAGGCCCATAATACACCAAAGAAACACATAATTATCTAAAAAAAGAGAGTTTGAATCCAAAATCTAAACAAGCACATACCTCCATGAAACCTATGATCTTACAGATAATACTTAGATTACGAGTTTGAGTGATATATTGAAAGAACACAATGGAAAATAGGAATTGGTAAAATTTATTGTTACCATGTCATACCAACCATATAAGTCTATTATAGAAGATTAATAGTGGGTAGATTTTTGTTATCAATTTTATGGTTATTTCTATATTTAATTGGGTAGAAGTTAGCTCCATTTATAGTTGGAAATGGGGCACATTTCCTTGGAATTGAAAATTAGGTGAGGGGTACAGATAAAATTACATTAGATATAGGTGTGTAAATGATGTTTTGACAGGTAATAATATATTAAAAACCAACCATAGCTATTATATATGGTCTATTGTTCATTTAATACTAACAATATTTGATCCACTTTATGTTACCCATTTTTACCAGCATTAAATTTGATTTAATATTTACCATGGTAATTATTTTTTACTAAAACTATAATAAGACCTATAATAATAAATATTAACATGAGTAATCATAATTTATAAACCATTTAACATAATTATTTTCCTAAATTTTAGAAAATTAAAATTTTAATATAAAACATAAGATATATAGAAATAATAATTTTTTTTAAAAAGGTTATATATATATAAAGTGTATTTATTCATATTTAATATCAATAACAAACTGAATGTTTGTTAATATTTGTTTTATATTTTATATGTAATATTGGATACACCATTTTTGATATATCAATTTTTTTAGATAAATATTACACCACTTTAAAGAAATAATTATTTGCAAAATAATCATCTTACCCTGGTAACTAATAGTAACTTGGGTAGTTTATCTGTTCATGTTAAAAGTGAAAATAAACATATTCAAAAATTATGATATGAGTATTTAAAATAATAAAAATATTTTATTAATCTAAATTTCTATATTTTGATAAAAAGTTATATAAAATCACATAACATAAAAAAAGTTTAAAAAAAAATTAATCTTTCAGCATAGAAATAATTTATTCAGATTCTATGAGATGGTAAAATATTTATTTGAAAAATAATTTATTTTATTATATACATTATGAATATAGTGAAAAGTATTCAATAGGGATCAATTTTTTTTGAAAATAAACAATATATAGAAAAGTACAATTCAGGAAGAAATAATCTTTTTCTCACAAAAAGGATGTGTTCATAACTATTTAAGATTGATTACATATTTTTTATATAATAAATTTTATCAATAAATTTATGTCAAAGAAAAACATTATTATTCATTAAAATTAAATGTTATGGAGAATAATTTTTTATAAAATATATGTAATAATGATAACATAAAATTTACTAATAATTGCGGGAGTATATTATCCTAATATCTACATATCCTATAAAAAATCCACATAGGATCTAATATTAAGATAAATAATGAAGGTTGTCTTGGGTAAAAATTAAATTAGTTCCTATCATGTAGTTATTTCTATGATCTCTAACTTCACTAGAAAATGATTTCACTCATGCCATACTTGTTGGAGTTGAACTTGGATTTTGTTTAGGTAAAATTATATTTAATTCACACCCCTTCGAATATTAGAATAATAAGCATCATAATGAATAATTATAATAATCAATGACATTTCTTAACATATATGTATATATATATATATATATTTCAACATGTTGTTACTTATATTTGTAAACCCCGATTAAATTGTTATGTTGCATCAATACTATATTCACAATGAAAATATAATGATAAAAATTAATTCCTCAATATAATTAAAAATCATTCATCTTATTTTGTTGTATTTCAAAATTTCTTTTATATTTATAAATTTTTTCCTTACATCCCTATTTTTTATTGGGGTTATTATTTTTATGGTAATACATGAAGATAAAAATTTTATGTTTGTGGTTTTTTTATTTACATGCCCATTTATTCCTATTGTACTTTTTCATAATAAAATTTCATGTTATATTCTCATAATGTATTAATTTTTATCTTTTATTTTAATATTTTATCTCAATAAAATTTATTAGGATTCATTTTAGTTTGGTGGTTTTTTGAGAAATAATAAATTAAAAACTATATTTATTTAAAGGTTAATTCATACTAAAATCTCATGGAATTACATTCTTTCTACTTATATATATTATATATGCCCCATTTTAGTTATTTTATTGATGTAAATAGCTTATTATATTATTAACATAGTAATAATATGAGATATAACTTTCAATGAGACATCTACTATAGTATCCAAGGATAGACTATGATAGGAATCTTTTCCTTAATAATTCACATGTATTGAAATCATTTATGAAAAATATTCTTCCATAATTGGTTATAAGAATTAATATTTTATTTGGAAATCACTTTCGCAACATTTTTTTCATGATTCCATTTCACACCAAATACTAGGAACAAAATGGTTATATTAATATCAAATAAAATACAAGAAAACTAATCCCATGGTTCCATATCTAATGGAACATGTACCCAAACTTATGAATATCTATTTTAATCTAGGTTATCCATATTCATATTCCTATTTGGTTATCAAACATTATAAGATATATATTAGATCCTCAAATTATATTTAAATCCTTTATAATGGTCTATAACGAGGATGTGAAACAACCAAATCATATCTATGGGGAGTTTCAAACAAGGTGTGCAGTTAAGCCCACTTTTTCAGCATCGAGTAATGATTGAGTAAATACCCAAAAACATTTTTCAAGTATATTACCACTATATGAATCTATGAAAAATCATATATTCAATTTTTTTTATCCATATATATATATATAATTCAATCAAACCACACACTCTCTTACAAATGTTTGATGCAGTTTTCCTATATGTAGAGTTATCCTCAGGGTTTTATCTATAGTAATATAGTCCTAATACCCAAATATAACTAATATAATCCTCAAAAAAATTAAACCCAACTCCAATACCAACTAATATACCCCAAACCCCACATTGAAACCCATACATTAATTAATAGTTGTGCTAGAAATTGATATAAATAAAGTTAAACATGTATATTATTTACATTAATTAAACGTTATGTCTCAAAAATACTTGAACAACCTTATAAACTAAAGGATTAATTTATTTTGTGAATACCTACATAAAAAAATTATTCCACAAATTTATGAACATTTATTCATAATGAAACTATATTATTCCTCTTTATATAATTCTAATATACTATACTAATATTTATTTCCCAAGTAAAGGAAAAAAAGAACGAGAATATATCAATGTTTAGTATAAAAAATACGTATCAAAATTTCTTGAAGGTTTAGATCATAAGCATAAAAAAAATAGAATGACTAAAATATCTGATTTAATTTTTATGTACCAAAACTAATTTTCCATATAATAGAAGATAATATTGTATCATATGATCTAATATATTAGTGAATACGAGTGAAGAAACATGAGAAAAATAATGATGTTCCATGGGGAATAATATAAGAATAAAATATATAAATATGGAATAATGTAAAGTATAACGATAGGTAATCATTACATTTGGATCATTTCTAAACATAAATATATCCATGTATAACAACTGTAAGATTATGCTGACCACATATGTACTATATTGTGATCGAGATTACCATCTGTAAACCCATGGGCATGGTCTTACATATTGTGTACCCTTGGTATTAGTCTTACCACCCATGTAACATAGAAATGGGACTACCACTAGTGTACCCATGGGAGTGGACCTACAGCCCATGTACCCTTGGGTAGGGAATAACCCATATCGTATCCTTTGGATTAGGAGAACCTCTCATGTACCCTTTTTATCACCAGAGATATAAAATTTACCAATTTGTTTGAAAAAAATATAGGATCTCACACATCAAAATCCATTCATATATATGCGATACAAAATTAATCATATATCAAATCATGAAAATGCATAAAAATAAAATGGGTGTCATGACATTTTTAAATGGTATCATAAAAAATGTATTCATGGATTTGATATTCTAATTCCGATATTCAGTCACTTGAAAATTATTATTTAAAAAAAAATAGATGGTCATCCATGATACATTAATAATTTGGGGATAGATCATTTGTACATTGAGAGGAATCTCAAAGTGTAATTAAAAAAAATGAGATTTCATAAAATACTTTCAAAATTTTTGTGAAAAACCTAGGCTAAATGTACCTTTTAAAAGAAACATTTTGGAAGTTAATTTTTTTTTTCAAAAACCACATTAAAAAAATAAAAATAATATTTCTAAGAAATAAAATATTGGTATAATAAAAAAAATTCTGAGTGGAAGATAAAATGTATGATCTTGAGAGGGGAAAAACTTTAAATATTTTAGGATACCATGGCTGAAACCCACAAAATAAAAGGGTATTAAATATTATTTTAATTTTTTTAAAGCAAAATATGATGATGAAAAGTGATAATACATATTTATATTTATAAATAATTAAGGATTTTTTTTGAATGAATGAATATAGATATGTAAGAGAATGATCACATTTGTGAGGATAATAATTATTCTTTACTCATTATAAAAACCTAGATAATGTTAATAGTAAATCAATTTAATGGATTCTTAATTTTCTTAAATTAGATTTTATAGATTCATTCTCATGGTATTAATATTATGTAATTTTTCACAAGAAAATAAAATTGTTTTATTCTTACTAAATTGTATTCTATGTATTATATGGTTTCTTATATGTGATTAATTTCAAAATTTTAGAATTTAAATTTAATAAATTTATATTACTTTTGAATTGTTATCACATGACAACCACATACTTCTATGTTATATATATATATATATATATTATTATATCTTATTCCTGAGTGGTATTTAGTTTTGATAGTGTGCGTGATGGAGTTTTTTAAGTATTTATCTATTGCATGATTAACCATCAAAGTTAGGAGAAACAATGCGGTGCCCTTGAGAGTGCCTCGGTGGGTTAGAGATATGGAACACAACAAGAACACATTCTGTTAAATTGTGTGATAGGTGTGAAATTTGGATCTATGGGTTGGATGTTCTGAGTGTCATACATTGATCATGGTTTTATCAACTGTGTAGTTCCTTAGGGAAAACCGTGCATAGGATTCCAGTGTCCACCACATGATTGGCGCATTGTTTGGTAAACCACATGAAAACTATGTGCGTTTTATAGAATTTTACAACATTGGTTTTAATTTTTTCTATTTTCTTCATTACCATTTTAACATTAAGAGGGGTTTTCTTTCCCCCTCCTCAAATATGGTGTCATGTGAAACCCCATCCCCCTCTCCCTTCGTAGACACATGTCACCACTCCATGTTGGATCCATATTTCTATAGCGATTTAAGATGATTTCATGAGGGTTCATGGTCAATTAAATGACGTAATATATCCTCTTCCATCATCCTTCTGTTCCATATAATTTTCACTCTTTCCATAAACCCTATCTATTTGGCCAAACCATAGGGTGGGGTTTGACTAAATTTTTTCTTTTTTTTCTTTTGTGGTAGGGGCTTATAGTCAGTTTCTTGGGTTTGATTCATGTGTATTTCAGAATCCTCCCCTAAAGGTAGAGCATATAAGATCATTTTAGTTTTCTTGCTACCATTTTAGGTTAGTTTCTTCATCACTCTTGGTTAATTCAATTTTTTTGGGTCTTTTGGAATTTTTCTTGAGTTTCCATAATTTCCATCTATAGAATTTTGACCATCATTCAGGAGGGTAAAAAACACACATATGCATTGGTAAGGAATATATACATATATAAATATATGCATATATATATATACACCCTTTTTATACATATTACCTAATGGTGAGGTGAATATATAAAATGATACTATGGGTATTTATATATATATATATTAAATCTTGTTTGTATAAGTGCAACATTTGTTTTAGATCATCTTCATAAAAAGAAACATGTTTTGAGGTAGGTTCCCTTATTCTAGGTCTTTAAATTTAATAAATCATTGTCTTATATTGAACCATGTTCTTATAAAAATTATAGATTTATAATTCATTTAATAATTATTTTATGTTAAATAGGATGAATCCATCTTTGAATCGAGTTGTATGAAACTTCTTGGTAAAACATCATTCACTCTTTGTTTTTTAAAACACCCAGTTGTTCTGATAAATGAGTTTTAGATTGTTTTTTAGTAATTTGGTCAAAAAAATATTTTCTTAATACAATTTTTATTCATATTTGAAACACTTGTTCTAGATAAAATATAGAAAATATGTTTTGAATATTTAAACACAACTAACACTTGATTTATATCTTATTGAAGCAAATCTCAAAACATTTAAATGATTTGGCCCACTGGATGGTTGTTATAAATAGGTTAAAATTATTATTTTTTGATTCTTAGAAATAGATATAAAATGGTTTTACAAATGGAAAAGTTGTGATTTAAAATAATGAGAACTATTTGGTACCTTTTTTTTTGTTTTTTTCAAAGAGCGGTTGCCTCAACAGATACTCTCTATTTTAAGGGGAGTTCACATGGATGGTGTTAGGAGGTGGGATTTTAATCAATGATGGATTACATGATACGTGTTTCATATTTTCATGGATCTATCACCTACCACTTTTATTATGGTCATGGTATCCAAGGAATCAAAGGGAGAGTTGATAGATGGATGATTTCTGTGTTCCGATTAGATGGACTAGTTCCCCTTGGTAGAGATAGGCGTTGTGGGATGTGCCACTTGTGAGGCTAGTCTAGAGATGCTGTTTTTTATATAGAAAATAGGGTTTCATAATACACCAATAGAGGGATTCGAACTGAGATCTTCTAGGATCTCTTCACTTGGTGTCTAGTTGAATCACATGATGGAGTTAACTTAGGCATTCTAATTTTCTCTAGTATTGAAATGTTTTCATAAAATCATTTAAATTGTTATGATTTCCACTATCAAATTTCTCCTTTTTCATATAAATTTTCATAAAAGGTCTTTTTTAAAGTCATTTTATTTATAAACTATTTTTAAAAGTTAAATAAAAATTATTCTCAAAATTATTAATATGTTAGTTGTTTTAAAAATATAATTAAATTCTAATCGTAACATATGTATTTAAAACTAGAAATATATGACCCTTTTATTTTAAGGTAAGGCATTTGGAATAATTTATTCAATAATTGCTACTGAGTTTTAATACTTATTCCTATATCATTATCACTATTTTAGCTTCTGGTGATGCTTCTAGCTAAAATTTAGTCGTTATGGTGCGGTGTTGGTTTAGTGGTCGGTGGTGACCCGTAGGGTCACATAGAGGTATGTGAAGTTTAATATTATTTCCTATACTAGTGTTTAATTTTATTTTTAATTTTATATTCACTTATATGTATGTTAATTTATATAATAAATAATTCCCAATGATTTTAACATGATTCTCGACACTAGTAGTCATCTTGGGGGGATGAGGAATGCCTCTCGGGTCTTGTAAGTGTCTAGATTGGGTGACCAGTTTGGTGTTGAATAGGGTAGGTTTATGAAACAAATGGTATCAAAGGAGGAAATTGTTATTTATGGTGTCAGTTAGATTTTAGATAGAATTTTCAGGTCTTGGGAGGTAGGTCATGGGTTTGTTCTCGATCACCACCACTCGTGATGAGACCTGAGTCACAACGACTATTTCGTTTTCAAGTATTTATTTTTGGTTTCGTGTTATTTTATTACCCTTTTTATTAGTTTTATGTGATTTTTTATGTTGAGGGATGATTTTAGAAGTGATATGGTGTTCCATGATGAGCAAATATGGAATAAATAACCATGTGGAGCTCACGTGAATTGTTTAACATTCTTACAGTGGTTGGTGAACACTCAGTGGATGGTCTACTAAACAATGTTGATATAGTATACATGGCCACCAGTTCCATATCTTTTCTCCTTTGAAATGGGTGAAACTTTGGTTAGAATTTTATTGATTTGGGTGTATTTTGGAAGAAAAATAAAATTTTAAAAGTGTTTTCAGGGAGAAAAATTCATTTTAGAAGGGGGAAATGCTTCTTTTATAATGGAAATTTTGGATTCAATAAGAATGTGGAGAATGTTTTTAGTTTATAAAGGTTTTATAATATGTCTAATGAGATGTAATTTTTAAATTATTAGTTTTTATGTAAAAATGATATGTGTGACCCTTGGCATTTCCTGTGAAAATCCACATATCTCTGTGTGTGTGTGTGGAATGTGCATGTTGGTATGTATAAATGGATGATATAAGTAGAAGTGGTATTTACACATAAGTGAATGTTTATAGGTTTTCATGTGTTATTATTTAACATAAAACGTTTGATTTGGGGTTTCAATGGTTTTTTTGACAAGGAAATTTATTTCTATTAAAAAGGGGTATTCTTTTATAATTTTATTTTTTGTTTTCATGGGAATAGTTAGTGGTTTGAATTTTGATGTTGACATTATGAAATTATTTTGGATGTGGGAAAATGTTTTTCATTTTAAAATCGAAAGTGGTTATTTTAAAAGTGAGTTATTGGCATGTTTTGTGATGTTGTTGTGGTTTTTTTGGTTAAGATGTTATTTTTTTGATTTGGTATTATAATGAGTTGGTTTATTTTCTCAGTATTTGGTTTAAAATATCAATTTCTTGAGTTATAGTTTGATATTGATTTTATTTTTTTCCTTAAAGTTTTTAGATCATTCCACTGAGAAAGACTGAGAAGGATTCTAAGGGTTCTCTCCAGTCACCGGCCCCACCCCAGACACCCAGTAGTGTTGTAGATTTTAGATTTTATAAACTGGTGCTTGTTTTAAGTTTTTATTGGGGTTATTTAGAAGATTTTAATTGTTTTGATGATGTTTAGAGTGTATTATTGTTTTTGGGAACTCTATATATCGTGAGAGTGTGAGTTGTATTGGGTAGTGTGAAGAACATGGACTAGACAAGTGGAAGGTGGTCATTCCATCATCGTTGTATATTGGTATTTCATTGGTGATCTTCAAGACCACTTCCATCCAATGGTTTTTTATTGAGTATGTGAAGGAGAAGAAAGTACTAAAAATCACAGATTCTTGAAAAGGTCAACTCATAATGAATTGGGATATCGACTATTTCAATGAGTAGTTTTCTTTTTCTTTGATGATAGTGTTGAGAAATTAGTTAGAAGATCTTTCATTCATGTGGGGTATCCATCCAGGGACCAAGGACCACATTTATTTATCTGTGAAATCCTTATAGGGAAGAATGTGTTAGTTGATAGTTCATATTCTTTTGGTTCTCATGAAGGTTACCCATCAAGAGAGGAGTGTGAACTAGGGGAACCTATCCCAGACAAGTCTAATTGTCAGTTATTTACTTTAATTAATCAGACCGCTATATTTTTTGTATACATTGTGTTTGGATTTGGAATTATAATCCATAATTATATACTTCCTTGTGGGATTTTTGGACATGTGGCTACCCATGACCTTATAAGGATTTATGATAAGGGATTATTAGCTCATAACAGTAGTGAACAAATGCATCAAGATATAGGGGCTCTATCCACCGGACTTGGAGTTAATATTTTCACTCATTTCGGAATTTCCACGTGTTGGGGATGTACATGCAATATATTGTCTATAAATCAATGTTATGACCATTAATGTGTTCCCCTATTGTGGTTTTCTATCCTTGAGATCCTTTTTTTGACGATCTTAGTTTCCCCTATCTTGAAATTTTAGTGGTTGTACATTGTGGATGTGAACTCTTGAATGATTATTGTTTATTAGGAATAGTTTTAGTTTTTGTGTGGTACACATTTAGAGATGCATGTTTCTTATGAAATTATGAATTGTGTCCTGACTAAGTTCCATGTTTGAGTCTCTATGGTTGAACCCTTTTCATGTTGGTGGGTGGTTTCATTGAGCATTCCTCTATGCTAAACCGTTGTTCTAGTCAGTTCCTTAATAGTGGGGAGAACCCTATATTTTCCCTATGTATATCCTTTACATTGTCTCTTGAGTTGGTAAAATGTTACTTGTAGAGTTGAATGGTAATAGCTATTTTCATGGCTTTTTTTGGTCTTAATTAGTTTTGAGTCCTGGTTTTGTTCCTTATATGGATGAGTGTCTTTATCAGGGTAGAAAGTATTAATGGTGGGGAGAAATATCACACCAAAACATGAAAGTTATCTTTCATATTATTTGTTTTTTCCTTATTACTTATTTTTATTGAGTAGGATTGAGTTACATTAGTTTTTGGGCTGTAGGTTATTTTTCTGGAGGCTCTTAACTGTTACGCGGTTAACCCACACTGCTAAGAGTAACCATGAAATTTCTCTTGTGGATTCCATGGTGGGTTAGGGATGTGGTGCATGAATTGTGAATAATCTTTTGAGGAGTGCATCATGAGTGATTTTTAGAACTATGGGTTGGAATTTCCACATGGTACGATTTTATCATGTTTTCTTCAACCATGCATTGCCTTAGGAAAAACCATGTGAGGGGTGCCAGTGGCCACCAAACAATTATTGCATGGTTCAGAAAACCATATTTAAACTATGCATGTTGCCTAGAATTTTAAAATAATGTTTTTTATTTTTTATTTGTTTCTTTATATCAATATTATCATTAAGATGGTTTTCTTCCCCTTATCCTCCTTTTCATTGCACAACACCCCAACCCCCTCTCCCTCCATATCCACATACCACCCCTCCCTCTCAACTCCTTTATTCTATGGAAATTTATTCAAATTTATTTGGGATTCTTTGTAGATTGTTCAAGGTATGTGATCCTCTTCCTTACTCCTTCTATTCCTTGGATTTTCACTCACCCCGTAGACCCTATCCATTTTACTAAACCCTAGGGTGAGGCTCGAATGGAATTTTAATTGTTTCTGTTCTAGTGGGATCTTGTAGGGGATCTCCTAGGATGACTGCATGTGTATTTCAGTATCGTACACTAAAGTCGAAGCATATATGACCATTTCAGGTTTACCACCACTGTTTGAGAATGTTTTATTTTGTATTATTGAGGTTTTCCAATTATTGTTTGGGTCTTTTGGTGTTTTTTTAGTTTTCGATATTTTTCTTTAGATCGTTTTGACCACTGTTTGTGAGGGTGACCTATAGAGGTATGAATGGTTATGGAATATATATATATATATATATATATATTCCCTCATTACAAATATTATCTCATAGAAAATGGAATATGTATAATGTATCTTGTTGTGTTTATATATATAGAGATATATATGTAGAAATTCATGCGCATGCAAGCACAAAGAGTGGATTCAGATAGTCTTCATTGGAAGAAGCATGTTTTGAGGTAGGTTCCCTTATACTTGGCATTTAAATTTAAATAATCATTGATTTATTTACCATTTAACCATGTTCTAATAATATTTAGAGATTTACAATTATTAGAATAAATATTTGATGTTAAATTGGGTGAACCCCTCTTTGAATTGAGTTTTATGAAATTGTTTTGTTTAAAAATATTAAATATTTATTTCATAAAATTTTATATTTTCCTGATAAATGAGATTTGGTTTCTTTATTAGTAATTTGGTATAAAAAATATTTTCAAAATGGAATTTGTATTCATAATCAGATAACTTGTTTTAGATAAATTAATAAAAATGTCGTTTGAAAAGTTAAATACATTTAACACTTGATTTAACTCTCAATGAAGTGAACATAGAAACTAGAAAATGATTTGGCCTTCAGGATAGTGGTTAAAAAATGGTATAAATGATTTTTTAACTCATCCAATTACATTTAAAGTGAATTTCAAAATGAAAATTTTGTGATTTTAAACAATGAGTCTCTGTTTGAATCAATTTTTTTTGTTTTCTTGAAAGAGGGGGAAACTCCATAGAGGATCTCCATTATATAGGGAATTAACATGGAGGGTTTTGGGATATGGGATTATCATGAATAGTGGATTCCGTGATATAGGTGTCATGTTTTCATGGATTTGTCACCTATCACTTTTCTAATGGCCATGGGATCCTAGGAATCATAGTGGGAGTTGAGAGAGAGTTACTTTATATGTACCTATCTGATGGACAAGATCCACTTAGTAGAGACATGGCTATTGGGCAGTTCCAATGGTGATTTTAGTGTTAAGGAATTGTGTTGGTTATGGTGTACAGTGTTATATCACATGCATATGGATTCGATCCGAGTACGTCTACGGTCTCTTCGCTCGGTGTCTAGGTACATCCCATGGTGAAAATTACTTATGCATTCTAACATTTTCTTGTATTGAAATGTTTTCATAAAATCATTTAAACTATTATTTTCTCCACCGAATTTTTTTTTATTTCACAAAGGTTATTTTATAATGTAATTTTAATTACAAACTATTTTTTAAGGAGAAAGGAAAATGGTTCTTGAAATAATCAATATTTTACTTTTTTTTTTAAAAGGGAACATAATTATTATTATAATATATTTGTTTAAAAATAGTAGTAAATCACCCTTTTATTTTATGGTCAAGAATATATAACAGTTTACTCATTTATGCCTAATGATTTTCAATACCCATTCCTATAACGTTATCTTTTTTGTAGCTTCTAGTGCTGATAATAGCTTAGATTCGGCTGTCAGGGTGTGATGTTAGTTTAGTGGTCGATGGTGACTCAAAGGGTCACATGGGGGGTATGTGAAGTTTTATTTTCATTATACTACTAGCATTTAATTTTATTATTTGGTTTATTTTCATTTATTTTTATACAATTTTTTGGGATAAATATGTTCTAATGATTTTTTCTCAATACCCGACACTAGTTTATAGCCTAGGAGGATTGATAATGCATCTTGGGCCTTATCGCGGTTGAGCTCATCTAACGAGTTCAAGGTTTTCCTAGGGGTTTTCATGATAATTTATCATGTTGAAATTAACGTAGGGTTAATTTTTTGTAATTTCTTCAAAGTGATGATTTTTTAGAATAATAGAAAGTTCCATTTGTTAAGGAAAACATTCTTTTCTTTTCAAATGTATTCAATGTACCATTTTTTATTTATATTTCCAAAATTTAATTCATATATTTTTTGGTAAAATTTATTCAATTTATAAATTTATGATAAATATTATACATGATCATGGAATAAAATCACTTTTTTTACATAGAAGGTATTTTTCAGAAAAATAAATTTTTTCTGTTGCATTTTTCATTATTATATTAAATAGATTTCTCCCATTTCTATATATTTTATCTTCAAAACACAAATCCATTTTTTTAATAATTATTTAAATTTTTTTAGTGAGTTTATTTTAATTCTTCTTCATTAAGAATTGTATCTTCCGTAAAAACTGTGTCACCACTGTAAAAGGGTAAATATGGTTAACCGAGATTAAAACTAAGAGATAAGGACACCGAATTTCATATTAATTATTATTTAATGAATGGATATTTTTTCTTATGACATATGATTATAAATTTTATTTTTATGTGAAACTTTTTTATTAATACGACTTA
Source organism: Viscum album (assembly GCA_963277665.1). Lineage (NCBI taxonomy): Eukaryota > Viridiplantae > Streptophyta > Magnoliopsida > Santalales > Viscaceae > Viscum > Viscum album. The sequence continues at coordinate 682,027,517 of OY728165.1, forward strand.
ATAATATTTTAGATTTTGAAAAAGAATCCAAGTGTGTTCTCTCCCTCACTTATTATTGGGAACACCCTATCATATGTTCAATACAATTCATATTCTTATTATGTAATAAAATACCACACATAATCCCTTCATAAAATCCCTAAAAAATTCCTAGAGGTCCTGTTGTTATTTTAAAAACAATCTATGATGTATTTATGTATAATTTTAAAAAGGTTGTTCGAAGAACATGTGTATTTCTTAACTAAGAATTTTTGTTTTATTTAATTTTCATTATACTTTTAAAATTATTTTCCTATATTAAAATAAAAAAATAATTATATTCCCTATAATCTAATTTTATTATTATTATGGTATAACCCTTTTTCATCTGCTTAAACAACTAAAGAAAATAAAAACATTGGCCAAATTTATGTTTAGACTACTATAACGAGGGAAGATGTATTTAATTTTACCCACCAATAATTATAGTTATTAATAAGAATGATTCAAATTGAATAAAGTTATATATATGATATAATTTTAATTTAGGAATTTAATATAAATATTCTTCTTATTTATTGACCATACAATGAAAAATATAATTATATCTCTCATGTGTATATGTCAACTACCACCTCCCAAACCATTGTATTTAACAGTTTCTCACAAATTAACATGTGTTGTATATATAGGTGGATTTAGTAAAATAATGTGATATTTATGATATAATTATCATTATGTAATGATAAAATAATACTTTCCCCTTATTTTCATTGAAAAATGGAACAATTACTCATGCGTACTTACTACATACTATCTCCCTGATTATAATGTAATTTATTTTTCATGACCATGTTTTACGATTGGTTTTAAAATAATAAATTAAGTGTAAAAATTATAATTAAAACATGATTAATATTATTCAAATCGAATAATCATGATAATTTTTCAATTGTGAACCTTCCAAAATCATTTTGTATATATTAACCAAACATTATCAAAATTTCTGACATGATGTCAATTGATTAGGAAATTGAATATAACTTGGTAATAAAAATATGAAAGAAATTTTAAATATATAATGGTTATAAAACAAGTAATAATAATGAGAATTTTTTATTTGGAAAGATGAAGAATGTACATGATGATTTGGACTTGAGGTAGTGTAACTTTACCTTAAAATCACATTTTAAATATTTTAAAGATTTATTTTTAAATATTGATTCTTAATTTAAATATTCAAGAAATTCATATATAAATTTATTTAAACTAAAATAAATCAATTATAAAAGATAATTTAGTGATCTTTTTTTTTCAATGGTTTTAAAAATTAATATATATATATATATGTACTCTATTGGGAAGGTTTTGAATTATTTACAAAAGGAAAAATGAAATATTTTTTCTCATACGGTTTGAATACATTTTCCCTTCATGATAACCTTTATTAATTATTAATGTTCCTATAAAAGTTTAAAATTTTTCACAAAATATATAATTCCATATATTAATGGAAAATTTTAATTCTTAATACATATTTCTAAAGGAAGAGATATTTATTTTCATTATTTTGATAAAATTTAATGTTCTTTGCTTATGGGTTGAAATCATTTTTTCAAGGGTTAAATAAAGATAATGTGAAATATTATACTTTTTTATTCATAATATGGTACTTGAGTATTATAAATGATGTAATATTATCCCAATACAAATTATATGATGGATTATCCCAATACTACTTATACGACGGGTGAGTTGGATATAGATCTCAAATAAATGGGGTAATGTTACTTATCTCTAAAGGAAAGAAATATGTAGTTAATTTGGGATTTATCTCTAATGGATTTAACTGCACACCTATTATATCAGACATGGTTGAACATAAGTTCTCAATATAACACTCTAAGATACCTATAAGGGTTATGATTTATTTATAAGAGTTTTTATGGTTGTATTTTTCAAAATATTTTGTTTTTAATGTGGATATGATTTATTTTATACACATAAAGAATAGAGGAAAAAAGTAAACATTTTTTGGGTGTTCATGTTTTCCAATGGAATAATAGTTTTCTTTATTTTATATCCCATAGGGAGAATGTTTTTTTAATATCACAATTTTAATTTTTTTTCATAGGGTTTAAGGTTGATAAGGAACAATGAAGAATTAATGTGGAATGTGATGGGTATTTTATATGGATAGAAAATGTGATTCATCTTAAATGTTTTATATTGAGAAAAAATGGATAATGAAGTGAAGTGTCTAGTTTTTAATATATATGATTATCATATAAGAGTTATCAATTAATTCAACAAAACATTAAATATATAATACCCATATAATATATGAATGGTAATTATTGGCTAAGAAATAAATATTATTTCATAACTTATGTTTGGGATATTACTATTGGTATTAAAGAAAATGATTAGATAACATAAGAGGGTGGGATAATTTTAATAAAATACCATTAAGAGATTCTATATTATTTGAATGTTTAAATAATATAGAATTTGAATATTTTCATATTTCTTCATCTAATATATATCTATTCAGAATGGTTTTACTTATAAGAAATATGGAAATTATGTAGAAACTTATATAGAGGAAAATATCATTTTCAATCAGTATCCTATAATAGTTGGAATTCAAACTAAGTTTCTTGTTTCATTGATAGATTAGTTGACACATAATATAAATGATATTTTTATCCATGTTATTGAGAATCAAGATTTTCACTACTGGATCATATAAATTGTTGATCAGTTATTAAAATTAACCCACTATTTTTTATTGGATTCTTAGATCTAGTGGTTACCAAATGATTAATCAATGATCAATAAAAAATATTCAAAGTCAGGGGATGAATAAAAACTAAAATATAACTATAATTATTTATTATTTCGAAGGCGAGGCTAAAAAAATATATTCATCGGAGAATAATACTAGTTAAATATTGAGGTGAGAAAAGTTACCAATAATGGGATATATTTAAGAATATTTACATTTATAATTAATTCCCCAAGGTTTTTTTACTCAAAATAGTGAAACATTTCATGTAATTGAAAAAAATAGGACGATTTAGTACATGAAGAAAATTTTAAAATATTTAAAGGTATGTAAATTTCTTATTTGTGACAATGAGAGAAAAAATAAATATATTTTACTCAGTATTGAAACTAATATTATAAAGATATTTGACCTCATGGTAATTTAAATGTTATAAATTTTTTTGTTTATTGTGATAAGAAAGTTGAGAGATAATTTTCTAACACTCAGGTTCATTATGATTACCAGAGTAATAATTAGTCAAGGTTCTAAGAAATAGAGAAGCATTTAAGAGTTAATGAGACAAAATTTTCCCTGGGAGGTAAAAATAATTTTATGAAATTTTTATATGATATAAAAGGGGGTACTGGTGTGGTAAGTTTTGGTTATATGGTCTATGTCTGAAAAAAGTGCTCAGATTAATTAAATAATGGTGTAATAGATAACCGTTAATTAGTGAGAAGTCTTTTTCAAGGAGTTGGGGAATTAGTCCAACATAGTTATAAGTTAGTTACACAATTGTAAAAGTTCTAATATCAAAACAAAAATGGTGTTTCCAAATCATTTTCCATTAATATAATTGATTTTTTAAATTCTAATAAATTGGTGGCATAAACATCACTTTTTTATTAAAATTACTACGATTCCCGATTTGACTCTACATCTTCACATTACTTAATTTATGAGAAATTTGGAGGAAAATATGGGAATATCTTATGATAAAATGTATATATAAATTTTGGATAAAAATCATGGTTGATTTTTTAATGAATCAAATATTTATAAGAATATTCATATTTTTATCTCTTGGATGGTTTTTACAATGAATCTTTTTAAACTACCCACATTGAAGTTTGATTCTATTTTGGGTATGGAATGAATTTTAATATTATCATACTATGAAGGATTTCAGATCTAATAATGTTATATTCAATTACTTCATAACACTAAAAAAATCAAGATGCAAAGAAATTTATTAAATTTAGTTGCGATTGTTACCTATATAATATTAAAATAAATAAATACACTTTTAAAATTAATGAAGATATAGAAGTGAATTAATAAATATGAATATATTTATTGATGTTTGACCTAACAATATTCTTAATTAAGAGGATGATTTAACTATTGAGTATGTATTTAAAGCTAATAATATTTGAATATCTAATTATCAAATGAATTAGGAAGAATATTCAAAATTGAAAAATAAATTGCAAGAGTTTCTTAACAAAGGTTTCATTCACTGTAGAAAATAACCATGGGGTGCTCATACTTTATTTATAAAAAATAAATATGGTTATATAAGGATTTTCATTGTTGAAATAACCCTGAATAATGTCTATATGAATAAAAAGTACTCCTTTTCTCTTATCAATGATTTTTTATTAATCTCATTGAATCTTATTTGGTATCACTTTAGATAACATCAATTAAAGGTAAATAAGGAAGATATTTCAAATATGGAATTACTAAATAGATATTTGAATTATGTGTTTTTGGTTATACAAGTTGGGTTGTATAATAATGTAGCATTATTTATGGATCTTATGAATAGATTTTTACATGAATATTTGGGCATGTTTTTCATTATTTTCATTGATTATATTTTGGTATATTCCAAAATAATTGTGGACTATAAAAGGTATATAAATAATTTTCTTCGTAAATAATTAGTGAAAATAAGTTATATATGAAATTTAGTAATTGAGAATTTTATTGGATGTTGATTTAATTTCATTGGAATATTTCTTCTAAAGAGGGAATAACTATTGAAAATACCAAAAATAACGACTTTAAAGAATCTAGAATGTCTAAAATGTCTAATAGATACATAGTTTTATTTGATTATTATGTTAATAATGCATTATTGTTGAAAACATTTCATGGTTATCTATCCAATTAACAATGTTTACTTAAAAAGGAGTTAATATAATCTGGAGGAAAGAGTGCGATGAATTTTACAGGAATAAGAAAACTTATTGGTTAATGATCCAATTTTTGTCCTACCATCCTAAAATGCGAGTTTTTGATATATAAAAATTATTACTTTAAGAGACATGATTATGTTCTGATGTAGAATGAGAATGTAATTTCATAAGATTCCTATCAATTGAAACATCATGAGTTGAATAATCTCCTAAATGACCTTGAAATTCCTGTTGTATTTTTTATTTAAAAATCTGAAGACATCATTTATAGGGTTAAAATATGAAATATTTATAGATCATAAAACTTTTAAGTATATATTCACTAATAAAGATATGAACATAAGACATAGAAGGTGATACGAATTGATAAACGATAATGATTTCAATATTATTTAATATCTAGGAAAATTATACAGAGTAGATAATGCTTTGAGTAAAAAAATAATGCATTACTATCTATGAAAAATTTAGAAAAATATCTTTTGGGTTGTGATTTGATTAATGTTGTCATATAAATTTTTTATGAAGTAACACCATATTTTTTTAAGTTGTCAGTGTAGTATTATTTGAGAGAAATTATTATGAAAACTCATAACGAAGTCTATATTTTACAATAAATGGAGGAATTGATAAGGAAATGTAAGTTTTTCTAAATTTAACAATGATAAGTAATATGTTTTAATATTTAGAAAAATGTTTTGCATGCCTTGTGTTTCCCAATTGAGGAAATAATTACCATGTGAAACATATAGTTCTCCCTTTTATATAGTAATTTTATTTAAAAATACCATAGGGATTATTACTAGTGGTATTTAATGACTAAAAATATTAATTATTTAAAAAATAAAATATTTAAATTATGAAATAGTAAAATATAAATTAATATTAATAAAAGGAATGATTAAATATTTTCTAATGTCTAAATTGAAATGGGAAAATATATCTATGGATTTTATACTTGGATTTGCAAATACATCAAAAGGTAATAATGTAATTTGGGTTTTTGTTGATTGATTAAATAAATCTATAAATTTTTATAATATATAAAATATTTTATTCTAGTGGATCATATTTCTAGACATTACGTTAAAGAGATATTCATATTTCATGTATTCTCTCTTTATGTTGTATATGATCATGATCCCAAATTTAAATCTATTTTTTTTATAATCATTCAGAAGATAATAGGTACTGGATTATGTTTCAGTAAAAGTTCACATCCTTAATTAGATTGAAAATTATTGTTCATGATAACGACTTTATAAGACATTGTTATTTAGTTTTCAATTGTTTACTAGGTATTTAGGGATTAATATAATTTATTATATGGGATTTCTTATATCAATATTTTTTATTATCATATACAGAAGCCACATTTCGAGGAATTATATAGAAATTAGTTTTGGAATACATATTTTTTGGATGACATAGGTGAAAGGATGTTATTGGGTATAGAGTTGGTTGATGAGATGGGTGAAAAAATAAAGATGATTTAATGGAATAATTGGGAATCTAAGAGATGAAAAAATAGTTATGCAGATAACTATAGGAGTGATCATTCATTCAAGGTAGGTGATCAACTTTTTGTTAATGTATCTAAATAGAAAATAAATATGCATTTTAGTAAAAAGGGAATGACAAGTAAATTGTTTATAGGATCATATAAATTTTTTTGGGAGATGGATCGGTTTTTTCTATTTTAGGTTTCTTTAATATTTATCTTAGGTACATGATGTGTTTCATGTTTTATTATTAAGAAAATATGTACCAGATGCATCTTATGAGCTGATCCTTATAGTTTTAAACATGGAAGTGAATATTTCATACAAGGAACAACATGTGTAGATTCATGATCATAGAGAGTATGTGGTGTGGAATAATTTGATCCCTCAGTTTAAATTTTTGTATAAAAACCTTATTGTTGATGAATCAACATGGTAATAAGAAAATGTGATGAAAGAAAAATATATCTACTTGTTTATGTAATGAATAAAATTATGAGGGAGTAATTTTCAAAATGGTTTAAGAATGAAAAAAACTAGGTAATCTTAAGGTTAAATAAATTTCATTCTTTTTACATGAATTATATTTTATAATGGAATATTCGTGATGAGAATATCAAATATATTTTTAAACATAATTGAAATAGTTTTATTCATATAAAATTTGTTTTCATATATTATATGGTTTCTAATAATAAATTAATTTATTAAATTTAGAAATATAATTTTATAAACATTATTTTTTTTTCACTGCATAATGATTAAATTATCATATTGTAAATTTTAGGGATTTTTGAAAAAGTTGTTTTTTGGTTGAATAGTACAAAAAATTCCATTTTTAATTAAAACAACATTTTATTTAATTGACATTGGAAAGAATTTTTTTATTTGGATTGATTAAAAATTTAGTTTATTATTTGATAAATTCAATTCAATTTATAAATTTTTAATTAGAATTATACCTGATTTTGGAATAAAATCACTTTTTACTTAATTTTTTTTATAAAACCATTTTTCATGGAATATCGGGATTTCATATTAAAATATTTTCTAATATTTACTATGATTGAATCTTTAAAAATTAATTCCATATTATGAATTATATTTTTGAAATCTATAAATGAGGATAATTTAAGTTGTAGTGATTATGTTTAGAAACATTGGTAAAAAATGTGTCACCTTGTTCAAAGCGTAAATCAAGATAAGTTCGATTAAAACTTATTAATACGACCACTAAAATTCATATTAATTATTATTTAATGAATTAATTTAGACCCTAAACAACTCTGGATCTAAAAATAATTTTTAAGGGACACTTTTCCCTAAATATGATTTAATAATATTTTAATCACTAGAACAATTAAAAGTTAGTTATATACCTCACTTATTAAAGAGAACCCCCTATCCTCTATTATACTCAATTTAAAATCCAATTAACTTATAAATTACCTTCACCAATCCATTTATAAAATCAATTACTATGTTCTAATGTCCCTTTCATGTTCATAATACCATCCTAAGAAGTCATTACGTATATACCTATGATAATTTTCCTAAAAATATGTATAGTTTTTACCAATAATTTTCATTTTATTTCATCTTACACCTACTTATAATATTATTCATACATACTAAAATAATAACATTATTTTATCCTATATATTATAAATTTATTATGTCTAAGGTATAGTATTTTTTTTGTGTTCTGGTCTTGGCTCCTAGATTAGTGACTGGTCCTCTAGGCCATAAGGCCTTCAGTGAGCCTTTACATATGCCAAAGGCTTCTAACTATAAGCTAGGGTATATGGCGGTATAGAAGAGAAACTGTAACCTCTTTATCAAATTTAAACATATTGGTAATAGTAACTAAATTGTAATAATTCATTGAATAAAATTTAAACCATAATATAATAGCATCATTCATAAATTAGTCACCATTTTACTATAGTGATGATGTCATGAGTAGATACACAAAATCTAAATAGCCCGACATGGTAGAAGTCATAAAAATGTAACTGTTTATACAAAATAATAAAAAATAAAAATACCAAAATAAACAATATCTATTAGAATCCCAAGCAGTAACTCAGTTCTCTACTTCAAATCTTAGAGGGATCTATGATCCATAGCTGTGTGTTTACCTTTATCTTTACCTAAATCCTTGAAATCAACTTTGATACAGACCAAATAAATGAACATGGTTTGAGTATAAATCATTATTCGACTAACAAATATTTCTAATGAAAATATAGTCTATGGGAATAATATATAGCAACAATCTGTATATAATTAAAGAAAACAATAAAGTTTGGAGAACCAGGGAATACCACCTACTTCAACCTAAGAAAAATGTCTCTAAGTGTAAGGCCATTAGACAGACAGAAACCCAATGTATATAGAAATTTATTCATCATAAAGTCTTAGGATAAGGTCCCTATAAATATATTAATAGGATTTATTAATGTCTAATGAGATTATTCAGGTTAGACCCTATCTGGGGAAATCAAGCTGAATCATGGGAGCACATCCAAGGAATTATAAATTTTATAGATGTTCATGTGAGAATCATCAGTACCATGTAGTGTAAGTCACTAATATAAGTTGATAATTATATAAAAGATATGATTACCTATCTATAATCCAATATAATGAATCAGTTATCATCCAATGAGTTCATCAAAGGCATTCCAGGTTGGTAATCCAAGGCTAACTCATGGACAAGAACAAATATAATGTATCATTAAGTTATATAACAATAATAAATAACTTTATAATAAGTTGTCAAATTTCAATGTAAATTATTCATTCCATTTAATAATCAAATACCTTCATTTGGTCATTTTTGTTAGAAGAGCTAAACCAAACACAACTGATATGCATTTTTGTTAAAAGTAGGAAATGTTTGTAATGAAAATTTAATTAGAAACACTCTAAGGGGTGGTTTGGGTTTAAGAATTCAACCTCTAATAGTTTCAAAGGGTTAAATAGAATATCTGAGTCTGGGTGTAAGTGATTAGTTAAAGGATTAACATATATTAGGGGAAATGTGTGGAATGTATTACATATAGGACAACAACACAAGTTATGTGAAGTTCCCAATCAGTATCTAAGTATCACTGAGAGGGGGAGGGGTGAATCAGTGATATCTTTTTCTTTTTTATGTTTCACTCTTTCTGAAACAACTTCGCCTCCTGTTAAAGAGTCTCTTCCCTGCTTAACTCACAAAACCACAGGAACACAAAATTTACAAGGTTTACTACTCAACAAGAGTAGCAACGTCCCTGATATGGTACGTAAACAATCCAGTACCACACAATCCACTAGAAAAAAAAATCCTCGGATGTGGAATACAATGAGTAAGATATACCCTTACACTCGTTTGGCACTTGGAAAACAATATGCAAGGGCGTTTGCACCCTCCTAGCACAAATAGGGAAATATTGTATTTTAGTGCTTCTTTAAAATTGAACAGTTGTATTCTCTACAGTAAAAATATTCACTTTCCTACCCAGAAGCAGGTAAGAACTCCCATATGCACAATAGAATATGTGAGAAGACCCCAAATTTTTGCACTGCCTTTAGTTTTTCTTGCACACAATTCAAATGGCTTGCGCGTAAAAATTCCCTTTTGGTGTGAAAAACCTTTTTCACGCCACTACATTTTTCGCGCAACTTTCCACTTTTCACGCAGCTTCCCACTTTTTCGTGCACCCTTCTTCTTTTTGCACAAACATCTATCTTTTCAATAAAAACACTTAGCATAAACATTAATATGCACCAGAGCTCGAAATTTCTTCTAATTATCGAGCCATGCACAAAATGAGAGGGAGTCACCTCATATTTATAGGCATTTTTAACTCCGCAAGAAAAATACTAATCTGCGCGTAAAACCCCCTTCATGAACGTAATAAACACTTTCACAGAACTTCATATTTTGTGCAGTGCTCCAATATTTCGTGCACCTCATTCCTTTTCCAGTTTTCGAGATTCAAATCTCGAAACACCTTTTGCATGAAAAAATTCATTCCTCTATTTCCCGCACCACACCAATATTTCACGCAGCCTTCATTTATCACGCAAACCATTGATATTTCGCGCCCCACTTCATTTTTTTTGCATCCCACTAATATTTCCCACACAACATTGTTTGTTGTGAATTCCATTGATATTTCATTCATCCAACAAATATTTTACATAGCCTTTATTTTTTCGCGCACTCTACCAAATTTTCCGCGCACTGCATGCCTTTTCCATTTTTCGATGTTCTAACCTTGAATCATACCTTGTGCATAGAAATCTAAACCATAATCAATATTTCATGAAAAATCCACTGTCAAAAATTTTTTTGTTAATCTCTTGATTTTTTGGCCTTAAAATTTGGAAAACACTGGAAAAAGACGCCACCTTAAACCGTTCTTTCGTGTCACCTCCAGATTGTCTGTTACTTTGTCATTTTTCTCTATAGTGAATCCCATTACCATTATTCATATTTCATCATGTACTCCACTATCTTGATATATATCCTTTGATATATCAGATTTAGCAACATCAGAGTTAGAATGGTAAGTACTGAAACTTCCCTATCTTCCAATACCATCATTCCTTCCAATCAAAACTTTATATGACATGCATCATCATTTCTCCCCTTTCCATCATAAGGATTTCATCACAAGTTCTCATAACTTATGATATTTGTAAAATACATAGCAGCAAAGCATTGTCTAGTTTTAAGTCCTTTACAAAGGTAATTGATTTATATTCTTTGAAAACAAAAGACAACACTCTGCAAAAGCTAACTCTTGAAACATATTTCTCCATCCATCTTGGTCCCAACATTATGTACATGAATAATTATAGGGAAAAGTAACATAACACCTAACTTATCCCCATGGAAGGATAATCATTTAGTACTGACCTCAAATTTTGTCTCAAATGAGGGAAATTGAGAAACTAGACAAAATCCCTAAAAAAGGGTATATTAGTTCACATGTAGATAACACCAAATATGTGGAAGAAAAAAATAAAGATGGAAAATTAGTGTTTAAATTAATGAGGGTGTTCCAACATGACCAATAATGAAGTAAATAGATTTCATATGGGGGAAACCCACCAAAACCAAGAATAGTTTATAGAGGAGAGATTCCAACGGTTGATGTACACAAAAATGGTGAAATGAATTGAGGAATTATGCTTAAGTCAAAATTGGTAAAAAGATAATTTCTAATAGTTTTAAGAGTCACATGGTTTGGCCATATGATTTGTTAAACCATGTTCCAAATGTTCATAGGTACTATCTGGGAGAACTATACATCTCATTATTTTGAACTCTTTTAAAAAACTATTCAAAAACTATGTGTTATGTACCTATAAAAAATTGGAAACTTTACATGGTATTCATGACATATTTTCATGGTTCATAAAACTATGATCCAACCTTTATGGGATGCGTGTTTGAGGTGTAGAGTTATCCAAAACATTTACTCATAGTGTAAAATATGATGTCTCCCCAAAATCACTAACAATAGGTCTGAAAGACCATAAAATTCTCTTGAAACCTACACCAAACCATTAAGAGGATTCATTAAGGAAAATTATACCTTTTAAATAATTAAAAATATTCTGTAGCTTAATATAATTTCAATATATTTAGTCCTCCCTTCCTTTAGATAACTCATCCACGTGTTTCATTTATAAGTGTGGTTGAGCTACATTTTAGAATAATTCCTGTCATTGAGCATGAAAATCAAACTCCTATTCCCATACATTCTTCTATATACAACCATGTTCCCATTACAATCAAACTAGAGGAGAATTCATACCTTGAAGATTCTCTATTCTATGATTGAAGATAGTAACTGGATACTAATCAAAAGAAGCATCAACCTATAACTCATCTTACAATTAGTCAATTTCATTAGCAATTTTAGAGTAGTAATAGAAGAGATGAGAAAAATAGAATATTTAATGCATGATAGGGTAGATATGAGGAGGATCTATCTAATATGCTACCAGTATGAATTTATATAAGATATTAAAAAAAATTGAAATTCGGAGAGCTAACATCCATGCCTTGGGAATATGTCGATGAATTAATGTAAGTGAGACCCATAAGAAGGCCTGGTACCCCACCTCAAACTATATAGGTTAGTTATGGTGATAGATATATGAAATCGTCTTTGACTAATCGTTATATGTACATATATCATTAAATTTTAATTACATTATCATTTGAGTAATGAGACACAACCTTGTAGTGATGCCTCCTCTACCTATAAATAACATATATGTGAATTTCATGAGAGATCATAGAGTGACTCATAATGACCCATTTGGATAATCACATAGAAATTATGATTATATAAAAAATTAACAAGAGATTACTAATTTTAAAAAGTACCTCCAAAATAAAGAGTACGCAATAGATGAATGTACTCCAATACATGTATAGTGTGCTCAGTATGACCATTGATCCGTGGGTGGAATGATGTACATAGAAGTACCTTTGAAACTTGATCCCATTACATACCCTGCTAAAACCAATAATTGATTAATGTTTCCCTATTTGATATAACGGTATGTGTAAAACCATGAAAGTGTATGATATCATGGATATATAGACTCTGAATATTTTTTTTGGAAATGGTCTCGAAGACAGGAAATAATTTGGTGAACTTTTTCATCCTTTCCATGATCACCCATATAAGGTCACATCCTTGGAGGTTACATTAGTAACCCCATAAAAAATTCATAAAGATGATATACCCTTTCTTCTCCAGAATGGTTAATGGCTATAAAATTAAATTAGGCCACTAGTGTTCCACATTAACCTATTGACTGGTGGAATACCAAGTAAAAAATATTATGATCACCTTTTTTAATTCAGGCCACCGATACTACTGGAATAAATCATGAAACATCATTCTAATTATCAAAAAGACTTCCCATTTTACATAAATGAGATTATCTAATTAGTTCCTCTTATATATCTGTAGAAACCCCAAAAAACTAATGGATATGTAAGATATTATCTTTATCGATAATCCAATAATGGGGTGGTTAGTCACCTAAAAAAGTTTCCCCTAGGGTAAAGACTATAGGATAATATTTTTTTACTCATGTTCACTCATTCCATAAGTGATTTAGTCCCCAATAAACCGATGAGAATAGGCTACCCAAGACATTATAGAATTTTAAGACACATTTTGTAAAGAAGATCCATCTACTTATATTCACTACTAGCTTCATGAACAACTTGGGTTCTGAGTTTTTTTTGTCTTAATGAATCAAAAACAACATTTTCTATCCATTTCATGTAAGAAAGATCAAAGTTCAAATAATAAAGAAATTAAACCCATATTCATTACTAAGGTTTTAATTCTGTAACATCATGACCCGTTTTCCACACACGAGTGCCCTAACATGGTTCACGACATGACCTCAGGCATGTCTCATCGCATGCCAGAAGTTACCAACTAGGAGTGAGGGTCTAATATAGATCATGGTAAGACAATACCTTCAGTATCAAAGTATTAAAATAGTGGGAATAAATTAAAAATAAAAAAATAATATAAAAAAAATATCATAATAGTACCAATATCACATGATGAACAATACCGAAAATTCAATATCTAAAACTAAATAGTAGATATGTCATTCCAATATGTGTTAGGTGTAAATATAAAAAACCCGAAATAAAAAACACTAAAACCACACAAAGAAGGTCTAGAACTGCATCCACTACCCCCATCCATGCTCTATCCAATCATCCATCTAACATAGGGCCTTTTCCTCTATCCTGTCTTGAAAACATGAGCCCTATTCGGGTACCGATCATGCATCCTGAGTAGGGTGTGAGTATACCTAATTAGTCCACCACGAAAAAATATAAAACAACATCCAGTTAATAAAATTGTGTGTAGTTGTATAAATAAATAAGTAAAATTCAATAGTAAACAATTTTCAAATTATAGGTTATTCTTAATTTACCTATATAACACCCCTAGGTTCCTGAGGGCACCCAAAATATCAGTACCTACTACGACCCATGCTAGAGTTTGAACTACCCCCATGTGATATCATATCTACGAATTCCATTGTTACTATTATTCATATCAATCCACATATGAATTCCATTAATACCATTCATTCTCCAATTCACATATGGATTCCATTGTTACCATTCATTATCTCATTTCACATATGAATTCCATTGTTACAATTCATAATCTCAATTACCATATTAATTTTAATGTTACCATTTATCATCTAAATTTGCATATGAATTCATTTGCTAACATTCATCATCTCAATTCACATATGAACTCAATTATTACCATTCATCATCTCAATTCACATGTGAATGACTTTGTTTCTATTTATCATATCAATTAACATATTAATTCTATTGTTACCATTTATCATCTCAATTCACATATATCACAATATCACATTAAATAATTCATAAATTAATTAATAAAACCAATAAATTAATATTCACACAATTCCGGTAGATAATTCAAAAATTAATTAATTACTTAAATTCCATTAATTAATTAAACAATTAATTAATCACCTCAACCATATTATTTAATTCAAGAGTTAATTAGTCATATGAATATATTTCATATCAATAACAATGTCGAATAGTTAATGAAATAATTAATTATTCCAGTTCCGTAATTTTAATATAACAATAATCAATTAAAAAATTAATTATTCTAATTAATGATTTCAATATAAAAATAATTAATTCAAAAATTAATTATTCAATTTCCGCAAGCTCAATATTGATATAATTATTTCGAAAATTATTTATTCTAAATAAATAAATTTGATAATCTAGACCATTTTCATTAATTAATTCAATAATTAATAAATGATGTTGAACTATCATAATAACTTCATAATTTATTCAACAATTAGTTATTCCAATTGACAATCAAAATATTCCCAAAATCACAATTCCCTCAATTTCTTAATTCATAAAATTAAATTATTCAATCTAGGATAATAAATTTCTAACTATATAATAACAATTATAAAATTACATACAAGTATTCGAAATCAATACTTTGGGATTTGAATAATAGACCACCAACCTAAAAATTTGACGATCAATGCTCACTAATGGATATCCCCAATTCAAGACGAATAACCCTATTCAAGATTAAGAATGATATCTCAGTTCAATTCATAGATCTATGTTTTAAAAAATTATATCTAATAATACATGGATCTATATCTAAAACCAACAGTAGATAAACATCCCTTCGAGGATTGCAGAAGAACGAGAAAGTGATGGGAAATGACACGAGATAAGAATCTATTACTAGTAAGGGTTAATATTTTCAATATAGGATATAAATCAAAGAGAAAAGATCTCATAAGGGATCAGAATCTATCAGGGAGCCTCTAAATTTTTTAAATAATGTTTAGGGTCAAGATAGTACTAATTAGTGGTTAAAATGGGATTTTAGGCACTTTAAAAACTATGTTTCACAACAATTAAAAAGTCATGCATGGATTTTTGGGAAGGTGCACATTGTTTCCCAAAACTATACTACAATTATGGGGGGGGGTCACAATTTCTTCATTCAGGTAACATAGGTTGAGAAACTATTTTCTAGTTATATGAATCCCATCAGTTTCGGTTCAAAAAGTTTTATAGGATTGGGGGCACGGTTTGGGAAAACCCTGTGCCAACTGTGAAATAACTCTCCTCCTTCAAATATTCTTAAATTTCACCCAAAAAACCAAGTTAAAATGCAAATAAAATATAAATAAAATAAAAAAGATTACCTATAAATGATCCTGATAAATCTTTATAAAATGTCCAGATCTAACAATCTCTCGACCTAATAATAGCTCATTCTCAATATGTACTCCCAAGAATATTTAATATATCTTGTCAAAATGATCGGGCCACTAATCCATCTAATCCAATTATCTCTCCCATGTTTCCTCATGAACATTGAAATGTGGCCCTAATACATGAACTATTAGAACTGTCTTTCCATGCAACACCTTCCCACCACGATCCAACACACAAATCTATGCCCCTAAAAGGACACATCTATCTCAAACTCAAAATAATCAACACTGATCGCATGGGTAGGTTCAAGGTGATATCTTTATAGAAAAGACACATTAAACATGTCCTACATAGCAATGTATATCTGTTGAAGTGCTAATTAGTATGCCACTAGCCCAATTTTCTCCACAACCTCAAACAGTCCAACCAAATAGGGTGCCAACTTGCCCTGTCTCTCTATCCCGTGGAAACCGAAACATGGAGATAGCCAAAGGAATACATGATCAAGATCTCTGAACACTATTATTCATCAAAATATATCATCAAAAAATTATTTTTTCTATGAACTATAACCATATGATTCCAAATCAACTAAACCTACTCTGACATCACCTACACGAGACGTGGTTACAAAAACTCTGACTCACCTACCTCTATCCAACATGGAGGTGATCTGTATGACCTTACATAGAGATCCTCATATGGTGAAATATATATAGTTTCATGATAATTGTTATTATAGTAAAATTACATAAGTTCTAGGCTTTTCTCCCAAGACCCACCAAACTTTAGCAACATGCTCACAACATATCCTCGAGATCCTATAAAATATGCTCTAACTACCCATCTATCTATGGGTCTAAAGAAAAAATAAATAAAAATTGTATTAAAAGATATTTATGTAGAACCTACCAAAAAACATTAAGTAATAGTTGATTCATGTTTTGAAAAAATAGTCCGTGGCACCCCTTGTAGAACGAATATATCTGAAACATACAAATATCCCCACTGCACTACTGAGAAAGTCTCCATTACCGACAAGAAATATGTTTCCTTTATCAAATGGTCTAAAACCAACCAAATTGAATTTTTCTTATAGGGAATCCCTGGGATAACCGAAACAATATCAATGGTAACATCATCCCACATCCATTACAGAATGCCCAACAATAGTAGTAATCTGGAAAGTTATTTATGCTCATACATCACCTGTTGATAGGTGTATGATCGTTTCATAAACCATGTTTTCTAGTTTTTCATTCATGAATAGAAAAAATATCGATGTAGGTCTTGGTATATTTTTGTCTCTCCAAGATACACCATACAATTAGAGGTATGAAACTCACACATCATCTCTGCCCGCATGCTCGAAGGCACACCAACTTGATTATTGACAGAAATTTTCTCATCCTCATATATCATCTATTATGAAGGTGCCTCCCCACCTTATAGTATTTACCTCAAGGATAAATATTTCTGATCATCATAATTTCTATCTCTAATCCATCCCAAAAGTAAAAAATCTACTGAAACTAATATGATGGTCATAACTTTTGACACTTATGAACTAAAACATGCATATCAGCTAGTAAGTTCACCATCTTCCACTCAACTTTAGACTCATGAACTACCTGAGTTTGAGTTGTTCTTCTTAAAGTGTCATACACACCATTTTCTTTCCCAAACACATATACTAGCTCAAAATCAAACAACTACATATACTAAACTCATTTCCATTGTCAAATATTCTAATATCACTGAAAAAATATGTACATTAAGACCTTGTGATCTTCATACAGAGTAAAATTTTCACTTAATAGATAGTGTCACCAACATTTAAAAGAGTAAACTATTGTAGCTAATTAGAAGATCTATGTAGGGTAGTTTAATTCATGTTGACTCAACTACCAAGACCTACACACCAAAACTTGATCTCCCTACATCAACACTACTCTAAGTCCAATACTAGAAGCATAAAAAATGCCATATATTTCTCACCAGACATAGGTAGGATCAAAATTGTTATCTATGTCAATAAATTCTTAAAATACTAGAATTAATTCTACATTATACCTTACATTAAATAATTATATCCTTCTTGGCCTAGCACAAAAGTGGTGATGAAAACCAAGGAAATATGAACCTCCAATAATATCCAGCTAACCCCAGAAATCTATAGATATCAAACAAAGTATTGGGATTCTCCCAAGATAAAACTGCATGAACATTCTCTGGGCCCACTAGCACACATTTATTTCAGATGATGCAAACCAGTAAATGTAATTGATCAATAATAAATGACACTTAGATAGATTGGTGTATAGTTGATGCTCTCTTAGTGTTCTCAGGATGATGTCAAGATGTCGGTAATTATTGTCATGAGTCTTAGAGTACAACAATATGTTTTCCACAAACACTACTGAAAGAAGATCTAGGTACAGATGGAAGATTCTATCGATCATGTCCATAAACACTTACAATGTGTTCATTAACCCAAATGGAATTATGAAAAGATCATATAGGCTATAACTACTTCTGAAAGTATTCAGAGGTATATTAAAGGTTCAAACTCTCAACAGATGATACAACGATCTCAAGTTGATCAATGAGAAAATAGAAGCTCCTATCAACTGGTCAAATTGATCATCAATAAACAGAAGAGGATACCATATATAATAATAATCTGGTTTAACTATTAGTAATTGAAACATAAGAATAGAGTCCCATCAGACTTATTATAAAACAAAACCGGAGAACCCCAAGGTGGTGTTATCAATCATATAAACCCCTTATCCTCCCAATAATCTTGAGTTTTCATGATCTCTTGATGCTCTATAAGTTTTATTATTTATAATATAATAGAAATTGGCTCAACCCCTGATATGAGATCAATAATAAATTACAAATTTGTCTCAGGTTGTAGTCCTGAGAAGAATTCAGGAATAATATCCAAAAATATAACAACTTTTGAAAGAAATTCGTCTTTAAACCTCTTTTATCCATCAAAAAAATATCATCCCAATGGGTAATATCCCCTAGTTTCTCTTGAACTATCCCCGTATAGCCCACCTTGATATCTCATTCACCATGATGAATGTAACTCCCACCCTTGGGATATATAGACATCACTACCCTATGGTAACAGTATATTTGGGATCATTATTCTACTATATAGTCCATAAAAAAATTAGGTTGAATCCCAACATGTCAAGGATGTAAATATCCCCCAGAAAATGATACTGTCCAACCTGATAGAACACCCATTTCACAAGAAGATGTCTCTAGACTATACTCCCAACATTGTGTTTATTATCAAAACACGCTCACGAACTACACCACCAAAATAAAACCATTCAAAAGTTGTACAGGAATAATGTAATCAGAGGTACTAGTATCAGATAAGGCACTATATTTCATATAAGATACAAGCATAGTACCTCTCCAAGTCGATGGTCGATCCTTGCTATCCACAAGTGTAGGATGAACAACAAGCAACTATCATGCCACTCTTCCCTAAAATACAATTTTATTCCAATGAGTTACAAAACTCTACTAATATGGGTTATCTACCCCAAAAGCACCCCACCCACTACCTCTAACACCTCATCCAATGGAACTCCATCTTCCAGACTGATAAGGTGTAGAAGATCCCTTTCCCACAACATAGTTTTGTTTAGATCCTGCATCGCTAACAATTGGTCATGGGTTCCTATAAATATTTTATATGACCCATCCTTCCCCAATATTTTCACTTCATTAGTTTTTTTGGATATTGTATATGATAGTTGCCCTTCCTAATGCCCTGGTGGAAAAGAACTCGGGTAAGATCCTGAGTAACTGATCCTTCCCCCTCACAAGTCCTCTTGCAATCACCTTGACTAACATTCTCATTACAATGATTCCTAGTCTTGGTTTTCATACATCTTGATCATCTAGAAGTAACCATATATCCTACACTAGAATCATCTTTCAGGGTCCCCACATCTATGAGAGCCTGATCCAACACCTCAACAAACTTCTTTAACCGAAAGATGTAAAATTGGGACTTAATTCTCACATTTATGTTTTACATGGAAATGCCTCGTCGTACCAATATCATACCCTTATAACACTAGAAAAAATAATTGAATTCTATCATCAGTCGATCATAGTCCATCACATATATACTCCCATGAGTCAACATTATGTACTCATTAGCTTTCTCTTGCCTCATCATCTTGAGATAGTTGTATTATAATAACTTATCTAAGAAGTTATTATATAACATACCATCAGCCTGTGCATTTTTACCCTAAACATCCCTATTGTAATTCCCTAATCCTAGAAGTATGTAATTATCCAAATAGACCATTTTGACAGCAGGAGTCTCCAAATGGTTAATTATATTTTGGATGGACTCAATCCACAACTCATCTCTCTCATGTATACTCTCTCCAGTAAAATTCATAGAGTGATAAAACTGAAGCTACCACTTAATTTTATACATTATATTCAAAATCACCATTGGATATATTTCTATAAACTTCATGATTTTGGAAACAATCACTCAAAACTTATCTCTAGATTCCTCACCTAGTACTGTTGGTGACTTAGGTTCCACTAATAGTAGATCATCTCATGCCATAACCTTCTGTCATTCACCCCACAAGCGTAACCATGCAGGAATATCTATACAATTACAAAAAGATTTCTCTAGACAAATAACACCACAATGTCA
This sequence comes from Viscum album, assembly GCA_963277665.1. Taxonomy (NCBI): domain Eukaryota; kingdom Viridiplantae; phylum Streptophyta; class Magnoliopsida; order Santalales; family Viscaceae; genus Viscum; species Viscum album. Next base: position 682,048,500 of record OY728165.1, read on the forward strand.
TCTTTATATAAGTGGAAGAAAAAATAAGGAAAAACAAGTCCTTTTCCTTAAACCCCATCATGATGTCAAAACAGAGGTTCTATCACTACCCTTAACCATCCTACATCTAGGTCATGGTAAAAAAAGTTAATAATCATTATAATTCTAAATTTTATCATTATAAAATCATTATTAAATATTTTCATCATTATAAAATCATCACTTTTATATTAGGAACCATTTTTAGATCAATTTCATAAGCAAGGAAAAATAGTTCAAGTACAAAAAACTTACCAAAAACCCATTTTCTTGTGTGTTCCTAGAATGATGCCTATAAAAAAAATATATTATAGCATCCCGCCTCTTTATCACATAAACATTCATTACATTTTACAAAACTGAGGATCTTTAAGGTTTAGTGTCTTGGAAACCAGGAACTTTAAACATGAAAACATAAAACATTCTTCTAAAACACTTAAAAGGCTTCTCCTCATGTTCATCCTAGGTTCATTACTGCATCACATAACCTGGGAGCATACATCAAAAGAAAGGGTGAGAAAAAAGCCTAGTAAGGAAAACAAGAGAAACATTTTACATGTGAACTTGAGATACTTCAATAAGGTCATGAAAAACAACTTTAAGGCATGAGAATGAAATAAGGAGGCATATCATAATAAAAATAACATTTTTCATAACCTGAAAATGTGGCTATATCATTTAACATATACAATCATGAACATATCACCAAGGTCCATCCCCAATGTGTCATTTGAAAATTACCAAGGTTATTCACCAAAGTATCGTGAAAATTGTAATCTCTAGTGGTTACATCATTACCCAATGCATTGGAGCGCTATCAGGACGCACCCTTAAATTTTCCTTTATTATCATGTGATCCACATATATCATCATCAAACATTTCATAAATAACCCATATAGCATAAAATAATTGGGTTTCATCTCATAATCATAACGTTTTAAAAACTGCTTTAAAGACATGATCTTTACATCACTTTAATACCCACAGAAAAGGAAGGTGGGTCTCATGTATGTAAATCCCAGAATTTAAAATAGAACATTTTGGTATATATGTGAATACACCTTTAGAAGAAAGATATTTGAGTATTCACTTAATAATATAAAATAACTTTAGAAAAAGAGAGAGACATTTTGAGACGGAAATTCTGCAGCATAATGGCTATGTTACGAGGTTTTAGAAGACAATAAAAAGAGAGGTAAAATGGGTCAAACTTTCATAAATTACCCATAAAATAGTAGAAGGACAGAATAAGAAGGATACATGATCATGGTAATGAAATTTAAAGGACATACCATTTGAAATGAAAAACATGGAAGGAAGACAAAAATTAGATTTCTCTTATGAAAGTTCGGCAGCCTAACGACGTTACTTAAACTTCAACAAAAATGATTTGAAAAGATAAAATAGGGTTTATAATCATGTGAACATAAGAGTTCAGTATGATAGAAATAGATATAATTCCCCAACATAACAAAAAGGAACTTGAAAGAACTGACATGAAAGTAGAACTTCAAAACGAGAAGGGTGAAGAACCACTTAAAAATTCGGCAGCCTAACGACGCCACTTAAAACTTCAAAATTCTGAATTGAAGAGATAAAATGGGGTCTCTCATCATATGAAAATAATATTCCAGTATGATAGATATAGAGATCATACCCCAATATAACAAAAATGAACTTGAAATAATTGACATGAAAGTAGAACTTCAAAACGAGAAGGGTGAAGAACCACTTAAAAATTCGGCAGCCTAACGGCGCCACTTAAAACATCAAAATACTGAATTGAAGAGATCAAAAGGGGTCTCTCATCATATGATCTTGAAATATCAGTATGATAAATTTAGATATCATACCCCAACATAATAAAAAGGAACTTGAAAGACTTGACATGAAACTAGAACTTCAAAACGAGAAGGGTGAAGAACCACTTAAAAATTCGGCAGCCTAACGGCGCCACTTAAAACTTCAAAATACTGAATTGAAGAGATAAAATGGGGTCTCTCATCATATGATCATGAAAGATCAGTATGAAAAATTTATAGATCATACCCCAACATAATAAAAAGTAACTTTAAATAATTTACATGAAAATAGATCTTGAAAAATGAGAAGGGAGAAAGAATCTGTTAAAAAAATTTCGGCAGCCTAACGGCGCCACTTAAAACTTCATAAAACGAAATAATGAGAGAAAGAGGGGATCTCTCATTATATGAACATGAAAAGGGAAGTAAGAGGATTATAAAATAACATCCTTTAACATAAGAACATGGAGCATAAAAGGAATGACATAAAAGAGATTACTTGAAATGAAAGAGAGAGGTCAGATCCCTTACCTTAAAACATAACTCTTAAAACTCAAAGGTTGGGACCTTGAGAGCTTGGGGGAACCATGGGAGGACTTTTTGGGAGGTAATGAGACCATAACTTCGTTGGGGGAGAGTGGAGAGTCGAATGGATGAGAGGATGGCTTGGTATTTATAGGGAAACTGAGGGGACAAGGCATTAATGGCAAAGGGACACCTCATTAGTGGTTTTGGAAAAACCATGGGCTTGCCCATGGTATTTGCCCACGATATTGGCCACTTGGGACACCTCATACCTTATCTCACTATTCATAATTCTAACATATTGATTACAAACTTAATACATCATTTAATGATGTCATTAAACACCGGTAACTTAAAAACTGTATTTTCACTATTCATCGAAAATTCAACTTTCTCAGAATAATCCCAAAATTTCACCTTATCAAAATATCAATGCTCTGATTAAAAATATGAACTCCATTTTATAAAAATAATTTTCTAAATATTTTTAATTTAATTTTTAAATAAAAACACTATTCACTGGAAAATCATTTTTTTCAGAAAAACCCCCAAAAATTACCATAGCATAATATCGGTGCTCTGAGTTCAAAAATGAAGTCCGTTTTATAAAAATAATTATCTAGATATTTTTAATTAAATTTTTAATTAAAAAACACTATTCAGCTGAAAAGACTAATACTTGAATAATAATTTATGAAACCATTATTTAACCATTTTATTGAATCACATTACTTTAATCAAGGTGCCTGGATTATATTAATACTTTATTTAAGTGAGATTACTAATCCATTTAGACACATTACTAAGCCTAATCATAAAATCACTATTCATTATTTACTATTCATCAAAAATTAAGTTGATCTTTTTAGACTCTAAATTTCGTACTGAACATAATTGTAGAAGACCATTTTCGAAAATCATTACACATTTTTAATTATTTAAGGTTTACACAACCATTTTTAAAATATCCTTTTTCTAAAATTCATCAAAAATATGAATACTATATTTATCCGGTAATTTGAAAATTCATAACTTCATCATAAGAAGAAATCCCAATTTTTATTTAAAACAAAGGATTACACAAGGCAGTTACGGTCTCCTTACATAGCCCCTTATCACACCAGCATAGGACCTAAGTGTAAGGTGTGCTAAGGTGAGAGAATCCGAGGGAGGCTCGGCCAACATTGCACGAGTACTAATTTCTATCAGTTTGAACTTCTCGAGAAGGAGATCCCGTTCTAGCTTTATACGATGAAGTTCAGCTTGGGTTTGGTCCAGAGCAAATCCCAGTGGTGCTACCTCCTTCCCAAGTTCTGTTAGATGGGCTTCGATTGGTCCAAGACTACTGGGTGAGGCCATTGAATCTTCTTTCTATATTAATTAACCAAGATTACTTGTATTTAGAGACAATAATCAAAACGTTTAGTTTCCAGTGGTCATATTGACCAATGGTTATATAACAGTAAAAAACCAACAGTATCATTTTAATTATACTCATGTTATCAAATGAAACATTTTTGTTGAGTATAAAAATAAAATAACACATAAAATTAGGAAACAAGATTTATTCAAAATTTCGGGTTGTTACAATCTTCCCCCCTTAAGAAATTGCGTCCTCACAATTTTTTAAAATTAGGTTTTAAAATTTCATTGAAAGTCCCACATCAGAAAAGGAGTCAGTAAAACTATTACTTTAAAAGAATGAAAGGGCAGTACGAAGGTCACCCGAGTTAGCCCACACTAGGATTACATGTAGTAAAACATGGACATGGAGGAGAAAACAAAGGGTCAAGTTCTGAGGGAGAGTGACAGAGAACATGATTAGGAGAAAGTTAACCATAAGAAAATCCCAAAATTATGATGTGTGTAAACGATCTTTGATTACCTAGTAGGAAACGTAAACCAACAACGTTTTTGTTTTATGTTCCTTTTCATAATTTTGAGGAATTCATTTACAACATAGAACAAAAACATAAGGAAATATATCTACCTTCATGTAGAGTTTCACCCTTTAATAAGTTTCTACCAAAACTAATCTTTTCTCCCAAACGATGAGCATTCAAAACTACTTGGTCTCATCAAAACACAAGAATCATATTCTAGAGAATCACATAATCCACAAAAGATTAACTATCTTTTTCTTATATCTTTAAACATTATCCCAAAAACAGAAAGGGTAAGGTTAGACAACTCTTCAAAAAGGAACAATCCCATAGGAATGGAAACTAATTTTTAAATCTTCAATGTTCCATGGTAATACCCAAAGTTCATCATAGACCATCCCATAAATAACGGTCCTTAAAATTCCTCAAAATAAACCAAACTAAGATTGAAACCCAAATACAAGAAGGATTTGATAACATAGTCTTCCAAAATAAACTTCATTGTTCATCTCCAAACAACATCAACCACTCCTAACATCTTATAACAGAATTATCTAAACAAAACATATTTTACCCAAGATAGGTTAATCGTTCCCATAAGTAATCTAAATTACTATAAGTCCACCATAAATTCATCGATTCTTCAAAATATAAGTCAACCTTAACCCTCAATGAAAATAACATAGTAATCTATTTACCTTGATCATATTGGGTCCCTAAAATAGTTAACGTATTCCAAAATAATAATCATCTTTTAATCCCCTAATCACCTCTGTCGTATTAATACGACAATCATCGCATTTCCTATCACATTGGTTTTTGGGACATGTTCTTCCATTTCCCGCCATTAACTAAGAAAAGAAACTATAATTAGGGGCTTATTTACTTAGCTAATAATCATGAAAAGGAAACATTAAGCATAAAAGGATAAACATGTAGAATAAAAGTATATCCTAACTTGTGATCCCCTTAGTTCCAATCTAGGATATCCATGATCATATATTCTTATGTGAATCTTTATTTTGTTTTATCCTTGTTCCTTTAATAATGGTTCATACTAAGCTTATGAATTTACCAAAGCATATCCCCCGGGAGTGTCGTAACCAAGAGTGCAGCAAGGCTCGTTGTCGTGTACCAGTTTCCATTCGAGTCTAGCTCAAAGCAGTGTTTTCAGGTTTTACCCCTATGTACATCTGTGCCAGAGCCACCTCTACCTGCTCGTATCCAGACAGGGATGTATTTGCTTGGAAACCCCTTACTCAATACTCACCAAAATACCAGGAAGATTTCCTATATTTAAACTTTTATATAGGGTTCCTCATAGATTTTTCATATCCTAATTTCCAAAAATAACTAAACCATCCTTTGATACCAACTATAGAATCGTGCCTCTTTATCACATAAACTTTCATTACATTTTACAAAACCGAGGATCTTTAAGGTTTAGTGTCTTGGAAACCAGGAACTTTAAACATGAAAACATAAAACATTCTTCTAAAACACTCCAAAGGATTCTCCTCATGTTCATCCTAGGTTCATTACTGCATCACATAACCTTGTAGCATACATCAAAAGAAAGGGTGAGCAAAAAGCCTAGTAAGGAAAACAAGAGAAACATTTTACATGTGAACATGAGATACTTCAATAAGGTCATGAAAAAGAACTTTAAGGCATGAGAATGAAATAAGGAGGCATATCATAATAAAAATAACATTTTTCATAACATGAAAATTTGGCTACATCATTTAACATAGAAAATCATGAACATATCACCAAGTTCCATCCCCAAGGTGTCATTTGAAAATTACCAAGGTTATTCACCAAGGTATCGTGAAAATTGTAATCTCTAGTGGTTACATCATTACCCAATGCATTGGAGCGCTATCAGGATGCACCATTAAATTTTCCTTTATTATAATGTGAGCCATATATATCATCATCAAACATTTCATAAATAACCCATATAGCATAAAATAAATGGGTTTCATCTCATAATCATAACGTTTTAAAAACTGCTTTAAAGACATGATCTTTACATCACTTTAAAACCCACAGAAAAGGAAGGTGGGTCTCATGTATGTAAATCCAAGAATTTAAAATAGAAAATTTTGGTATATAGGTGAATACCACTTTAGGAGAAAGAGCTTTGAGTATTCACTTAATAATATAAAAGAACTTTAGAAAAAGAGAGAGACATTTTGAGATGGAAATTCTGCAGCATAACGGCTATGTTACGAGGTTTTAGAAGACATTAAAAAGAGAGGTAAAATGGGTCAAACATTCATAAATGACCCATAAAATAGTATAAGGACTGAATAAGAAGGATAAATGATCATGGTAATTAAATTTCAAAGACATACCATTTGAAATTAAAAACATGGAAGGAAGACAAAAATTAGATTTCTCTTATGAAAGTTCGGCAGCCTAAAGGCGTTACTTAAACTTCAAAAAAAAATGATTTGAAAAGACCAAATAGGGTTTTTCATCATGTGAACACAAGAGTTCAGTATGATAGATATAGAGATAATTCCCCAACATAACAAAAAGGAACCTGAAAGAACTGACATGAAAGTAGAACTTCAAAACGAGAAGGGTGAAGAACCACTTAAAAATTCGGCAGCCTAACGGCGCCACTTAAAACATCAAAATACTGAATTGAAGAGATAAAATGGGGTATCTAATCATATGAAAATAGGAGTCCAGTATGATAGATATAGAGATCATACCAAAATATAACAAAAAGGAACTTGAAAGAATTGACATGAAAGTAGAACTTCAAAACGAGAAGGGTGAAGAACCACTTAAAAATTTGGCAGCCTAACGGCGCCACTTAAAACATCAAAATACTGAATTGAAGAGATCAAATGGGGTCTCTAATCATATGATCATGAAAGATCAGTATGATAAATTTAGAGATCATACCCCAACATAATAAAAAGGAACTTGAAAGAATTGACATGAAAGTAGAACTTCAAAACGAGAAGGGTGAAGAACCACTTAAAAATTCGGCAGCCCAACGACGCCACTTAAAACTACAAAATAATGAATTGAAGAAATCAAATGGGGTATCTCATCATATGATCATGAAATATCAGTATGATAAATTTATATATCATTCCCCAACATAATAAAAAGGAACTTGAAATACTTTACATGAAAATAGATCTTGAAAAATGAGAAGGGAGAAAGAATCTGTTACAAAAATTTCGGCAGCCTAACGACGCCACTTAAAACTTCATAAAACGAAATACTGAGAGCAAGAGGGGATATCTCATTATATGAACATGAAAAGGGAAGTAAGAGGATTATAAAAGAACATCCTTTAACATAATAACATGGAGCATAAAGGGAATGACATAAAAGAGATTACTTGAAATGAAAGAGAGAGGTCGGATCCCTTACCTTAAAACACAACTCTTAAAACTCAATGGTTGGGACCTTGAGGGCTTGGGGGCACCATGGGAGGACTCCTTGGGAGGTAATGAGACCATAACTTCGTTGGGGGAGAGTGGGGAGTCGAATGGATGAGAGCATGGCTTGATATTTATAGGGAAAGTGAGGGGACAAGGCATTAATGGCAAAGGGACACCTCATTAGTGGTTTTGGTAAAACCATGGGCTTGCCCATGGTATTTTCCCATGGTATTGGCCAATTGGTACACCTCATACCTTATCTCACTATTCATAATTCGAACATATTGATTACAAACTTAATACATCATTTAATGATGTCATTAAACACCCGTAACTTAAAAACTGTATTTTCACTATTCATCGAAAATTCAACTTTCTCAGAATAATCCCAAAATTTCACCTTAACCAAATATCAACTCTCTGATTACAAATATGAACTCCATTATATAGAAATAATTTTCTAAATATTTTTAATTTAATTTTTAAATAAAAACACTATTCACCGAAAATTCATTTTTTTCAGAAAAAACCCCAAAAATTACCATAGCATAATATCGGTGCTCTGAGTTCAAAAATGAAATCCGTTTTATAAAAATAATTATCTAAATATTTTTAATTAAATTTTTAATTTAAAAACACTATTCACCCAAAAAAACTAATACTTGAATAATAATTTATGAAACCATTATTTAACCATTTTATTGAATTACATTACTTTAATCAAGGTGCCTAGATTATATTAATACTTTCTTTAAGTGAGATTACTAATCCATTTGGACACATTACTAAGCCTAATCATAAAATCACTATTCATAATTTACTATTCCTCAAAAATTAAGTTGATCTTATTAGACTCTAAATTTAGTATTGAACATAATTGTAGAAGACCATTTTTCGAAAATCATTACACATTTTTAATTATTTAAGGTTTACACAACCATTTTTAAAATATCCTTTTTCTAAAATTCATCAAAAATATGCATACTATATTTATCCGGTCATTTGAAAATTCATAACTTCATCATAAGAAGAAATCCCAATTTTTATTTAAAACAAAGGATTACACAAGGCAGTTACGGTCTCCTTACGTATCCCCTTATCACACCAGCATAGGACCTAAGTGTAAGGTGTGCTAAGGTGGGAGAATCTGAGGGAGGCTCGGCCAACATCGCACGAGTAGTAATTCCTATCAGTTTGAACTTCTCGCGAAGGCGATCCCGTTCTAGCTTTATACGATGAAGTTCAGCTTGGGTTTGGTCCAGAGAAAAGCCCAGTGGTGCTACCTCCTTCCCAAGTTCTGTTAGATGGGCTTCGATTGGTCCAAGACTACTGGGTGAGGCCATCGAATCTTCTTTCTATATTAATTAACCAAGATTACTTGTATTTAAAGACAATAATAAAAACGTTTAGTTTCCAGTGGTCATATTGACCAATGGTCATATAATAGTCAAAAACCAACAGTATCATTTTAATTATACTCATGTTATCAAATGAAACATTTTTGTTGAGTATAAAAATAAAATAACACATAAAATTAGGAAACAAGATTTATTCAAAATTTCGGGTTGTTACATATATAACTACCTAGAATGATTCATTCATACTAAAATATCATTCTATACAATAAAATGAGTCAAGTCTCAGATACATGGAAACAAAAATCACATCACACAACATTTTCATCACCCGAGGTGAAATATTATTAAATTTTAACATCAAATACCAACAAGATTATCCCACCTTGGTACTTGGGTTGTCCCCCATACATGGAGTAGATACTCCCATGCACAAGCTAATAACAAATTCCCAACTCTTTATAGTCTCCTTACCACCTTTACCTAATAGTGAAACAAAAGAAAAGAAAAGAAAACTCCTTTGAAACCACTTTGTAACTTCCCGACCCAGGTGCCACACACAAGTGCCTTTAGCTGGTTAGCTACAAGACCTAAGGTGCCCCGCCTCATATTCTAGAGGTTTACAACCAGTAGTGAGGGTCTATTATTTATCAAGGGAAGATTATACCCAATTTATCAGTGTATCACAATAGCAAAAATAAATAAATAATAGTCAAATTATATAACAAAAAACAAGAATAGTACCAATATCACACGATGAACATTACATAAGAGTAAATACTCTAAACTAAATAGTAGATATGTCAAGTCAATATGTGTCAAGTGTCATAATAAAAAACCCAAATAATGAAACTAAAAATTTCCAAGAGGTTTCTAAGCCACATATGGTTCCCTCGTCCATGCTCTATCTTAATCAGCCATCTAATACAGGGCCTTTTCCTTTATCCTGTCCTACAAACATGAAGTCTATTCATGGACCAAGTAGTTATCCTGGGTAAAATTTGAGTACAACATAGTTGGACACCACCAATCAAGTCTAAAAAAATATCCAATCAATAATAGTTCATTCTGTTGTATGAAAGAATAAGTATAATGCATAATTAAACAATTATCACATTATCACATATTATTTATTTACCCACATAATACCTCTGGGATCCCAAGGAAACCCTAACTCTCAATATTTTCTTCTTCCCATATCAGATTCAAAACATTCCCCATGAGATATCATATATCAGAATTCCATTATTTCTACTCTTCATCTCAATTCACATATGAAATTCCAATTTTACCTTGAATTTTTGAATTCACATATGAGTTCCATTATTACCATTCATCGTATCATTTAACATATGAATTCCATTATTACAATTAACCATTTAAATTCACATATGATTTCCATTTTTTCCATTCATCATCTCTGTTCACATATGAATTCCATTGTTACCATTCATCATCTCAATTCACGTATTATTGCCCTTGATACCATTCATCATCTCAATTCACTATGAATGAAATTGTTACCATTCATCATCTTAATTCATATATGAATGCAGTTGTTACCATTTATAATCTTAATTTACATATATCACAATATCACATTAATGAAATCAATAATTAATTAATCAAATATGACAATTGAAAATTTATATCATTCCATTAATTAATTCAATAATTATTCAATCTCATCAATTATGCTTATTTATTCAATAATTAATTAATTACCTCAACCTTATTAATTAATACAAAAATTAATTAATCATCTAAATCAATTTCATAATCAAAACAATCTAAAGTAATTAATTAAATAAATAATTATTCCAGTTAAAAAATTTCAATAAAATAATAATTAACTCAAAAATTAATTATTCCAATTCATAATTTCAATATAACAACAATTAATTAAATAATTAATAATTCAATTACAAGAATCTAAATCTCACTATAATTAATTAAATAATTAATTATTCCAAATCAATCAATTTCACACTTCTAACAATTCCCATTAATAAATTCAGTAATTAGTTAATCATGTTCAATAATATCAATAACTCCATAATTAATTTGATAATTAATTATTCAAAATTCACAATATCAATAATAAGAATTTCATAATTCACTCAATTAATTAATTTTCCAAATTAATTAAAATAATCTATGAAAAATAATTTCTAATCATCTAATTAAAATTATACAATTATACATGTAATTGAAATGAATACTTTTAGACTTGAATAGTATACCACCACACCAAAATTGATGATGAATTATTGCCAATGAATATCCCTAATTCATGTCGAATAACCCAAATCATGATGGATGATGAGAACTTGATTCAATTTAAAGATGAAAGGTTTAAATAGACTTTATCTAATGATTCTTAAATCTATATCAATGACCAAAAATGGATAAAAATTATTTCAGGGATGGGATAAGAATGATAATGAGATGGTAAACCACATAAGATAAGAATATATTACTGGGAGGGGTGTAGATATGCAATATGGGTGTCAAATCACAAAGAGAGGATGTTGGAAATGCTTGGAACATGCCCAGGAGACGATACAATCATTAAAGAATGATTAGAGTTGAGATTGGGCTAAATAGAGTCTTGAATAGGGGTTTGAGTATTTTAAAAAATAATTTTTATGAAAATTTTGAAGTCATTCATGATTTTATAGGTAGAGGCACATTATTTTTTAAATAGTGTTCCTTAATCATGAACATCTTATATGTTGGGTGCAAACTTTCTATAGTTTGGGTGCATGGTTTGACAAACTGTGTTCTATCTATGCGAATCCCCTCTATTTGGGTTCACAAGGTTCTCTGGGTTGGGGTACATGGTTTGGAAAAACCATGCACCAACTGTGAAATTCTTATCCTCTTTAATAAATTCTTAAATTTTACCAAAACACACCCAAAGGTAAAGCCAAAAAAATAATCTATACATGGAAAAAGAGTACCTGTAAACGATCCTAAGACATCTCTATAAAAGTCTACGATCTTACAAAATTATGATGAGAAAATAAATATTTGGTTTTATTATGGTCTACGTATTCCATGATTTTTACCCCTAATATGTAATGTCTCTTGCAATATAAGGAAAGAAAAAAGTTTCTTACTCATGGTTGTGTGATTGGTAAATGTTCTTGTGAGTTCCTAACTGAAGAGAGCCATAATACACGACCTGTCACCCATTCATCAAAACCTATCCATGCCCACTGTTTGATGGGCCAAAATAAATCATGTATCTCGTCCCAGGATCAAGAAGAATCATGATAGATATTGAGGTTATACTTCCCTTCAACCCCCTAAGTCCTTGCCATAATCTTCAGAATATGTTAACATTTCAAAATTCTTATACAATTGTTTAAGTAGTTATTCATAGAATGAAATTTATAAATTAAATGAATATATTAAATAGCCATTTCTAATATGATCCATATATCAAGGATGTTATTAGGATTCTCCAAACAATTATTTTATCTCCATTTATTCATATAAAAAAAGACTGTTTCTTTAAATATAATGTTACTAACAGAGTGGAATTGTTCTATCCAAAAAGTGTAATTTTGTGATATTGGAATAGATTCCATGTAATCTCAATGTACTAGGTTATATTTAAAGGTGTTTGTATTGATTTTTTCTAGTCTAAGAGTACATTATGATTTCATCAATTAAAACGACCATAAAGGAATCTATATCAAGGTTGAAACCCTGATTCATCAAATCCAAGAAGAGAAAAAGTTCATTCATTAGGCCAAACGACCTCACTATATATTCATATAATATAAACCTTATTAGGAATGTTGTATGTGGTATATCCAAAGGTATAACAGTCACCTAAAAAATTTTTGATTTCGAATTAATATTCAAGAAGGATCTGGATGATCAAATTCAGACGAAGTAATCATATATTTGGGGTACTGGTACTAGTTCTTAACTATAATCTAATTCAAAAACTATTAATAAACACATAGCCTTAGGGTAACATTGAACTTCTTTGGAGGAGAGTACAGGTGATCCCCATGGAGAAGTAATTGGTTGTATAAACGCCTTATAATATAGGTTCTCTATCTACATTTTTTATTTTTTTAAAGATTATTATGATTAATCCCGAATACAGGGATAAACACCAGTTCTACTCCCGCAACAAGTTCCATGGTGAAATATAAATCTATCAGGAGGTAGTTCAGAAAAGTCATTAAGAAATACATATTTGAATTAGTACACCACTGGAGGAAATATAATCTATAATAATCTTTGATCATCAAGAAAAAGGATGGAAATCTAGGATAATAATATAATCAGACCGTGATGCTCTAATCCAACTTGAGTTACTTGGATATCACATTCTACCTTATAAATGTAGCTACCTCCCTTTGGGGATGTGAATGACACCCTCTGGTGATAACAGTCAGCATGGGTTTGAAAAATTGTTAACCATTTAATCATAATAAATATATAAAATACTATCATATTAAGGAATAATGGTTCTATAAAGAATGGTAGACAAATTTATTTATAGGAAAATCCTTCAACAAGTGAAAAATAATTTATTGGGTTATAAATGGAATGTTAATAGACATTACCCCATAGATTTCTTTAATCTCAATACCAACTATTATTATTATAGATTTATAATTTAACTATTTTGAAGTCCCCAAATCAAACTAAGTAGATACTAAATCTAAAGATACTATGTTTTTACCTCATAACATATATGGTATGACAATTTGCTCCTCAGGTGTAGAATTCACTGTATATAATTTTTCTGCTTCATTTCCCTGAACTAAAACCTAAACTCCTTGAGCCGATCCTCCCTTCTGGAACTAAACAACCTATATTTGGATTCCTGAACCTTGAATACTCACTTGACCTATATGACCATTGGTTCTCCAACATCCTTCGTGGTGTGGTTCCACATATCACACTCAAGAATCTTGGGTCAGTGAAAATCCACCCTCACTAGGAACTTGGGGAAATAGATTAAAAAATAATAGAGATTCTCATTCCGGATCATTCTCAACACTATACTAGATCTCTTATACATTGAATCTTCATGTGTCCCATCATTCCACACCGATGGAATACTATGTAACCACCAATTTGTACACTCATACTACCAAAAATCACATGATAAAAATCCAGTTGATGCTTCCAACAACTGTTTGATGTGCTACCTAGAATAGAATATTATCCACCATTCCTTATATATTTAACTTCCCTTATATTTTTGTTGGAATAAGGACATAGTTCACTATATTAGTGATGTTAGTCAGTTTAAATACACTCACTAGTGATAAAATTACATATTTGATCTTATAATCAAAGAATCATTATGTGGAAAACTCTTCACCATAATGAAAGGGCAAAAAGTATTGGATCTTGGTGAAATGAGATAAGTAATCTGTGGAAGACATACAACCCTACCCTAGATTCATAAACTCAATTTATTGACCATATATCAACATTCCTAAGAATAATTAGTCATAGAAACTAGTATGAAAATCACTCTAGTCCATATCTCGATGATGATATGATTGAGTAAGAAAAACCCACCATTTCTTGGGAGATCCATGAAGCATATAAGCTATGGTATTCAATCTCATTTCTAGAGAAATTTTCAAATGTTAAAATATCAATAGTATAAACTCTTTCTATGACTCCACATTAAGGACAATATTTTCCGTAAGAATTTATGTGGTTTTTTCTATTGGAAATCCCTCATCAACTCATATATAAATTGTGTAGGTCATATAGATACCCCCATGGACTGCTTGAGACATAGAAAACCATTCATATATTGAGAATAAAATCCCATATCTGGAATGAAAAGTGTTTCAACTATATGTGATGAAGTTGGAAATACGGATGATTTATGGACCACCACCTCCTGAGAATGGTCATCGACACCTTACTAGAATTTGATCTAAGGCCATCATGGATGAATACATCTATAATTCCATGAAATAACCTAGAAAAAAGATACAAGGAAGAATTTATTTTAGATAAGAAAGTAAGATTGGCATAAATATTTAATATAAGAGATACACAACCCAGATTTCCCACTTATAATATCATTTAATGGTATGTTTTGATGATTTAATTATAAAGGTTATTTTATATGGGTAGTTAATTATAATGTATAGAGGAAACACTTTTTATGTTTCAATTGGAATATTTATTTAAGAAGAACCATTTTTTCAATAATTGAAATATAAATTATCATGTGTTCTTTTAATGGTTTAGTTATATGTTTTTCCATTAAAATTTTATAAATACATAAACATTTTAAGTTACAATTGGTATTCCAATTAAATGAAACCAAACTGTTACATCAAGTCATATGATATAAAAAGCCCATATACATTGGTTTAGTTACATGTATATTAATTCCATATTTCTATAGACATAACCATAAAAATTTTAATCAACATTCTTTTTAACTACAAGAAGTAATATTTTTTATCTATGTAGACATCGTTCGATATCTTAAACTGTGTAAAAATTACGTAAGTTTCTATTATCAAAATGTGCAGGAAAATACCATTAATGTTGATACAAGCACATTGTCTAACCAATTTTTTTATTCTTTTCCGAAAAAATATTCTAGAATTCATATATATAACAACCAATTCATATCATAGTATAAAATAAGAAATACGATCAATGATATATTCATGGCATGAAAGGTATAAGACATATATTTACCAAATTTCTATAATGATGCATTAGAAAATAATACCTTTCTATACTCTCCCAATGGTAGGATTCTATAAAAAACAACGTTTTAAAAAATGTGTATCACCAAATGAATAAAATACCATAGCTGTGACAAGAGAAATCTAGAACCACATTTCCCTTCCATGGAAAAATCACATTCCACCCACATGTGTTCCAACTACTCCCTATAAAGACATATTTACAAGTTCCAATAGTTTATAGTCTCCATCTACCAACCCAAAATAGCAAGGAAAAGTAAGAGAACATATTTTATAAATCCTTTTGATGTCTTGTGCCCGATTTATTGATAAGTTACTACTATAGATGGCCATAATATTGGTTCTGGGAACAACAGAAGCGCAGTTGTTCCGACACCCAACATTAATTTTTACCACTATAAATGACTATTTTGGGATCAATATGATGATTAATGTCAGTCTACACAGAAAAAAATCAAAGATTTAGATAAAGAAGGAAGAGGCCAGAAACCTTTAGAGATGATCTTACACATCATGTTTATAATTAATTTAAATAATTTCCTAAAAAAATAATACGTGGATATTCACTATTTTCTTCAGTGAATATGTTGATCGTTCAGAATTACCCTTCCAAATTATATCATTGCGCTTGCAAGGATAAAAAATATATTCCCTCTAGTGGTGACCACACATGCTCTGATGGCCTCTGATCGACACTACTCGTTCTCCGAGAGCTAGGGTGGAGAAGCGTGTGTCTTGTGTCGGTCTTCATTTATCACTTGTTCTTATGCCATGAATAATGTCTCCTGTTCTTAAGAGGGATGGGAAGAGGATTTGAGAGAAAAATTTTTGAGCTCAACAATTCTCAATTCACTGGATTTGTGGTTCAAGACATGGAATAATAGGAATACATGTCTATTTATTTACATGGGGATTTAGTTAAAATATTTAACTGCATAACAACAATTAAACAAATTTATAACCTTAGAGAAAACCCATGATATTAATAATAATACCACATCATTATTTATGGTGCACCAACTTGCGCAAAATAGAATTATAAATCAAAATCCGTGTCAAAAAATAATAGCAGCGTTATTTTAATTTGTGCCAAATAGTTAAATAATTATTTATCATCTTGAAAATATTATTTTACTACCAAACTATCCTTGGTCTGATAAAACTCCACTTCCAATTACTGAACACCATAATAAATAAATAAATTATAATCTTAAATAAATATTTTATTTACAAACTAGTAAATTAATATTTATTAAATGTTCAATAAAATAAATAAGTATATTTTACCCACAATCCAATGAATAAATATTTATTTAATTTATGAAATCATTTTAACTTGAATAAAATTATTCCACTATCTTGATTATATTATTTTTTTAATTAAATTAAAATTGAATTTAATAGGGACCACTAGAAACACATTTTGTATGACCCTCTAGTATTCTTTCTCATTGGAATTAGGCAAGCTTGCCTAAAGTCCAAGAGTACTGTATAGAAATGGGTCAAGGTACCCATGGGAAATAACTTAAAGTCGCAACAATGACATCCACATAGGAACAATATCAATGTAATATAATCCCTTTGTTTCAATATCACATCAATAAGGGTTCATGATAATGTCATCAACTTTTCTGCTTGATACATCTTTCTTTGACTACCTAAAATAAACTCGTTATTACACCATGGCCATGGACTCTCATGTGATGGTTCTATTTCAATCAAAGGGAAACAATATCAACTTTTAGAAATGGAAGGGAAAAATCCTTTCTCAACTTATCCAATAATAACATGCCACTCGTGACACACCTAATGCACCCTACTTCCTGCCAACTATCTTTGTGATGGGTTTTTAAGTAAATCAATGTGCACAAGTCATGAAACATATTAATAATAAAATTAAAGTCTAATAATCAATAAACATGCTCATAGATAGAAATACCTGATGACACCAAAACATGTGGAATTCATATTAGTGGGTCTATTCTCATAATCTTATATCTTGGAGATTACCAAGAGCAAAGTTCATGATAGTAAGTCTCATCAGCTTATGAGTAATCACATATCATATTATTCATGCTATGTGTCCCATTATTTTAAGTCATCCAACGGTAGAACTATATTTAAGAATATTTTTGTATAATTTCAAGGGTCTCATCATACTGGGGAACTGTCATGACCTTATCAATGCAAAAAATACTCTAGGACATTATTACATTATAGTCATGGAGAAAAATGAAAAATATGTAATAAGATGTTTAATATTTAAATACATTAAATATCCTTGTAAACAAAGCGCAAAACGTTGGTTCTAAGACATCAAATATAAAAAACTCCCACTTGATCAAGAGCCAACTGCCTACAACTTTCAATCCTCTAGACCTCACATGATGGTCATGTTTCTTCTGAGTAAAGGCTTTAGACAAGGGGTCTACCCTGTTGTCTTATATATAAATACTTCTTACTTCAACTCACCTCTCTCAGAAAAATTCCTCAAGAGATAATACTTCCGAAGTATGTGCTTCGTCTGCTGATGTGACCATGGATCTTTTGAGTGAGCCACCGCTGCAGTATTATCATATTACTGTCTGATGAGATCCTTACTGCTAGGTATCACATCTACATCCTAGAAGAAGATTTGCATCCAAACATCTTGTTTAGCTACCATAGAAACTGTGATATATTCAGAATCAACTGTAGAATATGCGACCACACTATGCTTTGAGCTCTTCAAGCTCACTACACCTCTATTCAAAGGGAAGATGTATCCCATTTGAGACTTCTTGTTATCTTGATCGGTCTGGAAACTAGGATATTCATATTCTCTAATAAGTAGTTCGTCATCTTTTAAATAAAGCAGGAAAATATCCTTAGTATGCCTTATATAATTTAGAATAGTCTTGACTGCCATCCAATTTCAGTCACTTGGGTCAGTTGGATATCTGCCTACTATACTCAATGTGTAGGAGACATCCAGCCTAGTACGTATCATGGCATATATGACTGACCCAATCACTGATGTGTATAGAGCACTTGCCATTATCTTCATTTCCACATGTTTCTGAGGAAAAATATTCTTTGAAAGATGAATGCCAGGTGACGCTCACAGCAATCCCCTCTTGGATTGTTCCAAACCGAATCTCATTAGTATATTATCAATGTATGTACTTTGACTTAGGCCCAGAAATATATTGGATCTATCTTGATGGATCTTGATCCAACGAATATATGCTTCCTAACCCATTTCCTTCATGAAGAATAATTTATTCAACCATGCTTTAACAGACTGTAAGACTAGTATCTTGTTTCTAACAAGTAATATTTCATCAACATATATTATTAGGAAAATGACTACACTCCCAAAAAATTTCTTATAGACACAAGGATCACATTCATTCTTAATAAAACCAAATTCTATTATGGTTTCACCAAAACAAATGTCCCATGACCTGGATGCTTTCTTTAATCCATAAATGTCTTTTTGTAACTTTCATAACTTATTAGAATCATTTTGAGTCATAAACCCTTCTAGTTGTGTCATGTATAAATCTTCCGAAAGGTTCCCATTAAAGAAGGCTATTTTGAAATCTATTTTCCAAATCTCATAGTCATGGTAAGCAGTAATGAAAAATATAATTTTTTTTTGGATTTCAACACTGCAACTGGTGAAAATATTTCGTCCTAGTAAATTATTTGATGATTTTTGAAACGTTTTACAACCAGTCATGCATTATAGGTACTGAATTGTACTTCCATGTCCAGTTTTTTCTTGAGAACCCATTTTAACCAACAAGCATAAGATAAAATATAGGATCTACCAAAATATAGGCTTGGTTTTGGTACATGGAATCCATTTCAAAATTTATGGATTCTTGCCACATAGAAACATATTTTTCCACCTACTGATTCCTTATAGGTTAGAGGATCATTATTATCAAATAATAATGAGTCACCATCATTAGTAACTAGATAAACATACTGTTCAGGTTCTCTATCCTCTCTCTTACTCTTATGCAATTCTTGTGTCTCTGGAATAGTTCTTTCTTCCACAGCACTTTGTGGAATCTGCTCCTGTACCAACTCTTGTGTACCTTGAGCCTCAACTTCATTGAAGTCTATCTCTCTCCCACCGTCTCTTTTGGGGATGTGATCCCTCTCAAAAATATGGCATGTCTATCCACTATAATCTTTTTCTCTGAGGGGTTGTATAGGTAATATCTCCTTGTTTCCTTAGGGTATCTAATAAAGGTAGACTTTGTGCATCAGGGTAAATTGTTTTTACTTCGAGTGGCCATAACAAATGCATCGCTTCCCCACACATGTAAATTCAATAACATGGATTTCTTTTCACACTATAACTCGTATAGAATAACCTTTATCAATTTAGTTGGTACTTGGTTTAGTATGTGTGGTGCTGTTTGAAACACATATCCCCAAAAGGAAAATGGAATACTTAGATGACTCATCATTGATCTCACCATTTAAAATAAGGTGTGGTTCCTCATTTCACTCACACCATTTCACTAGGGCACGTAAAGAATAGTGTGTTGGGATAGGATCCCAAAGTCTCGTAAGTAATTAATGAAGTATTGATTAAGATATTCTCCACCGTGGTCTGAGCGGAGTTTCGTAATATTTTTACCAAGATGGTTCTCAACTTCATTATGGTATTCATTGAACTTATCAAAAGAATATGAATTATACCCAATTAAGTAGATATATCTATATATACTAACATCATCAATTAACATTATGAAGAATGAGTAACCTACCCTTACATCAATAGGAAATGTTCCACATACATCGATATAAACCAATTCAATAAGTTATTTAGCCCTTTATCCTTTCCAAAAAATGGGGCTTTGGTCATTTTTCCTTGTAAACATACATGACATACGCCAAGTGGTTTTTGTTCAAAAGAATCTATATATCGGTATTCATGTAACTTTATCAAGCGTTTCTCATTTACATGGACAAGATGGTGATTCCAAATTTTGGTGTGGTATTAGTCATGTGAAGTATCTTTATTATCGATTTCCATTACTTGATTTGTGTAATCCAACAAGTAAAGGCCCTTGTATAATTGTTCCCTAGAAAAACAAATGTTATATTTGTAACAGAAGAAACATCCATTTTCAAGAATGAAAACAAATCCATCTGTGTCTAATATGGATATAGAAATAATGTTTTTATTAATAGACGACACATAATAACAACCCTTTAACACCAAGATCATCCCTGTTGGAAACATGATGTGGCAGTCAGCTACACCAACAAGTCTGGCTCTTTTGGCTATTTTTAGATCTACCCCCTTGTTAAATCATCCAAAATATACTTGGTTCCTATGTTTGGATACATATGTTATCACCAAAAGCTGTATCTAATACCCAATATCTAAAAATAGATAGATTGTATTCAATAAAAAACACACCTGAAGCCTCCCCTTACTTATTAGACTGAGTACAATTCTTCTCCCAGTGACCTTTCTTTCTACATGTGAAATAAACAACCAATTGTTCCCTTACCAACCCTTTTATCTTCCTTTTATTGGAAGTCTGTGAAGAAGATTTGGTCTTAAATCTCTTCTCCTTCCCATTCCTCTTATTCACCATAATGACATAAGGCTTTTCACACTTCATATATTTTTACACTTGGAAAATGAGGATAAGAAGATTATATAGAAACTTCTCAATGTTGTTAATGTTGAAATTGACAACCAATAAGAATAAGATCTCATAGAGTGATGTGAGAATGAGATCGTTTCCCAGTTCTTCACCGAGTTTAAACCATAGAACCCCCAAGCACTCAATGTATCCAATGAACTTAACATCATGAGGCCCAACTAGGGAGTCCTCCCCAAGCTTACTCTGAAAGAGTTCCTTGGAGATCTCAAAAGTTTCTTGTATTTATCTCTCCTAGAAGATTCCATGGTCGTTCTCAAGCATGCTATAAGAATCCATGTTTTTATGATACTACATGAGCCCACTAAACATTGATGATAACAACAAACAATGAACGTCAACCGCATCATTCTTATGTTTCTCATAGATAAGGAAATAATCATTACTCACCTCTTTGGAAGGTAGATCAGGTATTACTGACTCCAACACATAAGACTTCCATTCAGGGCGTAAGATATCCCGAAGGCGTCTAAACAATTCATAGAAGATACTACCAGTTAGGATGTTGTCTTTATCCAGAATTTATCACAAGGATAGTGTGGTTAATGAGCTTCTCATTTTTATTCTACAATTAAATGAGTATATCATTAGTAATTTATTAATTAAATTTTATGATAAATAATAAATTATTTTTCTTATGTCTCCCACTATTCTATAAAGTCCCAATGTCCATCACCATAAAACTTAGAATGTCTAGTTTCCATGACATTCAAATTTAAAGGATCAATATTTCCCTTCACATAACCCTAACAAGGGTTGGTCAAGTTATTTATAGGTATTTAGGTAGGAAAGGATTTTCCAAATGTGGGCTTATATTTCCTTGATCTGTTGAGTGGACTCCCCAATCCTGAAATCTTGACATTGGATTTCATCAACTCTTGCCTCCAATATCAAACCATGTCTAGAAAGGGCTACTCCTCTTGATGTAATATGATTAAATCAATATAAAAACATTCATAAGGTATTCCTATATAAAAGTAAGTGTCCCATAAAGGGTTGGTCAAACACGTAGTTTTATTAGATTTCTACCTTAATCATGTAAAACAATTCTTGGAATGACTTAATATTTTATTTGAGGTATTTTTATATCTTATATATGAATTGATTATTATCATTATCACATGATTTTTAATATTATGTGGAACTTACTTAAATTATTAAACCTATCTTGATAACATTTACACACATGTCCTGGTTTATTTTTGATCCTCCTTGAATGGTTGTTTAATTCATTAATTATGTGATCGCAAAAACACATCCATAATTATAAACCATGAAATAGATATAAATAAAATAAAGAAAATGGAATGATCATGATATTTTATAATGGTTAGTTTATTTAGTGGTTGATAAACTAACCATGACCTAGGTAAGAAACGCCTTGAACCTTTTAGGGTCATGCTTACAACTTTCCACCTATTCACCTCTGCATCTACTAGGACTGGTTTTGTCTTGGATCCAGCTTTAAGCACCTCCACTAGCTTGGGAGTTCTATCCATTACATATTCTTTTAAAATCATACGCAGATGAGGTGTAAAATGGGTTTTTACATAAAAGAATCCTTGGACATGCAGAACCTACATATTAACGAGGAGAAGGCTCATAGGAAGACAAATTTAATTTAAATAAATAAATTTAAAGAAACAATACAAATAAAAATTTCATGATTTAGCTCATGATCATCCATACATTCAAAGATATTTACGTATAAATAAAACTAGTATTCAATTATTTAATCATTATTATTTAAGATAAATCACGATTGAATCAATTAAATATCATCTTTAATTAATAAATCATTTTATCTTAAACCCTTTTCAGAATTTCCTTGAGATTCTCATCCTTCATAATTTTCAAAAAATAATTTCATTTTAAATTATCTTTGTACGTAACTTGTACCTTGGAGGAAACTTAGTGAATTCCTTTTCTTAACCACCCAATGAGTAGAATTGAACATTAGGCAGATGTTAAATTAAACACTCATATATAAAACACATATCATGTGTTGTGCCTATCTTTATGCCTGCACCATGGTACACGTCTGAAGGGTATGTTTAATATAATAATAAATTTTAATAAATATGCGTAATTTGGATGACTACACGGTGTGTAGTTCCAAATACATGTTGTGTACTATTTTTCAACATCCATCTGAAGTACGAACATGGGGATACAGCGTGTGAGTGTTCTTAAAAAATATTTTGTGTACATGGCATGTCCAATGGGACACAGGCCGTATAGTGTCTACATTACATGATATCTAACTGGTAAAGTCGTGTATGAGGTACACGGTCTGACCATAACCTGAAGGGACTACAGGTCGTGTCTAGTGGGCCACACGACATCTAATCTGGAAACCATGTGCCACCTATTACTTGTCAACACACATAGTCATTAAGACTTAGACAAAATCCAATGACATAGATTGGCTTGGCAGACCAGACCCGATGCATTGAACCTTGCTTACATGACATGTACAACTGAATACATGTCTTGTGTTTAGGTGTTGTATGGGCAGTAACCTTTGTGACGTCTGGATGAGATCCTATGTTTTATTTTAATCAAAATTAATAGAAAATATGGTTTTTGTAAAGTTAATGAGAAATTAAAGAGAATGAAATTATCTCAAGATTTATATTTGTAGAATGATTAAATTGAATTGAGACGACTAAGTTACTAAACTCATTAATCATCAATAAAAAATTTAAATAATTATAAACTATGATGTAACCACTCTAATACCTCTAGTAGGTTTTGGGAACAACAGAAGCGTGGTTGGGTCGGCACCGAAATTTAATTTTTACCATGATAAATGACTATTATGGGATCAATAAGATGACGAATTCTAGTCTCCATGGAATGGAATCAATGATTTAGATAAAGAAGGAAGAGACCAAAAACCTTTACAGATTATTTTTCACATCATGTTTAAAATTAATTAAATTAATTTCATAAAAAAATACATAGATCTTCAGTATTTTTTTCATTGAGGATGTTGATTTTCTGGAATGACCCTTTTGAATTATCTCATTTCACTTGAGAGTATCCAAACAATAATCCCTCTACAGTGATCCACAATGCTTTGATGGCCTCTGATTGACACCACTAATTATTTGGGTGCCAGAGTGGTGAATCGAGTGTCTTGTGTTGGTCGTTCTTGATCGCTTGTTGTTAGGCCTTGAAGAACATCACTCATTCTTGAGAGGGGTGGGAAGAGGATTAGAGAGAGAAATTTTTCATCTCGACAAATTTAAATTGACTGTGTGTGTGGTTCAGTACAAGGAACAATAGACTTACATGTATATTTATAAACTAGGGCTTCTGTTACAATATTTAATTGAGTAAGACAAATTAAATAGATTCATAACCTTAGAGAAAACCCATTCTATTAATAATAATACCGCATCATTATTTATGGTGCACCGATTGGCACAAAATAGATTTATAAATAAATTTATGTGTCACAAAATAATAGCAGTGTTATTTTATTTTATCCCAGCTAGTTAAATAATTATTTATCTTCTTGCAAATAGTTATTTTACAACCGAACTAGTTTGGTCAGCTCAAACTCCACATCCATTTATTAAACACCAGAATAAGTAAATAAATAATTTATTATCTTAAATAAATATTTTATTTACACACTAGTAAATAAATACATATTAAATGTTCAATAATATAAATAAATAAATTTTACCCACAATCTGGTGAATAAATATTTATTTATTTTATGCAATCATTTTTACTTGAATAAAATTATTCTAATATATTGAGAATAATATTTATTAATTAAATTAAAATAGAACTAAACCGAGACCATGGGAAACACTTACTATGTGAACCTATAGGATTCTTTATCGTTGGAATTAAGTGGGCTTTCCTAAAGTCCAAGAGTACTGTCTAGCAGTGGGTCAAGTCACCCAAGAGAAAGAACATAAAGTCACAACAACAACATCCAAATACAAATGCTCACTGCATAATATAATCCCTTTGTTGCAATATCTCATCAAGAATATTTCATGATAGTTCCATCAAATTTTATTCTTCATACATCATTCTTTGACTATGTGAAATAAGCCCGTAGTTACACCATTGGCATGGAATTTCGCACGATGGATCTATTTCAATCAAAAGGATGAGATATCAACTTTCATAAATGTAAGGGAGAAATCCTTCCTAGACTTATCCATTAATAACATGCCACTCATGACACACCCAACTTACCCTACTTCCTACCAACTATCTACATGATGGTTTTCATCGGTAAATCAAAGCGCACGAGTCCTGACACGTATTAATGATAATCATAAAATCTAAGGATCATTTCACACACTCGAAGATAGAAATATATGATGACACAAAAACTTGTGGAATTCTTAGTGGTGGGTGTGTTCTCATAATCACCTGTCTTATAGATCACTAAGTGAGAACATTATGAGATGAATTCTAATCTACTTATGATTACTGTCACCTGATAGTTTTCATTCTATGTGTCCTATCATAGTATGTCACCCAACCATAGAACTATATTTTAGAATATTGTTATATCCTTTCAAGTTTCTCATCATAGAAGGGAACTGACATGACCTTATCGATAGAACAAATACTCTAGAACATTGCTACATCATAGTCATGTAGAATAATAAAAAATCCCTAATAAGATGTTTAATTTTTAAATACATTAAATATCTGTGTAATCAAAGTAAAAACAGTTGGTTCCAGGATACCAACTCTAACACATAAGGCCTTAAATGTGCATCCCCATATTTTAAGAAGCTGACGACTAGTAGTAAGGTTTTATAGCACTATGGTAGGAACACTATTAACTATTTATAATATTAAAACACTATAGTCAGATTAAAGCAGTGGAAAAAGTATTTATGTCAATATAAACCATCTGATAATAATTATTCTAGGCCACACACATGCTACACTGATGTATTAAAAAAGTCTATATACTTGGCCGTTAGGCTTGGGTAATCATTAAAATTTCATCATGATGAGGATAGATCATTTAAACTATTGGTATTCAATGAGGAATTACTAGAAGGTTTGAGTCATCATCTCATATTGACTATGTCCCCACCCTTTGTACACACCGATCGTCGCTCCTACCAACACGGGGATGTATTGATAAAATATAACAATACGAGGCTTTAATGTGGATGGTATAGACATTAATTAGTAACCAATATCATATAATGATGTTGATTCCATGAGGTAATATCAAAATATAAATTGGAGAAATTGTATTAGGAATTGAAATTGTAAAACTATATACAAAAATTAAAATACAGAAAAAGTCAAAATGAAACTATATCCATGAGAATCACATGAACTAGCTTAATCATCATCTCACAATCCAAGAAAGATCAAGCATCCATAGTTAGGGGATAACCCTAATCCCAACTTTCTTTAATGCAAACTCCAAATGTAACAAATTATATACCAAAAATTGTGTGATTACAACTCAATAATCCACCACAAATAGTATATAACAATGATAATGTTTGTGGGTATAAGATTTATCAATGTTTAATATATAAATAAGGAAGACTATAAATTTAGGTTATCTATAAAATACCACCTTCATCAGTATAAGCTAAATTTCATTGATCATAAGAGATTTAGTTTTCCAAGAACCCAAGGAACATGATAAAGTTTTCCTTATCATTGTTAAGAAGAATTTTTTGGGTAATATCAGTATATACTTGATTATAGTCAATGGATATAATCCAAGGCATACCATGTTCAAGGAAATAGACCTAAATCTTTGGATTGCATCCAGATATTCTAATTTTTATAGTATTTGGTAGTTGAATCATCAGTTCTACCCCAAGGAGTTCACTAATATAAGACATTGATCAGATCTAAAATGGTACTAAACATTTTGAACCCACTTAAATGAACCTTTTATCATCCTTTTAGTTTTTTAAGTCATTCCAATTTAGGAATATAAGGCCCACATAAGGCAGACCACATGAATAATGTTCAATGAATGTCCATAAAAATAATAAATAATTTTATAATAATTGATTAAAGGGACACATGATTTTTCACGTTTAATTTAATAATTTAATTTAAAAATTTCGTAATTCCTTTTAAAAGTGTGTATCCAAACACACCTAATGGATGTTTTGGTTAATGAAATATGAAGGTTATCAGAGAAATTTATTCAAGAACACACTATAAGGTGGATTGGTTTGAGGTCTTCAACCATTAATGTCATCAATGAAGGACCCTAGAACACCCTGAGAAGGGAGGGGTGAATCAGGGTGTCAAATTTTTCTTTTAAACTTATGGATCTTGTTCCCATGTTGGTATGAACCTATTAAACTTGTCTAAAGAGGAAGTAAAGAATAGAAACAATCACTTGCAAAGAAATGAAACAACAATTTTACATGGTTCACCACTAAGGGATACATCCAAGGAGCATACACCGACACTGTGCCGGTCCTAAAAAACCACTAATATTCACAAGTTGTGGATTATAAGAGTTTATCATAATCATTCTGTGCTAGGCTAATTGCATTAACATGGTTTTAAGGATAGGAAAATATAACTCTCGGATCACTTCTGTAGACTCCCCCTTGCTCAATGCATTGAAAGAATATTCACTCAACTAAATACTTGAAGGTCGCTTCAATGGTTTAACATTAAATCATGCATATTTAACTCTAAATAGATTCCCCGTTGAAGTCTCTTACTCAACCAAATATGTAATTTATTTTCCCATACAACGATATGTTATGGAAATTAATTTCGCGAATAGATTTGGCCAATTTTCAGGCTTCCTTGGGCATTCTGCATACTGCTGCTATTTTCACATACTGATACCATTTTATCATAACGTCCAACTCCTCCGCGTACTCTCCAACTTCTCCGCAAACTTTCCTAATTGTCATACTACCCTACACTGCACACTTCTCCGCTCCTCCACGTACCGTCCTACTTTATGTGATACCTTTCTCCACTACATACCGTTAGAGCTACCTGCGCGAACCACACTCTCTTCCATGTATTTTTGCCTTACATAGATGATTCACTCCATGCACCATCTTCTCCACCACATACCAATTCAGACATCACTTAATTTCTTCTTGAAATTTAAACTCCAGTCTCCTCTCATAATAATGGGGATTATTGTTCCTTAAATAGCCACATAACTCCTCAAATTTCAGTAATATGATTTAAAGAAAATTTCAATGTGGGATAATCTTCTCTATAAACTGAACTCCATCCGCTTACTATTAGGCACCATCATGTACCACTCCTGTTCTGTGACCCACAAAAATCCTTCCAAAATTCATCATCCAGCGTACCACATGTCTTCACTGTGTACCATCGTGACAAACCGTTTTCAGTAGCATTCCTTGTACCACATGCCTTTACCACGTACCGTTGTTGCAAACTGTTTTCAGTTCTAAGCACCATTCTGCGTACCACACACCTTTACTGCATATCGCACACCTTCAATGCATACCACATGCCTTCATCACATAATGTGTGCCTTCACAACGTACCACCAGCCTCATAGCATACCTTTGTTGGAAACCATTTCCAGAATCCCAATATTTGACTCCAAAATAATTGGCAAACACTGGGAAACTGCGCCACCTTTGATACAACTTTCACCCTCAAATGTATGACCTCATACTTTGAAACCTCCCTAGTCATCCATGTGAAGATTGACAACAAACACAAACCAAAATCTAGTATAAGAAATGAATATCCTTGGTTCCAACAATCAAAGGGTATCATGTAACATCTGAGTTAAGGTATTAGTGACTAATTAAAAGAGATAAAAATTTCAGGAGAAATATATAGAAATTACTATGTACATCACAATGAAACATTATATAAACATAGATACATTTTGGGAATAATAATAGTCCACCTATTTTTTGCACATAGAAGAATACTCATCTAGTATTAGCCGCACATTTGGGATATAATGAGGAAAATTATGAAACAAGACTAAAGACAAAAAATATGGTATATTAGATCATATGGATATAAGACCAATGAAGATAAATAAAAAAATAATGAAATGTAAAATAATGTTATACAAACCAAAGGTGTTGAAATGTGACTAAGGATAATGAAAATGGATGTGCAATGAGGGAGATCCAAAAAAACCAAGAAGAGGGTAAATGAGAGACCTTCATACTATCAACATTCACACAAATTGAGAGAATGAATTGTGAATTAGAAATAAAAGAAATTTGTTTAAAAATAAAAATTACATCTTATAATTTGTGTGTAGGGTTTAGTTCTATGATTTTACAAATTGTGTTCCAACCGTGTGTTTCTACTGTCCACGTTCTTAACAAATCGAATGGTTTAGGAACACATTTAAAAGAACAATGTGAGAACAATGTGAGACATACCGATAACTAATTTATAAATTTTATATTTTCATCCCCCCTTTGAATGTATAATCAAACTGTTATCCACCTTTTCTAGACTGCATAGTTTAGTTGAATAATTAGTCAAATATTTCTATAAATATACACCTTATATTTCCCCCCCAAATATTTTAAGTCTAGGTCCCCAATCCCTTCTGAACACTCATAAAACCTCTAATATTCCCCTGAATTACTGATTGAATGGTTTGATGGCCAAAATTTTAATTGATTTTTGATAATCCCCATTTTAAGGGTAAGGGGGGGGGTGGAACCAAGACTTAAAATACATCAAGACATTAATTTTTTTTGAAAAAACAGAAGGTTTCAACCTAGAAAAAAACTAAAAAAAGTACTTCTACCCAGCATCAACAACATTAAGGCACAACTACACCAAAGAATGGCAGTTCAATAAACTCTCTCATGCAAGAATGCATGAGCCTGGAACTGATGGAAAATCCTTACCATCTCAATCAACCAAATATGAAAAGTCATGCACAGTGGAGACGACCAGCTCTATCCTCATGTGAAGCAAAATTTTTTAGATTGTCTAGGTTCCCCAAAAGACCAATTACACCTCCAACTTCAATCAACCAAAAAATCAACCAGAAGATTACCAGTAGACACAACCATTACTAGTAGATTCACATCATCACCAAAATCACATCCAGATAAACAAAGTCTCAACTTTACCAAATCAAAATCTAAATCAAAACCTAGAATCAACTTACAGTAGCACCAAATCGCAAATCCTCCCCCATCCAAGCCAGTGGAACTGACCCCAAGCGCACCAGAAACACCGAAGGGGACGATGAGCCGGGACAAAGCCGAGCCGAGATCTCCGAGCCAAAAATCACACCAAAGCTGTCGATGAGCACACCAGAGCCACCGTCGACGAGCACATCGGTGCCATGACAAGATCCCAAAGCCAAAACCAAGAGAAAAGCGTCACCGAAAGATCTAGATCCAATATCACTGATCCCAGATCCTAATGCCAGACCACCCGAAGACAACGCACGCTGACGCCGAGCTGACATCCTAAAGCTAGGAACGTCGAGGTCGTCTCTACTCATACCAGAAACAGTGTGATAACTCGAAGCTGTAAGGCGCAATGAAGCCACTATTGGGCCGAGAACGAAGCTAGACCACATGGATCTATCACCCATTGTTACCGATCCGAGGTGAGATAACCGTCTCCATGGCCGGGCTAGACCGGCCGGAGGATGGGAGGAGACAACCAGCAGGGAAAACCTAGGCTCGTGAGTAGCGGGAAGAAGCAGCCACTCAGAGTCTCACCTAAAAACCCTCCAATATTCCCTTGGGAACAAAAATTAAAGTAAAAATTATTGGGTTTAAATAATTAAAAAGGAACCATATCTCAATGTAAATCCAATATCTTACATTTTTAATCTATATAATCATTTAAAAAAATGAAAAATGTCAAACACATGTACGTGAGGACTATCGCCTAATTTGATGATGTATTTAATTTTTTTAAATTAAATTATGTGTAGTTATAATAATGTATCCAAATGAAACATAAAGGATAAATATGATATAAATTTCATTTTAGAATTTTAAATAAATATTCTATTTCATTAAATTACATACAATGAAAAGTAAAATAAACATATATTGTGTGTACATTAGGAGTGCAACTTTGCAAACAATTGTGTTTTATTTTTCATGACCACCTTATGTGGATTTTATATATAGGTGGATTTTAAGAAAAAATGTATATTAATGATATAATGGTAATATTGGAATGACAAAATAATACATACCATATTTTTATCTTGATCATGGAAAAATGGAAATTTTACTTATGCGTTCGTACAACCTACCATCTCTATGATTGTAAGATAATTATTTTTTCATAACCGACTTAACATAATTGTCAATAAAATATAAATAGTTTAAAAATATGATAATTATAGCACAATTAAGATTCCTTAAATGAAATAATTATGATCCACTTTACCATATTCAATATATTGAAGTAATTTTAGACATATAATCTTAGTATCCTCAAACTCTATAGACATTATTTGATTATATAATAAAAAATTACAATGTAATAAATAAAATAAAAGTAATAAAAAACATGAAATTTTTTATTTAGAAATCAATTAAATAACATATGTTTATTTTTCAGGAAGACAAATAATGTGTGTGATGAGATAACTTTGGGGTTAGCGACACATTACCTTAAAACCAAATTTTAAATGTTTAAATATTTGTTTTCTAATATTTTTCCCTCTATTTCCATTTTCATAAAATTATTTTATGGATTCATCTATATTTATATAAATGAATTATAAAACTAATTTTAGGTCACTTTTGACTTTATGTCAATTTTTATCAAAACGGTTTTTTAGTTTTATTTGGAACATTTTGAATTTTATTATAAAAGGAAAAAGGAATGTTCCATTTCAACTTATATGAATCTAATTTTTTCCCATGGATGTAGTTTTTTCTAATTATTAACATTGCTCTACATGTTATTATTTATGATTATCTTATTCTCTATATTCCAAGAATTTTTATTTCTTAATAGTTTATTTTTAAAGGATGATATATTTATTTGTATTTTCATCCAATAATTGAAAGTGATTTTCTTATGGGTTAAAATGGTGGTTACAAGGGTATATTTATGAACAAGTGAAACCATAAAATTTTTATTCATAATATTGTACTTGATCATTATAGATGATAACCAGTGGGCTTGAAATAGATTAGATGATGGGTTATCTCGATATAACTTGCATGTTGGATATAATTTATTTTATATTCTAAAATACTAATTTTAAATGGTTTTTATGGGGTTTCATGTTTTTCATTGGAATAATATATTTATATATTTTTTATATCTTACATATATTTTTTCTCAGAAAAATTTCTGAAATGTTTTTTCAAATATTTTATGGTTTTGAATGAATTAAAAAGTAGTAAATTTGAAATTCATGAATATTTGACATAAAATGAAAATTATTTTTTTAAAAGTAATCTGTTAAGAAAAAATGGATACTTACTAGAATTTTTTGTTTTGTAATACATGGGTTTATTATGTAAAAGTTATGACCTAATTCTAAAACAACCTAAATAAAAATGACTTTTAAATATAATAAATTTATTTATTATCTAAAAACTCATGATAATGTAATAGTTTAATGTCAGGTTCTTATAGTTATACTTTAAAATGAAATACCCCAAAGTTGGAACATTGGAAAATTATAATGTTCTAAAAATATAATGATAATTAGAAATATATTAAACACTTTGGGTGAAGGAAACCAAATATTGATGAAATATTTTTATGTGGAATCATTATATGTCAAAGAATGAAGATTTGAATTAAATAAATTTATAATAAATTATGTATCTTTAAAATAAAAATGCATCAAAATATAGACAAAGAAAATGATTTTTATTCCTACATAATATTAGAAAAATAATAAAAATATATATAAATTTGGTATTGTAAACATCACAAAAATTTAAAAAAGTGGTAAAAATTTGATATGTCTGAATGAATGGAAATTGAGCTAAGAATCCATAATCATTACTCTTTAATTCCATGAAAGTGATTTAAAATCATGTTTAATTAATATAAAAACATTTATGAATTATTTAAAAACATTATTCATATATATTATAATTTATACTATTTAGTTATAATCATGTATTATAAATTTCTTATATTTTTTATTATTTAATTTCTTAATTGGATGTCAATGATCTTGACTGTTTCACACATTATTTGTAATTTCAATATCAATACCAATTATTTAATATTATGCTAATCATTACTATATTATTTTAGGTAATGTAATATATTTTTTAAAATTATTTACTATGATTTAATTCAATTATATTAAATTTTTATTTATGATTTATGAAGTAGAAATTAGTGACGATTTTGTTTTAATAATTTTATCATAAGAAAGGTAGTATATTAATAAAAAGTTAAAATTTTAATATTACCTTTTTATATATATAAATTAATCATTCATTAATATATATTATTAACATTAATTATGTTTCCATGATCATACATTATTGAAATTTATTTCATCATTCATGTAAGTTGTTAAATCGACCCAAACAAGAACATGTGACAACAAATGGATAACTATGATTATGAAGAGATTTATTTATAATATGATTATTATATAAGTAAAATGACACTTTTTATGTGTTTTAATGTAGAAATTATAAATTTTTAATAGGTATATAAAAATATAATATACAGTAGGCTATTAATTTGAATGAAAAAAATCGTTTTTCCAGTTGGTTTTCTCGTTTTACAAAGTTACATTTATAGTGAAATTGTTTTATTAATTTTTTTAATAATATAACTAATTTATATTTCAAGAATTATTTTCATGAAATAATTGTAAAATCTATTCATTAAACACAATTTATTTATCATCCATGAAAATTGATGATGAAAAATGAATTATTTTATTTATAGAGGTGATAGCACGCATGTAACATGAGTAGAGTTTTCATTTTTTGAATGAATAGAAGTAAGGTGGGAAATTTTTATTTCCAAAATATAATAAAATATAAGTATAATAATGATACATTTTTTTAAATTATTATGTTTATAACAGTTTTTTAGGAGAGTGGATGAAAAAACTATGAAGAGAAAGTTAATTAGTGGAAAATTCTCTTTTTGAGAGTCTATGTATTCTTTTGAAAGACCAATTTGGAATAGATTGAATGAAAAAATTTCATTTAAAATGTGACTAAAAAGTGTTTAAGAGGATTATAAAAGCGGAAAATGGGTAAGGTTTGAAGCGTAATTCAATGGACATGATTCGATTAAAGATGGTGGATGTTTTGTCTTTTTATTGGTGAAAGCGAGACTTTTCTTGGAATTGAATGTTATGTGGGGGGTAAATATAGATTCCAATGGGATTTATACAGGGCATGGATAGTGAGAAATGTGTTTATAAATTCACAAAATAAAAAAAATTATTCTATAAGGTCTATGTTCCATGTAAACTTATAAAAATTTGAGAAACTTTAATTTAAAATTTTTTATACATATTAACATTGATTAAATGTTTACCTTATATATTATTTTTATACTGAAAATATAATATGAAACATCATGGAAATTTTTCATGTATTGTTTTTTAATTTTAAATCTATTTATTTCTGTCCATTTCTTAAATATATGAACATTACAATTTTAATTAAACCACAATATATAGGAAATACTATTTTACTGAAACTATTTTTTAATTTTTTTTCAATATTATTTAAAATAAATTACTCACTAAATGGGTATTAATATATTTTATATGTTTTAAGATTATGCTATATTAATCAATTAAAAGAAATCTATTAAATTTAGAAAAAAATTACTTTTCTTTAATTTTTTTTAAGAATAATAATTATCCCATGATAACTCAAATTTACATAGGTAACTTATATTTTTGATTAAAAATCTAAATGAAAATTAAAATATTATTTTTTTATATTCAATAAAAATATGAAAATAATTTTTTAAAACATAGTTTTTAGAGTTAATAAATATTTAGTTAAGTATGGATAATACGTGAAAATATTTATTAAAAAAATGTATTTTAACCACAAAAATAATTTATTCATATTCTATGAAAAGTGAAAATATTTAAAGGAACATTGATTCATTTGTTTATATATATTAACAATATAAAACATATTATTCAATTGCGATCAATTGGTTTAAAAATCCAAATGAATATAAAATTGTAATTCATTATATAAAATAATTCTTGTCACTAAATGAGTTTATTCAAAAAAAATTAAGATTAATTCATTTTTGATATGAATTAAATTTAATCTATATATTTATTTTAAATAAATTCGTGATTATTATTTAATGTTATTTTTTTTGAAATTTTTTATTAAATACTTATTATAATGAGAATATAAAATTTACAAATAATTACAAGATTATATCATCCAAACATCTAGTTAAAAATCCCCTCAAAACCTATATATAATATCTAAGGGTAATATAAGAAATGTTTGTGATTGTGGATGGTGATTCATCTTGGACAGATATTATAGAAATTAAACATTCCTAAACATAATCCACAAATTATTTATCTAAAGACACAATTGTTGGAGTTATGCTTGGCCTTGGTAAAGGGAAATCCTAGTTAAGTTACCTCACTTCCAAGATCAAAAAAATGAAATTTATAAGAATTAATCTTAATACTCAATATCATTTATTCCCATTTCAAAATAATGTGGTTAATTGTGTTCATAACCACTATATATATGGCTATGTTGTAAGAATTATATAATCTCTATGACTAAGTAAGAGTCAAATTTAATTTTTATATATAACCTAAAATCATTCATCATATTTTATTATTTTTAATCAAGTTTATTATATTAATAAATTTGTACCATACTTTAATTGTTAATATTTAGTTTATGATCTTCATTGGAAACTACAAAGGCCAATATTTTTTTTTCATGGTTTACTTATTTATATACCCATTTATTTTTCTTTTAATTTTGTTAATGATTTTCATATTGTAATACCTTAATGTATTAATGTTTATCATGAAATGAAATATTTTATATCAAAATATTTCTCATGTTTCAAATTAGTTTGGTGTTACATGTAAAATATTCCATTTAATAAAATATTTATTTAAATTTAAATTCAAATTAAAATATTAGGGTGTCACATTATACCTATATTGTCTCACCACCAAGATTCCGATCATCCCAAGCAGACCAATGTGAAACATTTCCTTGACATATCTTATAATATGATGTTTGTTATCATATATATAGGATTTTAGCACCTTATTTTATAGCTCTAACACTCCATCATCCAAAAAAAATCATATGAAGTGATATTTTTTATGAAAATTCTTTTTAAAAGAATGAAAAATTATATTTTTGTCTATTTTAATAAGACTTTTCAAATAAAAAATAGCATTTTATCATCTTACCTTCTTCTGATATCTTCTATCACCATTTTACTCAAATTATATTTTTCCTAGACACTATAAAAGGAACACGATCCTATTCTATTATTTAGAGTTAATATATAGTTCTAATCCTTAATATAAAACTCAGAAACATTCCTATAAAAGTGAAAATATATACTATGGTGACATTTCAATTGTCATAATATCCCTAAAGTCTGAATAAGATTACACATACAACGAATCATTAGATATGAAGAATATATCCAAGATTCAATTATTTTTTAAGTAATAGATAATCCACTTCACAAAATCCTAATGTACTTTACTAGGAGTTGACATGTACCTATTTAAATTAACCTATGTTGGTGAAATGTATATTTCATTGACAACCATGACATATAACAGATGACCAAGAATTGATGAATATGGAATCCTTACCATATACTCTAGCTCAACTTCCATTTGTAGTTTGTTCTACATACTCAATTTTAAATTCTCAACCATGTGTGTGAATAACAGTATCACGTCACTCTTTCTAATGATCTCTACCACATTCCAAATTTAATATGATTGAGTTAGGAGAAAAGTATTAGAACACAAGTCTATCTTAATATTATTTCTATGATTCATTTAGGTAGACCAAGATCCTTCTCCTCAATAATTATAAAAAATAAATATTTTTTCCAACAAAACATTCCTTTACTAGATATAAAATATGCATATTATCAATATAGAGAAGTATGATGAAAATTCTTTTATAGAACACCTTCCCATAATAAAAATGGTTAATACTATTCTAGACGGAGTTCTGCTCCATTATGACATCATAATCCTCTGATTCCATTACCTTTGTACCTATATAAAACCATAGAGAGTAAAAATAATTTTAAACAAAATTTTCTACTTTCAGTGATCCATGAATCAATATGGATACTTTATGTAGATCCCCTTATTTATGTTCTCATAAAGGAATTCTGTCATCACATTCAAATTTCCATGATATGTTCCCTCGATGGAAAACATTATAAGTACTATTCGAATATATATTTTTTGGTGAAAGGATAAATGATAAATATATACCGTTAATTTATTGAACCCTCTAAAAATTAACAACACATTATACCTATTTTTATTATATTAATCATATTTTATCTGATACACACATTTATTATAATGAACATTCGTTCAAGAAAGCATCCCCATGAGATTAAATGTTCAAGAAACATGGAGGTAATCAATCTCATCCCTCAGGTAAAACACCCACTAATTTGAGACATTCATATTTCTATTGACATATAGGCTATTAATTTCTCCATCATTTATAATAAAGAAGTAGTATGAATTAGTATCAATCCTTTTCACTTGGATAAATACACTGGTAGATCACTACACCACCCTCTTAGGCTCAGTTCCATCCATCACTATAAAATTTTGTGATTTTTCATTCATATTTTTTCAACCAAAATTATTCCCTATTACTTTATAATCATAGATAATTCTAGTATTCTCATACTTGAAAACCCTATCAGAACAATACTCTCATCTGCTGTAACTTCTTGATAGTCTAGTGTTCCTAATTTTTATGTACTTCACGAATGCTCAAAAACTAATGTAACATCTTGTAATCCATTTGGTTAAAATATATATTATGATGATACATTTATATAAATAGAAATATCAGTTGAGGATTCAAACTTTCACATGATCTCTTCATTAATGATTTAAATTTTTTACTTTTAACTACCATATTAATTGGTTTTTATCACTATTTCAAAAAAGAAACACTTCAATATCATAAACTACAAAGTAAAATAATTGAAATATAGATATAAGAATATCCCTATACTGGGAATCAATCTAGATATTTGAAATTGATCTTAAAAATTTTATATAAGTTTATTCGACCTTCTTTTCAGATCAATATAATTTCAGTAGTTTTTTACCCAAATGGAGAAGAGAGACTTCTATTGACGATGTATGGTGCACAATTCACTTCTTATTCCCAAAACAAATTGAGGTAACCCATGTGTGTAACACCCCAGGCTTCCACGATACGCTTCTCTTTCAATAATGAAATAGCTTGCATTGTACGCAAGTTCGAGATTCTAACACACCGCGACCAATCAAAGTATCCATTATGAATTTAAATACGCACCTTTTGAAACTATATAAATTTTATATTTCAAAATGGACTTCATTTTTGGATTCGGAATATCGATATTATCCTATGTTGAATTTTTGGTATTTTTCTGAGAACTTCCGATTTTCGATGAATAGTAAAAAATACTTAAAAACAACATTTTTAATATAAATAATTTAGTGTGATAAATTATACTATTTAGTGGTTTTAAAGTATCATTAGAATACACATTTACCATTTTATCCAATGGTGGTCATTAGAATTAATTTCACTTTGAAATTGGACATAAACAATTGTCAATCTTTTGATTGATATTGTTTCTTAAAAACATGATATTTGTTTTGACAATGAGAATTAATTATAAAATTAATTAATGAAACTTATATGTTTGTAATTTTGTAAAATATGCATCATTTTTGAATTTGGAATACCAATTATAGCTTATATTGAATTTTTGGTATTTTTCTTAAAAACATCGATTTTCGATGAATAGTGAAACCACTAAGTGGTAGTTAAAAAAATGATTTTTCTTTTAAATGAAATTTTACATCCTATGTGATTTGAATTTCAAAAATTTGACATACATCATTTTCATTAGGATGTAAAATGTTGTTCAATGGGATTAAAATAATTTTTGGTGAATAGTAACTTTAAAG
This sequence comes from Viscum album, assembly GCA_963277665.1. Lineage (NCBI taxonomy): Eukaryota > Viridiplantae > Streptophyta > Magnoliopsida > Santalales > Viscaceae > Viscum > Viscum album. The sequence goes on from OY728165.1 coordinate 682,088,048, forward strand.
TTCTATTAATCATGATTAAAGGTAATTGGTGTAATTTAAGGTAAATATAATGATATAATAATATGAAATTACCTTTACACTTGTCCTAAACTTATTGGATGAGTCATGGGAGACCAATAAAATCCATGGGTCAACTTGGGGGCCCCATGGAGCCACTTGGGTAAGAAAATGACATTAATAACTTTTTATATAAAGTAAAAATAAAAGTGTCACAAAAATGTATTGTTTTAATAAAACAATTTTTACATGGGGTTATACAAGTCATATTTTTGACTGTAAATAGTCATTGGAAATAAAAAATGATTTCCTACATCATATTTTTTTTTAATAATTTTTAGACACTAAATAAATTAATTTATTTATGACACCATGATGATGCAACGATTACCTCATTAATGAACGATTTAAATAAAATGAAAAGATAATGTAAAATATAAGACTTACACTTGTCCAAAACCTATTGGATAAGTGGGTTTCAAACCCTTATCACCTTATCCTAGAAATATATAATTGTGGGACGTTTAAAATCTGAAACTCATCATATAATAAAGTAACATTTCTTGACTTTCCAAAAGTATCCCTCCTCTCCTCTTATAAAAGGCCCCCACCTCTACCACCTTATTGAAACCATAAAGTCCATTTGGATCAGCAAAACTCTTCCCAAATACTATCTTAACTTCCCTCTCTTACACCTAGAAGGAACACTTTGGGCAGAAGTATTTCCAAGGAATCCTTTGGCTCAAATCAAAAAGAGTTACCCGATTTTAGGGTAATGTCTTCTCTTATGTTCTTTTGTTTTATATTGTTTCTCCAACCACATAAACTATTTTTATTCCTTTCTTTTGTAACAAAATAATTATCATCAGTATAATAGTATATTTTTATGAGATGTATTTTATTTACACTTACACACACCTTTGTCTAATGGTTGAAGAACATACTGTTTCTGTGGGTCGCACATTATTGCCTCATGAAACGATGATTGTTCAATCTTCTTTTAACACCTCTCATGGTGGACATTAAGACGTCACTATATTTATATATGATATATATTAGGTTTATGTTTTTCTTATGCTTCTTCATTTTTAATTTATGGAAAACCTTTATGATTTCCATTATGGGTAAACGCGATAATTTCATTTTAGGAAGTGCGGACTACCGCCCCCTCAAAGTGATTTGAATTGTTAATGCCATATGTGGGACGTATAAATGATGAATTAAATAATATTATATATGATATTACTGGAATTATAATATACCTTTATATCATTATTATTTCATTCAATTAAATACAAAATAGAAATGAAAGTAGCGTCCATGTGTACATATGGCTTACCATCTCCATGAACGGTGCATTTTATTTCTTACCTCTAAATGTTATGTAATATTACAAATAAATGTATATACTGGATATATATTATGCATAATATATCCAAATCATGAATATAATTCTGTATATATTGTATATTTTACCACATGAACAACTTGTAATAATATGATGTTTATTTTTCACTCAAGTACCAAAGATCGACAAAACGACTGTTATTAAATTAAATAATTACATAATGTTCATAACATGGTAATAAGTGATATAAAAGGAATAATGAATTTGAGAAAGGTTCTTAATCAAGTATAAATTAACTCTAGTTTATTATTCAGGAGGTTAAAGAACGATCGAGTCAAGTCGGACACGAGGTAAGGGACATCGTCCCAATCTCCATTCATTGAGGGATATTTTGTTTTATACACAACATTATTTTATAAGATGTATAAAACCTTTTAATTTTACTTTTAATCAAAAGGAATATTTTTATACGAAGCGTTTTTACTAAATGATAAAAGGAATGTTTTTTCTTACGTATGCGGCGACAACGACTTCTCCACCGCCGTGACCATTATTTGAGTTTCCGCTTCCTCTACAAGCCATAATTTATTTTAAAAAGAAAAATAAATACCATGTTTTAGTTTTATTTTATTTTTGTATTGAAAATGGGTTTTATAGTGTTTTTATTATATCAATGTGTTGTATTGATATCTTGTGATTGAAATGTGGAAATTTTATGTTTCCTTTATGAATGTTTTATGTGAAATGATTTTTTATGGTCTATGATATGTTTAAACTTGTTCATATGAGGAATGAATTGGAATTAATAAGTGATGGGTGGAGCCCTCTATAGATCCTCGATGTATCGATAGGTCTCATTAGACAAACTAGTTTCTTGGCATGAGGCCTTGACAAAATATTTTTGGTAGTCTTGGAACGAGGCCTTGGCTACGTGGCTATGGTAGTCTGGAATTATGAATTCCATCATTATGAAAGTGGTTATTGATATTTCATGTTATTATTCAACTAGTAGAATATCCATGTGAATAAGTAAATGGAATTATTTCATTTTTTTTATATTATGATAATGTTCAAGGTTAAGAGGATTTTGTTTTAGTTATACATTGCCTTAAATGTTTATGTTTATTTATGAAAGTTTCCGCTATATTGTTATCCCTACTGAGCATCTGAGCTCACCCATTTCTATGTATTATTTTTCTAAGTATGTGAAGAAATATTTTATTACTGACCTACATGGATAGTCTAAAATGGGATATGAGTGTGGACTATGGATACCATGTGATTGAAGTTTTTCAATTTATGATGTAATGTAATATTTATGAATGTATCTAGTGTTTCCAAGGCTACTAAACTAATCAGTCTTTCGAGACACGATATTTTGTGATCATGCCAATGTTACGTAATAATGCACTGACTCTGGGTAACTAGGGTCAGGGAGTTACAGTTGGTATTAGAGGTAGTTTAGTACAAACCATGGAAGCTAGATTTAGATAAACTCTGATTAGAGAACACAACCTTAAGATAGACATTGGGGATTAGTATAGAAGAACATCCTAGAATTTTTGTAAATTATAGAATTTGTGTATTTTCCAAGAAATACATCCATGTCTGGATACGATCCGGTAGACGCGGCTCTGGCACAAATATACCTAGGGGTAAAACCCGAAAACACCGCTTTGAGCTAGACTAAAACGGGAACTAGTGCACGACAACGGGCCTTGCTGCACTCTTGGTTATGACACTCATGGGGGATATGATTATGATAATTCACGATTTCATTACAAACCATTATGAAGGGTTTATGAGTATATACTTCTCAAAAAAACATTTCTTTTTATGATATTGATTATATCCATAAATAGTTCAATTTATGTTAAGTGTTTTACAAGTATGGAATTATGTATTTCGACTCATAAATTAATCTAGTTTATTACATTGTTTAGAAATGGCGCCTAGTGGAAGGAATGGAAACCGTATAAATGCACGTACTCCATGTAGGGATTTTCCTCCTGCTCAAGCTAATTATGGTGGAGCTAGTGATACAAGTGGTGCTGATCAGCTAATCACCATACTGTGTCAACTCACTCAGGTTATGAATAATAACCTTACTCATATGGAGCACCCTAATCTGCAACGTGGACGATCAATGTTAGACCGCTTTATGAGGCCAGAACCCCCAACAATCAATGGGAGTAGAAATACCTTAGTATCTGAGCAATGGATAAGTTTCTTAGAGAACATATTCTATGTCTAGTGGAGTAATGAAAGGGAAAAAGTTATCATGGAAGTTTACAGCCTAACTGGAGATGATGATCAATGGTGGTCATTAATTCCAAACACAAAGGAAGATGATGAAGTATAAAATATGGAATGGAGGGAGTTCAAAGAACTTTTCTTAGAAAAATACTTTCCTCGTGACCATTAAGCAGATATGGGAAGTCAATTTCTGAGTATGAGGCAAAAGGAGGATGAGAATGTCGCAAAGTATGAGGCTAACTTTACAAGGTTAACGAGGCATGAAACAGATTATATACGTATCCCAAGAAGTAAGATTGATTTTTTCTTTTATGTGTTAAAACCGTTTCTCCGTAAATCTTTAGTATCACAATCTTTCTCAACGTATGAAGATAGAGTCTCGTGTTCTATCAAGATAGAAAAGGAATTCTATAAATCTTGTGACCATAAATTAATGCTAGAGAAGAAGAGAATGGTTGAAAAGAGACATATAAAGGGAAAACCTGAAAGAAGGATTTTCCATTATGTGATAATTGTGGGAAGAATCACCCCAGTACATGCCTAAAAGGAATGGGAGTTTGTTATAAATGTGGATAAAATGGTCACCAGGCTCGTGATTGCAAGGGAAAGAAAGAGGCTGTCAATGTTGAATGCTATAATTGTAGAGAAATGGGGAATTACGCAAATTAATGCCCTAAGTTCCAAGGAAACCTACCTTAGAAAAGGCCAAGAGAGAAAGTCCAATCTTATACTGTTACTATAGTTGAAGTGGAATAATTATTGTATTTGTGTTTTTGGAATCAAGAACTATATTATGGTTATAAGAATAATGTGATATATATAAGGATTGTACTACAGTACTTGTTTTTTTTCATTAAGGTTGTAATATTATGAAGGTAATCATATTTTTATTTTATGACAATAAGAGAAACTATAATTTGTTTGGGGAATCTGATGAATTGATTTTTGAATTTAGAGACCTTTTAGTGAAGGTTTTGACAGAGGTATTTTGGATAACTATAAAGGTTGGAATAGATTAATTTTAACATTGGATAGTATTTTTTAAGGTTAAAACATTTATGAAGATTATATTTTTAATATTATAATACTATAGTTTTAGGAAAAGGACAACCTGCAGGTTGGGGGATAACCCGTCGCGTCGGACAAATCTACAGGAATCGAACCCAAAACTATAGTGCGACATGACTTTATTACCTACCACTTGCCTACATGAATTCCTTGGTTATTAAAAAATAGTTTTCATAATCTAAATGGTATGTGTTAATATTTTGAACCTTGTACTATTAGGATAAATATAATATTTTTGAGTTCTATTATCTTTTTGAGTGAAAGATGAGTTTGTGGTAGAAATTAGTTGAAGGTTGAAACTATACTTTTCAAGCATACATATATATATACCTATCTCTTATTCTATGAATAAATTAATTCTTAAACATTACTAAAGGGATATTAAAACAAAAAATGTGTTATCATAATACCTTATGTTTTGTTGAACTGATGATATTTTTAATCAACATAGATTGAAGGCTTTCAGGTATTTAATTTTACACTTGTTTGTGAGTTATGACCTCAACCAATACTTACAAATATTAATGTTTTTCCTCCAATTATATGTCTCTAATTTCCACCAATGTTCTCTTAATCGAGATCAAAATTTGGTGGTGACTTTCTCATTTCCCTTTCCCTCTTAATAAGGCTAAATTTTATTATCCTTATTTTCGATGTGGGTTTTCCACAAATGTATTTTCTACTTTCGACCTTTTATTTTAGAAGAAAAATTTCAAATTGCGAGGATTCAATTTATTGAAGGAGGGTATAATGTAACACCCCAAGCTTCCATAATACACTTCTCTTTCAATAATGCAATAGCTTGCATTGTACGCAAGTTTGAGATTCTAACACACCACGACCAATCATAGTAGCCGTTATGAATAGTAATACCCACTTTTTGAAATTATATAAATTTTATATTTTAAAATGGACTTCATTTCTAGATTTGGAATATCGAAATTATCCTATGTTGAATTTTTGGTATTTTTCTAAGAACTTCCAATTTTCGATGAATAGTGAAAAATATTTAGAACCAACTCTTTTAATATAAATAATTTATAGTGATAAAGTATACTATTGAGTGGTTATAAAGTATAATTAGAATATAATTTTACCATTTTATCCTATGATGGTCATTAGAATTAATTTTACTTTCAAATTGGACATAATCAATCATCAATCTTTTCATTGATATTGTTTCTTAAAAACACGCTATTTGTTTTGACAACGAGAATTAATTATAAAATTAATTAATTAAACTTATATGTTTGGAATTTTTAAAAATAGACATCATTTTTGAATTTGGAATATCAATTATATCTTAGGGTAAAGTTTTTGTATTTTTCTGAAAACATCGATTTTTGAGGAATAGTGAAACCACTAAGTGGTAGTTAAACAAAACTGATTTTTTGTTTAAATGAAATTTTACCACCTCTTTGATTTGAATTTCAAAAATACGACATACATAATTGTCATTAGGAAGTAAAATGTGGTTAAATGGGATTAAAATAATTTTTGGTGAATAGTAACGTTTTAGTTCTATTAATCGCGATTAAAGGTAATTAGTGTAATTTAAGGTAAATATAATGACATAATAATATGAAATTACCTTTACACTTGTCGTAAACTTATTGGATGAGTCATAGCAGACCAAGAAATTCGATGGGTCAACTTGGGGGCCCCATGGAGCCACTTGGGTAAGAAAATGACATTAATAACTTTTTATTTAAAGTAAAAATAAAAGTGTCACAAACATGTACTGTTTTACTAAAAAAAAATTAAATGGGGTTGTAAAGGTAATATTTTTTACTATAAATAAAAATTGGAAAGATAAAAATCTTTCCTACATCATATTATCTTTTTAAATAATTTTTAGACATTAAATAAATTAATTTATTTATGAAAAATGATGATGCAGCAATTACCTCATTAATGAACGATATAAATAAAATGAAAAGATAATGTAAAATATAAGACTTATACTTTTAAAAAACCTATTGGATGGGTGGATTTAGAACCCTTATCAACTTATCCTAGAAATACAAAATTTTGGGATCTTTAAAATCTGAAACTCATTATATAATAAAGTAACATTTCTTGACTTTCCAAAAGTGCCCCTCCTCTCCTCTTATAAAAGTCCCCCATATCTACCAACTTATTCACACAATCAAAGCCATTTGGCTCGGCCCACCTCTTCCCAAATACTATCTGGACTTTCCTTTCTTACTCCTAGAAGCCTCACTTTGGGCAGAAGTCTTTCCAAGGAAGCCATTGGCTCAAATCAAAAAGAGTTACCCGATTTTAAGGAAATGTCTTCTCTTACGTTCTTTTGTTTTATTTTGTTTCTCCAACCCCATAAAATCTTTTTATTCCATTCTTTTGTAACAAAAACAGTATATTCAATATACTACTATGTTTTTATGAGAAGTATTTTATTCACACTTACACACACCTTCGTCTAATTGTTAAAGAACATACTGTTTCTGTGGGTGGCGAATTACTGCGTCACGAAACTATGATTGTTCAATCTTCTTTTAATACCTTTCATGGTGGCCATTAAGTTGTCAATATATTTATACATGATATATATTATGTTTATGTTTTACTTATGCTTCTGTATTTTTAATTTATGTCAAACCTTTATGATTTCCATTATGGGTAAACGCGATAATTTCATTTTAGGAAGTGTAGACTACCACCCCCTCAAAGTGATTTGAATCATTAATTCCATACGTGGGACGTATAAAGGATGGAGTAAATAATATTATATATGATATTACTGGAATTATAATATACCTTTATATCATTTTCATTTCATTCAATTAAATACAAAATAGAAATGAAAGTAGCGTTCATGCGTACGTAAGGCTGACCGTCTCCATGAACGGTGCATTTCATTTCTTACCTCTAAATGTTATGTAATATTATAAATGAATGTATATACTGGATATATATGATATCTAATTCATTAATATAATTCTGGATATAATGTATATTTTACCACATGAACAACGTGTAATTATATGATGTTTATTTTTGACTCAAGTACCAAAAATCCCCAAAACGACCGTTATTAACTTAAATAATTACATAATTTTCATAACATGGTAATAAGTGACATAAAAGGACTAATGAACTTGAATAAGGTTATTAAGCAAGTATAAAATAACTCTTGTTTATTATTCAGGATGTTAAAGAACAATTGAGTCAAGTCAGACATGAGGTAAGGGACTTCATCTCAATCTCCTTTCATTGAGGCATATTTTGTTTTATACACAACTTTCTTTTATACGGTGTATAAACCCCTTTGAATTTTACTTTTATTCAAAAGGAATATTTTTATACGAAGCGTTTTTACTAAATGACAAAAGTAATGTTTTTTCTTACGTATTCGGCGACAACGACTTCTCCGCCACCGTGACCATTATTTGAGTTTCAGCTTCCTCCATAAGCTATAACTATTTTTAAAATGAAAAATAAATACCATGTTTTACTTTTCTTTTATTTTGGTATTGAAAATGGTTTTGATAGTGTTTTTATTATATCAATGTGTTGTATTGATATCTTGTGATCTAAATGTGGAAATTTTATGTTTCCTTTATGCATGTTTTACGTGATACGATTATGTTATGGTTTATGATATGTTTAAACCTGTTCATATGAGGAATGCAGTGAACTTAATAAGTGACGGGTGGAGCCCACTATAGCTCCTCGATGAATCGGTCGGTCTCATGAGACAAACTAGTGTCTTGGTACGAGGCCTTGGCAAAATCTTATTTTTAGTCTTGGCACGAGTCCTTGGCTACGTGGTTATGACAGTCTGGAATTATGCATTCCATCATTATGAAAGTGGTTATTGATATTGCATGTGATTATTCGACTAGTGGAATATCCATGTGAATAAGTAAATGGAATTATTTCATTTTATTTTTTCTATATTATGCTGAATTTCAAGGTAAAAATGTTTTTGTTTTAGTTATACATTGCCTTAAATCTTTATGTTTATTTATGAAAGTTTTCGTTGTATTGTTATCCTTACTGAGCATCTGATCTCACTCCTTTCTATGTTTTATTTTCCCAGGATGTGAAGAAATATTTTATGACTGACCTATAGGGATAGTCTTAAGGGGATAGGAGTGTGGACTATGGAGACCATGTTATTGTAGTTTTTCACTTTATGATGTAATGCAACATTTATGAATGTATCTAGTGTTTCCAAGGCTACTAAACTAATCAGTCCTTTGAGACATGATCTTTTGTGATCATTCTAATGTTACGTAATAATGCACTAACTCTGGGTAACTGGGGTTGGGGCATTAAAATGTGAATTATCAAGCACTATTAATTTTCAATTAATATCCAATATATCATCTATAGAAATCTGTATTTTTTGGAGTATATGGTATGGTATTTTCATACTATATACTCTTCCACCAAAAAACCACTATACCTATTTACTTATATACTCTCTACCATTATCAAATCTCATGAACTTAATATTGAAAGATGTTTCATTTTATTAGAAAATAGTGGTTACAAAAACATAAAATTTGTTGTTGAGAAATAAAAAACCACACTTTCTATGTCACATCATTAATGAATGTCATAAAGAACAATGACCCTCTATGAGAATGAACAGGATCTTACCTCATATATCTATATGAACCAAATCTAAATTTTGATCTTAATGATTCATATTATGTTTATAAGGAAATCTATAATAATTTATAAATATATAATAATTTTATGTTCATGAATCTATGCTTATAATATTATGAATACCCTTAATAGTGAGTTTTTTCATCCCTTCCTCTCATAAATGACTCATATTATCATGCCATAACTTTAAAGCATATAATTTTATAGCATGAAATATAACATTTGAACCTACCTTGAGGAACAATGTATTATAATTAATACTTTTACATATAACCATGGAACCACATGAAATAGTCGACCAAACATTTGTGAATGTTTTATATAAACCACCATCATCTAACACTCTATCAAAAAAATATGTTTATCCTCAATAATAGTATGTGTCTCTTTCCCTTCAACTCCAAAATAATTTTTTTCCATTTCTTGATGGATATTTTACCATTTAATATAATCTCATGACATTTCTCATTTTTTAGATAAACCATTCTATATCATCCACAGTTATACTTCCTCAATATCCGCTACACGAATGATGATCGAAAAGAATCTTTAGAGTCCATAATCCAAGAATAAAAAAAACTAGTGATACCTAATAATATAACAATTTTATATTCTATTTTAGGAATTATAGATCCACTCTAAAAGTGTATTTTCATGAATTTAACCTCTACTCATTTTAATATTTTTAGGTGACCTTTGTTCCTAAAATTCCATCACACATGATCACATTCATCTGAGATACAGATTCTCTAAAATCTTATTCCCTTCCTTATCTTCTGACTGTTTCGTACTGTGGGATTACCCCTTCCTTCCTAAATAAGGGAATTTATGTAATGTTTATTTATCAGCTTTTAACAAATTTCTTCAATCAGGATCATGTCTATAATATTAATAAATTCAAGTCCATATTATCTTCTTGATATTCTTACAATGATTACCATTGTATACCATGAGACAACAAGTGTTTAATGAAACAAAAGTTCCCACTAAATATTTCTAATATTTACCTTCACTATATCCAACTAAATCCAAATCATTTTTAATTCAATGGTTTGATTGTCCACTGGTTTTCATTCCAATATCCTCATTCCAATAAAACTCCATAAAATGAAAACCTTATTCATTTCGGTCTTATTATCAAGTATGTTTGTGAGGGTTATTATATGTTTTGATATAGTTTCCAATTCCTTAATATTATAACACAAATTATGGGATAATAACAATATAATTAACCTGAATCATTTCTTATTTAGACTATCTTATTATTAATTTTTCATCACTTTTATCTTGGTTCTATTTAATTAAATATCATGGTCTTTAAATAGAAGAAAATCATATATCAATATTCTCTAGTACCCCAAATATATACCTTGAAACATCCCCACTAGATGAATACCCTGATATAATTCCATCTAATAAAATTTATGGAATCACATTATTTTATAATGCATGTAAGAGGAATCGAGAACAACTTATGGGAAACTCTCTAATATATTAAATGGAATAAGGATTATACAAAAATGAGTTTTGAAGCACCTTCAACAATGACATACCATATGCTGACCCTCCAATCGATTATTTTTTACCAAATAGTTAGCTGATATTTATCTTTCATAATCCCACTTGATGATATCCACTAAAATATTACTATATAGAAACAAAGAATCTTTGTGAGACCAAACTACGGTGTCCATGAATTAGAAAATGAACACACAAAAATCACTAAAGAACATAAAAAATAACCTAAAGAAAATGTAGATAATGGTTATTAGGAAATATATATTTAAATAATTTAATAATGAATAATAACTAAATTTAGGTGTTCCATTAAAGATTCTTACTCCATAGGGGGAACATTGAATAATTTTTCTTAAGGAAATTAATGACGGTAACAATTTCTTTAATGATAATAAAATGATAAATTTCACTATATATAGTAGAATCCAACCAGTTCTATAAATTTCTATATTTTATAATCACTATGGGGAATGAATCCATATAGAACCTATCGTCATAATTATCTCTCCATACAGTCAAAGGATCCCTCCACTAAAATTCATTATCTAGCACATTGAGGATATTTTTAAACACTCTTGTGTAAAACAATATGTAATCTCCATAAAGTAACATATGTATTACCTTTTCCAACATCTATTATGACGAAAAACATTATGTACACTTTGATTTGGAAAAACATAATAAATACCGTTTCTTTTTCCACAATACATCCCTTAGTTTGAGTTTAAGGGTAACTCAAGATTATCATCTTCTGGATTCACCATCCGATTATTTTCATCTGATCTATAAATCTTTTGGAAAATTAAAATTTATAGCTTCCACTCCACTGTTTCCCTTAAAATAATCATATGTTATATTCGAGATATCCTCCTTTGGTTATAATAAGCATCTGACAGAAAAATAATTTTCACACATGGATGAAACATAATAATTAGGATCTAGGGTAACCTTTTTATGTGAATAATACTATAAAATATATCAAATTAATTTTAAAAAAAATTAATATCATAATTTGATATGATACTAATTAATATTAATATTTTGATAATATAATGTACAACGATAGTTGGTTATAGGGTGACAAATCCAACAGCGAGGTGGTGACTCATTCACATACCACTCACCAATTATTAATTAACTGTCTATGTACTAACCACAACACTAAATTTATTAACATGTAATAATATATCTACAGATATAATTTAACCTATTTGGAAATTTGAATACATTAAAAAAATAAGAAATAAATAAAATTCAAAATTCATTATGATTTAATGAATATTAATAAATAATAATTATTATCATTAACGAATTAATAATTAATTAAAATTTTATGTAACATATAATTAATAATATTAAATAATTGAAAAATAAATATTGAAAATTAATAAAAAAATATTTTCAATTAATATAAATATAAATAAATACATAATACTGTTTATAAATATTTAAAAATATGAATATGTTTACATATATATACATATAAATATATATAAATATATATAATTGTTTATGAATAAAAATATTTTTACACACACAGACACATATATTTTCACATATATATAATTATATATAATTTTTTATAAATAAAAATATTTAAAAAAATTTATGAATATATATAAATATAAATATATAAAAATTAATTATAAATAAATATGTATATATATATAATTAAATAGGAATAATTATATATAATTATTTATAAATATGTATATATACAAATATACTTGTAAATATATATATAAATATAAAAATATAAATAAAATATATTTATTCTAACAACAAAGGATATTTCTTCATTGATCCCTTAGTCTCCCCGTATTATGTTAAAGTGGGATCCTATTATGACATTCTCTAAGGAATAAATAAAAATTCTATATGTTGACTTTAGTTTTACTCATTATGATGATTCTATGGGTTACGAATAAGCCTTTCCACAATTCAAATGATGATGGAAATATTTTTCATTTCTATCATTCCTAATTATCTCTTAGAAGAAACCCCATTTCATCCTTAATTTTAATGATATTGATGAATTTTATAGATGCTAGAATCATAACTCCTAGAGGATCATAGGTCGTAAGAAGGTTATCTGCAAATAGTCTTCATTCATTCTTAAGGGACAAAAATCATTAATACTTCCAATATTGGTTTGTCTCTGTATCCACTCTCTTTATCTATTTATATAGGACACTTCTAGGATGCTTCTAAGATTCTATGTCTTCCAATCAAGTTGAAATCCCATAATTTCAAAAGTTAACGGCCTTCGATATCTCGGGTGTGTATCAATATTGATGTTTCTTGTGAGTTAAATTCTAGTGTGTGGATAGTGAATAGTTATAATTACCTTTATCAATAGGTTCATTAAGAAAATATTCAACATTACTATGTGTTATTCCACCACTGATTCACACCTAACTCAAGATGTGGAAAATGTAAATTTAAAAATATTTTTTCTATTGGAGCACTGAAGCTGACTAGGGTTTTATCACTTGAGGATATTCATAGTTGTCAACTTATTATAATTCACAAAAGAACTAAATGTTTTTTATTTAATCTTTGAAATAATTTATAAATATGGGTTTTGATTATTTTATAAATAATAAAATAAAATGAAATTCTAAATTACCATTGAATGAGAAAATAATGTTATTAGAAAGAAGCAACATGGTCCAAGGTATTTGTTTTTATTTATATAACTATAATCTATTTTTTTTTTGCGTTTTATAATCCAATTATGAAATATCATATATGTATTATATTTATTTTATGTATTTTTGTGAAATCATGAATGACTTAGGAAATATAAATTAAACCTCCTCCTGTAATCAAGACTGGTGACAAACCCATTTTGAGAGTGTTTCATCTTCTAGTAATAGGCTACATCATATTTTACTTCATCGATTTATCAATTAAAATCTACCATGTGAATAGATTATGATCAATGGAAGAGAGTTAACATAATAAACAAAATAATATAAAAATAATTGAGTTTTATGTCATGGTAGACAAGCACCACACCCTTTTGTGTCACTCACATCTTCCAGAAAAAAGTAATCATTATGAATGAATTCAAGAAAAACAAACAACCCCCTTGGTCCAAGCCTTGGGATATACCCTTATTACTGAGGGAAGTAGATCACATGGTGGAAAGATTGAAGATAATAAAAATAATAAAATAAAAAGAAGGTTAAGAATAAAATTAAATAAGTTTGTGGGGAGAATGAATAACGGTAGAGATATAGAAAATAAAATAAAATAAATTGAGAAAAGAAAATAAAATAATAAAAATTGATAGAATAAAAATAATAACAAAAATATGAAGAATTATAATAAAGAGAAGGAGAATAATAATGTGGATGAATTGACGTAATAAAAAAAGAATGAGTAAATTATATGTAAGAGTTTAAAATAAAGATAAAAAAGTAATACATAAGAAGAAAATAAAAATAAAATATAGTAGCTGTGAGGGTATTTACCTCCTCCTCAGGTGTTTCAACTCACTAGGTAATATAAACTACTTCTTTATTTATATGGAATAATTTCATTCAACCTTACTCGGCTGTTTAAAGATATTTATCCATAAAAACATTCCATGTTTAATGGTAAAAGTCAATAAAATAATAAATAAAAGGTTTTTAAAATATTGTAATAGTGTATGGGAAGATTAGGATTCATAATTAGAAGACCGTACAATGTTCACAGCGGTGTTTCCACATGGAAACGATGGTTAAATGTAAGCGGTGAATGGTGTTTTTGAAGAAACAATGAAAATACCCTCTCCAATTCATTCAGCCCTCACTATTGCAAGATAAATCTTTGAAATGGTATTCATAGGGGGTATATAAGGGTTTAAAGATAATTCATGTTGATAATGATTGCTATAAGTGGAAAACAGGTTGATCTCAAGATTTACTAGTGGTGGTTATAGAGATCTCTAGTACTACAAGTAGTGATGATGGTCGAAGGTGAAGGTGACATGGGTTTAGATCAGAAGCGACCTTCTATCAGAGGCAGGAACACAAATATAAGTAAGGATGATATCGTATGATTTAAATAAATAAATAGTACTGTGAGGTTTCATCCCACATCGAAATGGAGAAATATCTACGTGATTGTTTAAATATTAGAGAATGATTTTTTGGTGGTGAATTTTGATGGGGGTCGTAGGAGTCATGAAACCATCATAGACCACACCCTCTTGGGGAGCGTCTCCTCAAAAATCTATGCGGGCTTGACCCTAACATTAAGGTACCCTTTAGGCTCATACCACCTATGTATAACTGTGGGATCCTCCCCACGGTCTCATACCTTTTATCTTGGGTAGGCTCTCCTAGTTTTAGAATGGTTGGTCAGTCCCTTGTGTACTTCCTACGTGGAGAGATGGCCTAGTTTAGGGCCATCCGCATCCTGGTCTAATTTTTGGTAAACATCTTAAAAATATAAGTACACTAAGAACATTTTAAAATAATTATTTCATTATTACAAATAAAGTTATAAATTTAAAATCATCATTTGTTATCATTTTAAATAAACTTAAATCATTGAATCTCATTTCCTCTTAATATAATAATCTATTTCATGGTAATATTTATTAAAAATAAATTTAAAATAATTGATAGGATCCTAAAAATATAAATTAAAAATTACTATGTCACATACCCACACAATTAAACTGGGCATTTCCTCATGAATAAAATATAATCATTGAAAATCAAAGGGCATAAATGATACCATTATCCAACTCTCAAAAATAAAAAAATAAAATTATTGTCAGTATTAGATCAAACATTGAAAACCCACATAAAATATCACTTTAAATTATCAATTTTCAAAGATATAATCTACTCAAATATTTTAATTTTTCCCATTAATAATGGTGGATCCTCTCATTTCATTAAATCATGTTCCTCAATTTGTTATTATTAAACAAGGCAAATAATGATCTACCAATATTCTTAATCTTTTATATTATCAAAATTGTTATGAATTTAATTATAGGTATGCTTATATCATGAGAACATGATCCTAAACAATGGGCTATTATAGGAACTACTTCCTCCACTTTGAAATGAGAAAAGGCATAAAAATATAGTGGACTATAAAATTAAGGTTGAAATAAGTCTATAGACTAATGTTTATTGGAATTGATGTGAAATATCTAATTTTTAAAGAGAAGGAAGATATCTTAATATGTAAATAATGATATATAAGTTAAAAGTGTAATGAAACAATCCCCTTCAAGAACCATGAAAACTAAGATGAGCATTGAAGAAATAAATGACTATTTTAGGAATGATTAGTTTGATAAAAATCCAACAATTCATGACCAACCTATTTTAGTGGGGACATAGGGGTTAATGAATATGATTCCTCAATCCCTAAAAGAATATTACTGAACGCCACCTCATATAAAGAGGTTGTGATACCTATATCTTATTATTATCATAAGGAAATTATTCAGGAGACAAGTTATGGTGGTCAAAATATCTTAAATTACCAGGAAATATAAATGAAGGGTGAATAAGCATAACACGGGGCTGGGATTAATAAGTTGAACATGTTCAGTCCTATAATAAATATGGACACTATTAAGTTGGGTAATTGTTTTTAAGGGATGGAATTTGAGGGGAAGGAACAAGAATAAAGAGATTTAACATAGGTGGATTATTCTAATGAGGGGAAATCATTATATTGAAAAGTGTAATTGATGAGAATGATAGATATTTCTCAGGAGATAGTGCAGAGGAATATAAGAAGAATTCACTACCCAAGAACTAAGAAAAGGATGAAATGAAACTGGGATTCTGGATGTTTTATTTGGACCAAAAAGAATAAATACAATGAGAGGAAGGATTACTCACATTTTCCAAAAAAAAAGTGACATGGTGTTTCAAAAATAGAATACCAAAGGTAAGGGATAGTAAATAATTTTATGAGGACATATAGAAGGAGTAGAGTGAAAACCATTAGTTTGAAAAGAAAAAAACTGAATATGAAACTTATAAGGGTCAATAATAGATTGATGTTTCAATGAAAGACATAATTCATACATATGGATACTCGAAGGTAACATTTACAGATAACAAGGTTGTATTGAGAGACTCACTGTGAGAGGAAGGTATGGAGGGTACAAAAAAAATGGAATTTATTATCCATTTTTATATATAAATTTTGGAAGAGGATCTCTATATTAATGTATCAGAGGGTGATGTTTATAGGATGAATGAAATAATGATATAGTTAAAGTTCAATAGAGAGTGTTACGTGTGGATAAACCTTAAATATCATATTTTTTAAGAGGGTTTAATGATGGGAATATTTACATGCAGGAGAACATTAAAACATAGGAAAATATGGTATATTGATACGAAGACATCATATAAGAAAAACAATATATAAAGGTACCTAATATGTAATGTTATTTATATAGGGAGAAGGTTAATAATAGGCTTAATCTCTTGTTCAATGTTCTAGTCATCTATTATGGTGTCTAAGGTTAGAAATTATGTGGTTTATCACTTTTTCCTTAAAAGTTATTTTTCTAACAAAATATTTATTTTCCAATCAGTCACATTCTCCCATTGAAATTGTGACGTCACACACTTCCCATTCTCAAAGGTAATTTTATATCATATGAATGTATGATGAATCATGTGCACAAAATTTAATTGTCTCTACTTTCTTACTTATATCATATTTTTTTCATTATTATGTTTTACATTGAATAATGTTGTGCTTAGAATAAATATCACAACCACCACCTAACCAAATATAAAAAAATCATCGGTTTATTAATAGTGTTTTTTACTCATCCAAGTCACAATGAATTAATATATATATATTATAAATTTATTTATTCCATTTTTCATTTTTCAATGAATTGAAAATAATAAATGTTCAATGTATGAAGCAAAAACCTTTCTTAATTCCAAAGTTAGAAACCCCATACTTCCTCCTTACTATTTATTTCATCCCTTGCGCACTGAATCTCTTCACACTCTCACTTTAACATTAAAATATACTAAAAATACTAAGAGTTGGGTAGGAATAGATAAAAATATATTAAAACATGGATCATTCCTAACTAGTAAATTCATGGTCTTTATTGTATAAACATTGATTAATTTAATATGTGGTATTAATGTTATGGGATTTAGGAAATATTCCTAAATCATTTTAAATGTGGTTTTACACAGTTATATCTTTAATAATTTAAAATCCAAATTCTAGCATGTGGTTTCTCACAATATCAATCAATAAATATTCTCCAGATAAAATAGAAAGTATTTGGTCTAGAAATACCCTAAAGAATGGAATATATGATATTGGTAAATTACTCATGGAATGAATGGTAGTATGAAATAAATTCACATGAATTTCCTAAATTCAAAGAAAGAAAAATGCTAGGGAAATTTCATTTACATGAATAAAATAATTCCCTAAAATCATGAGTCGGAATTTTAATATCCCCTATTCAATCTAATATTTAAATTTTAAAACTTACACATTAAAACTCTTAATCATTGAAATCCAAAACAAGTAATCATATGATTCCTAAGAAACTCAAATCTTTTAGATATATAATGTAATGAATTAATTATTATGTGGGTATGGAATATCCTATTTTAAATCTCAAATCAGTAATCTCAAAAAAATACATGGAGTTTAGAAGATAATAAATTATTAAAGGAACTCTCCATCCCATGATTCACAATCATATTTCCTCCTTCGATATTGGAGACTATATTTTTCAATCATGGTTCTAAAAAATTAAA
Organism: Viscum album; assembly: GCA_963277665.1. NCBI lineage: Eukaryota > Viridiplantae > Streptophyta > Magnoliopsida > Santalales > Viscaceae > Viscum > Viscum album. Next base: position 682,106,654 of record OY728165.1, read on the forward strand.
TTAATAAATTAATCACATGGATCATGTCATTAATTCATAAAATAATATATGGAGAGGTCTTCACACTAAATAAATTCTAACAATAAAATTAAAATCCTAGAAATAATGTAGAATGATAAATATATTATGATCCCCTAGTGGGACCTGAAATTTTACTTCCTTCAGAAGGAATGCACCAGCTGTCATCTATATAAATTTTTTCATAAACTTGAACACACACATATGCCTTTTCCCAGCATTCACATATTACTATTTAGTGATTTATAATCCATATATAGAGTATAAAAGATCCATCCCTCTCAAAATTAGGTATATCATTCATTGATGGTGTAGGATGAAGTATGAATCATACCCCTCCTTAGTTTCTACTTGTGAAACCAGCTGTATCTTATATAATGTTTTCTCAATTTGGGATGTTGGGATATAATGATCAATGAAAAGTAATCATATAAATTCACTTGATAAAAATTTAAAATTAAAATAAAATTATTTCTTTATATGTGAGAAACCAGTCTCTTGCTTTCCCTAGGCTCATCCAATTGGATTTAGTTATGGGCATCCTCTAATACATTTTCATCAATATTAGGGAGCTCCATGTTTTACTTAGTAGGTTCATGTTAATTATTCTCACCTTTTTCTAGAGAAAATCATGGATCATCAAAATATAAAAATTCAAAGCTTCTAATAGTGACACATAAATAATGGTGAATAAAATATGAGGAATTATAATTAAAATCCTGAAATTTATTTAGAAGGATAAAAATAATGATTTTTAATTTTGAATTTTATTTTAACTTATGATACTACTATTTTAAATATTGATATGCTAACTTTTATTTTTTAGGTGTTTCCCAAAAATTGGATTGGGCTCCAGATATCCCTCAAGCGGGCCAGTATATAAGGGGTTGGCCAGCAAATCTAGCATTGAGAGGGAAATGAATAAATTTCACCTCCTTTTGTAATATTGGATAATGGGACACCTCAATAGAGAGTGTGACATCTTCCAGGACTCAGCTCCATTATATTTCGTTTCATCCATTGAGCATCTCCACTCTTATTTTTGAAGATATTATGATCAATGGAAGGGAAGGAAATGAATAAAATAAAATAATAGAAATAGAATCGAGTTGCATGTCATGGTGGTCATCCTCTACAGCCATGCAGGTCACTCACTTCCACCATATAATCAAAACAAACATTAGGAATGAATTTTGTAACACCCAACCTTCCCAAGGATAATACTTTGTTTAGACCCTCATTTTCGTGGGTAAGATATCACTCTATAGAAAGAGAGAAGAAAATAAAATGAATTAAAAATATGTTTAAGGATAAAATGAAAATATGAACGTGTAATTAAATAATAATGGTGGAGAGAGATAAAATAAAATAAAATAAAAGGAGAAAATAAAGAGTAATAAAACAATTTACATAATGAAAAGAGTAAGAAAAATAAGGAGAAAAAGAAGAAGAAGCAGGAGGATGAGAAGAATATGGTGAACCCATTGGGGTAAAATAAAAATGCATGTGTTTATTATATTTAAAAATATAAATTGAAACTAATTTTTTTAATATATAGATGAAGAAAACAGAAATAAAACATAGTAGAAACATTGATGGTGTCCCCCTCTTTGGGTTTTTGAACTCTTTAGGGAGCATCAAATCCACCAATATCTATAGAGGATGTTTTCTTTCATTATTCCTTATTATTCAAAGATATAGGTCTATAAAAAATTCCTCACTGAATGGGGAAATTCAGACACACTAATAGAATATGGGTTTTCCAAATATTGGTATGTACCAAGGGTATATTTTGATTCTCACTTTTAGAATCATGCATTGTTTATGGATACATAGACACATGTAAATAGTTGTGAAATGGTTATAAGTAATGGTGTTAGTGAAAAAGTGACTCAAGTGCCCCCCTCAAATTTATCTAGCCTTCATAGTTGCTAGATGAAACTTTGAAATGGGATTCATTGAGGTCTTATGAGGGTTCATAAAAGATACATGGTGATATTGAGAATTGGAATTGGCTAATGACTTGAGTTTGAGAATTTTTGGAAACAGAGATGGAAATACCTGGTTGTATAGGAGGAAGAGTAGCTCAGAGAAGAAGGTGGTAGTGGTAGGATTATATTTTAGGTGCACATTTTAATATAAGTTGGGATAAAGTAATTTTTTTAAACAATTAACTGTATATGAGGATCTATCCCACAAACAAATAGGTATATGAAAAAAAAGATGGTTTAAATATTATAGTGTGGCATTAGGTGGGAAGGAATGTAGGATTGGGGCCAGATGACTCCTACCACCACCATGGAAGGACCCATTCAAGTGAGACACTCCTCCTATCTATATGTGTTCCGAAACACCACATATAGTCACTTTAGGGACTCAACTCACCTATGTATAGTTATGGGATCCTACCATTGGTCTCATACTAGCCAGCTTGAGTAGGGCCCCCCAATGCTAGATTGGCCGACTAACCCCTTATATACTAGCCTACTTGACGGATATCCAGAGAACAATCCAATTTTTTCGAAACATGTGAAAAATAAAAGTGCACATAGAAATATTAAAAATAATAATCTCTTCAGTTAAAATAAAATTCTAAATTCTAAATTAGCATTTTATCCTTCTAAATAAATTTCATGATTTTAATTATACTTCCTCATATTTTAATAAACCAATAAATTTCATGTTCATATTTATTAAAAACACCTTTGGAATCATTGAATTTTTTTAAAAAATATGAATTGAAATATGAGTGTATGAACCACCTTGACCACTTCAAATATCCTTTAAACCATTATCAATTTTTATTGACTCTGTAGAATGGATCTTTTATTAGAATACTGAAAAAATGATTTGCTGAGATATATATGCTCGAGTCTCATTTGGTGCCTCATAAGGATCTTCCATAGAACTCACTGACTTTTGGGACTACTCTATAGGGAGGCCTAAATAAATCCCCCTTAGTGGTAAATGAATTAATAAAGTAAAAATATGTTCCTATATGATCTATTTGGAAGTAATTGATGATGTATGATAATTTGATTATAGGATCGGGAAAATATAAGGTAATTAATTATCACAATATCGATTGGATAAATAATATAAAATTTCATATTTATTTTGATTCTATTGGTGAATTAGATATGGATTTGAAGGATAAATTGGATCTCTGAAAAGATTTTGGTTATGATGGTGATCAGTCGGTTAAATTAGTTCATTCTTGGAACCAATTTTGGATGGGAGGATGGGGGTAATATCTTTCTGATGAGGTTACACCTACATCTCAAGGAAAATCTAATACATTTGTTTTGGTTAATGATGAATAGTAAATTAGAATTATTGGTGTTTGGTTATAGGAGGTAATTGATGGAAAGTGGAAATATGAACTATATTTTGATACATATTGTGATGGATCACTGTATAATGTATTTATGTTCCTTCCTCCCATACTAAATATATACTGAATCATTTATACTATACTTTTAATCTAAAATGGAATATACATGTTGTTGTTGTTAGCATCATGATGTATTATTCAAGTAAATAAGTATAATACCCAATAAATTCTAGTAATGAATAATATTTCTTTTATTACAATTAATATATATATAAATATAGATAACTTCAATAGAAATATTCTAAATTTCAATTATAATAATAGCTAAAACATATACTCTAAAATAAGTAAACAAATGTGGACATAAAATAATATTATACTCCATAGGATGATAATGAATGTTGAATAATATGTACATGATAGTCATTAAAATTATGAAAAAAAAAATATATGTATAGACAAGGTTTATAAGGGAAATATATTAATGATCTTATGAAGAAGTGTATATTTAAAAGGGGTAATATGACTACTACAATTGGATCCTTGGAATCTGACTGTGGGGATATGACCATTGTAATAGTAATGTAATAATAATTCATGAATGTGTATTATAAGATGAATAAAATAATTTTTTAATAATATAAATAATAAATAATGAAATTTATATTGATAAATGAATATTAATAAAATTACACACATATGAATTATACAAAAAGATTTACTAAAAGAAAGAGTTTTTAAATTTTTAACAACAAACATATGATTTTGAAATATGAAAAAACTTTTATTTGGAAACTATATTTCTAAAATAAACAAAATTATTTTCAAAAAAATTAACCAATATTTGAAACTATCATGGTTTAATTATCTAATAGTAAATTTTATAGTTTTTTATAAAGAAATTCAACGTTTCACCTTGTAGTTAAATATAACAAGCACAAATGTTTTGTATTATAACATAATTATTGTTTATAAAGAATTAAATAATTAATATATAAGAATCCGCAACCAAAAGTAACTTATTTTATTAATATAATAAATTTAAATTAATTAAAACGATATTCTAAACCATTAAATGACATTCTAATTTATAAAATGGAAATTATGGTTCTAAAAATAATATTTTATGGAAATAATATATTCCCATGTATATAGAAATTTATAATAATGGATTTCAATTCCCAAAATCAAATATGTTAAAAAGAAAGACTTAAATTTCAAAAATATAAATTCAAAACTATTATTGAGAAAACGGTTTTTTATTTTCCACAACTTATATTTCCAAGTTTAATGTTTAAAAATTAATAAACCATCCTACCAAATTTTTAACAAATAACCACCCATTCCTAGGAACTCAAAATCCATTTGACATGATTTTCCCCCATTTATATCTCAAGAATCCCTATATGTAGTTTCAATGGATCTATGTTTCCAATATCACTCATTATAATGTTACTATTCAAGGAAATATTCCTTAAACACTTCCCTTTTTTTAGTTGTGTTATAACTACCAATTCCTTTTGATTTTAAAGTTAAATATTATTATACACCATATATATAAATTCCTTATTATATTATCAATGAGATATTGCAGTTACATATCATTATACTTCATTTTTAATCCTTCAATAATTCTAAAACATTTCTATTCGCATAAAACAATCCCAAATTTGGATAAATAAAAGTGTGTGTGTTGTTTTCGTAGAAATGAAATACCTGTCTAAAAATAAATAAGTGGGAATGGATCAGGAATAAATTCACTTTTGGGTAATAATAATAAAAAGGCTAGTTTGGTATTTACTTGATCTTTACTCGGTGGAAAAAAATTGGTCCTTACAGCACACCCAGTTTGAAACTCCGTTGGATATATTATGGATGATTCATATGATCTTTACCAACTATAATGATGGAATTGATTATATTTTTATAGGGATTTATCCCTTATTGTTTGGTCTCCCACCTTTTTTAATAAATTCTATCTACTTATATAAGTCATTGATAATTCTAATTTGTATAAATTACAAGATAATTATAAATACATATTCTTCACATAATATGGTTTTTTATTTGAACATTTGGAATCCCTAGTTACTACACACAGGTTAAGAGAATTGAAATTTATGTCCTTATTAACTAAAGAACTAGGGAAATATAATGTCCCTACTATATTATCCTCTCCTCTAAATGGTTCTGGGTCCCACAACAGATGCCGATGGGGCGGGTATTTTATAAAATTTCATCGATGGGTTGATGGAACTTGTCGACGCCGACGATCCGAGACCCAGTATGGTCTGAGGATCTCAGTTAAATTTTAAAGAGGACAAAAATAAAATAAAAACATAACAGATTCAAATATGAAGCCGTGGTCGACTGTAACTAGTTGATGGAGACTGTCTCTTGAAGGATCCATAGCAGGATCCCTATAGATCATCCACACATTCTTCTAGAATAAACTGAAACGTCGATCATTGAATTCTGTGTGCTAGCGCGGAGATCTGATGATGTCTTCGACGTCCCGATGATCACCACATCAAGATCCCTTAAATACTTTAGGAAGAACATTATCCATGATCTTGGATCAGATGCTTCTCTATATAAGTAGCAGGTGGAGAGAGAGGCTATCATTATTCATTCGGTGGAATGAATGAATAGTTTAAATGTAGAAAGATCCTCACCTCTATTTATAGTGTTGTTGAAAAATACCCGATTGGGTTCCCCGACCCCCTTTTATTTTAACTTCCACTAAATAAATAATTTTGACGAACTAAACTGCATCAATATATATTATTTTTATCACAGAAATGAAATATATATACAATATATTACCTGAAAAAATCTATCCATTTAACTCGACTTACTATCCTACTTAATATTAACCGAACCTCGAATATTAAAATAATATTCATTCGATTAATATTTTCCAGTATTTACTAAACATGTAAATACATTAAATAAATTCAATCCAAATTATTCACAACATGAATAATAATGAATTTATTTAATTCTTTTGTGATCGATTACTTGATCAATGCTCAAACCCCATGGTGGGGCCCACCATGCTCAATATACCTTTTCAGCTAAATAGGTAGGATTCTTAAATATGATATCTTGTGTGACCCTGTAGGACCTTATCTCAGCAGTAGTGAATAAAATACACAAACCATGAGAGGAGTCTAGCAACCCGTCATAGCCCTTAAATAGATAAGTATTTTCAAAGAAATGACAATCAACCTACGAACACTGACTATGTATTGTAATCTATTTTTCATTAAATATCTCACAATGTAGGACACACACTTTTCTCATCACCCTTTTATTTCTTATTATTTGTTGATATTTCTGAATGTATTTTACTTTCAACGTCATTGGAGAAAGAATTATAAAGGCAGAACCATCCAGATCAACCATGCTTGAGATATATAACTTTCAAAACATGGAAGAAACAAATCCTTTCTTGACCATTCAACCAGTTTCATACCATCAACGACAAAACCAACCAACGCTTCGTCGACATGATTTTAATACCATGGTTTTTTACTTGAGTCAATGTACACAATTAAATGATACTCATTGTTAATGGTCTATAGTCAAGAGACCAATACACAATTCTGTAGATAGGAATGGTGAATGACACCGAAAAAACGAGGTGTTCCTATTGCCGGGTTTATCCTCATGATCTCACTACTATATATCACCAAGTGGGAAATTCATGAGAAGAATTCTCAATGATTATGATCCCCTAGAACATGATAGTCAAACATGTACTGTGTCCTGTCAGTAAGATGTATCTAGACCATATAACATATATTTAAGATTAGTGTCACTGTATCTAGTGGATCTCATCATATCCTAGGATATTCTATTACCTCTTTCCACAACAATTAATCTATATATATTACCATTATATAGTGGATGAATAAATATCTACACTATAATGGTAATAATTCATCATCTACAAGTAATCGTACACTTGATTTGGTAATAAAAAGTATATCATAGTTTGGTCTATGGCACCCACTATTTCAACACTTCCACTTGAACTAGACCCAAATTTCTATCAAAACATGTTAGCTACTCACATGATAATAATCAAGCTTATGTTGATTAATTGATTTAATTTTTGGGCCTACCATATTTTCACCGTGTGGCATATCTTCTATATGCGACCACATCTCCTTCAGTTAAAATTCTCAAGATAAGGTATCCCTGAGTATATCACTTTTTTCCATTGTCATAAATTTACAACTTGGATAGTAAGAATATCATAATTTACATTATGGTAATACTTTTCTCACTAGGTACAATTCTAATAATTGGGACAAACACATTGCATTTGATAACTGATTCTTAGTTGTCTTAGAAGCTGCAACGTTCTTGGTATTTATAGAGATGGATACCATTGGATTTTATGATCTTGACGCTATCATCACCTTTACGTAAATGCGATACTATATCAAATTGATCTAAGGAATAGTAATTTTTGTCTCACAACAAATAGTATTCATTCTTCTCCACATACCAGGTATAGATGATTTGTACTCGTTGAAGTATAAGATGATTGTTCTGACTGCATCACTTGTAGTGCTCCTGGAAACTATTGATATCTGCCTATAACAAATTATATACCATCTGTATAAATTTTGGTACATATTATGGAATATATTATTGGTCCATTTTAGGATTGTATGGAACTCAACTCACAACTTTAATCTCTTCCCATGTTACGAACATGTCCATCTATAGAGATTATGACATGTAACACTGACAATAATTCTTAACTTGAATTGTTCCCACTTGTATTCATTCAATAGAATGTCACTTTATGTACGATTGAAAAGGTCCAAGGAACTGTTAGATCTACTTCGATAGATCTGGTTCCCCAGAACATATCATGCTATTTTTCGTCAATCACTGAATAATATCTTTTATCCTAGTCTTATCTAACTATAAGACTAAAACTTGTTTTCCATATGATATACATATTTCTCTTGAAAAACTTTGTATCTCCAACTAACCATTATTATACACAAGGAAAAGATTCATTATAAATGAATTATCTAAGATCTTTTTTCTAACATTAATACATAACTAGATTTTAGTAACTTTAAACCTTCATTGGCATTTGATGGTGTCATTATCCCTTTCTTGTTGGGTCTTTATAGAAACCTTCCGCAAAATATGATCTTGACATCAAATGACCTATAGAATGATCTTAGAAGTTTAGCTATAATGAGTAAAATTTTAATAGATTTAGGAATACCGACATGGTATAAACAATAGAGACTTATTGGTACCAAGCTTGTACCATCCATGTATCAAATCACTTGAATACCCATTTTTGAAGTCAATTTATAACCACCATTGCAATTTGATACATGTAATCCATTATTGAATTTTAATTCATCTTGTCTATCTTAGATAATCGACATATACTTATTACTTGTATGATTCATTATTCTTAATGGATAATTTATCACCGGCTGCGGTGCATATAAAACCATCACCATGGATTTATTTTTTCTATTTAGTACGTGTCACTAGAACATGCATCTTCCACAAGGACTTGTGAAACATGTTCCTATGTGAACCAATTGTCCATCTCATGCATTGACTAAGTCCAAGTCAATTTATCTCCCACTATCTCTAACAGAGATGTGTACCCTTATATAGAAATGTAGTCTATCACTTGGCCACATCTTTTCTATCTTAGTGATTTATGTAATATCCAAGGAAACATTTGGGATGTTTACCTTAGATTTACAATGTGTTTAACTTAATACATTTTTTAATATCTTAACAAACTCTTTGCATCCTAACACATGATTTGTGATATAATGGATTTCCATCATACTATTACTTGTATGGTATCCATTTATAATTTATTAGTTAGCACATTGGTTATGTTATTTCTCCATTATTTTTAAAGCACATAATGGAATATAATGGAAGTTTCTGCAATATGCACCATTGATAATCTATACATCATAACTTTAATGTATAAAATGTGAGTTTAGGAATTTCTCTAAACTAAATTTTGTTAATAAATGTTAATATGTAAGACTCATCATCGATCCCCCTTATGAATATCAATATCACAATGTTGATAAGGTAACATGCATTTAGTAATTACTCTACGCTACATTATCATGATCAATGAATCTTTGGTCAAGATATTCTCTAGAATGCCAATCTGAAGAAACTCATATCTTGTGACCATGCACATAATTCCTTTTATAATTACATAATTTCGTAAAGTAATATTATGAAGTATCTTTACCTCTATCTTCCCTTTGGAATAGTTCATGCTTACTTTTCGAACTAACCCACAAATCTTTGTGGCATACCTTTATTTTTAATGTTTTATTTTTCTAAACTAAAGGAGTCAGTAATAACACTTGTGTTTAGCTGTGAAGTGCCTTAATACCATAATAGGTATATTATTAACCTCCAATTTTAGTTTTACATTAAAAATAATCATCTTTCAAAAACAAAAAAAGTCTTACACATTTATATTCATCATGTATGCCCTATGATTCAAGTATGTCTGAAAACTTTATAGCGTATGTCACACCACATACAACGATCATTCAAAAATTTGGAATAATGTCCCATTATGATCAAAAAGGAAATGTGAGATAAATTTTTTGGTTATACTCAGCAACTTGGGCATCTAAAACCTCTCACATGGATATTATAAGTTTTGTGTTTCTCACCACTGACTTAGGAATCACCCTTTTCTTAGTTTCATGGAGAATACACCTTACTTATTATAAATATTCTATATTTACTTTGAAACTGTATTTAAATTTACATATGTTATTGTAAGTATGTTAGAAAAGTTAATATATATTGATTAATATCCTCGAACGAGAAGCGGGTACTTGCTTTTGTATTTTAGTTCATTACGTTATAAACATCCATAAATTTATTTCAATATGTGAAGAAAATAACCTCATTTTAAATAAAAACTCTTTTTTTAATGACATGAAAAAGGTGACTTTGGAAAAACTTTTTATTGTCCTTTTCAACTTTTATTTCAATATATTCTCCATATGAACAAAATGTTGGCTATCATTAATATTATTATCACTTAGAGAATGTTACTTTCAAGGTAATGAAGTGCTTAACCTATACCATTAATTTCTCTCCCTAAACGAAACTAGATTAATTGGGTGTAAAAGGTATAATAATGGGATTCCATGAAAGACTATGAACAGTCTTTCACTTTACACAAATTGAGTGTAATCATCAAATTCAAATCTTGCTTAGTTTTCTCCTTGGAATCTTTTTGAAGATGAGACTACATGTAACACCATATATGTCAGGATGTAGAGACCACAAATAATATCATATGATAATAATAAAATTACGAAGAAACCATCATATTCTTGATTCATGAGTGCCCTATAACAAATTTTACACTCTCAATTCATGAGGTGGCTCAACAAGTTTGGACATTAACACCTTGAATTCCCGATATAGTAATATTACGTGCATGGGTCTAAACTATATTTGGAATTCATGTTAGTTTGGACATAAACCTTGTCCAATATTTATCGTAGTTTTATTATGGTATTATTTTCCATTATCTACAAATAAACTTTATTATATTACTACTTTTATGTTGATGATCGAATGTGACATTACCAATTAATTTAATCATTAAATGTCTCCAACTAATTTACCAATTCTAGGAACCCTCTAAACTAGAATCAGAGTATTCTATCATTTGAGTATTCTAGTGGAAAGGATTTGTGAACTTCCCTCATAGTCTACAAGCTATGGCTATGACACTAATCATAGGGTTCAAACTAGGCATTGGGCTGGCCAATCACATTAACCCACAGTTCCTTGATCTCTTGAGTGAAGTCCCAACTTCTAAAATAATAATATGATTAACTAAATGATTGCCTATAAAATTAAAATAAGCTAGATATAGCTATTTATTTTCTGCAATTTTAGTTAAGTCAACCCACAACCAAAATAATAACTGCCCACTAGAAAGAGGCACCCTTAGATATGGCATAACAGGCACCCCAAACACCCTGTTTTGTTCAAACTTGATTGATGGACACCCGTAATGACTTAATATTATTTTGAGGGTTTTGTGTTTTTCTCCTGATGAATGTAATCCATTTAAGTTAATGCTGTTCATCTATGTTGTCACGCACTTAACTAATCATTAATAAGAAAAAAATACGATGCTTATTTATGGATTTTATTATCCATTATTTAATGTAGTTCTCCCATTGTTAATAAGTGCATAAAATAATAAATAAATGTCTAATGTTAAAATACTACCCAACTAGTCTTGAGAATCTAAACGACATAGAAGAATCATACCTGAGTCAAAGCATGACTCTTGATGCAGCTCACCCTATCATGTGTGTCTGCTTGTAATATGAAGTACTGCCTCATCATGGGGGGGGGTCTACGTTACGTATTGGAGTACCGCCTCATCTTGGTGGGATCCATGTGTCGTCTTTCATCATCTTGATCAATTTAAACCTTCTCATCGTGGCCGAGCCAACATCATTGACCATCTTTGTCTAAAGTACCAAGATACTCACACATAGGTGAGGGGGACCAAGGGTATAAATGTACATCTTAAAAATTGGATGTGCATGCCCTTATACATTATAACTAAAAATAAAGACGATGCACCTACCTTCTATTTAATTAATTATAGACATTGCACACAGTTAAAGATAAATAATTAAATAAATGAAACAAACACGAGTCGATTCTCAAGAACAAAATTTGGGTTAATGATACACGACAAAACTAAAATGCATCAAATAATTAATAGGGGTATAAATTAAATTAAATGAATTTTTAAATTCAAATTATTTAATTAATTATCAATCCTTTAATTAATTTAATTTGATTACAAAATTAAATTAATTTATATCCTAGGTATTAAAATAAATAACCAAAATTAATTATAATTAATACAATAGTGATAACAAAAACAATTAATAAAATTAATTATTTTTTATTAATTAAAATTGGCTGGTCCCCGAAACAACACATTCTGGCCTTTGGGCTTCGGGCCAAACCTGTGTTGGGTTATTCGAGGCTGTATAGGGCCAAAATGGGCCAGATCGATCCATCCAACCCCATTTTAATTTAGGCAGATCCGCCCGGACCATTTCTTGGCCAATTTTTTCCAACAAAAAATAACTTGAAGGCAAAAGGGGTGCCTCTTTGGTTTAGATTGGAGGTGATAATGCCCGAGTTACGACAACTGGCATGCCTTGGGAAGTCAGAGTTGGGTCACGTAACTACTTAGAAAACCTGGAACAACAGTGAGGCATGCGACCTTGGCTAGTTTGGTAGAGGGATGTGGAGTGGTACCGTGAGGTGGGGTGTGCAGGCTACTGTCGGGACAGATCCGGCTGGGTAGTACCATGGGTGTACAGTAGATTGGGAGTTTATTGGGTGTCTGTGAAAGAGAGGGATCTGGAGGTGTGGTTTTACAAATGAGGATGCCTCATCATGGTTCGAGAGGGACGACGAGACCATGTGATGACGATGTGAGCTGAGCGGTGTCTGAGGAATGGGATGACAGCCGACATTGAGCGGCGAGGCTGGGCAGTGTGCAGGGTGCAGTGGCCGGTGGCCACGTTGGGCTGTTCTAGGGGTGTGCTGAAGAAGGGGAAGGGGACCACCCGGTGGGTCCCTATTGAGGTGTGGAGGGAAGTAGTTTCGGTGCTGCTGATACATGATGAGGGTACATGAGGGGACAACCAGGTGTGGACTAGGAGGCGGGTCACATGCGGCGAACTTGCTGCATTCCAAGGAAGGAGACCCCAAGGTCTACCTGAAACCCCCCACTTTTAATTTTTTTAAACAACTACCATTTTTACTAATTTATTTATTTCCTTTAATTTTTTTAAGGTCTCATCCTTTAAACAACTTGCACCCCTTTTATTTTTTTTAAATCACGTGTGGACTTCCACAAATTTAAGTCAAGTATTACCCTTTTATTTTCAAAAGGCTACATTTAATTTTAATATAATAATAATAAATTTATTATAATAAAATAATTATTTATTATTATATTATTATAATAATAAAATTAATATTATTATAATGATAAAACTATTAGGAAAATTAGAAAAGTTGTAAAATTTATAATTTTCATATAATTTTAATTATTTACAATGAACTAATCTAAAACATGACCAGTTCTTTGAAATGAATAAAAATTAATATCTGTGATCAAACCACACATTCAAACCAATCCGAATATTTAAAAGTGCCATAACATGGAAATTTGAGAATGGATCGATGTGTGGTACGAACAGATGAAACCATTTTTAACCCTCTACTTAATTGTAATGAAAATTTAATTTTCAAGGTTCATATAACCTACGAGATCCCTATAATACCACTTAAAGGTTTTGGTGACCGCAGCAAAAGCTGGTGGGCCCAGTATTTTAAAAATTTTCATCGACAGTTCGATAGAACTTGCCGACGCCAACGATCTGAACCCCAGTAGGCTTAGAGGATCTCGTGTAAATTATTAAGAGAAAAAAAATAAAATGAACATATACCCATTTCATATCTGAAGCTGTTGTAGACTACAACTAGTTGATGTCAATCGTCACATGAAGGATCCATAGAAGGATCCCTCTATATCATTCAAACATGCTTCTAGAATCCACTGGGACATTGATTGTTGAATTCCGAGTGCTAGCACAGCGATCCGAGGATGTCTTCAACATCCCAACGAACACTACATCGAGATACCTTCAATGTGTGAGAATGATATTGACCCATGATCTTGGATCAACTGCTTCTCTATCAAGGTAGTGGGAGGAGAGAGACACTCTCATTATTCATTCCATGGAATTAATGAATAGTTGAAATGGAGAGAGAGCCTCAACTCTATTTATACTGTTATTGAAAAATAACAAGTTCGGTTCTCTGACCCCCACTAAATAAATAATTTTGATGAACATAACTACGTCAATAATTAGTAAATTATCACAAACTTGAAATATGTATAAAATATATTATTTGTTAAAAACTGATCAATTTAACTCAACTTGTTATCCAGCTTAATATTAAACGAACTTTGATTATTAAAATAATATTTTTTTGATTAATATTTCCCATATTTACTAAACTGGTAAATACATTAAATAAATTCAATCCCAATTATTCATAACATAAAATAATAATTAATTTATTTTATTATTTTTTGATTGACAACTTGAACAGCGCTCAGACACTGTGGAGGGTCCTACCATGCCCAATATACCTATTCAACTGAATAAGGAATATTTTTGAGTACACTATTGTGTATGACCCTATAAGCTCTTATCATAATAGTAGAGAATAAAATCCACAGACCATGAGTAGAGTCTATTAACCCATCATGTCCCTTAAAGTGATATGGATTGTTATAGCAACTCCACCCAACCTACGAACACTGACTGTATACTATAATATCTTTTTCATTAAATATATCACGAAGCAAGATGCACAATTGTTTCATCACCCTTTTCTTGCATTATTATTTGTTGATATTTTGGGATGGATTTTCCTTTCAACTAATTTGGACAAAGACTTATTAATGCAGCACTATAATGATCAACTAGGATTGATATATACAACTTCTTAAACATGGAAGCGAAAAATAATTTTTTGACCATTGAACCAATGCCATACCATTACCAAAACACCCAACACAAGCTACCTCACCATGATTTCAATACCATAGTTTTTGCTGGCATCAAAGTATGCAATAAAATGATATACATTGGTAATGGTCTCAAGTCAGAAGACCAATACACATGTACGTAGATAGGAATGAGCAGTGACACCCAAAACATGTGGTGTTTCTAGTGGAAGGTTTGTCCTCATGATCTCACTACTAGAGATCTCCAAGTTTAAACTTCATGAGAAGTTGTATCAATTCTTATGAGCCCCCAACACCTGATAGTCAAAAATCTACTATGTCTAGTTAGTAAGATGTATCGAGAGCATAAAGCATATATTTATGGTTAATGTCATAGTATTAATAGGTTCTCATCATATCATGGGATCTTTTATAACCACTCAACATGAAAATTATTCCATAGAAAATACCATTATATAGTGGATGCAGAGATATATCCACTATAATGGTAATAATAAACCATGTATAACTAATTGTACACATGATTTGGTAATCAGAAGTATGACACAGTTGGGTATAGAGAACACACTATTTCAATATCCTCTATATGGGAATATCTTATCGGAAAAGGTTTTATAAAAAATGATATAATGTTTTTTTATATTTTTCATTTTGACATATATAGACCATGAACATTTATTATGTGATAGTCTAAAATGTAATTTTTTGGGATGGGTGAATCCTATAATTATATATCCCCTTAGAACATATGTACGTATCCTGAGAAAAATATGATAGGGTAATAGAGTCATCCTTACCCATAATATAAGATATAATGGCACAAGGCCTCATCAGTATGTTTATTATATCCAACATTACGCATTCATGTACTTTTAATAATTATGTGATAATGTTATCAATTTTTATCCTTTACATTCATAGATTATGTTATGAGGAATCATTTGTTTATATTTTTATATTATATTGATAATTAAACACAAGATTATAGTGTACACCATTCCTAATTGAGAATCTGATCCCACCCATTAAACAGTTTTCCATCAGATAATAATTTGGAATACTATGTATAATAACCACTATGTATATCACAAAAATAATAATGAATTCCCCAAAATGTTTTAATTTTTCTTATTTTATGAAAATGTTTATGAATCCATTCTATTTATAACTATTAAAACCTGACCTTATGAATGTAATCCAATGTATTATAATTATAATTTAATAAATAACCCACCAAAACTATGAAACTAAGGTTGAGAAAGTAAATATTCTATCATATAATGGTTTGGTAAAAATCATAAGATCTAGATTTTAAAAAATAATGGAAAATATAACATATTATACCTTCAGAAAATTATATTGATTATTATATAATGAATTTATACGAGCCAAAAAATATTTTAGGGAATATATATTGTTGGTCAAAGTGGATACTCAAGAGGGGTGAATTGAGTTCCAATTAAAACTTCTATTAAAAATTGTCTATTTAAAATCCCCCAATTTATAAAACAAGTTAAACTATAGTGAATTTATACAGATTGTAAATGTTCACTTAGCTTCTCATAGATTTATTAGGTCTCAGTTAATTTAACCACAAGATTAAACTATCTTTTTAAACTAACATACTGATTTACAATAAGTGTAAACACTTGCTAATTTAACTATAGAATTAGCTTTAAAATAGTTTTGTATTTCAAAGTAATAGCAAGGGAATAAATAAGATATATGTAGTATACTATAAACTTAAACTAAACATGCACAACAAATATAACAAGAGGTTTAGTCTCAAGATGAGACTTAGTCCTCTCAAATTTATATAAATTTGATCTACACCCTGGATCGGGGTTAACAACAGTTTTCAAAACTGTCCAGGCCACGCATGGACCTCTTCCACTGTTCTTCGTGAGAAATAAAACAAGGACCAGGCCACACAAGGACCTATTCCACATTTGACGTGGGTAAACAAGAGATAAGAGATTTTTTGTGAGGATTTTGATATCCTCCAGTTCAGTGTAGGAGACAGTGTGTGTATAAGAAATATAGAGTACACCACACTCCTAGAAAGTTAATAAATAAATCACTTAGAGAGAGAAGATAAGAGTTTAGAAAGCTCTAGTGATTATCAATGTAGCTCTGGACTCTTTGGATTCAGCAGGAATTCTTATGAGTCCTTCTCTGGTTTTTCTAATGAAAAGAAGAGTGTCGTAGTCAGCTTGTATTCTTCAGGAATGAAAAAGATATCTTGATTCGTCCTGTGTTCTTCAGTGGTGTTGGATTACCTTCATGAGAATTCTTTTGAAAGTCTGGAAATCTCTTTCTTGATCAGGATTGTTCTTCTTGTAGTGCTCTCGGTGCATGTATGTTCTTATCGTTGTATATTATCACTTGTTCACCGCTTTACAGCTTGTACGTGTACTGCATCTCAATGTTCCTTATATTCGGCACGTTCTGGCAGTAGGAATGATTCCATTTTCATAGGTACGAGATACGGTTTCCTGACATGCCAACAACTATCATTAAATAACATTAATTGCATTAAAAACATCAAATATGACCGTTAGTATTATTTAAATAACATTAACAAAAAGTTAAGGAATGGTGTCACAGTGATTATGTAAATGGTGTCTTCTTCACGGTATGAGCTTCACAGTATGAGCTTCACGGTATGAGCTTGTCACGGTGTCTGGATCACATTTTTTCCTTCACGGTGTCTAGGTCATAGTGATTCCTTCACGGTGTGTCTGGGTCATGGTGACTCCTTCACGGTGAGTGGGTCACGATGAGTCCTTCACGGTGAGTGGGCCACGATGAGTCCTTCACGGTGAGTCCTTCACGGTGAGCCCATACTTAGAGAAATATCTATATATGGACTTAGACATAATATGCAGAATATGGATTAATTTTAACCATTAGAGAGTAAGAGAACATAAATCATAAACATAAAGGCTTGATAATATATGAGAGATTTGTGATCATGCATGAGACTTGTAAATAATAAAGAGAGTAATTAACATCCATAAGATTTGTTATCATTAAACCATGATGTGTAGTTATTATTGAGATTGAAGACCATTATCAAGATGTGCAATGAAGATTAAGATTAATTAATAGTAAAAGGATTTGTGATCCTTAAAACATGATTAACACATGAGGAGTCCCACAATCTCCCCCTTTTTTATGATCACAAATCAAATATAGGCAGAATATAAATGAAATGTAACATTAAATATACTAGCATAGCAAAAAAACATTATAGAACTGACACTTGTAAGTTTTCTCCCCCATTTATACTTGTAGAGATTTCTCCCCCTTTTGGGATTATAAAAAAGTAGAGAAAATGAAATGAAACTCAGCAGTTTTTATTAAACAAAGGGTTCAGAATACAACATACAGGAGAAGTAAAAATAGTAAACATGAAATGACATCCCATAAAAAAGAAAACAGTCTCTAGACTCTTTAGGGATCCATATTTTTATTGACTTTATCAGCATCAGGAGCTGGTTCTGAAGTTGAAGAAGGAATGGATGCAGTAGACAAAGAGGTTAAGGGTAGACCTTCAAAAATAGATGGAGCCAAAGTGGGATTTGAAGAATATATAGGCTTAGTTTGGTCAAGAATGACTAGACGGATCTGAGAAAGAGCTTGGCTGACTGACATGGCAGTTGAGGCTAAGTCAGGTAGACCAGGTCTAAGGGGTGCAACAGCTGGAGAAACTATAGCAGTACTTTGCACATGAAGACACGACTTCAAATGATTGATGAAATCAGTAATGATTTCACCACCATATTGCATAACCTTTTCAAAATCATCCTTATTTTGCATAAACTTGTCCTAAAATCTAGTGAACTCTGTAAGTTTCTAAACTGGAGTTTTAAAAGCTTTAGTCACTGGAGGGATTCTCAAATTTTCAACAAGATATCTAAAGTGATCTATCATATCACTTTTAGAGAAAATCTAGGAGAGATAAAGATCTATTTTCGTGGTGATCTCTTGTTGAGCATCATTGTCTATCTTAGAATGAATACTAACCAAGTCTAATGCTCTATCACTGTTTTAACCACTTCTTTCAATGAAGATAGATCCAAGCCACTGAAGGCACTCTAAATTTCTTCCTTGATTATGGATCTCAGCATAGAATCATCCAAAAAGATGTGGAGGTCTGACCAGAAGCAGGTGAGGACTTGACAGCTTCGGTTAGATCTTTGATCTATTTCAACACTTTTTGCAGGCATCCAGTGTATTCATCTGTAAGCTTATTAAGAGTTTCTACAAGCTCTCTCATAGATTCCATCATCTTGGTGTGTCTTTTTGAAATATTTTCATCAAAAGAAAGAAGGTATAGATGATCTTCAGACACAATTTACCTAGCAAGGGGGGAATCAGATGGCTCAAAAGAAGTAGAAACCGGAGCAGGAGTAGAAATAGGAGTAGGTTCTGATCTCAAGGATAACTCATTCTGAAAACTTGCTATCATATTTTTTAGATTTTCAACATCAGCACTTAGAAACTAATTCTCAACTCTGACTTCTTGAATTTCTCAGATCATCCTTGGTTGAATATGCAAGACAATATTTTCCAAGATAATTGATGCATCTTCTTGACTTAACTGAGTTACTGGACGAGGTTGAGTGGAGACAATTTTCTCAACTCCAGCTAACAAAGTTTCTCCAAAAACTTTCAGATCATCTTTGGTCACAAAGGAGTGATGCTCGGGTAAGGGTGAAGGTAAAGGTAGTGGATCATATTCTGTTTGAGATTTAGAGTCATCTTCAAGCTCAGATTCTGATTTGGATTGAGGATAGAGGTCTGGTTCTGGTTCTAGATGAGCTACAGATCTCAGCTGAAACAGAGAAGAAAGATCCATTCCAGTTGTAGAAACATTCTCTGACTCATTCAAATCATAAAATCATGGGAAAATAAACCGCGTGTGCACAGAGTATGAGACAGTAGGTCGAGAAGCTTCATCAGATCCAGCTTCAGAAATCTCAAGATTTTGAAGTTCCTCCCCCTCAAATTGTGCTTCCCTTTCAGATTATTGAGGCTCAAGAACATGGGAAAGATCCACAGGATCATCCCTAATCTCTTCAGAAAATTCTTGCCTTGCCAGCTGAAAGGCAATTTCCATCCTCTCTTCAGTAGAGGGAATTATCTCAGGAACAGATTGTTCCACTGGTTGAACTTCCAGACTTGCTTCTCTTTCAACAAAAAGATCATCTTCAACAGGATCTTCCTCTAAGGTTACTTGCAGTTCTGAATCAGGAAAAACCAACTTCCTTATAGCATTAGGCTGAGCTTCTGGATTTACATCCACACTGGAAGCAGGAGCTTACTCTTCTGTCAAACTAATACCAACTTCCCCTTCTTGCGGTATTTCAGTAGGGATAACAGCAGGGAAAAAGTCCTTTCTTTTTCAACAAGAGTTGTTTCCATTTGTGGTATTTCAACTTCTTCTCTTTGAGATGCTTCAAAATTTACTTCCTCTTATTCTTCTTCTTCTGAATACTCAGCCACTTCATCTGGTTGCAAACCAGGATCAGATCGATTTTTAGGCCTTCTTGGATAGTCAACAGGATTAAACTTTTTGTACAATTGATCATTGTCCTCAACCCACTTCTTCTTCCATGGATTCTAGCTAATATTCATCCTTCTGATGATAGGCATGGATAGGCAGAAATCAAGGTCCTCTAAATTTTATTCATTCGGTCCAACCATCGCTTTTTCAACTAACATAGCTGAAATCATCCTTGAGTAAAACAGGGAGGTGTATTTGGAAGTGAATTTGATCAGCTCACAGATATGGTTGATAAAATACTTTCACAGGATGATCTTATGGCCATTCTTCAACATATGAATCAGGAACACATCCTGATACTTCATCATAGCAAAATCTCCTTTTCTGGGGCTAATCAAATTCTGAACAAACTTGAACAGAAGTCTAGTCTCCCCATCTAATTCAGCATCTATGGACCTTCTCTTGGTTCCATTTCCAGTTAGGGTTTCCAAAGAAGTATTCAGGTCAAAGATGTCAGTTGTTGGAGGAGGGTATCTCTAGTAATCCTCACAAACTCCTTCATGTGGAATCCCTAGGGATACAGCCCACAACCTCGAATAGAAAGGGAACTTTTGACCATTTATCCATCTTGTCACCATAAAGCTTTCTCCAAACTCAAAATAAAACATTACATACTGATAAAATTGAGATACCAATCTCAGGTAGATCGGTTTATTCTATCCAGTGAACCATCCAAGCCATCCTTGATCTCTTAAAACTTTCAAAACAAAATATCTTCTAGACAACAACCACTCTGCACAAACCTCTTTTTCAGTTACAACTGTAAGGCTTACCAGGTTTGGGTTTAGAGGTCCTTCAGGAGCTATCCTCGGTATCCTCTTTTGTTTCATAAGGCGGTGCTTCTCAGACGAGGTTGAAGAAGGACACTTCATCCTTGACATCCACTAAAGGTTAGGGTGAGAGGGAAGAGCAGGTTCAGGAGAGAGTTTAGGTAAGGAATCGAATGAAATCCTTAAGTTTTAACATTTGGGAATGTCAAATGTCATAAAAACAAAAACGTGGGAAATAAAATAGCGGTGAAATAAAAAATTACGTGATACGGTTTAAAATAAGAATAATAATAAAAATCTTCATGGTGAGACGGTGAGCAGGCGTTACGGTGTGATGAAAACTAGTCATCATGGTGAGAAAGTTGATAGTCGTCACAGTGAGACATGGAGCATTCTGTACAGTCACGATGAGATAGTAAGTTGACAGACTGTGATCATAAAGTCTTGACGGTGAGACCATGAACATAAAACAGTAACTTAGAAACAGTGACTATGAAACCGTAAAGTAAAATACAATAAATTATTAATCATTAAGATCAGTATGATATTTACTTATGATTAATCATAACAATATCATGTATGATGTAGTCTAATCTTTCAGAATTTAATGGTTTAGTGAATATATCAGCAAGTTGATATTCAGTACCAATGAATTCCAAAGTGATATCACCTTTTTGATAATGATCACTCAGAAAGTGACGTCTTTCATCAATATGTTTTATCCTAGAATAAGAAACAGGAATCATAGAAATGTTAATAGCACTTGTGTTATCACAATTTATTGGGACATGTCTGAATTGATATCCATAGTCCAGTAATGTGTGTTTCATCCACAAAATTTGTGCACAACAACTTCCAGCAGCTATGTATTCAGCTTCTGCAGTAGATAATGCAACAGAGTTTTGTTTCTTACTACACCATGATACTAGTGACTTGCCTAAAAGGTGACATGTTCCAGAGGTGCTTTTTCTATCTAGCTTACATCTAGCAAAATCAGCATCAGAATAACTAACTAATTCAAATGATTGTCCTTTGGGATAGAACAGTATTAAATTGGGAGTATGCTTGAGGTTTTTGAAAATTCTCTTTACATCATTTAAATGTAACTCTTTATGGTTTTCATGAAAACGAGCACAAATACACACACTAAACATAATATCAGGATGACTAGAAGTTAGGTAGAGTAGGCTTCCAATCATTCCTCTATAAGTGGTTTGATAAACAGATTTACCATCTTCATCAAGATCCATCTTATAGGTGGTACTCATGGGAGTGTCACTACTTTTTGTGCTATCCAATCCCAAACGTTTTAAAAGATCTCTAGTATATTTACATTGAGTTAAAATAATTCCATTATCATTTTGAAAGATTTAAAATCCAAGAAAGAATTTAATTTCACCAATTAAACTCATTTCAAATTCATTTTGCATCATTTTAGAAAAATAAGTACATAATGTAGTTTTTGAGGATCCAAAAATAATATCATCTACATTAATTTGTACAACTAAAATATCTTTAGAAATTCATTTTATAAATAGTGTAGGCTCAGCTATCCCTTTTTTAAAACTTTTAGAAATTAGAAAAGTACTTAACCTTTCATACAAAGCTCTTAGAGCTTGATTTAAACCATATAAAGCTTTTGATAATTTTAAAATATGATTTGAAAATGAGGGTTCTAAAATCCAGGTGGTTGTTCAACAAAAACATCCTCAGCAAGATATCCATTCAAGAATGCACTCTTGACATCCATTTGATATAGTTCAAAATTTAGATGAGCAGCATAAGCAAGTAAAATCCTAATAGCTTCTAATTTGGCTACTGGAGAAAAAGTCTCCTCATAGTCAATACCTTCTTATTGACTATAGCCTTATGCAGCTATCCTAGCTTTATTTCTAACTATGTTTCCAGATTCATCTACATTATTTCTAAACACCCATTTATTGACTATTGTGAAAGTTTCCATAGGTCTTTCAACAAGATTCCAAACTTTATTTCGTTCAAATTGATTGAGTTCTTATTTCATAGCAATTACCCAAAATTCATCATTAATATCATCATCAATGTCTTGAGGTTCAAGCTGTGACAAGAAGGCTTGATGTTCAACCTGATTTATAAGATAAGATCTAGTCTGTGTCCCTATATCAAGATTTCCTACAACAGCATCTAAAGGATTATTCTTTATAATTATAGTTGATCTAGTAAAGGTAGGACTTGAAATTTCAGGTACTTCTCTAGGTTCGGGTTCATTAGGAACAAATTCTGGAATATGTCCGGAACTGGTTGTCTTTATAGCAGGTTCATTAGATTTGTCATTAAGGTCCAGAACAGATAAATCTTATTCATGATTTTCAAGAGAGGTTTTAGGCTCATGTGGATCAGTTTCGTCAAACTTTATGTGAAAATATTCTTCCACACACTTGGTTATATTATTGAAAACACTACAGGCTTAACTAGAAATAGAGTAACCTAGGATAATTCCTTCATCACTCTGGGAAGAAAACTTGTCAAGATTATCTTTGGTATTAAGAATAAAGATTTTGCAACCAAAGACTCTAAAGTAACTAACATTAGGTTTTCTATTGTTCCACAACTCATAAGGGGTCTTCTTAAGAACATGTCGAATTAAGAATATATTGAAGATATAACAAGCTGTATTGAGAGCTTCAACCCCAAAGTAAATAGGCAGGTCATATTCATTAAGAATAGTTCTAGAAATTTCTTACATGGTTATATTTCTTCTTTCTACTACACCATTCCACTGAGGTGTCCTAGGGGAAGAGAAATTGTGACTATAACCATTGTGTGAGCAATTGGATTCAAACTCATGATTCTAAAACTCACAGCCATGATCACTTCTTAGGGTTTTAATCTTAAGTCCACTAAGGTTTTCTACATATTTGGATTATTTGACAAAGTAAGAACAAGCTTCACTTTTTTGAGCTAAGAAGTATACCCAAGTATATCTATAAAAGTCATCTACTTGGACATAGACATAGTGATTCCCATTTAAGATAGAAACTGTAGATGGTCCAAACAAATCCATGTGAACCAACTGGAGAGGTTGAGAAGTTGAAACTTCTTTCTTTGATTTAAAATAAACTTTATGTTGCTTTCGCTTTTGATAGGGATTACAAACATTATCATTTGGAAACTCAAGTTTAGGTAGGTCTCTAACCAAGTTCTTCTAAGTAAGTTTGCTAAGTGAGTGTAAATTGCAGCGTCCTAATCTTCTATTCCATAACCAAGACTCTTTATGAAAATCATTTAAGCAGGTAACATTTTTCTTAGCTAAGGAATTTAAATCAACAGCATAGACATTTTCATCTCTTAGAGTAGAAAAGACTAAAACGTTTTTAGAATTAAAAACATTACAAGAATCAGTTTCAAATTTCACATTGAAACCATCATCACATAATTGAGAAATACTTAACAGATTATATTTAAGTCCATCAACAAATAGAACATTTGAAATTAATACTGAGTCAGTGTTACCAATATGGCCTAAGCCGATGATCTTTCCTTTATAATTATGACCAAAGGTGACAAGTCCTCCATCCACCTTTATTATACATTTGAAACACGAGTAATACCCAGTCATATGTCTTGAACATCCTCTATCCAGATACCATGACTTCTTGTGGGTACTCTTCAGGTAGGTTTCCTACAAAAAAGATTTCAATAGGAAATGATTTTGGTACCCAAATCTTCTTAGGTCCAAACAGGTAACCCAATAAAACATTAGGTACCCAAATTTGTCTTATAGGTCTCATATAATTTACAGAATCAAAATATTTTTAAAGATATACTCTATTAGTTTTATGACTATGTGACTAACTAGTTGAAGCATACAAATGTCCAGAACTAGAACTTGTAGTATTTTGTCCAGATTTAGGAATAAATCTATTATTTATAATCTATCTTTGTCCTGGTTGGTATCCTATACCAGTAGTATATCTAGGTACAATTTTCTTTACCTAGCATTTGAGTAAAAATATCTTGTCTATTTTTGAACTTTTCTAAATCCTTCCTAAGTTTCTCATTTGATAATTTCAGTTCAGTGATTTCTTTAAGAAACCGAGCATTCTTTTCCATTTCTCTGTCAAGATCAGATTTATATTTAATAGTTAAAGCCTACCGTTTCTTTAAACCTTTGTATTTGTCTTTCAGCTCATTACAGGTTTCCTCCAACATATCACAGTATTCAAACAGTTCAGATTTTGACATATTTTCAGAATCAGAATCATCTCCAGAATAATATGAATTTAAAGAAGGAGTTTCAAATACTACCTCAGAAGTGTTTTTCATAAAACACATGTTTGCCTTACTTCTGTTTTCAGTCTCAGAAGCTTCAAATTCACTGGAGATATCCTTAGAAGCACTCTACGCAGCCTTCATGGATTTCTTATAATTATTATCCTTATACTCATATTTCTTCTTGTATTTTAGATTTGGACAGTATGCTTTTATATGTCGTTTTCTTTTGCATTCATAGCAGGCAACTTCATCAAATTTTTCAGATTTCTTCCAGTCCTTTTTTCAGTGTCCCTTATTTTCATACATTCCTTTGTAATATGATATTATGAAAAATTTCTTCTTCCTATAAAACATCTTAAATCTTCTGGCTATGTGAAGAATTTCTACATCACTGTCAGATGCACTTTCACTTTCCTCACAGCTTGAGCAATCACTTATATTAAGATTCTCCTTATCTTAATTCTTTGAAGTAGTAGTCTTGAAAGACACATATTTTCTTTTAGGTTCATCATCTTCCTCTTTATTCACCTTGAGTTATTCCTTATACATCATGATATTACCAATGAGTTCTTTGACTGGCAGTTTACCAATATCAAAATATTCTCTGATTGAAACAGAAGTGCCCCTCCATCGGTCTGGTAGACATATCAAGATTCACATAATTTGTTCCTTTACTGGAAAAACATTACCAAGTGAATCATTGTATTGAATATCTCATTGAACCTGAGATACATATCAGAAATAGGTTCATCAGTCTTCATCTTAAAATTATCATATTTAATAGTATAAGTATTCAATCACATTTATTTAACATTGGTTGTTCGTTCATGAGAAACACCCAATGTATCCCAATTTCAAAATCAGTTTTCCAAGCAGAAATTCTGTTAAACTCCTCATCTCCTAGAGTACAGTACATGGAATTCATAGCTTCACAATTATTATTGTAAGCTGTCTTTGTAGGTTCATCCGATGTTATTATTTCAGTTTCTGGAATTTTATATTGAGATTCTATAGAAGTCCAGATATCAAAACCCTTGTTTCTAAATGAATTTTCATTTTAAGTTTCTACTGAGCATAGTTTGTACCATTGAAAAATGGTGGTATATTAGTAGCAGCACCTTCAAGTCTATTATCCATGATAACTAGGTTGAGAAATTTTTTTTAAAGAGATAAAAATTTAGAAATAATAGAAATTTTAAGAACTTTAAAATACAACTAAAATCACAGTTGAAAAACAGAGTACTTCAGAAAATATTGTAAACCCTCTGATACCAAATGTTGGTCGGAGTGGATACTCAAGAGGGAGGGTGAATTGAGTTCCAATTAAAACTTCTGTTAAAAATTGTCTATTTAAAATCCCCTAATTTATGAAACAAGTTAAACTGTAGTGAATTTATACAGATTGTAAATGTTCACTTAGCTTCTCAAAGATTGATTAGGTCTTAGTTAATTTAATGACAAGATTAAACTAACTTTTGAAACTAACATACTGATTTACAATAAGTGTAAACACTTTCTAGTTTAACTATAAAAGTATCTTTAAAATAGTTATGTATTTCAAAGTAATAGCAGCGGAATAAATAAGATATATGTAGTATACTATAAACTTAAACTAAAGATGCACAACAGATATAACAAGAGGTTCAGTCTCAAGCCGAGACATAGTCCTCTCAAATTTATATAAATTTCATCCACACCCTGGATCGGTGTTAACAACAGTTTACAAAACATTCCAGGCCATGCAGGGACCTCTACCACTGTTCTTCATGGGAAACAAAACAAAGACCAGGCCACACAAGGACCTCTTCCACAGTTGACGTGGGTAAACAAGAGATAAGAGATTTGGAGTGAGGATTTTGATATCCTCTAGTTCAGTTCTGGAGAAAGTGTGTGTATAATAAATACAGAGTACACCACACTTCTCGAAAGTTAATAAATAAATCACTTAGAGAGAGCAGATAAGATTTTACAAATCTCTAATGATTATTAATGCATCTCTGGAGTCATTGGATTCAGCAGGAATTATTTTGAGTCCTTCTCTGGTTTTTCTGATGAAAAACAGAGTGTCGTAGTCAGCTTGTCTTCTTTAGGAATGAAAAAGATCTCTTGATTCGTCATGTGTTCTTTAGTGGTGTTGGATTGCATTCATGATAATTCTTTTGAATGTCTGGCAATATCTTTCTTGATCAAGATTTTTCTTCTTGTAGTGCTCTCAGTGTATGTAAGTTCTTCTCGTTGTATATTATCACTTGCGCACCGCTTTACTGCTTTCACATGTACTGCATCTCAATATTCCTTATATTATGAACATTCTGGCAGTAGGAGTGATTCCCTTTTCATATGTACGAGATACAGTTTCCTGACATGCCAACAACTATCATTAAATAACATTAATTGCATTAAAAACATCAAATATGTCTGTTAGTATTATTTAAATAATATTGACAAAAAGTTAAGGAATGATGTCACAATGTTTATGTAAACGGATTCTTCTTCACGTAATGAGATTCATAGTATGAGCTTCATGGTATGAGCTTCACGGTATGAGCTTCACGGTACGATCTTGTCACAGTGTCTGGATCACAGTTTGTCCTTCACGGTGTCTGGGTCACGGTGAGTCCTTCACGGTGTCTGGGTCACGGTGAGTCCTTCACGGTGAGTGGGTCACGCTGAGTCCTTCACGGTGAGTGGGTCACGATGAGTCCTTCACAGTGAGTGGATCACATTGATTCCTTCACAGTGAGTCCATACATAGACAAATATCTGTATTTGGACTTAGACAGAATATGCAGAATATGGATTAAGTTTAACCATTAGATAGTAAGAGAACTTGAATCATAAACACAATGGCTTGATAATATATGAGAGATTTGTGATCATGCATGAGACTTGTAAATAATAAAGAGAGTAATTAACATCAATAAAATTTGATATCATTAAACCATGATGTGTAGTTATTATTGAGATTGAAGACCATTATCAAGATGTGCAATGAAGATTGAGATTAATTAACAGTAAAAGGATTTGTGATCATTATAACATGATTAACAAATGAGGAGTCCAACATATATATACATATATATATATATATTGTATTATATATTGGTAGTATATAATATAGGTAACTAATCCATGAAATTAAACAGATATTTGCATGTTCTAGAAGAAACGAAACCCAATCCATCAGTCAAGAAAAATGAAAGGATTATTCGAATGATCAAGATAATGTAGTCATTGTTTGTGATGAAGAAATTATTAAAATCCTAGGGAAATTAAATCAGGTTATAATAATTAACACAGTACTTAGTGAGAAACATGTTTCCACTCAATAAGGATCAACCAACCTAGATCTTAGTATGAGGAGATAAACAAAATTTTTAAGTGGATACAATAATCCGATAGAGGCATGTCAATGGATTATGTACATTGAAATGATAGTTATGGATTTTGGGTGTACTAATAAAGAAAAAATTATCTTTATTTTGTATCATTTAATGATAGGGACAAACAAATGGTGGTCCATAATTTAGAATAATAATATGGTAGTGGAGATAGAATACATGGAGTGAAATATACCTAATGTTATTTTTTGTGAAAAATATTTTTATTAGGAGGAATGCGATAATATTAAAAAAAATGTAAAAATATATGATAAATGAAATAAGAAATGGTTGGTGAGCATGAGGATAAATAAAAAATAATATAATGGAATGTCACAGAGTAAAAATGGATCTAAAAGAGTATGATTAAGTGTTTCTTTAAATATTTGAATCAAATTATTCTAAAATATTTTTGTCCCCCAAAAATTTAATTCATATGAAGAAATTGTGACAAGTTCTGTCAATACTGAGAGGGGTTTTAAAAGTACATTAGTTATAAAGTAAATATTTGGAAGAAGAATATAGATGATCACCATGTGTCAAGAATAAAAGGAAATAGAATGTAAATAAGAGTGGAGTTCCCTATATGTAATATTTATTGGATGAAACACAAAAGGGCCTACATAAAATGGTTAGGTGTAGGTTTTAAATGTAGAGATATAGATAATCAAGATAATGAGTGAAAAGACAAGAGAGAGGAAGTCATTGTACAATGATTCAACTACTGGGTTATGGGGAATTACTTTGATAATTTCTCTAAGCACAAAGGGAATCCTTCCAAGATGAAAGAATCAGATTAGGTCTATGATTTTCAATAACAAAAACTGATTTTGAAGCTCAAAATCATGTCACAAAAGGTACCTAGTTTCTACACTCAATGATTACTAATATATTATTTGATTATATTTATACCTACTCATTTATATCAAGTATATTTTTTATGAATATTCAATCACCTATTAATAAATTATGGAATGAATAATAAGTTATAACATAGAGTTATCCATTTATTGTAATATTGATATATCATGAAATTAAAATTTGAATCCATGGGTATTTTCTAGATACGAATCTAATAATGATACATATTTTGGGTTTTGATGTAATCATGGGGAGGGATTGGATCTTGAATCATAATGTAACAATCTATTATAGGGAGAGTAATGTTTGAAATAAAGAGGCTAGTTTGTAATTACTCATTATTCAATATGAGATTTCATTAACTCAAATATATTTTATACCACTCCTAGTAGAAAAACATAATGAAATCCTTAGGTAACATATAAAACAAATTTAATCTATAATGGGTAAAGAGGCCTTGAAAATAGAATATGGGCCCATTTTCCTTGAGCATATCAATGTAATTCATGATTAATTATGTGTATTTCCACATGACTAAGAATTTGAAATAACTATTGAGAACCTGATGGATAATATATATCTAAGACTCCAAATAGAATGGATCCAATATAGTTGATTCAGTTGAAGAATTAATTTCAATAATTTTTTAAAAATAGTCTCATTCATTCAAGTGTTTCACTATAGGGGGAAACTATTTTATTTTTGAAAAATAAGAAAGGATAAATTAGGATACATATTTATTATAGGTAAATCAGTGGAGTTTATAAAAATAACAGTAACTCATTTCCTCATATTTATGATCTCTTTGATCATATTCAAGTGGATCAATAATTTATAAAGTCTGATCATCGTTCTGATAATCCTCAAGTAAATTTTATGAAGGAGGTTATCCCAATTATGTCATTCAATATGGGGTATGGTCATTATGATTTCCTAGTATTGAATTTTAGGTTAAACAATGATGATTCTATGTTCATGGACATGATTAATAGAGTATTATTGGTCAATATTAATTGGGTTGTGGTTGTATTAATTGATGTGTTATTATACACTATAAGATTTATGAGTAACATGAAGCTCATTTGTTCTTTGTACATGAGGTTCTAAGGGAAAAGGAATTGTAATTATGAATTTATGTTTCAATAATATTACTTTCTTGGATATATTGTATCTAAGGATGGTAAATCCATTAAACCTAAAAAACATTGATGGAATTTTGATGGCCTACCACTAAATTTTAAATACATTGAATTCATGGACCACTAAGATACTATTAATAGTTTTTTGAAGACCTATATATATTATATATTCTTTTAAAAATGTTATCATTTGAGCGGTTCAAATGAAATGGTATCATATTTTTTCCCATTATGATTTTAATTTCTAAATTTTTATGTATGTTTCTGGAATTTTATTTTTTGGGAAGATTTATGGGGTTTTATTGTAGGATTCAAAGAGTTTTAGAATTTTTTTGAGGTTTTTGGTTGGACAATGGTTTTCCAAAAAAATCTGAATCCATAGAAATAAATGTGGAATGATTAAGAATGAATTGGGTGGTACTTGCTTAAGGTTCATGGTTTATCAAACCTTATATCCTCAGATGAAAAAAATGCAAAATATTATATTGTCCAAAATTATGGTTGGAAAGAAATTTCGAAAATGGTGTGACTAAATCATGTATATTCCCATGAGAGGCATAAATCCTCATTAGGATGGAACATTATTATGAAAAACATGATACCAACCCATATTGATGTGGATTAATGATCTAAAAATCCTTTTTAATGGCCATCAAACCACCATTTTTACCCCTTATTAACAATATAATTTAACACCTCAAATATAAAGACTCTACATGCCTTCCCAAATGAAATCCATAACTTCAAAGATCTAGTCATGTTGATCCAACTGTGATGAGTATTGTGAATTATGTTATGTGATCTAGATAATCTCATTCATCAGGTTTCATCTAGGTCTACCATTTTTCTCTTAAGGTGAATCATTGATACAATATACCATTTCTATATCTATGGATAATGAAATAATTTAATGATGAATTCTGTTATCATTGATATAATAGAGGTGGATCATGAGTGAAGATTATACCTATTTGATCAATATAAATTATAGCATTTGTAGTGGATCCCTAAGGTTATTTTGGTGTAAAAATGTATTTGTTGACTTAGAATATTCTTGAATCTTGTTCTAGAACATTTATTTATTTAGCTATTGACTGGTTCTAGGGGTTCTCAGTGATGAACCCACATTGTTTTTGAATTTTTTTGTCAATGATTAATGAAATATAAATATTTCATTGATATAAATATGTTGAATATGTGACTATAGACTTTGGTTAAAGTATCCAAACTTATTAATTATTTTTTTATCTTGGATGAATGGTTGAAGAATAATGTAATTTCTTTAGTATTATTATCTTAATAATCTTATAATTGTAATTACATACTTAGTAGAGGTCATTATTATTCACTATTAAATTGTTAATGTTATTCAAGGACTTTGAGTTTACTTATGATGATTGATGATATATTCTTAATTGCTGAAAAATGTTTTTGATTTTTGGAGAACCATATTTGTTAAAAATATTATGATGTTTATTTAAGGAGTTTCCTTAAAAATTTGGTGCATATGAATATATGGTAAAGTTTGTGATGAAAAAATGGAGGAAGAAAAGACCATATTTATTGATGTTGGAGGCCATCATACTAGTTTTATTAGATAGAGTAGATCAGACTGAGGTAATTAGATCAATGGTTCAAAGTCAAACCACTAGCCTTAGAATAATATATTATAAAATTTGAAAAAGTTTTCATTGGATGGAATTTTTCAAATTCATCTAACATAACCCTTTGGATGAAAAAATTTGTAAAGATCGTTGGTCATATGAAATATTGAGAGACCATTAATGAAATGTTTACAATGGAATTATATGGATGTGAATGGTCTAAGTTGATCATTTGGCTAATGGAATGAAATATTTTACCGATTAAATACATGATAAAATAAAATATATTATGTTTTTAAAAAAAATATCTTTTGATGCTCTTTGATATGTTATTTATTTATCAAACATCACAATTCCATGTCTCTTTGATTCAAGTTGAAATATTGATAAACAATAAATTCCCTAAAATGTGTGTTCAATTAACTTATATCTAAAGGAGAGACATATAAATGGATATGAAATGTTTAAGTCATTAAGATTCTAAAGTCATGGAAAAAATGGAACTATGATTCAAAATAATTGTAAAGTACTAATTGAATTTGAATGAATAAATGTAAAAATTCCCTCAGATGGACTTTTACAATGATTTTTAGGAAAAGAGAATAAGTATTAATGAAAAAATAATTGTTGATAAGGTTTTAGTTTATGAGTGGATGCATAAATTATTTCATAAAAATAGATGGTGTAAATAGAAATGTTTTATTGGATATTATTTATTAGATCTTCAATCACATGTTTAATAAAAAACTAAACATTTAGACTAAACATGTGATGATCGTATAATAAAGAAGTTTCTTATATGAAGTATTTAGATAGAGGGTTTTGAGTGATGTTCTTAAAAATGAATTTTCCATGAAATATCATTACATTTCAGTTACTGAAGTTCCAAAAAAAATTCATTGGAAATAAGTTTTTGAGTGCCATCATTAGATAAAGTCTCAAAAAGTCATCATGTTGATCATTAAAGAGCCACCTGAAAAAGTTATATGAAATCACAAAATGAAAATAATAGAGATGATATCAAAGGGTTCATCAAATGGGAAAAAACTAATAATCACTTGAGATACCATTAGATGAAGAAATACTATTGTAAATGTACACTTTAATGAATTTTATGGGAATATTGAACCATTTCATCTAAAAATAAGTTATCAGAAAAAATATTTGTTAATATTTTCATTGAATAGAGGAAGTGTCTTATAAAATCCTTAATAGATGATCCTAGCAGTGGGTGATGTATCCGTAGATGAATTTTCTGAGATATAAGAGATGTTATTAAAGTGTAACGTATAAAAATATTGGAGGTATTTATGAGTTTTTCATAATGTAATTAATTATAGTGATGAAAAGAAGGATGATAAATGTTTCGATAATCATGAAGGGATTAAGGTGATTATAAAGATGAATTTAGGATTATTGAAGAATAATGTTGACAAGGATATATAAGTTAGTTTTCTATGAATATTATTTTGACTTCTATCTTTTAAGAAGTTTTAATATAGTCAATCATTGAATTTTTTTGAGAGGTATTCTAAAACATTTAATAGGAATTAAAATTTGATGTTCATTCCTCACCCTTTAAATATAGAGTAACATTATATATATAAAGGGTTTAGTGTGTTGAGTTTTGGTGTGGAAATATTTTTAGTTGGATGAATCCCTATAGAATTGAATATGTGATCAAATGAAAATGGTGTGTATTACTATTGCGCGTTATGCTGAAGAATTAAAGAATCATAAAGAATTTCCAGCCACAAATCTTGAGAGCTATTATCAATCAGGTAGAAAGTTGGGTCAATGATAAAAACGATATATTAGGGAGAACTAGACAAAGAGGAAGAAGCAATACACTAGATGAATAAGGGATTAACTAAATAATATATAGATTTTCCCATCAATTTTAAATCTGGTAAACTAGAGGAAGAAGAGTAATGCATTGACCATACTTCCACTAGAAAAAAATACATTAGACTACCAATACTAGCTGAAGAGGTGTTGTGAGAAGAGGGTGAATATATGATTGGACAAAAAGGTACTAGACTGAGAAAAAGGTATTATATGGGGGTAGAATCACCGAATGAACAAGTACCATCTGATTAAGAAGAAAATGAAAGATCAGATGAATTTACAGAGTGCAAACTTACATAATACAAATAGAATAAGTTGGTTGTAAGAATGTTATATTTTTTCCCACTAGTAGGAAAATACAATTATTAGAATAATAAAGTTAATGATAAAGTATCACTATGAAATTAAACAAAATACTCTCAAGTTCTAAGCCCTTCTTCGTGTTATAGAGTAATTTAATAAAAAGGTGAATATTATATTCAATGGAAGTTTAATGAACTAGAATGTTGAAAATGTTTGGAATGGTTATCACCAATCTTGAGATCCATAATATTCCCACACCCCCTCTAATGTATTGTAAACCAATCCTAGGTTAGTCATTTTTTTCCAAACAACTATAAAGGTTATCTCATTACAGTGGATAATAAATGTACAAGTCATCACCAATCATGGAAATGAATAAATAATCTTATTGAGTAGTAAAACTAGTAAAAATATAAATTTATATCTTTGACATGATTTTATATACTTTTATAATATAAATAAATGAGAATATTGTAATCAAGATCCCAATAATTTTAAGTGGTAATGAGATAAAATGTTATAATTGGTAAAATAGTTAATGAAAATGATTAACGGTCCCTCTCAGTGTTGAGTATATCATGAAGTGGTCTACCAAATCTTTCTTAAAGGAAGGTTCAAATATATTTTATTCTCTATATTTATGTTAATATATTTTTAATTTTTTAGTTTTTTTATTATACTAAAAATGATGTACAATTTTGGTGAACATTCAGTTATCTTTGAGGAAAAATATATTTCCACGAAGACTTTGATAAACTAGTGAAATAAAGATAAAAGAAAGATAAATAATATATTCTTTTTATATAAAGAATAATATGTATCATATTCTCTATGAATTGAAAAAATAGGGAAAATTTGGATTGTAATGGAAAGTTTAGGTGGCTCATTTTTCCACCGAGGATAAGGACAACATTCCTACGTCAACTGAAATAGTAACGTTAAGTGATCATGAGGCATATTAAGAAAGTAATATACATTTTCCTCTAGAATAGTCACCTATAATATGTGGTTAATAGGATCAATATATAACTTATTATGATATATAAAGTAATATATTATAAGATATTTTACACTGTATTCCCAAAGAAACAATCTCTTTTGTTTCTGAAATATTTTAAAGTGTGTAGGAAGAGAACACCCAATATGAAGAAGAAACATACAATATGCAGAAGAAATTAGAATAAATGTTATATAATGTATGAATATATATGAAAATGTTATATCCATTAAATAAAAAATTGTGGAGATTGTATTATGATCCTCAAATTTAGAATGAAAATTGCTCAAAGATTTGGAAGAGAAAAATGTAGGGAATAAGACTCTGGAAGAAAAAATCCTTCTACTTGAAGAAAATATGAAAATAGATTTGAGTCAATTTATTTAAAACTGGAAGTAAAATCCAGGAAGATCAAGGAAAATGGATCTTCATTAAAAAATATTCATGAATAGAATATTAGAAGAATGAAGAAGGTATGTGAAGAGAATGTGATTATGTTTGAATATGCAACACCCCAACCATAATTTAGTAATTATTTTTAGTCATTTTATTATATTCATCCTCAATCTAAAATTTCAAAACTATCTAGGTTAAAATTCCAAAATCCACAATTTTTATAATCGATTCATGATTGGTGCATGGTTAGTTGAAACCGTGTGCAAACAATGTGAATGTATCTATAATATTTACATAGCAGAAGACATGGCTGGAAAATGATCCTTCTAACCATGAACCAAGAATGTGTGAGGTTCTCTATGGAATTCAATGTGAGGTATAATTTTTTTTAGAATATGTGGATAAACTGTGTGTCGTTCTGGATCACTTACTGAAAATTAAATTTTTTATTTTCATCAACTTTTGTGGAAAAAGTAAAAAACCATGAGTTCAACCAAAAAAATATATAACAGAATTATTAGAGGAAAATTTAATGCTACCAGATTTAATATATATAAATAATTTTCAAGAGATATTGTTTACCTGAGTGGCAGGTTCATCCCTTATAATATATTTATACTAAAAGGATAGCTTTTCAAAGGGATGAATATACTCCTCAGTGATAATATTCAAAATATTGAACCCCCCAACTAATATTAGGTACTACTTATTGATCCAGGTATATTTATCCTCATTGAGAGATACCCTTAATGATCTCCCAATAATTTTAGCAGCTTCTTATTTAGTATCATTGAGAGACAGAACCTATTCATCCAGTTCTTCTTCCAAGCTCATGATAAATTCCAAGGACTTCTCAAGTTCATCAATAGACAAACATTTTTTCTATATACTTGGATTTCAACATATTTTCTAACTGTGTCTCCCTTGTATGGGGAAATAGGACTAATAATTCATCTCTTTACAGATTCCCTTATGGTTTCAATTTCTTCTCGGGCTTGGAAGCCTACCACCAAGAACCTTCTCATCTATTTTTCTTACATAACCAGAACAATGATCACTGGAATCATTCCCTGGGACCTTCCTCCCATCCATGGATAGACTGACAAGGTTACATTCAAACTCTAAAACAGTATCATATATATATTTATGATAGTTAGAATGTTGAAAATCAGATTTGATGTCACTATCCTATTGTTCAGAATCCCCAATTACACGAAACCTCACCCCTTATGAGTGGCCTGACCATTAACATGTT
This sequence comes from Viscum album, assembly GCA_963277665.1. Taxonomy (NCBI): domain Eukaryota; kingdom Viridiplantae; phylum Streptophyta; class Magnoliopsida; order Santalales; family Viscaceae; genus Viscum; species Viscum album. Next base: position 682,144,035 of record OY728165.1, read on the forward strand.
CATCATGAACCACATTCACCTCAACTTTCTGGTGTCGAACAATATGGTCTAAATAAGTATACTATGTGAATATTCCACCCAAAGAGACCCTTTTAATAGTATAATTCTTTGACATTCCCCCTATAAATCTTGTCTTGGGACTTAAACCTCAAGAAACTAAGAATTATTACAAACTCTAGCATTGAAAATTGTTCTTTTCAGTCTCACACCACCTCTTGGCTTCAACCAGACCGCACTATATTTACTTTGTGCTGGTGAAAATGATTTTTTTCACCTACATCCTAACTTTACTCATTATCTTACTCTCTATTTACCAATCCCATTTTTACCTCATTAGGTTCTTCAAGAGATTCACTCCATGGGCTTGCAGACTCAGTTACACACCTCCATCCATGGTCAAGCTTAAATATATAAAATATATTGGAATATTTCATTTCAAGGAGTGATGAATGTGACTTATTCATTGAATGGTTGTATTTAATTGGCAGGCCAAGAGTGGTATTAGTTGTCAACCCAGAGCTTGAAAACCCCCATGAACTCTTGTGAATCCAAAAGGTTGATCTCCAATTTACTGCCTCATATGGGGATAACACGTCCCTACACATGTTTCTTTATATTTTAATCTAGACTGGAAACATATCCACTATTATGGACCATACACCTACTACCGAATGCCACATTCATCTTTAAAAAAGAACCCATCCCTTGTTGTTGGTCACTATGAACTACCTCTGCATCAATCCTCACACTGACTTACCCTGGACCAAAGGATCCATTATCCAAACTAGAATTATAATCCTTAAATCCACCTATTCCAATTCCATTCTTCATACAATGATTTCTAGAACCATCTCTATTGTTCAGTGAAGAATGGATTATCCAATTGAAATCAGAACAATAGTCAACCCATAATTCTTACAACACCTACTACCTACAATGAAATTTCTATCGTACTTTAATCCAAATCATATCTAAAGGCTTTCTTGATTCATATACTTCAACACACACTCAGGTTTTAACAGGATGAAACACGTTATTGGATTAGCTATCAGAGCACATGAACCTACATACAAGGATCCCATGTGTCCTATTAATTGAAGGATTTTCAAATAGAAGGGTAGGTTTTGGATACTCACCTAAATCACCACCAAAGGAGAGTACCAATTCATATTAAATTGATATGTCTATCTATGGATCTAGAAGTGGGATTTGTTGCACCTGTGAGGTGCAAAAAAAAATGATTTGACCAAGTCTTCCTCCAATTCGAAATGAATCATAAATTTATTAATGTAAAGATAACCCATAGTATCCTTATCAAGTAAATCCCAAGAACTGAATACGAATATATCATAGGTGTCCAATGAAGGCATTATATGTGAGAATCAAGAAATCAAGGTTCAATTGAAGAGAATTTAAGCTATTTTAATCTTCTATAAATATTCATGTTGTTTTTTTACCTCTTCATGGTTTGTTTTATTCTCTCTATCCACCTCATCATCCTTTATTTTTTGTTTCTTCACCATTACATAACTACTTATTAATATCTAAACCACATATAGGTATTTTACTTTGATTTCTTATAGATCTAGTTTCATATGTAATGAAATTATCTATTTGAGTATCATCCATAAAAAATCAATGATTTGGTACCTTTATTGATGGTCTAAGTTGGGCATCCTCTCATTTTGGGGATTTAAATTTAAGAAAAATATTATTATAGTATTATAATTTTTTTGGAATAAATTTATATCATTAAATATATAAAAATTTGTTTTAAAAAATCATTCATCCTATGATTTACATTTAAATCTAAAGGTTTTCATCTAATTTTACTTGTTAATTTTTTAATAAAGTCATAGTATACCTTGTAAATATATTATAATGTTTTCTAATTTTTTTTTGATTTCTAAAGTGAGATTTGAATTAAATTTTCTTTATTATACTTGGTATTTTATGTAATTCATGAAATTCCCTATATCAAAGAATTACATCAATGTTGGTTTTAAATTAAAAACATGAATCCCGCTAATATCTTTTGTCCCACAAGAAAATTATACCCTTATACATGAATATTTAAATATGTATAAGTGTATGAAAAATTTCATATGTGAAAATATTAATTTGTGAAATGGTTGATATATATATATATATAAGTGTATATGTGTTTAATGGTGATAGAAAATAATGTAATTTTAATAAAAAACACAAACATGGTTTAAAATTATTATTTATGATGATTTTGTTTTCAGAAATAAAATTATAATGCATGGTTAGCACATAATATTTTTATTCCTTATGTTAGCACATATGTAGAAGTCTTCAAGATTTAAAAGTGTATCTCTAAGGATGGTTTCCTAAGGGGTTAATTATGACATACCTTGGTTTTTTTACATAGTAATTCATGATTTGTTACATAAATGAACATGTAGTACAACCCAAAAGATTGATAAGGATAGTGACTTTGGGAATACAGTACATAGTACATCAATTTTATACATTGATAAAACAAATTTTATGAAAACATGCTAAATATTCATTTAAAATTAAATAGATATTAAAATGGAATAGAATAACTTGGAGACATACATAATAAATGTGTAATATATAAATACAAGTAAGGGGATAAGAAAAGTGTAAAATGAAGCAGGTAAAAAATGTTATTAAATATATATATATATATCAATGAGACTTGAAAAAGGTTACAATCATAATATTTAATTATGAGACATGATATAGAAAGATAACATAAATGATACATGTAAATTTGTAAACAAAATAAAACATAACATAAAAATAATAATTCAACTTTAATCCCCAATACATCATAAAATAATGTGCTTTGGAGAACCTCCCATTCACTATACATGGAATCTCATGTGACTAAAACATTAACTAATGAATTGGAGCACTATCTAGAAGTATCGTTCTCATATAATTCAAGGTTGACCACCATGAAATAAAAATATAACGTTATTTGGATAACCATACATGAACCTTACCTGTAATCTCATGAGATTGAAACATTTACCAGTGCATTTGAGAGATATATGGGCATAACCATTCAGAATAAAACCATGTATATGCGTATGTGTTCCACGTGGATCATATAACATAAAAATTTCGTAGATATATTCTAAACCCAATATTAAGGAGCATGGGTTACATGCATATAATTTTGAAAAAAATATGGTTTTTCATTTCTATTTGAATACCCTTGAGTCAAAATGGGTATGCGTATACACTTCACAAATGTTTAGCATAGAAATCATAGTAAAATTTCAATAGCATAACCGTAGTACATAAAGATTCATAAAATGGTTCAACAAGGGATAAAGGGGTTTATCATCATTTTACATGAAAATTATAGTATCATGGTTGTGGAAAAAAATATACCATAATTTTGAATTGTAAATCAATGACATAAAATAAAGAATCTGCTTGAATTGAAATGAAGAGAGATAAATCCCTTACCAAATTTGAACATAGTAATGGCTTTGGTAAATGAAATAATGAGAGGAGATAAATGATCTATGATAATTATTAAATCAATTATAATGTATAGTAATAATTCTGAACATAATCCAGCACGATCATTTGGGATTTAAAAGGCATAATATAGAAATGGTGCATGAACAATAACTTTGGATAAAAAAGTCACAGTGTAATTTCAGCATCATAATAGGGAAACATAGTGAATCATGAGAGTTATTAATGAGAGTTAAATGTAAATATAATCACTTTAAAATAATATGCGTAGTAATAAGGATTTAGAAAAAAATATTCCATCAAAAGTAATTTAAAATATTTTGACCTAACATAACGAATGTGGTTGAATAAGGAAGAGAATGAGAGGATCCCTTCCCTTGATTATTTGCATCCTAAAACACGAGGTCAGAACAATTAAATCATGATGTAAAATAGAAGGAACTAATTGGTTGATAAAATGAATAGAAATCATTGTATTTTAATTTTTTTGTGAAGATAAATGGTTAATGGGTGGTATTTATACATGAGGATGGTTGGGTTTTAACGGATTAAATATTAACTATTTTATCATATAAGCCAGGAACATGTGGTAAAATTGAATTAAAATTTTTTGTGGATAATTAATGTTTTTAGAGTGTTTTGGGACATTAAAGGCCATAAAAAACAAAGAAAACCTTCCATACAACCCAATAAATGCATAGAATTTGAAAATGATTTTTATTTCGAAACATCTAATTTTACTTTTAAAAATGAAGTATAAATTTTATAAATTATGAATAATATTTTAGAATTCATTTTCATACTTTTAAAATATTTTTTTGAAGGTTTAATAATATTTTTAATGATACAGACATAGTAATGAATCCATAAAATGAGAGTTCTCGTAATGTGACAATTTTAGTATTTTCACCAAAAGTTTGAAATTATCATAAAATTAACATAAAATAACAATAATAAAATTTTTAAGTGATGAGACCAAAAATAAAATTTATTATATCAAAATAATTTGTTAATTATGAAAATTTTAAATTTTATGTAAATTATTATTTTTTTTAAATTAACAATTTTATAAAAAAACAATATTCTGACCATTAAAAAAACTTCATTATGCTTAATTAAAATATTTTATCATTTTAAAATGATTTTATAAGATTATGTATTGAGATAATATGTAATTTAAAAATTCCACATAAATTCTATTTTACTAGAATATGTTTTTTGACTCTGAAAATAATAAAAAATTTTGTTTTAAATATTCATGATGGTCATTTAAATATGTCGATGTAACCAAAAACAATAATGTCCAGATAATTTGTTGACTAATAGTCATATTTTCGATCAAGTGTTTTAGTTGAGAAACATCAAGGGTTATGATCATATTTCCCTATAAATACAACATCATTAATACTCTTCATCATTCACTTAAATTTGAATCATGTTTTTAAATCATTTCAAAATAAAAATTATATTATTGACTCTCTGTTTCATGGATATAACATTATTGATGGGTGGGATGATTTTAAGGTATTTAAGAGAACATAATATTTATATTTTACTTTATTTTAGTCTTCCCATCATAATATATGGATTAATAATATTAATTTCTATATATTGAATGTAACATTCTATGATAAAAGAAATATTGTGTTGAGTACTTTTATTATGTATTATCTTCCATTATTCCCTATTTTACTTGTTCATATAAATATATTATGTTAAATCTTATTTTGGAAATTAAAAGTGTTTATATGTGTTTATAATAAAACATTCATTATAAAATTAATATTTTATAAGTAGTATAAAGTAATTTTTAGGGAATTACATCCCCTCAAAGAAATTTCTCCATCAATATTTTAGTTCTTTTATACATGAGAAAACTATAAATATCACTTTTAATGATTTAATCATGATGTTATTCATTCCAATGAAAATAAATCTTTTAAATTCAACAAAAAATAGAATTATATTATACAATATTCATGAAATATTTTATACCTTCAATAAGTTATTCAGTCTTAGTGTTTCTCACAATGAAAAAGGGTTTATGAATATTAATTGTACCTTAGATAACTTTTTAAATATTCTACTTATTTAATCTAATTGAAAATAATATAGTTTCCATCAATTTTTTGAATAAATTGTAATTATATAAAAAAGTTTTTTTATTAATATAATATTTTAGGACTTTCTTTTTAACCTAATATTTATAAAAATACCTTGTTGGGTTGTCTTCCATAGTTTCTAAATTTACGTTTCTACTTCCAAAAATATATAAATTTAGAATTTGATACATATGGGCTAGATATATGTCACCCTTTTTCTTATCTCCTTAAAAATTGACAAGTCCTTTATATTCTTTAGTTAGGGTGAAGAGTGTAAAAATTAATTGATTGCACCTTCAATGCTTAATATGGTAGTAATTATGATAATAAAATATTTTTCTATATAGACCATGATCCTTGAAAAATCAAGGAATAATGGAGGTATTATATGCCTCAAATTTTTTTCATGTAACTTGGATATTATATTTTTTTTAACTTATATGGTAATGGAATGAATATAATAATTGGAAGTATATTTTATATGAAATAGATATTATTTTTTTGTTATCTTCCCCCTTCCGTCTTGTAAAATAACATTATTTTTTCCGAAAAAAATAAAATTAATACATGAAATGAACTAACCATCACCTAATTATAACACAATCATCTCCCTAATATCTACAATATCCTAATCAAACCAATATTTATAATTTTGATTTATAAACCATATATTATGATAATAAATAATATAAATTTTAAATAATCTATCTTATGAATGTCTTTGGAGGCCACAGTTTTTACAAGTCTACATTCATGTCAACCTATATCACTCTTAGATTAATATATATTTAATTTTGTATAGAATTATCATACTATTAACCCAATAAAGTGATAGAATGTGAAATTGAAGGAATTTTGGAAATGTAAAGGAAAATGTATGTTTGAGAAGAATGTGGTAGAAATATTCACGTATTAGAATATACATTTGGAATATATATTTATGTTATTTTCAAAATATATAATTGGGATATTTAAGAGCCTATTTTTTGTGGTAGTTTCATTAATTGTTAATGTATTTCAATTTATATTTATGGTAACTGAAAAAGAAATATCCCATTAATGTAAATTTAGGGAATATGTTATAAAGAATAATCTATTATAATTTTTAGTTGAAGTATCCAGGGATGGTAATAAAGTTGTTATAACTTGGATGAATTCTTAAAGTATAAAATATGTACTCATGTTTTATTATCTTTAGAAACAAATAAATGGTGTTCTTTCTTTATTGTAGATAATGACTATTTTTTATATAAAAGGTGAGTTTTATTTAAAGAAATTGAGTATACTTATGGTTATATATGAGATATAATTAATGTATCAAATATGTTCTTTATTTTTATAAAATAATGTTTATTATAAAACTATTAATTTTATTTTTAGAGTTTATTTAAAATGGGATTGAAGATGAATGTATATAGTAGTTTTGGTTGAAACAAGAAGGATGTAGAGACCAGAGGCACATAATTTAGAGTCCATCACACCAAGGTGATCAGATATAGTCGATTAGACAGAGGTGATCAATTTATTATTTCTATGTCATTCCATTATTTTATAGTTTCTATAATGTACCACTAGTTGTAGTACCGAGTGGTCTGAGTTTTACAAATTTATGAAACATAATGAATCAGATAGACCAATATTTAAGGTACATAGGATAGAGTATAGAGTAGGGTACTACTAAAATAATGTTTACAAAGACACCAAATCGATGTGAACAAAATGTGATGACCAGCTGGTCTATGAAAATAATTATTCGATTGATTAAATTAATAGTTAAATTATATTGAGTATAATCAAGAAAAACAATAATAGTTTATTCAGGGTTTGAGGTTATTCATTAATAAATCATCACAATTATATGTATCTATGATTCAAGATAAAATTTAGGCAAGGTGAAAATTCTCTAAAAAGGGATTTCAATCAGCTTAAGTCAAAATGGGAGACTGAAGACCATATCAACAAAGATTACGGGATATGTAAATTAATGTTGTGGAACAATTTAGTGGAACTATGGTTCCCAAACATTTTGAAGTATAGATTTACGTTGAACAATGATATGTAACAATTATATTAGACATTATTTTAAAAAGATCAATATGTATAGAATAGAAGTTAAAAAATCAATGAAGAAAGTGTTTACAAGGATATATCTGAGGAAGTCAATATTTAGGGGAATCATGTGAAGAACACCGAAAAAACAAGTATTCATATAAATTCATTGGATTTAGGTTTATATGTGATGTTCATCTAACTGATTCTTCCATTAAAGATCATCAAAAATAGGTTTCTATGGTTTTTAAATCGTTTCATTTGATAGAAGTTTCTTAGTGTCATAAAGGCTTTGATATGATTATTATAATGTTATCTGAAATAGTTCTATGAATTTATCTGATGTATGAAGTAAATATGATATTTAGGGTTCCATATGATAGTTAAAAAAAATTATTTTAGAACCCATCATACTGAGGATGAAATGAATTAATTTATTATGGAAATATAATAAAGAGAAGATCAAAGTTATCCATTAGACAAAAAATAATCATAAGAATGTTTTGTTATGATTTTCATCGGTCAATGGAATATCCTTGTGAAAGACATCATATTTTTTTATGATTATATAAATTAACACAATATTTTGTTTCTTATATATAATATAAGTTACAATGGTTTACTAGATTAATTTTTTAAGGATTTTATGAATTTTTGATAATGTTTTTAAACATGGAGATGCTGAGCTATGTGATCAATGACTCAAAAATCTAGAAGATATTATCATGATTTTATATAATATTTTAAGAGGATTAAAGAATCATATTGATACTAAAATCAAAGAAATATCCCTACGAATATTTTTTGAATCCAATCATTGTTGAAGTTTGAATGAGGTCAGGTGTTGAAAATGTTTTGAGATGGATTCTGAAAAATTAAGTGGAAAGTATAATTTGAAGATATCACCTCCCCTATATGATTAGAGTAACCTTTCATATATAAAGGGAGTAAGTACATCATGATTTTTTGGGAAATTATTAATAGTTTGGTGAAGCCCCGTATAACTAAAGAGGTGATTAGGAAAATAGGGTGTGTACTGTGAATATGTGTTGTGATAAAGAATGAATTCACTGTAAGGATGTTCCAACCACAAATATTGGGAGATATTCTCATCTTGGTTGAATATTAGTCAAGTATTTAATGGATAGAGAAAAGGATACTAATTGATGCAAAAGCACCAAATAGAGAAACAATTCACTAAATGGAGAAGGGTTCATCCCATCACCATAATACAATTTTCTATTAATTTTTTATCTGATGAATAATGAATAGAAAAATTCACATAGAAGGGATAACATCAACTGAATAGGATATAAAATAATAAAAGAAATAAGTAATCAAATTCATATTCACTAAAATAAGTAGAGGGTACCAGATAGAGAAAATTCACTAGAGAAAAAATTAATAGATGGTCAAGAAGAGGAATAATAATAAGAAAAACAATCACTAAATGAACATATATTATATTGATATAATTATATAGAGGAAAGAAGGTGAGATGCTTTCCCATTTCAGTGAAAGTAAAATTTTATGAATAATTATGTGGAGAACAAAGTATCACTATGACATCTAACAAAACTATCATATAGGGAATTATTTCATGGTTTTAAAATGTAATTTATGAAGATGGTGAATCTTATTTGTAGTTTAAGTATGAAGTAACAAAAAATGTTTATAGTTAAGAAATGTTATCAAAATCCTAGGGATTCGAGATTATTTTCATCCCCCTCCCAAACTGTATGGAACCACACATAGTATGGGGATTGTTTTCTAGAAAAACCATTACAACCAGTATCTCTTTATAGTAGAGAATATATGTACAAGTCAACACCATAAGTTTCAATGATTTGATAGTATTCTTAAATAGGTAAGCATTCAAAAATAGTGTGTTATATCTCTTACATAATATAATATACATGTATATGATAAGGAAAATAGAATAATAGAATTGAGAGCCTAATAGGTCCAAGAGATAATGTAATAAAAATATATAATTGGTGAAAATGTTCCCAATATGGATTCAGCAACCCTCTAAGTGTTGAGTTTACCTCAAAGTGGCCATGTCACTTAGCTTGAAGGATTTATTTAGTTGTATCTTATGTATCATTACTCAATAGATTTTGGGGATTTTCACCCAAAATCTAATGTTAGAAAGTTCCATACCATTTGATAAACTTAAATACTCTTATTTTTTTGATGTGATACTTGTGTCGAAATTTTTTTTGACCATGATTGGTAGGTATAGTATGGTCATGTATATCCCATGAGACCCAAATTTGATGTTTGATTCCATGAGAATTCTTATATAGCTTTATAAACCATGTTTTATTTTGATCACATGAATTTCTATATTTCTACTAATTATAATGAATACATGATATGTTCTACCATTATATAATCATCCATGTTATGTATAAATAACAATCATTTAGTGGTATTATCATGGTACATGGAATAGGTGGAATATCATGCTAGGTAACCCTTAGAGGGGGAGTGTGCATGACATGTGACAATGATGATGATGGGATTAAACATTGAGTCATAGAATGGATACCTTAAGGGAAGAACTATGGAAACATCATCTTTGGTATGATGACCTTGTGGCTTAACTAAGGAGTTTACTAGGATGCAGCAGTATTGAGGACTTCCCTCTGACTAAGATGTGGTCTTATATCCTTTTGGACTGAACTTTGGCAGAGCTAAGATGTGATGACCTTATGACCCGATATAACTAGATTCCTTGCGATTTTTGAGAGAGATATTTACCAACCAAATTTTATGATATTTATTATTGTTAACATCCATTATGACTATACTTATGAAATTAATCTTAGAAATGCACGGTCAGGGTTCATGTTTACTTGATTATTACATGCATACATAGTGTGTAATTGTTTATTATTGTTTACACATTTATTATTATCATAGAGTACATTAGTTTTAATTTTGGACACATGTTAAGGATACATTTGTGGTGTAACACTAGTATTTTTTTAATCACAACTTATATAAGAATATTGATATGTATAAATTTTTTATGATTTAGGATTTACATAATAGAAAGGGGTCAATAGTTGATGTTTAAGATACAAATGATATAGCTAGTAAAAATACCATGATGGAACCCAAAGTATCCCATAATGTTCCTATTTTTATATTTCCTCTTTATATATTCTTGGTTGTCTTTCCCCATTGGTATCCTATTATATTTATATGTATGAAATTAGTGAAACTGTTATCCCATTATCCATTCTGATCTTTAAAATTATACTTTAGGTTGTTAGATTTCATTTATTCTTATGGTGCATTAATTTGATTACCAAGGCCATAGTGTCCCCCACTTCTTTCTTGCATCATCACGTTTTATCAATAGCCTCTTGTATATGGTGAGTCATGCATAAGGACTTGGAAAATCTTTACTCAGGATTAATTTATAAAAATCAAGGCAGGGGAATTATAAGAGTTGATTTTAAATTCTTTATTATTGGTTATTCTAGGACCTAGTAGAAATGATATATGCTATTTAAAACTTTGGTAAATGATTTTCCATGTACCTATCTAGATCAAGTGTAATAGACATTTTATTTACCCGTGATCAGACTGATGTTTTGACTTTATGGTATTTGGCTGTGTCTATGCATCGTGTCTGGGAATATAGGATCACTTTAGATATATATATTCAATTTTTAAAGAATATTAATTTATTAATTAAACAAATTAATTCATATTATATATTCATGAGAGTTATGTATTGTTATTTTAGTTATATATATGTTTACAATGTTGTGATATATCTGTTCTCAATTTATTATTTTATGTTGATCATGTTTTTGAGTTTTATTTATATATACGAGTTTGGATAATGTACTAGTATCATAGAATATGCTTGAGACTTGGGTAAAACTGTGAAGGTTGTGCCTAGATTTTGGCTATATACATTGATCGGTCCTCTAACAAAAATCCCTTATGTGTCTTAAAACTACTTATGTTTTTTTTAAATGAAACATATTTTGAGAACTCTGTACCTTTTTTTAGTTTATCATAAAATGGAACCTCGATTATTCATGAATTATCCCACTATAGAGGATGTTTCTGTTCTACCACATACAATGTGGTAGTTCTATAATAGGAATTTTAGGCAGATGAACCTAAGAATGCTTCTACACTACATCAATTTTTCAATCATTGGAGCCACTCCGGCCCGAGCCATCCGGATTGTACATACCCACAATAGAGCAGTATAATGAAAAATTATTGAATAAACAAATGAAATTAAATTCTATCATCCACCAACATCACACTAAATTTTAGAACCATGGTAATTCATTGACTAGAAAGACATCATTGAGGGAATATTTAACTTGGTTGACACACTAAGGAACTGATAGGTCAATATAGTGGAATTAATACTATGGGAACCCACTAAGAGATGGTGCAGTTTTATATGAAAAGCATGAATACTTTAGGGTCATTATTTAGAGGGATTCGAATTAATGTTCTTTAGAGAATTATTTCCAAAAATTTCCAATGAAGTATCAAGACTAAATATTCACGGAGCTTCAACACAGATCTATGAAATTGCCTACTTAATCTTCTTGTTTCACTGATCATCATTGTCCCCCACCCTGTTATATGAAAAAGAGTCATAGAAGGCTAGAGAATTCAAGATTAATCTTCATCCTGATATCAGATTGTAGGTTAGGAGTTTCAATCAATAAATGTACCCAAAATATCCAAAACATTTATTAAAACTACTAAGGTTATGGGGGGGGATCAAGTAGTTGGTATTCTTCCATCCTTTAATTCTCATGTGGGTGGACCTCCTCCTACTATGGTGAGTGTCTATTCTGGTAGCAAGGAGATATAGACTATGTAAATTATATGTTGTATCAGAAGGTAGGTTATGCATAGTATGGATTCATTAGATCCCTAAGTAGGAGTTTCATATTGCTTTTACTATGGGAAGGTTGGATACAATAATATGATCATCCCATCACCATAAAGAATGTGTTGTATCTATAAAAATATGGGATATCACAAGAATTAATCCTATATAGAGTTGAGGTCATGTTTTAATAAGGGTATAGACATGATGTGATATGCGAATCAATAATCTAATTGGGTCACACATCACCAGTTTCATACTCCTTATAAAATATATAATTAGAAGATACAAGCACCTCAAGGTTAGGGTCATGGAACATATGTTGGTTTATTATATTAAATGGACCATATTCCATATAATAGTAGATATAAACCATAAAAAATTTGATTTATAGTCTTGATATCATATTCTCTATCTATCTCTTGTTTTTATGTCAATTCTTCACATACTTTAATATCTGCTCAATTTATTTCTTGTCTCAACATATCAATCATGTTGATTGTATCTATAGATGTCTACAGTGTACTATTATTGATATCATATTTTTTTTTGTTATTTTATAATTCATGAGATGAGTTCCTTTGATTTTATCATTGGAATGGATGGGATGACTAGATTTTAGGCTCACATTGACTATTATCATTGATGTGTGCCATTTATTTCTCATATGGGAGAAATGTTATTGAATACCTGTGAGTGTGATGTAAAATCCAGAACACTGGGACCATATTTGATCCATATTAGATCCATGATGGCTCAAGAATTAGGTTTATCTATTATAGTTCTATTAGATGTTGGGTCCTCTTATTTTTCTCATATTACTCATCTATACTAAGGTTTCTTCCTAGATGACATCTTATGTATTCCAATTGGTACAAGATTAGAGTTTGATATTGTTCTCATGATGATAGAATAAACTATTTTTATTCTTCCTTGTTGTATGACACTGGTTAAGTTAAAAGAACTCATAGTTTAACTTGTGGGCTTGAAGATGTTTTTTTCACCATATCGAGAACATCGACTTAAGGTGCTTTATTTTTTTTCACCAAGATGGAAGTCGGTCGTCAATATATCTATATGGACAACAGGATGCTGAATCAGGTGATGGTGAAGAAAATGAATCATTTTCCCATGATTTAAGATCTCTTTTACTAGTTATGGGGAGTCTGGTGGCTCTCCAATATTAAACATCATTTAGGATATATTTAGTTGTGGGTTAAAGAGGTGGATATTCACAATATAGTGTTCAAGAGTGGTTATTACATGCATAATTATATCTCTATGCCTTTTACTCTATTGATATTGATCAAAATTGAGATTTTTTTTGTGAAAACAAAATCTAGAGCTATCTCTCAATGTAACAACCCAAACTTTTATCCATGAAAATTTATCTTGATCTGATTAAATTTATTTTTATGTAAAATGGTTATATATCATATTCAATTCTTTTAATATATGATTTTTGATTTCAAAATAATTTTAAGAATTGTTACCATTGCTAATATAGCCTTTGAGCAATGATCACATGATTAATATTAATACAGGGCTTTAAAAAATCCAATTTACTCAGAAAATGGAAGTGATGGCCTTATCCAGTAGAATTGATCCGTAATAAGCCGTTTTTCATAGCTCAGAAAGGATGTGGCATCATTAGGAATTTCTTTTGACCAAGAAAAACCCAAGATTCAACACACCATGCTCGAACAGAATTTCCTTTTAGAGAAGTGGATTTTGATAGAGACTACCACTCGAGAAATGTTATCTGAGCCACCCCAAGAGTCCATCACCATCACACACCTTAACCTTAGGTCTTATGTGGGTTTTATAAGGGGTTATGTTACCATACCATAACACTATGGTAATGTAAGTTATTTTTGTATAGAATAAATAATATACATCCATTTTTACTTTGTAAATAATTTTTAAACAGGAAATAGTATTTTTAATTAATATTCAATTAAGGAATATATTTGGGTGAATTAATGTATTTTTTAAATAAATTATATTTTAATAAAATATTTTAACTAAATTGATATTTATTAAAAATAAATGATCATACAATTTTCACAAATACAATTGTAATTTTTATTATCGTTTGAAAGTCGTTCTTATCAAACCCCATGAATTTTAGGTCATTTTTGGTTTTATATTAAAAGTAATAATTCTAATATTTAGAAAATTATTTAGATAAAATTAATATATTTTTTTGTAATTAGGATGTCAATATTATCCAATAGTGAGTTTTTCATCATTTTATGAGATAGTTGAATTTTTGGGTAAAAATTAAATATCATTTAAATAAATTATGTGTTTTATGACATCAAAATGACCTAATAGTGATGTAATAAAATATTATAACTGAGATTTTCTTCCAATATATGTTTTATATTTAATAAAATGAGAATTTATATTTGTTTTATTAATTTTATGGTGCATTAGTGGACTCTTCAAGACTTATAAAACATTTTATCTTTTTATATTGATTTCCCTGAGAGTGTGACTCACCTCCACATAAGAAAGGATAGTATTTTAAAAAGTTCGTCCATTGGCCATATAAAATATCTTTTTCCACTCCCATTGGGAAGAAACATTGGAAAGAACCATGGGTTGGTTTGTGGTTTTTATTAGATTAATGTGTGGTGTCAAAACCTAAATAATAATGAATTCCCTCTCTTTTCCTATATAAACCCACCCAATCTCCCACTTCCTCTTAACTCAAAGCCTTTTTATCCTGACCAAAGTCTTCCCTAATATTTAAATAATCCTCCCAAGGTGCCCCAATCTCTCGATAAGCCTCTCTGAAGCCTCTCCCAATCCTTTGGGATCACACTTCTATGTAAGGGATTTCTTCATTTCTCATTTTTGTCCATGTTTCATTCTGTTAATATACTGTTTTATTTTCAATTAAAAATGTTGGGGTATTATTTCTCACCTCCCCCATACTTACATAATTATTTTTTAATGATGACATACCCCTTTATATAACATTAATTCCTCCCATGTACACCTATTACCATGCCAAAATTTCCTAAGGTATTTCTCTCTCCTCATTTATATTCAAGCAATTATTTTGTATTATGAAAATAAATTCCAATAAATTTGTTTGGAAATGTATCTATACGATAAAATTACTTTCCATTTAATTTAAATATGATGAGACACCTATTTCTATCTCATATCAACCATTTTTATGAATTCTTATGTCACACTTTTATGCTGCTGAAATTGCACCGTGATTTTCAAAGCCAAATCCATTGTGTAGTCATTACCATGCTTGTTTATCTATCATGGTTATTCAAATTTATTGACAATTAATTACTTATTATTTAATTTCATATATTAATTCCACATATTTTATATTAGAAAAAATTATGATGTTTAAGGAATCTATGTTATATGATCCATGTGGCACACTTATGCATGAAATGAAATGTTTAAAAAGGGTGCACCCTTATATTACTCCAATGCATTATGTAAAGATTAGTATCATGATAATTCATGTGCCATTAGGGTTTAATCATAATAATTCATGTAAAATTAGTTTTTACTCATGCTCCATGTGAAATGATCCTTGGATCATGCTAATATTAAGTTAAATGTTGTTGCCACATTTCCAGGTTATGATAATCATGGTATATCATGCCTTTGTGTTCATGTTTAGGTTATGCTCCATTGATATGTATATTGCCTAACGTGTACTATATTCATTATTTTATTCCTTTTTTACTCCCTTACTAGGATTTATATCTCACCCGTTTCTTATGCATGCCCTCAGGTTATCCCATGCAATGCTATATACGAAGGAATGTTGTGGTCATGTAAAAAAATATGGAAATAAATATGTTGAATTTTATGTTATAAGTTATTATGTAATGTTACTAATATCCAAATACACTAGACCTATCGATCTTCTATCTTGTATCAGGTGAAGATTTTATGTAATAAATTATATCTAAGTGTGAAATAAAGAGTCAGGGTGTTATAGTTGGTATTAGAGGATATGTTTAGTTATTTTTCAGATTAGGATTAGAAAACTTTAGTGAAATACATAGGGATAAGACTATGTATAAAAAAATAATCCCTAAATTTTGGTGAGTATTTAGTGAGTGGTTTATCAAGAAAATATATCCCTGTCTGGATATGATCATGTTGAGGCGGCTATGTCACAGATGTATCTCTTGTTAAAATCCAAAAAAACCACTTTGAGCTAGACTCAAACGGTAACTGATGCACAACAATAGTACTTGTTTCACTATTGGTTACTACACTCCCTGGGGATATGATTTTGTAAATTAATAAGCTTAGAAAGAGCCATTATTAAGGGAAAAAATGCCCCCTAAGATTATATGTTGGGAAGTATATCATGGAAAACATATATTGAAGCCTATAAATTCATCTTTTAAGTAAATAAAAGTAATTGATAAGTTATACCTTTTGGTCATTAATTCCCCTTTATGTGTTACCCCTAACTCTCCTTTTATTCCAGCTAATGGATAGTAATAGGAGGACTCAAGCTAACAATCAATGTGAAGTTCAATGTAATGACTATTCTAATGAGGTTCACAATCTGGTGTGAGTGGGAATCACAAAATTTATCATGATACTATCTTATTTAACTATAATTTTGAATAAAAACAAGGGTCAAGAGGAACATTCAACCCCCCCAAAAAATAACAAGTCGCAATCGAGATCTTCATGAGACAAATGCCTCCAAATTTTAATGTATCATCTGATCCCTCAATTGCCGAAAAATGGATCAATTACATTTAAAATATCTTCTCCATCATTAAATGTTCTGCAAAATAGAAGGTTCTTCTTGATGCTTATCATATTGAGGGTGGACCTGATCAATGGTGGACATTGATAAAAAATAAGAATCTTGAGGAGGAGACAGAGGTGTTGGAATGGAAGGATTTTTGGAAGTTGTTTTTCGACCAATATTTTTCTTTCACCCTCTAACATTAGATGGAAAGAGTCTTCCTCGCCCTCATGATAAATAGACAATGAATCCGTCGGAGCGTATGAGGAAAAATTCACGAGGGTTGTACGACATGACTCTATCTTTGTCGTTACCCCTGAATGCAGGGTTCAACACTTCTTTGGTGGGCCAAAACCTATCCAATGGAAATCCCTACAAATCCATGACATTGAGAGCTATGAAGAAATTGTCTGATGTACCCTCAAGATCAAAATGGAGATCAATGAATCTCAGGGGTATCATGGGGATAAGATGAATAAGGTGGACTTCAATTATGAAGATCTAAAGGATAAATCCAACGGTGATAAGAAAACATAGCAACCCACTTGGGAAAGGTGTAGAAAGAAGTGCACTGAAAATTTCCTTAAGGGGACAAGGAACTTCTTTAGGAGAAGAAGCGAAGGGAACCTAGAAATTAACTGTCGACAAGAAAAAACTGCGGCTATGACAGAGGAGAGGAATACTTCGTTCGACCCTCAAGGAGTTGTTCATTGCATCAACTGCAAATAACCAAGGAAATTTTCAAACTAGTTCCCTAAGACAAGGTTTTTAAGAGGAAACCAACAGTATCCAAGGCATCAAGAGAGAGCTTCTTCCATTACTTCCACCGAAGTGAAACTCGGTAATTATGTGGTGACTGGTACGTTTTTTATTCATTATCTAATAGAGAACATACTTTTTTATTGTAGTTCTATGAATTATTTTGTATCTCGAACATTTATTATAAAAATCCCAACAACACCACAAATGATGGAAGTAATGTTGTTAGTGAGAACAGAAAATAAGGATAATAATTGAAACCCATGAATACAACTCTTCCCCTGTCATAATTTGTGGCTAGAACTTCCTAGAGTACCTCTTCACACTCCCTTTCATGAAATTTGATGTAATTATTAGCATAGACATTATTTACTTATATAGCGGCAACATAAATTTCCGTTAGAGGGAAATCACTCTCCATATGGAAAATCGACCCCAGATTTTGTACAAATTCAAGGAGGAGGATGAATCTTCTTTATCACTATCATCTCAAGCATGGATATTACTACCCTATGAGATTGTGTATCTGGCTGAGATGATTGATTATATGGATGAAAACATCCTTGAATATATGCCAATTTTGAGGGAATTCACTGTAGTTTTCCCCAATGAATTTCATAGTCTTCATCCTAGAAGAGATGCTGAATTCTCGATTGATCATATACCTAGGGAATTAACAATATCTAAGACTATATAGAATGGATGTTTTGGAGCTTGAGGATCTTAGGAAACAACTAAAGAAGAATCTAGATAAAGGGTTTATATGCCGAAGTGCTTCACCATGGGGTGCACCAGTACTCATCGTCAAGAAGAAGGAAGGGTCAATGTGCCTTTTTATTTATTATCATGAGCTCAAAAAAATCACATAAAGAAAAAGTTTCTTATTCCCAGAATTGATGACTTGTTCAATCAGATACGTGGAGCACAATATTTCTCGAAGGTGGATTTTCATTCGGGATATTACCAAGTAAGGGTGATGAAAAAGGATATCCCCAAGTCTAATTTTTGTAATAGATATAGGAACTATGAATTCATAGGGATGCCTTTCATACTCACTAATGATATAGAAATCTTCATGGATTTGAAGAATAGAGTCTTTAAAGATTACATCAATTATTTTGTGGTGGTATTTGTAGAAAATATTCTAATATACTCAAAACTAACAAGTGGAATTAGTAGAATCTATGAACTATTATAGAGACCTTGTGAATGGTGAAGATCCATGAAAAGTACATCAATTGTGAGTTTTGGTTGAAGGAGGTCTCATTATTAGCTCATATCATCAAAAGAAATAGGATATATGTGGATCCCTCCAAGAGAGATGCAATTGAGGGATGACTGAGGCCAACATCATTAATAGATATCTTTAGATTCTAGGGGTCATCTGGATATTATCGCTGATTTTTAAGACATTTTTCACGATTTTCCAAACCTCTTACAAAGCTAACTCAGAAGGGAGTAAATTTTTCTTGGATTGATGAATGAGAAGAGAGATTCAAGGAGTTGAAAATGAGTCTTATCACTGCGCCCGTACTCACACTACCCACAAGTGGATAACATTTTGTGGTATTTAGTGATACTTTGAATAAGTGCATGGGCTTTGTGTTGATGTAAAATGAAAAAGTAATTTCCAATTCTTCAAGGCAATTGAATGTTCATGAAGAAAACTATCCAACACATGATCTGGAGTTGGATGCAGTAATACTTTCTTTAAAAATTTGGAAACATTAACACTTTTTGGAGAAGTGTGAAATATATACGGATCAAAAAATCCTCAAGTATATATTCACACAAAAAGAGTTGAACATGCACCAACAAATATGGTTAGATCTGATCAAATACTATGACTGCTCAATCCATTACCACCCTGGGAATGTAAATAAGGTGGAATATGCTCTATGTAGAAAGGACCCATCAAATATATCATCGATGAGAATTGAAAAGGATATAATATTCTTATATTTGATGATGAAGGACTTAAGAATCATAAAGAAGGTAAAATCATCAATCCATTCAAAAATTATTTCTCAACTGCCTCTTTTGGAAAGTTTAAAGGATGCTATAAAGGATGATGTGGGAATTCAGAATAAAGTGGAAACTATCCGAAAAGGGAAATACTTATAGTTCAATATTTATAAAGAAGGAATTGTGAGATTTGGGAAAAGAATATGTGTTCCATAAATTTTGGAGAACATAGTTTGATTTTCCCCATTCACCCAGGAAACATAAAGATGTATCGAGATCTCTAAGAGAATTATTGGAGGGATAATAGGGAAATGGAGATCACTAAGTATACATCAAAGTTCCTGGTATTTCAGCAAGTGAAGTATGAGATGAATAATTCTAAGGGGGTGATGAAACCATTACCCATACCATCATGGAAATGGGAGAACATAACCATAGAATTTTACACCAGACTTCTGAAGACATCCAATGGAAACAATGCTTTCTGGGATGTTCTGGATCATCTTAAAATGACTACACACTTCATTATAATTATATTGGATTTCCTATTGGATGAATAGGAAATCATATATATTAGAGAAGTGGAAAGGCTGCATGGAGTATCATTATCTATTTTATTTCATCGAAATCCAAGATTCACCTCAATGTTCTAGAAGAGTCTTCCACATGCTATGAATACTGATTTGAACTTCAGTATGGATTATCATCCTAAAATTGATGGCCAATCTGAGCGGACTATCCAAACAATTTAGGACATGTTGAGAGCATGCTAAATGGACTTACAAGGAGAATGGGATCAACTTCTTCCTCTGGTTGAGTTCCCTTATAATAATAGTTTACAGTCAAGCATCCAAATGGATCCTTGTGAAACACTTTATGGGAAGAGGTGAAGAATACCTACATGTTGGGATGTAGTTGGGGAGTGAAAACTCTTTGGTCTAGAAATGTTTTAAGAAATGTCGGAGATGGTTTAGACCATCTAGCATCATTTAATGCTTCTCAAAGTTGACAAAAGAGCTATGCTGATAATCATCGACGAGACCTGGAGTTTGATGTTAGAGACATGGTATTTCTCTGCATATCACAGTGGAAAAGAGTTATGAGATTTGGGAATAATAGAAAGCTTAGTCAAAGGTATGTCATCACTTTTGAGATCCTTGGTCGCATTGGAGTTGTGGGCTATCGACTAACACTCCCACCAAACCTATCTCATGTACATGATGTATTCCAATTATCACTCTTAAGGAACTACACAACTGGCCCATCTCATGTACTCAATCCAGAGGTGGTACCATTGGAGAATGACCTCTTCTATGAATAGATTTCAGTGAATATCTTATATCATAGGGAAAAATCTCTACTCATTAAGACAATGCCCCTCATAAAATTGTTTCATAGAAACCACAAGTTTGAAGAAGCAACATGGGAATCAGAGGAAGTGATGAAGTAGAGAAACCCTCATTATTTTTAGTGTGTGAAAAGAAAATTTATAGGACGAAATTTTTTAAGGGGGAAGATTATAATGACCCAAAATTTTATCAATAAATATTCTTCTCGATTTTTTTAATTTTATTATTTTGTAAAATGGTTATATAACATATGAAATTATTTGGTTTAATGATTTTATATTTCCAAATACCGTTACTAATTGTTACCATTTCTAATATATCCATTGAACAATGATCACACGATTAGCATAAATATATGTATTTAAAAAATCCAATTTATTCAGACAAAGGAAGTGGTGGACTCATCTAGTAGAATTGATCCATACAAAGCCAATTTGTTGGAGGTCAGAAAGGATGTGGCATCATTGGGCTTCACTCTCAGCCAATTTCAATCCAAGTTTCAACACATTAAGCTTGAATGAAACCACCTATGAGAGAAGTGGAATTTGATAAAGATTACCACCCAAGTAATGTTATCTGAGCCACCCCAAGAGCCTGTCACCAGCGCGTACATTAACATTAGGTCTTATGTGGGTGTTATAATGGGTTATGTAACAGTAACCTAGAACTATGGTTATGTACATTATTTTTGTATAGAGTAAAGAATATACATTCATTGTTACTTTGAAAATAGTTTTTAAATCACAAATAGTATTTTTAGTTAATATTCAATTATGAAACATATTATAATGAATTAATGGATTTTTGAATAAAATTTAATTTAAATAAAATATTATTAAAAAATAACCATTCATTAAATATAAATGATTGTATATTTTTTATGAGTACAATTGTAATTTTTATTAAGGGTTGAAAGTTATTTTTTTCAAAACATATGAATTTATGATAAATGTCAATTTTATTTTAAAAGTAAAAATTCACATATTTATAAAATTATATAGATAAAATGATTATTATTTTTGGAATCAGGATGTTGAAATTATCCAATGGTTAATTTTTCAAAATTTTCAGAGACAGTCAAATTTTTTGGTAAACATTAAATACCGTTTAAATATATAATGTGTATTATGAAATCATAATGACCCAATGATGATGTAATAAAATATTATAAATGAGTTCTTTGGATAATATATGTTTTATATTTAATATAATGTGATTTTAGAATTTTTTGATTAATTTTATGGTGCTTTAGTGGACCAATCAAGACTTATAAAACATTTGAACTTTTTAAATTGATTTCCAAGAAAGTGTGGCCCACCTCCACATAAGAAAGAATAATATTTTAATATGTTATTCTATTGTCCTTATAAAATAATATTTTCCCCTCCCCTTTGGAAAAAAATGGGCAAAACACTGGCATGGTTAGTGGTTTTGATTAGTTTAATGTGTGGTGTCTAGAACCTAAATAATAAAGAATTCCCCCTCTTTTCCTCTATAAACCCACCCAATCACCTCCTTCCTCTTCACTAAAATCTATTGAAGCTCAAACAACCTCTTATATATTCCTTATATAATCCTTACCAGGCTCCCAAATCTCCCTACGAGCCCCTATCAATCCTCTACCAATCCTTTGGGATCACACTTCCATTGTAAGGGATTTGTTTTGTTATCATTTTTGTACAAGTTTCATTATGTTACTATGCCCTTTTATTTTCAATTAAACATGTTTTGGTATGATTTCAAACATCCCCCATACTTCCCTACTTATGTTTTAATGATTAGATACCCCCATTATCTCTCTTTAATTCATCCCATGTACACCCGTTACCATGCCAAAATTCTATAATAGATTTCTCTCTTGTCATTTACATTCAAGAAATTCTTTTGTATTATGAATCTAAATTCCATTACATATATATGTACATGTATCTATATGATACCCTTACATCCAATTTCATTTTTATATGATGTGAAACCCCCCTCTCTCTATATCAATAAACATTTTTATGAATTCTTATGTCCCACCGTTATGCTGCCGAAATTGCATCACGATTTTCCATGCCAAAGTCATTGTGTAGTGAATACCATGCTCATTTATCTATCAAGGGTGTCAACATTTATGAAAATTTACTTATTTATTATAGTTTATTTAATTTTTGAATTCCAAATTCCTTTATCATGTAATAAATTATGATGTTTAATGAATCCATGTTATATGATTCATGTGGCACAGTTATGCATGAAATGAAGTGATTAAGAAAGGTGTGCTCAGATAGTGCCCAATGCATTGGGTAAATATTAGTATCATGATACATCAAGTAAAATGAGGGATTACTCATGATAATTCAAGTGAAATAAGGCTTTACTATTTATCCATGTGAAATGAGCCTTGGATCATGCTAATATATTGTAAAATGTTGTTTCCACATTTCCATGTTGTGATAATCAGGCTATATCATGGCTTTATGTTAATGTTTCTCTTATTCTCCATTGATATGCCTATTTCATAACATGTACTATATTATTCATGTTATGAATTTTTTAGTCCCTTACTATGATTTATAGAACACCATTTTCTTATTCATGTCCTCAGGTTATCCCATGAAATTCTAGGTATGAAGTAATATAGTGGTCATGTAAAATAAGTTTTCGATAAAGATGATGTGTTTTGTGTTCTAAGTTGTCATGTAATGTTCATAATACCCAAATACACTGGAACACTTGATCTTATATCTTGTATAAAGTGAATATTTTATGTAATAAATTATGTTTAAGTGTGAAATAAAGAGCATGGTTGTTATACTAATAATAGAAGAACAATATAGTGATTGTCACACATCCTACATCATCTCAAGAATTATATTGCAAGTATGAATCTTCTAGAATAAAAGAATCTCCACGATGATCAATATGAAAAATTAAATATGATTCATCCACCATAATTCTAGTAAAAAAATTAAATATTGTTTAGAGATCATTGGAGTATGAGTGGATAACAACTAGATGAATTCAAGTCATGGATGCTACCAGTAAAACAACGATTGAATGAAAAGTGTTTTAAAAGTTCAATAACTTAATCAATGAAAAATCTCATGTATGAGGTATTATTTCAATTAATGTATATATGTTTATTTTAAATTTAACAACAAAATATTTTCTCTCCATTTCAAAATACGTATATATATATTCAAAAATTTCAATGGTTATGAGGTTTACATATCGTATAACAAGCGTGTGATCCATCAAATCAGATAATTACCAAGTCATGATAGGGCTTAATAAGTTCTTTTCCTTTTCCCCAAACCAGTAGGTTTTATCCTCCCCATAAAAAATTAAACTCATTCATATTGAATATTCATTAAATATTGTTTCAATGTGATCACAATTATTCATTCCATAATTTTCTAATCTATAGTAGAAAATTATTCCATTAATTCCTATGAATATGTACACAACTACAATGATCTTATAACTCATACATGATCCCATTTCCAATCAGTAAAATAAATAAATACTCCAAAACTCATGAATGAATTGTCTCAGGAAATTAGTTTTATAATAAATATATTTTAAAGGTTTTATAAACACCTCACCAAAGGATATGATTTTTAATGTGAGATAAAACAATCCTTTGGTGTAATATTAATGAAATATTGAGAATGTATTATGTTATATCTACAAATATCCAACTTTATCTTACCACTTCATGGGTTTAATAAAATTTTTGATATGGATAACTAAAATCCACTATTTTATTTTTTTAAAATATGAGAATTATTACATCATATCTTCTATAACACCCAATAAAACACCTCAAGATCCCCTTTTTTAAAAACATTCATAACCCCACTCCACTTGGGGATCACCTATATAAGGAATATGAGTATGTACTCTTTTATAATAATATATCATATTTCATTATCTTTTCTTATAAAAAAATACCACGGAATTAATGGATGGAAAATAAAAAAGAAAACATATGGGGATTTAGAGATATAATGGACTTCTAAAAAACACTCTCAACTATTGGAAGAAAAACTTTTAAAGATAATTTTTCAAGATATGTGTGACTGGATCAGTAGTAAAAAAATTTCTTAAGGAAATATAAACATGATATTCTTTCTTTCCAATGAAGTTGTACTTAATATACAAATTATTCATCATAAAATGTTGCACCAAATTCTTCGATAAGTTTATTTAAATCTTACTGTGACAAAAAGTAATCAATATTCTTGTAACATCAACCCTCATTTATTCTATATATGAATTCATCCACATCATTTGAGTTCTTTATTTTGATGATACAATATACTCAACATATTTTTAGGTAAGTGTAATGGGATTATACTTCTTGGAATGATTATTATATTTTCCTTCACTAATAATTAAGTCACCTCCTGATGTATGCTTTCTATCTCCAATATCTCTTTTCCAATATTCAATGGTATAACCATAAATCGATATTGTGGTATTTTTTAATACCTAATTATATAATAAAGAGTTCCTTTCATGTATCATAACTTATATTTTATTTCCATAAGATGTGATTCCTTTTGGATTCCTTAAAAATAATGCAAATTTGTTACTGCAAACACAATTTTCTCTCTTGAAACAATTATATAAAATATGTTCTTAATAAGCTATCAGAACCATATTTTTTCCAAAATACTACCTTATTCATTCAATAAAAGTCTAGTACAATGTTTTATAATAGTCTAAACCACCTGTTATTACTCCACTTAAAAATTCACAACACAATCACAAGAATCCCTTTATTATGATTGAAAGATAAAATCATCATTATTAGCGAAATAATAATCAATAAAAATATGATTTCACTAATTATTGAAAATTTAATAATTGTCCTCATTTGGGTATAAAATTATTCATAATTTCATTCTTTTTTAGTAAAAATTATTTCATTAACCTAAAAATGGGATATGAGTTTGTTTATTCCATCTTCATTGATATATTTATTTTAATCAACTTTTACTCTTTTAATTACATACTTTTATGATTCTACCTAGAGTTAAATTCCATACTCGATGTGAATTTGTGAGACAATATAATTAAATTTTCATGTTTCATACTAATGAATCATGAACATTTTGGATAAATATTTTTTTAGAAAATGTAGAATTCTCTTTAATGATCTCCATTAGAGAACACATACATTACATCCATATATAAAACCATGTAGTTTTGTTGAGAAAAATTCAAAATAATGGTTTATATTTTTTCAACGATTATAACTAGATAAAAAATATATTCAAAAAAATACTCTCAGTTTGACACTATCCCTAAAACACTCAATGATGTTTTTTCTATTATACTTCATGATTCTCCTTGATATCATTCAAAAAAAACCAAACATTTTTCAATTCATGTTTTTTATGGAAAGTGACACAAATTTTTAGATTTTATTCTTCTCAATTTTTTTTGCTCTTCTCAGAACCCTAAAATCCAATTATCATGTTGAAAGGAATATTTAATAATTTTTGTTTTTTACTTGGAACGAAATCTATTATGACTAGAAATTATCAAGATATTATGGTTTGTACTCACATATTGTTATCTCGATGAAGAGTTTAATGATCAATATGTTTTATATATCTTTGTAACCATGAAAATTCTCACTCTAGAACTTCCACAAAAATGGAATTCTTTTAATAAACTTTATAATTATGAAAATATTCTCATTGAAATAGAATACCCACATATTTCCCAGATTTATCTCCATTATTTTATCATAAATGGGAAGTATTTTTTGTATATAATTGTGATTCTCAAACATAATTACATCAAAGATAATGAAAATATTTCAAATATTATTATTCCATCACTAATAGGTTAATATACCGGGTGTATAACAAATAAATTTACATTATTTATATCTCTCACTGAACATGAAAAAATGTTTTCCTACAACAATAATATACCATGTGATAGTGAACACATTAATTTTATAAAACAATGGATTCTTTCTGAACAAACTCACTAGATTTATTGACTTAATTGGGTTGGAGTACTCATTGGATTAAAAAGGAGAAGCATAGTATTGGACTTTCTCTAAGAATATTTTAATGTTCCAAGATACAATAAAATGTTTCTTCCCATTTTTATCAATATCTGATTCCTTGTTTATAAAATATTCTATTAGAGATGTATAGTGAGCTATATTCTTACCTTATCTCATGATTGTTATGATTTTATTCGATACTGGCCTGAATCCTCCTAGTCCATTACTTTTCCAAATTCTCAAGGTTGGGGGATCTTGGACACCATCATTGAGTCAGGAAGATGTTGGTGTTAGTGGGAACGTGTCACCATGGTGTCACCTATTAGTGCCACCGATCGATCTCACCGATCGGTCCCACCCATCAGTCTCACCGATCGATGTCTCACTGATCAGTCTCACAAATCAGATCCACCGATCAGTCTCACTGATGAGCTCCACCGATCGGCTTCACTGATCCTCTCCATCAATTGGAATCACTAATCTTCTCCACATATCAGCTTCACAGATTGGATCCACCAATATGGTGTGCTGATCAGCTTCACTGATCAAGTCCACCAATCCGATTCACTGACCCACTCCACTGATTTGCTTCACTGATCAACTCCACCGATCAGCATCATTAATCAGCTCCACCAAATAGTCTCACCGATCAGCTTCACTAATCAGCACCAACGATAAGCTTCACTGATCAGCTTCACTGATCAAGTAAAATGATTTGTTTCACCAATCCGCTTCATAGATCATTCTCACTGATCAGTTCTACCGATCGACCACAAAGAGGTGTTGGTGTTTCATTCCCTACCTTTCTCGTAACGTATCCTTAAAATGTTAATACCTCGTTAAAGTATTTGAAGGCTATTTTAAAACCTATAAATGATATGTTAAATTCACTAAGAGTGGGGTGACCCTTGGGTTACCAATACATGGGGCATGTCACCTACCTTTTTACCATGTTTTACGGGTTCCCGTGTTTTCCTATTTCTCCCTTATTACCTATTTTCTCCATTTAAAATAAATCTACTAAATCACATCCATTATTTCTACCATATATAAAAATAATTATTAAATCTAAATTAATTATAACTTGTGGAACCACCCTAATTCATGGTCAAACCACAATCCTCTTTTTATGCACATCGATATTACACATCCCATAACTCTTGGATCAAGACTGTTAACACACCGAGAACATCTTCTTCCTTAGTCCCTTTATTTTCTTTGGAGTTCTTGGAGTCCATCCTTCCGAGGCTAATTGTGCACCTGTGCAGGATCCCTTACCTCTCAGTCTTGGAGTCCTCAGATTTCTTCCTCTGAAAGTCACGCATCCCCAATTCTTAGCACCAGGAGAAAAAATCGATACTTGATCATCTAAGTATGGGGTTTTTTCCATTGTCTCTCTTTATTGCGCATCATACGGGGAGGGTATGATTATGTTCCCTCGGGACATAAAAAGACCAACTTAAAAAAAGATAATTAACAGACTCCTAAAGAATGAAGGGGTGGGAATGATGATGTTTGGGTTTCTGTGTTTGAAATTTGTTTTATATTTTTAATAGTATGGAATCATGTCCACTGAAATTCATGGTCGTTGGTGGTCCCTTCTTGTGCTCTAATGATGCTCTGTTTTTCTAGATAGACTTGTGATTCAATGGTTGTAACATGGATACTAGTCAACCACATAGACATGGATGATTAAAAGTATTCCCGATGAATAAGATCCCTTGTGTGATCACACTTGTTAACCCAATGGAAGGAACATAACTAATGGCATGGAAAAAATCTAAAACTCTATTTCCGTATTATGGTAATATGCATAGATGTTCTGTTTAATGTTTTTTTGGTGACCCAAAAAGGGGAATGGAATGTTCTGGTTAAGAAGTTGTTGGCATGTGAATCTGAGGTTGTGTGGAGGTGGTATATTGGGGCTAGGTTTGGATTCAGTACTCCAAGTTATATAATAGATACCGTTTGTTATTGAGACTATACAAGAGAACCAGATGTGAATGCTTAAATGTCTGTATGGCTGTTTTTCCTTCAGTTGATGTTTTGGCATGTGGAGATGCATGTTAGTTTCCTGGTAGTGATGGAATATTTAAATTGATTCTATTGAACATGAATACATGAATGGGTACAATGGGGTATTGTATTCCAAAAATGGGTTATTCTCTCATTGTGTCTGTTGTTTATTTGTTCATGTAGGGATAACAATGAGAGTGGTTGTGTATGGGCTGGTTATCTATTTCATAACCCTTAATTTGGGATGAGTTTTTGATTATCTATATGTATAATGTTTATTTCTTGTGTTTCTTATATGCACACTACCCACGTTGAGAACTTCATTCCGAACACCCCCATTTCATGGGGGAAGGTGTTTTCCCCAACATTATTATGTGTGGTTAGTTCTTAGCTCATTTATACTCCCTCTCCAAGGTAGACCAAGATCCTTTTGGCAGGCTATAATGGCCTACGGTTTATTATGGACCAAAAATATTTATATAGTGTGTGTTGTGGTGGTTAGCCCAGGTGTGTGCAGGAAGGTTTGTCTCCCATGTGTCTTCGGGATGAGAACCAGGTGTCTTCAAGAATGTCAGTGGTTGTTCTAGCTCAGATGTATTTGGGAATAGTAGTGGTTGTTTTGGCCTAGGTTCCTATAGGTAGGACGTGCGGTTGGGATGGCCCATATGTTTGTTTTTTTGGGTGTTAGTGGGACTGTAGTGGGATTTGGTGGGGAGTTCTAACCTGTAGGGTGTCTAAAATAACCATAGGTAAAGTGGTGCGGGGTACCCAAATATCGATGTGTTATTACTATTACATTATCTAAATTGTGTTATTTTGGGAGTGTTTCTTGGTGAGGTTTGGTGGATAGTTTCCTTGTTAGGTGTTTTGGTTACCACTTTTCTCACAGGCCATTATAATGTCTCCCCACTTGTGCACAATAACTCTTAGTATTCCCTACTGATTATACCTTTATACTCACCCTATGTATATATAACTATATTCAGGTTTCTAGGAGGCCCTTGAGGATCATTCCATAAATTACTAGATTGGGATTTGGAAGTTTAAATTGATCCTTTGATTTCTTTTGGTACTTTTCATAGGAGTTTTTTCTGCCTTGTATCAGTTTATTTGGAACATGCATATGTTAATGGATTTTTGGATTTACTTTTACTTTCAGTTTTTGGAGTTTTTTGGGATTTACTATCTTATCTCCTGATCTTATTAATTAAAAAAGGTAATGACTTATACTTTTACATGAGATTCTATACCCATGGTGACACATTCCACTTTAGGGACTATTGAAGTTGGGACTCTAGGGTTATTATCTCTCCTTCAACTTGAAAAAAGAAGGTTATGGATGTGTTTGTCCCTTTACTCATCTTGGTGAAGGTGGGTAATGACAGAATGGTATCAGAGAAGGTTGAAATATAGGATGGAGTTCGGGGTTATACACAGTGAGGTTTTCATGGGATGTTAGGGAAGCACTGTTAGGAAATCATGGTGCACGAAAAAGGCTAGGGAAGACTGGTTATGAAACATGATTTTAGGGCCCTTGTGATCTGATGAAAGGACACTGGACCTACAAAACGACTAGGTGAGGCTACACTGATTGTAGGGTAGATACCCTAGGGAAGTTACACGCATCATAATGAATTTTTTTCCTGTGTGTCTTGAGTTTTTTTTTCAATTGAAAAACAATTAAAAGTTTAAGAAAAATTTAAAAGGAATATTCTACACTACTCAGGCTTAGAGATTTATTATTTACGAGGAAGATATGGAACTTGGACGACATCCATGAGTAGTGAGGGTGATCAAGGCCCATGAAGATGAACTTGTTGATTAGTGAAGGATTGACTGAGAAGAATAGGATGGAAAGTTGCAGAAGACTCTATGTTCTTTCTAGTATTAAACCCTCATGAAGTATTAGGGTTGTGTTTCTGAATTGGAGATGGAGGGATATATATATGAGAGGGTGATCACCTTTACTTTGATTTATGCTTCGAGGGAGTACTAGGTTCCGTTGGTGGTTAGTCAGATGAGGGGAGCCTCACATTAGTGTTGGATGCTCTACCTCTGGGAGAGGATAAATGATGTGGTTTCATGGAGTGATTTCAAGAAGGAGTTCTAGGTAGAATTATTTTCTTCTATGATGAAGTCTGAAAAAGGAATGAGTTTCTATCCCTATAGTAAGGGTGTTTGTCGATAAGGTATTTAAGGATCAAGATCAAGGATCTCCTTCAATTTACTCCAGAACTTTTCCTGGATGAGGAGTCAAGGGAATGACACATAGAGGAGGCACTGCCACCTTCCCTTTAGTATGATGTTCCTCCCTTCACTCTGATGATGTACATGGAGTTTCATAAGAAGGATGGGGTAATAGAGAGGATACACATAGTTAGAGGCATTCCACAAAAGGGTAACCTGTTTAGCTCGTAAAATGGGATGGTCATCTGCAGTAGGCCTCTAGCATCAGGACCTTCTAGGTTTTGGCCAATAGAGAGAAGGCCCCAATAGTTCTAGTTTTGATCTCCCAGTCCTCACCCATTACCCATAGGCCTGGGACTGAGGTGATTTTCTTCTGGAGATTTTGGGAACATCCAGAGTCGGTGCTCAGTTCGAGATCAGTACAGTGGGGGTGGGAAGGTTCAGTTCCCACCACAACAATAATAGTTTTTAGGCAGACCCTTTCAGTAGTAGTAGTAGGGGAAACAAGCTCCCACTCCACTAAGGGAAGACGTTTCCAGAGGAATACCACCTCATGGAGCTCCTCTGGGACCTCAAATTGGGTGTGGTTGGGGAGGGAATCGATTAATGAGGGGCATAGGAGATGGGTGTGGGTTGTTGAACACCATAGAGGTAGTAGTTCCAGAAGGGCCGAAGGTCTTTCGAGGTACGATGAACTTGTTTAGTATTCTTTCATTTGACTTTTTTGATTCAAGATCTTTGAACTCCCTTGTTATGACTATTCTAGCACATGACTTAGGCCTTGAAATAGAGAGAATCATTATGCCCCTGGGTCTGTGTACGCTAATTAGGGGCCAGACCTGCCTGTTTGATGTATGTCGAGGATACATACTGATTTTTGGGCCACATCAATCAAGTGTGGATCTTCTTTTGCTACAAATGAAGCCATAAAATGTTATCCTAGGAATCAAATGGATATTTTCTATGCACGTTGATATAGACTGCTTTCAGGGAAGAGTCATGTTATCCAATCATGATGGCTAGCGTGTTTCCTCTATCAGTTAACTAAGTTGTCAGTTGGAGAGCCGATATATGGAGCCTCTTCTTTCTAAGCTGTCCAAGCTATCAGCAGAATCTATGGATGATGAGATGACGTATGTTCTGGGAGTTTTTATAGAGTTCCTAGACGTTTTTCTTGAGAATTTTGTGCCTCTACACCCTCGAGAGGACACTGAGTTTGAGATATACATACAACCTATTGCCCATATGATTTTGATGACTCTTTATCAGATGAAACCTTATGAGTTTCCGGATTTGTGGATTTATATTGATGATCTGATGAAGAAGGGTTTTGTTCAAACTAGTGTATCGCCATGGGGTGCTCTAGTATTGTTCACAAACATGGTAGATGTTGGTCTCATGCTATGCATAGACTACCAGAGACTAATTTATGTAACAATCAAGAAATTTTACCATATCTTGAGTATATACGATATATTTGACCAGTTGAGGTGAGCATGTTGGTTCTTTAAGATCGATTTGCAGTTTGGGTATCACCAGTTAAGGGTGAAAGGCGATGATATCCCGAAGACTATATTCAGGTGAAAGTATGGGAACATCGAGTTCATATTCATGTTTTTCAGTGTTATGAATACACCTTCTATGATCATGGGGATCATGAAATCTATTTTCCCTGAGTTTCTAGACCAATTCATCATTGGGTTCATCAATGAAATCTTGATTTACTCAAGATCAAAGGATGAGCATAATGAGAACGTTAGACTGGTCTTGAAGATCCATCAACACCATCATCTCTATGGGAATTTTTCCAAGTGAAATTTCTTAACATGATAAGTTAACATTCTTAGACACGCGGTGTCTTAGAAAGTAGTAGATTTGGATCCGTGAATGATTGAAGAAGTTGGTTCTTGGGAAGCATCTGAGAACATGACAGATGTTTATAGTTTTATGGGTTTGGTAGGCTATTATCAGAGGTTCATACCAAACATATCTTGAGTTTTAGATCCATTCAAAACATTTACTAGAAAAGATCAGATCCTTTGGTAGAGTGAGATGTGTTGGGAAGATTTCATCTATCTTACGTAATGGTTGGTTAGTGCTCTATTTCATAGGTTTCTTGAGGAAGGGGTGTTTTTTGATGTGTTTTGTGATTCTTCTGGTCTTGGCTTAGGGGTAAAGTTGATTCATCAGTGGGTAGTGATCTATTATGGGTCTATGTAGTTATGTACTAATTAGTATAACTATGAAACCCATGACCTTGTCTAGCAGCAGTAGTGTTTGCGTTGAAGTTGTGGAGGAATTACCTCATCAGGGAACACTTTTTGGTCTTCATATTTCACTGGAGATTGAGGAATATCATCACCCAGTGTGACCTGAACATACGAAATCTAAGCTGGGTGTATTTTCTTCATGAATATGAATTTGTGATCACTTACACTGAAGTAAAGGGGAACATTGTAGTCAATTCCTTGAGCAGGAATTTGCAATGGAAAGTTGTTCAGGAATATGTGGATGCTTAGAAGGTGATGAATGATTTAGCTACCTTACACATGGATGAAAGGTTGGATGCTGGTAAAAGATATCTATTTCCGATGATAGTTTTATCCTTTTTTTGGTAGGTGTAGGAGTATTAGTCGGGAGACTCAGAGAATGGTGTGATGCATGATCGGGTTGACTAGTGCAATGCTCCGAAAGGGTGGTCATAGGATTGTCATAATCAGATGTTTTTCAATGGGAATTTGTTTGTACCACAGATGATGCATGAGGTTGTTTTTTATGAGTTCCATAACTCAACACTATTAGTACACCCAGATGTTTCCAAGATGTACTGAGGCCTGGGGAAACAGTTTTGGTGGCTTGGGGTGAAATGGGCATTGGTGTAGTTGGTTTTAAGGTTCCTAGTGTGTCAGCAGGTGAAGGATTAACATCGCATCCAAAAAGGATTGTTGCAGCCTTTAGATGTCCCCAGGTAGAAGTGGGGTAAAATATCGATGGATTTTTTCATAGGACTACCTAGGGTTCAAAGAGGCTGCAATTCTATCCGGGTAGTGGTAGACCGGCTGATGAAATCATATCACTTCTGGCGATCAAGGAGTTGAGTGTGGTGGATTACATAGCACAGAGATACATGAATGAGGTGGTGTGGTTTCATAGAGTTTTGAGGTCTATAGTATCAGATCGATAGGAATGGTTTACATCATGATTCTGGAGGGGATTGCAACATGATTTTGGCACCTGTCTACACCTCAACACCACTTTCTACACCCAGACATATGGGTAGATAAAGAGGACTATCCAGACATTGGAGAACAAGTTATGAGCATGTGTTATGGACTTTAGGGGATCATGGGTATGAAATTTTCCCTTAGTAGAGTTTTTATACAATAATAGTTATCAAACTACTATTTTCATGACAATGTTTGAACCCTTGTATGGGAGGTCGTGTCGTTTTCCAATGTGATAGAACGAGGTTGGGGAGGCAAGTGTTCCTGGCCTATAGGTAGTGCAGAACAAAATAGAGAATGGTCAAATTTTGTGTTAGAGGATGAAGGCATCCATGGACCAGAAGAAGTCATATTCCAATCTTAGGAGGAGGGCCTTGGAGTTCGAGGTTGGAGACCATGTGTTCTTAAAGGATTACCCTCGACATGGGTAGCGATGGTTTGGAAGAGGGATAAAGCTTTATCCCGGGTTCATGGGGCCTTTCAAACTACTAGGGAGAGTCATTGAGGTGGTATATTAGATAGCATTTAAAGGATCAATATCATTTCCCATGTCTCCTAGCTTCATATATATCTACATGATGACTCCCATGCCATTGACTGGGGAGAGTTGGATATAGGGGACTACTCTACATTAATGGAGTGACCATTATGGATCGAGGATCGAAAGGATAAGGTTATTCTTGGATGGACCATCCCTTTGGTTCATGTGTTGTGGAGGCACAATAGCCTCAAGGAGAGTACTTGGGAGTGAGAAGGTCAGATGCACGCCCAGTACCCAGAGCTATTTTGAGTTTCTGTTTTGAGCCTTCCTTGATGTTCTTGTTTTAGTGAATTGATGTGATGTAATGATACCCTTTTTTGGTTCTGATGTGAGTTGTCTCATTTAATTTTTGAATGAGTATGAAAAGTCACGATGTGTAGGGAAGGGAGAATCTGATTCTTAATCAAGACATATCAACTCATATTCTATTAAACCCACATGGGTGAGTTAGTTCCACCCAAAGCATATAATATCTAGACATGGAGGAATGAAATCCATGATCTGTGTGTTGGGACAATGTGATCCTTTGGGGTTATATGGCTGTTTGGGGGGGTTTGTCCCCCAGAGGTATCTTCCAAGGAGGGTGTTCAGAACCCTCTTCTTTTTAGGTTACTCTAGAATTTTTAAGGACAAGAATAATTTTAAAGGTATCTAATGTAATGACCAGAACCCTCCTCATCCATTAATTTTCAAAATTCTAAGTGTTGGGGTGTCCTGGACAGCATCAGTGAGTTAGGAGGATGTCAGTGTTGGTGGAAACATGTCACCGTAGTGTCACATATCAGTGCCACTGATTAGTCTCACCAATCATTTCCACCCATATGTCTCACCGATCGATTCCACCCATCAGTCACACCAATTGGTGTCTCACCAATCAGTTTTACTGATCCACTCCACCAATAGGATTCACTGATTAGCTCCACTGATCAGCTTCATTGATCATCTCCACCAACTTGCTTCACTGATAAGCTCCACATATCAACTTTACCTATCAGGTTTACTGATTTTCATCACTGATCAGCTCCACCGACCATATTCACTGATTAACTCCACTGATCCACATCACGGATCTGCTCCACTAATCGGTTTCACCGATCTACTTCACTGATCAGATTTACCGATCAGCTCCACCAATCGGCTCCACTGATCCATTTCACTAATCAGTTACACTGATTAGTCTCACCAATCTGTTCTACAGATCATCTACAGAGGGGAAGGGGGTCAGTAATTCTTTCCCCAGTTTCCCTGTAATGTTTTCTTTATATTTTAATACAATTTTAACATATTTTAAGGCTATTTTAAATCCCATAAATGATATTTTAAATCTCTTAAGAGTGGGGATAGCTTGGGTTACCAAAACATGTGGCCTATCACCCCATTTTCATCATGTTTTCCTGGTTTTCATGTTTTATAATTTCTCCCATGTTATGTGTTTTTTCCATTTAATGGAAATATATTAATTCACAGCCATTATCTCTACCGTCTCTGAGGAGAATTAATAAATCTATGTAAATTATAATATGTGAAACTGCCCAACCACATTGTCAAACCATGATCCTTTTTTAATCACTTTGAGATTTCACATCCTGTAACTCTATGATTATGAGTTTTAAAACACCGATATATTCATCTTCGTTGCTCCCTTTCTTTTCATTGGATATCTTAGAGTCCCTCTTTTGGAGATGAATCATGCACCCATGCATAAGCCCTTGCTGCCCAGCCATGGTGTCCATGGAGTTCTTCCTCTATAAGTCGCACATCCCTAGTAGAAAACAACGATCCCTGATTGTTAAAGTTTGTTTTTTCCTCCGTCTCTATTTATTGTACATCATGCGGGGTGGGTATGATGATGTTACATTGGGATGTAGATGAAATCATCTTTAAAAAAGTTAATTAATTGAATCTTAAAGAATGAAGGGGTGGGAATGATGATGTTGATGTTGATGTGTTTTAATTTCGTTTTATGTTGTGTATTTTATGAAATCATGTCCACTAAAAATCGTTGTTGTTGGTGGTCCCTTCTTGCACACTAATGAAGCTACATTTTTCAAAATAATATTGCGATTCAATGGTTGTAATAAGGAAATTGGTTAATCTTGTAAACATGGTTGATTAAATGGATTCCCAATGAATAAGATCCCCTGTGTTATCAACCCAGTTAACCCAAATAAAGGAACATAACAAATGGCATTACTAAATTTGTAACTCCCATGGTTTGTTCTAGTAATGTTCATGGATGTACTATTTAATATTTGTGAGGTGTCTCAAAAATTGGGGACAGAATGTTCATGTTGATAAGTTGTAGGACTATAAATTCAAGGGCATTTGGATTCAGTATGCTAGGGCTTAGTATGGTTCTAGTACTTCGAGGGATCTCATGGACCCCCTTTGTTGTTTTTACTTTATAAGAGATCTAGGTTTGAATGCGTAAATATATACTTTGATGTTTTTCCTTCAGTTGTTGTTTTGGATTGTGGATATTACTATTTGTTTCTCGGTATTGAAGGAATATTGAAATAGAATCACTTGAATATGATAATGATATCTAGTACAATGGGGGATTGTTTTCCAAAAATGGGTTCTGCTCTAGTTGTGGCTATTGGGTATTTGTGCATGAAGGGATGACATCAAGAGTGGTTATGGATGGGTTGGTTGTCTGTTTTGGAACCCTTAGGTTGGGATGAGTGTTTGATTACCTATATGTATAATTTTTATTTATTGTGTTTCTTATACACACCCCACCTATATTGAGAAAATCACGCCAAACACCCCCATTTCCCGGGGGAGGGTGTTTTTCCCAACATTTTTATAAGTGGCTATTTTTTAGCTCCTTTATGCTCCCTATCCCTGGTATATGAAGATCCTTCAGGCATGCTGTGATGGCATAAGGTTTATTATAGCCCAAGAATCATTATGCAGGGTGTGTTGTGCTAGTTGGCTGAGGTGTTTGTAGGAAGGTTTGTTTCCTAACTGCCTTCATGATGGGGCCTAGGTGTCTTTGGGTGTGGAAGTGGTGTTCTGGCTGAGGTGTCATTGGGAATAGTGGTGGTTTCTGTGGCCCAAGTGTCTACTGGTGGGATGTGTTGTTGGGATATCCCATATGATTTTTTGGGGGCAGTAGTGGGACTGTAGTGGGATTTTTTGGGGAGGTATAAAATGTAGGATGTCCTAATAACTAGTGGGAAAGCGGTGTGGGGTACCCAAATGTCGATGTGTTATTACTATTACTTTATCTGACTTGCATTATTTGGGGAGTGTGCCTTTGTAAGGAGGGTTGGATAGTTTCCTTGATAGGTTTTTTGGTTACCTATTTTCTCATGGGGCATTAGAATATCTCCCCACTTTTTCATGAGAGATTTTGGTTTTCCCTACTGAGTATACCTATATACTCACCCTACATATATATAACTGCATTAAATTTTCCAAGAGTACGTTGAGGACCATTCTAGACCTTAATATCCCATGTTTCAAGAGTTTTATTTACTAATTTTCTTTATTTTTTAACATTACATTATAGTTTTCTTGTACCTTGTATCTGTTTATTTTGAACATGCATATGGGAATGGATTTTTAGCTTTACTTTTACTTACAGTATTTGGTTTATTTGCGATTTACAATTTTATCTCCCGATCTTATTAAATAAAAAGGTAAATTCCTTCAATTTTTATGCGAGAATCTATACCCTTGGTGTGATTCTTCACTCTAGGGCCTAATTAAGGAGGGACTTAGGAGGTCATTATCTCTCATCCAACATGAAGAAGGAAGGGTCTGGAAGTTTGATGTCCATTTCCTCATTTTAGAGAAGGTGGGTTATGATAGCTTCAAACTAATCATTATTGTATTTTGATTCATTATATGAATAGAACATTTTCATGAAATTCCCTATTTGGTTCACATAAATAATAAAAAATAGTTCATGTAATAAGAAAATCCCATGATACAATTGAAATGTTACTTAAATTGATTCATTAGAAGGCTAAAATGGTGTCCTCGATAGCCATTGTATTGAAACTAGTTTACGAAAAACAGGAAATGACTATAGAGGATTGATTTTACCAATAAATTAGTGAAAAAAAGAGAAAATATCATTTATAAAAAAATCTGTATGGATCGTCCATACATTCGACATCCATCGAAAGTAATTCAATTGTGAAAAAATAATTAAAAATAATAAATAGGTCATGATTAATAAATATTATTTAACTCAGTTACCAACACGAAAAATCATCTAAAAAATATATAACAAGGTTAAAAAAATTAAAATAAAAACAATAATATGATGTTTGACCTAGATGATACTTCAATCATACCAAAATAAATCAGAAACCTATGAAAAACTTAAGAATTTTTCAATGCTACTAAGAATCACTCACCATATCGATAATGATCATCAAAATAAAAAGGGAAAATGTAGAATTTGAAAACAGAACATGGAAACTATATAAAACATATAATATTCATAATGATCCATGTGTTTATATCGATGGTGTGAGATAACATGACTAGAAGGATCTCAATAAATTATTTGTGGTATTCCTTGTAAAATATTTCTCATCAATGTTAGTTTTAATTTAAATTAGAAAATATTTTTTACACATATAAGTATGTAAAAAAATCATTCCAAATTACCTTTCATATAGACATACATTTTTTAGGAAAAAAATGGATGAAGGAATAGATTTTAAACAACAATTTTACACTTAAAATAAGAATACATAAATTTTACTATTATATTACCAATCCAATTTATTTTTCCTAGAAATATATATATATATATATAACCTTTTCATTCCGTTTAAATTACCAAATTCAAATGCTCGAATTTATGGATTGAAGTCCACAAAATAATAACAATGATACAATAAAAAATGTAACTATATAATAAATGCAATGAAACAATGAAAACAAAACCAACCTCATAATGGTTTAAGATATTCCAATTGATTATGTGGATATAATAAAAAATACTAGAATCCCTTATACATTTTTATTATGAAAACTAGGGATTAAGGTAAACCTAGTTGGAATTAAGGATAAATGGCCATAGAAGTAACTATAATAACAGACCAACTGTTGACAAATATTTTATTGAACCCAAATCCCTAGGCACCCATTTTCCCTATACGACCCTCCATGGGGGAACACCCCTATTCCATGAAAATTATACATTATGAGAAACTATTTAGTGTTTCAAATAAAAATTTATTTTCTAAATACAATCCCTTATCCTAGATCGTACATTTTTTACAAAAATAAAAAAAACTCTAAGTTATAATACAATACATCGACCAATCAATGAAAAAATTATAAAACAATATCACCACACATCCAACACACTCACATGAGAAAACCCTTTCTAAACATCCGTATCACAAACATTATATACAAACTAATTAGGAATTTAAATAAAAGTAATAATTGGAACAATTTTATATTTTATGATATATTTCTTTCAAATTAATTTTATTTACTCGATAACTTGCATCATAAAAAATAGTGAGTTTTGACGAACCATGATATAGTAATATAATATTATTATGTGACAATTAATATATAACTATTGGATTAGAATT
The DNA here is from genome assembly GCA_963277665.1 of Viscum album. Taxonomy (NCBI): domain Eukaryota; kingdom Viridiplantae; phylum Streptophyta; class Magnoliopsida; order Santalales; family Viscaceae; genus Viscum; species Viscum album. The sequence continues at coordinate 682,184,949 of OY728165.1, forward strand.
TATGAATAATAATAACTAAATTATGATTTTTTATTTATACATGTATATAATAATTTCATTGGTTATTAATTCATTTGGAATAAAAATAAAATTATTTGAAATATATAAAAAAAATATTTCAATAAAATATTTTTTATGCACACAAACCTGTTTTATTTTAATAAATAAAATAAATTATTTTTGGTGAATGATTTTAATGAATTTTATATATACAAAAATTAATCAAATTAATTAAAATTCAGCTAATAGTTTTTTCTAGTCATAGAATAAAAATAAAATCCAATTGTATACTTAAAAATATGTTTTTCTCAAAAGAATTTTTTTTTCACATTTCATTATTAATTTAAAATTAATTTCATCAACATATTGGTATTTAATTTGATAAAATTTATTCTATATCTGGAATTATAAGGTCCAAATTTGGTAAATATCCCCCCTTATTTTTTTGCTTTATATGAATAGTAAATGTGGTAAATTTTATCAGCCTAGTAAAATAGGGTTAATTGTTGTTTAAATAATGTCGCAAGGCCATAAATTTTCAAAATAATAATAATTAGATTAATTAAATTCCATTATTTTTCCTTATTCTCATAATTGAGTTATTTAATGGATACTTTTCCATAAAAAAAATTTATTTAATATTTAATTAAAAAACAAAAAAAATTTCAGAAATATAGTTTTCAATATGACATATGTATCAACATAAAGAAAAAAATAGTTATGAAAAAATATATGTGTCTATGTTGAGATTAAGTAAATTATTTTCATGAAAAAAATTTATTTTGAGTTTTTATTAATTATATAACGATCTAAAATTTTAATGAAACAACGACACAATATTTCCCAAATTAATAAAAAATATATTAAAAGATTTTAAAAATATTATTAATAATATAATATGAGTGAGTTTGTGTTTTATGTTTTTTATTATTTTATATAGTATTTTATTTATGTGTGAAATAAATATCTTATAAATCAATTTTTTTTAATGTTTGTAATGTCAAATTAAATAAATTGTGTTAAAAATGAAATTAATGACATTTTCTATTAAATAATTTTCTTAAATAATATAAAATTCATTAATGTATTATATTTAATAAAATAAATCATATTTTCTTTTAAACATCATCTATGGTAAATATAGGTCTTGTTTTTCATTTTACTTAAACATTATTATCCTTTAATGGGTAGAAAAATTTCATATTAGAGTAATTGTGAAAAGGCTTAAAATGAAGAGATAAGGCTAAAAATGTTTTCCAAACTTTTCCAAATTTTTTTGTATGAGACAATTTTAAATCATAAACATATTATCTTTTATTTATATCAGTTTGGTACCATTTTAATATAAAATTAATAAATAATAATTCAATATATTAAGAAATTACATGAGTGCCCCTCCAATCAATTATAAATGGAAACCCATCATCTCAATTCATCAAATCACATTTATAATTATATTTTTACAAAACTCTGAAAATTACTTTTATAAACTTCCATGTTGACATTATATTAGTGTTTTTTTCCTACTGTAAAAACCCTATATCCATTAATAGGATATATAATAAAGCCATTTCAAGGAAGTGGTAATCGCCTTTAGAGATGTAATTATTTTTAATTATTCTATTTCATACTCTAAATTTATTATATTATTAATAAAATAATTAATTTAATATCCTAAATATACTCAAATGTTATTATGATTATTTAATCACTCATATTCATGGTATTTTGTTCAAATGGGAACAGAAAATATTGCATGTGCGTACGTATGACTTACCATCTCAACATAGTGATACAACTAATTTTACATAACCATTATTAATTTATGGTTATAATTACAAGTTTATTGTTTATATATGATATTTATAACTTAATTATTCTCTTAAAATTATAATATCATGTCTAACATCTTACCATTGATACCATTTGAAAATAATAATGTCTTTTGTGCGTATATGTGGACTACCACATTCACAAAGTGATGTGATTTGTTTTACATTTATATATTACATGAATGATAATAAGAATATATTTAATTATTATCTACTGTATATATGATATAATAATTATTTTATTATTTACATATATTTCATCAAATATAGAAAAATGTGTTCAATCGTATATATATCATATCGTCCCCATGAATAGTACAATTCATTTTCTACATCTAATTTTATTGAAAAATAATAATTTGTATATAATCAATATAGGTTATATTAATATAATTATTAAAATTCTGGAGATTATAAAATCATGATCAATATAAATGGCCCAGTTCTACTGAACCAACACTTACATGAAAAATGAGGCAGATATCATCATGAATTGTGATTTTAATAAAGAATTGGTAACAAATGGGTGATGAAAGGTTAGATGAAAATAATATATTGTAATATGTATATGATAATATTTTCTTAATATATGTATCATAAATTTATATATGTTATATATTATGTTCCAATGCATATGAAGGAATTTGGAAATAAGGAATGTGATTTTCATCTCACTTTTATATCTGTGACATACATTTCTTATTCACCACTTGTTTCTTTTATGTGTGGTATATACATCCTAGGAATTTATTTTATGATTTTTAATGTGTATTATTATATTTAAATACCCTTCTGATATTATTTGTTTCATGGAGGTTATGATTAAATTTTTTCCAAAGCAATAAATGGTTTTTTGTTATAATATCATTTTTTATCAGGATTGTTTATAATTTTGTTTCAAATGATGAATGATTATGATCTACCACTGAAGAAACACATAAAGTATCTTATCCTCCAGTTATTTATTTAAAATACATGTTGTGATTTCATTTTCCTCACTATATTTACTAAATAGATAGAATATATGTTTTTATTGAAAACTGACATCATTTCTCTCTTCGATCAAAAATTTATTCTCTTACATGTCCATGTTTTTGAAAAATAAATTCTATAATGTTTTTACAACCCTCTAATTATTTTTCAAATTCATTTTTACACATAATTGATTTTTGTAAAAATGGTTAAAAATGAATCCTCTTTTCATTTTCCAGATGAGGAAATTTTAAATAGTCTAAAAAGAATATTTTTATTTTAACATATAAAACGTGAATGGAGTTTCCCACCATCATAACAACCAAAATTTTTAAATATTAATTTATATGATAGTAGTGTTATCTTTAAATAAAAATTATTCTGTTTTATTTTAGAATGTTCTAAATTATAATGAAGTGATTTCAAAATAGAAATTTTATTTTCCTCATAAATGTTGTTAGTAATCTTTTAAGGATATTTTTATTCATTAAGTAAAACAACCCTTGATTTCACATAAGTTTTATTTTGTATATGATATAAGGATACTATCCTTAATGTTGTCTGGATGGTTCATTTTTGAGTTGGAAATATGAAAATGAAACATGTTCCTTTTCCTCGTGTTATACTAAAATGAAATGATTTATTGTTTATAAAAAATGTTTATTTTACATGGGTTATGATATAATGAAATGTTTATTAAAATCATTTCTTTTCTTGGGTTTATATGCGATGAATGTTTTAAGATATTATTTCATACATATTTATAGTTTTAATTAGACGATGGTGGTTACATTATATCAACAGATGGTGGTTATGTTATAACAAAGGACAGTTGTTACTTTATAACCAAGGATAGTGGTTATGATATAACCAAGGACTGGTGGGACCTATATCTCCCACCAATTAATTAGATAAAGAATGTTATCTCATGAGAAAAATAACACTATAATGGGTTGTGAACCTAAGTTCACTAAGGGATATTTATAATGTTGATTTTCATGGGAGCGAACCAAGACTGTTTCAATGTTTTCACGAGTGAACCTAACCCCCTATGATAGTCACAAGAGTAAACCTTGACTAATATAGAAGTTTGGTGGGTAAAATAATCAATATTATTATCTTGGAAATTAGTGTTGACTATTAATTAAATTATTATCCATATGTAATTTTATTTCAAAATTGAATGTCTTATGCAAATTTTTTTCTTCCATAGCTTATGTAATTTTAGTCATTTACATTCCAACACTTATAAACTTCCACAATTTAGAACATGACTCAAAATTTGGATTTATGATATTTAGGGTATGGTTTTCAAATATCATGCTCATATTCTAATACCCTTATGCGGATGTTATGCTCAAGTGATCATTACTATATCCCTTGTGTACCATTAATATGAATTATAGCTCCTCCTTTCATATATATACATTACCTTTGTTATGAAGAATGATACAATGTATTATATGTATATGAAGGGTGCTAGTTATGAAGACAATAGTAGGAGATGATGAAAATATTTTATGAATGAGTTATTTATTTTTTCGTGTTTTTAAAGACATTGGGATTATAAGATTTTCCTGTGGATCATTATGTTATTTAATGAATATTTTAATACTAGTATGTGATATTTACATATAAATGTATTCGGTCCCTATAGATTATATCAAATAAGGTTTAGTTAACCATTGGATATTAGGATGAGATAACATTAGTTATAACCATGGAGATAAGTATAAGAATAGGATAATATCTTAACGATTTATTAATGATCACGGATGACCTTGGTTGAACATAAGGAGTTACGGATTTAAAATATATGGTCATTATTTATAACTCGTATGAATTATTGATCACTATGATAAAAAACATCTAGCGGTCATATTGACCATTATAGTTTTAAAAAGTGATTGAATATAGAATAATGAAGATGGGGTAGTGACATGAATGATCAGATATTGAGGAATATTATTTGAGATTATTTTTTAAAAATTACCTTATATCATGAAAATTATTTAGGAATGTTAATTACAATCCCCAATGATTAGATATGGAATTATCAGATAAAATACCTTATGTTATGATGATCATATTCTGAGTTGGTAGTTATTACATGGTTGATGTTTTTTGGAATATAATTCTGAAACATCTTCTTATTCTACCTATGATTTAATTTAATGTTATTTTGGGTATGTATTGATCTTATCTACATAAATCCGACATAAATTATTGGAGAAGGGAATTCATGTTTGATATTATGAATCAACCCATGTTATCTCATCATATTTATTATAAAAATGAGATTATAATAGAAATTACATCCATCATATTGTTCATGATTCTTATTCAAAAGGAGTGTTTATATCAGATTGTTGGGGAGATACTAAAAATTGAATATATGTCTATTTTTTGGTGTGCTTTTATGTCATTTTAGAAGAATTTCCTAGTATTGCACCAAATATTGATGCTTATTCTTTTATAAAACCCAAACCTGAATGAAAATTAATTTTGTTATTATAAAACTCTTTTTAAGGGAAAAGTGAGAAACCACATACAACAAAAGAAAACTATCAGACTGACCCATCCCAGCAAGTAAACCAAAAACAATCCTTCATCGACACATGGTCCCTCTTCAAGAAGTCCCGTGCAGAAGCATGGGCACTGAATCGATGGTGAAGACATACCCTCTCAAGCATCCAATTCCAAGATACCTACATCAATCAGAACTTAATGCTCTAAACCCCTTCCAGAGCTGGTCCAAGTTGCATGATGTAACAAGCATTAACAGATCCTCAAATAGAATAGATAAGTGACCCGAAGAAACTCTAGCTCACATAACCCAAGAACTCACACAATCCAACCACAACCACCATCTTAAACTATGTCTCTAACCAGAAACTTACTATTACCCAAGTATACTTCCCTAAATAGTTTCTATGTTAAAATAGATAGGTTTAAGCCTACGTCTTCCAATATCCGCTTCTCAAAAACAGACACAAGTTGATCCCAGGCATGAATGTACTCCTCAACACTGATCTTTCCATGGTTGAAACCCCCTACCAAAATTGATTCTTGTTTATAGATACAAGAAAATTGATACCCATTAAGGGACACCTCTAGACACCTCCACATCATTCTAGAAGCCTCATCTTCATTAGCGTTGAGAAATAGGACATGTTCTATCACTTCCTCTTTAGAGCATAAAAGATGAACCAAGGACTGACAATTCTGCTCCCCTGTCCTCAGGTAGCTCAAAGACTCTATAGCCGTCCTCTTTTCACCCATTCTATTTTCTGATTGAGTCTTCAGAGGAGGAGGTAGGGAAGAATAATCCTTCCTCCGCTTCCTCCTCTTGGTCCTCTGGTTTGATGTTTCGTCTGCCAAATGGTTATTCTCATCTTCCTTGAACTCATGCTCACATCCACGAACTGCCTCCAGTGAGTAGCTGAGGTAAGTACTCATGTATGCTTCAGTAATCCTATCGTATTTGTTATTCAAGGAAATTGAGATCTGAGGCCTGGAAGCAGGACCTCCTGTATTCCCCTTACCGGATCGTGAGTCCTCCTCCAAAGAAGGCCCCAGCAACCCCTGCTGCAAAAAACCACTAACCGACCCTTTTGGCATGGAAAAACTGGTCTCCCCCCTATCCGCCATCTTCAACACAACCTCCTGGCTTTGAAACTCTTTAATTTCTACGCTAACCAAGTCTTGATGCACCAGAATACACTCCTCTACACCAAGCGCAGTTGAAGAATGATCTAGGTCAAGCCTCAACCTGTTAAACGCATCAGAAACCGATGGATTATTTTGAGGAACCAACATCTTATTGATAAGATACCAGGAATGAGAAGTCTGACTAGACCCTGCAAAAAATTCCCCCTCGCACGTAGCTAAAATGTTAAGTGTTGCCTTCTCCAAATTCAAACATCCAGAAGGATCTCCCCCACCCATAATTTCTTCCTCCATGGTAGACTTCTGTTTGAATGTCTCTCCCTTCCCCTATCCCTCATATTCCATCCCTCGATAACTGCTCCTCCCCAAAGCACACTGAGACCCCCTACAATAGACGTCCGGTTAGTGACCAAATCGATTGCATCTAGAATAAAAATCATTACAATTTTCATAGACGACCCTTTATTTTCAGCGGTATTCCTCACCCAAAGTGATCCATACATATTCAAATGGTACCCTTGAAGCATCCACTTCTACAAAGACTCGTGGATTTATAGGGTGAATGAAAGCTTCTGCCCAGCTATCCGAGGGAATACTCATAAGGGGATACTCCTAAGGGATTTATTTGATCATTTTCATCACCATGGTGTGAGTCTGTTCTTTTTGTTAATAAGTAAGATGGATCAATGAAACTTTGGATTAATTATTAAGAAATTGAAAAGATCATGATAAATAAATATTATATTCTACCCTATATTGATGAATTTTTTTATCACCAATGCATATATAAATATTTTTCTAATATTGATCTTCATTTCGGATATACTCGATTGACGGTTAGGAAGGCAAATACACCCTTTGAAGAATTCCTTAAAAGGTATGAACACTATGAATTTTTAGTGATGTCACTTGGTCAAAATAATTCCCCGCTATCATCCTAGATTTAATAAGTAGAGTCATTAGTTATTACCCTGACCAGATTTTGGTTGAATTTATTGATTTTATTACCCTAGGTTGGATTGAAAATTATGTGGGGAGGGGAGAATAAATAGATTTTTTTACAAATTATATTATTTTTAAATCCATCCTCCCAAACGTGTTATGTTTATCTATAAACATGATATTATATATGAATTAAACCTTGTGTTTAATAATAATAATTGATAGGGAGAGAGTAGAACACAATATTTATATATTTGGAAAAAATCACACTCCTTGCTGTAATCTATCATCCCCCTATTATTGATTTGTAACTATAAAAAATTGACTATAATTATCTATATCTAACTGAGAGAATAAATTTCATTTCATATTGAATTAAAATTATTCTCCTTTGGATAAACTTTAGAGACTCCTTTTAATCATAGATTATACCAAAAGACTTAAATCCCTACTAGCACCAACTAGAAGAAGTCACCTTTTATGAAAAATTAATCCAATATAGGGTGATTTTTTTATCTTACTCTATAATTAAATAGTATCTAACATTCTCATATACTTTTCATGAATCTTAAATTGCCTTTGAAAAGTCTATTGGTTTCCGGAAATCAATTCTGATCACCTATAAGTGGCCAGTTTCCTCAATTCCAAAATTATTATGAAATTATTACTTCAATATGAAGTCTTAGTTTTCATAAGATGTGTGTAAGATATTAACAAATATTCCCCTATTTTTATCCATTAAAGAATAATCTTAAAAACATAAATTATATATTTCTTGAATTCTTAATTTATGAACAATTTGCGAATTAAGTTCACGACATTTGAAACCCTAACACATATATATTTATGTTTGTTTTTTATTCTCATTATACTAGGATTTTATTTATGCATTCTATCATATGTGAATATTGTTCCATAGACTATTTTTTACTTAATTTTGTTGTGGTTTATCTTAGGTTTTTCAATGCTTCACAACTTCATCAAAATTTACGAACTATTCTCTTTACTCACACTAGTATATGTAAAAAATATCCACTTGAAAAAACCCCTTCACAAAATTTATTATGAAGATCCTTCACGTATTAATGTTTCATGTACTACATCCACTATCTCTTCCTATTTCACGTAAAAATTAATTAAATATTCTTAAATAATACATTTGTTTCAAAACCAAGTACACTAGGTCTTAGATTAATAACGTTCACATAAGAGTTTACACTATTTTGTAAGATATTTTTAAAAAAACAGAAGGGATTCATAGTATCATAGTTTCTTCATGAGAATATTGAGTGAATAGTTAACATTTTATGAGGGACATAGTATCTTTCCCTAATCACATAGGAAAAATATATATGGGAAGCTTCATGTGAACTAGGAGGTCGTGCCGATTCCCTATTTTCTATGAAAAAAATCTCTCTAATAAAAGATCGCCAACATTCTTAAACTCTAAAATTTTCATTTATAGATGATGATCATCATGATTTGAACTACATACCCTCCTGTTTTATGCAATTTTGTAGTTTCATATTTTATTTAATGTAACGGTGTATCTAATCTCATGCTATTTGATTGGGTATATTCAGATATACACTGATTTTCATTGTGTATTTTCTTCTGTGATCACATGTTTCATTCCTCATGTTCTTGAAATAAAAATTTCACGATTATACATACTTTGAGGCTTGAATGCATCCATGTATATCATTGGACTTCCACCACTTCTTTTTCAATCACCAAAACACTAATCCTTTGAAATAATTTCTTTCATGAATGACATATATTGCATTCTTGGTAATCATTCATTTAGTCAATTTATAATTTTGATCACAGATTCTCTATGAAAACCATTAATTTGAGTAATAATGGTCTTTTAATATCATTTATCATATTGGATCACTAAATAAAGTTGAGTAAGAAGAGAATTTTTGGGGATGAATAGATAGCTCAGATAAGTGCATTGGACAACACCTAATACGTCAATAACTTTTTAATGGGAGAATAATAACAAACTCTCTCCTTTCCCACATTGACCATTAATATAGTCTAGGATTTGTCTTATTTTGAAATTCATGTTATAACACTGGCGAGCATGATATGCGGGATCATTACCCACAAAACCTTCACACAACATTGGATATGATTAAGTGGGCTTCTGGTGCAACCTATGTACCTTCTAGGAATGCTCTCTATAAGAACTATACATGGGCATACCACAACTATATTGGAACTATGCATGTCCATGCTCAACTACCTCCAATGGTATAGCTCGGGCTAGCTTAATTGGGTGTGGTTGACCTTCCAGTCACACATGTGCCCTTGGTGAAGTCTATCCTAGGGCGGCTTGTGGGTTGGACTTTATTTTTTTATAAGGCCAAAATTATAAATAATACATATAAATATTCATATATTTAAATCACACCAAATAAAAAACACCAAATCATTATTCATTTAAACAAATTTCACAATGATCCCTCATATAAAATGTAAACACATTTTACATGGCCTTCTATGAATTTAATAATCAATAAAAAAATAAAACACACCTTCTTCAAATTCTTATTCTTATCCAAATATTAATAAATAATGTGTCCTATTTGACACATGAATTTTCCATTGAAAAAATTCCTAAAATTTGAAAATTTTACCTGGAAAATTTCTCAATCCTGACATCCAATTTCATCTTGTGAATCTAGAATAGTTTTAAAATAATCACTGCTCCATCCCCCAACACATATTGAATTATTAATAAAATGAATCCTTGGATAAACAAAAACCCCCATTGTATTTCTTTTCATTATCAAAACAAAACATTTAAGTCAATATGTGGTGAAAATATTCTACCCTGATTGAAATTCAATATGAAAATGTTATATAAGGTCTTCTCAAATAATCTTTCTTCTTAGAAGAACGGTCATTTCTTTTATAGAAAAATTTCATGATCACTTCTAATAGTGGGATAATATCAGATTTATATATTAGAAAATAAATATCAATTAATAAAATATAAGTATATATGTGATAATATATTGTTGATAACAAGAGATATACAAACAATGAATTCTGTTATTTCCATAAAATATAATGTATATATGAAATCTGGCTCATAATGTCACCATTATAATCCATGGGATTGTAAATAATATCATTTATCAATGAAATACTAAATCCCACACATACTTGAAAAACACATAATTTTTTTAAGTGAAAAATATATATCTCCATAGTTTTATTATTTTTTTATCAACCAAGAATGCTACTTAATTGTTAAGATAAGAAAATTAAGAGTAAGGGATGAAAGCGCGATTGACCTACATTGACCCTTATTTCTGAATAAGTACTTGGGTTTTTATCTTTATTATTGAGGTTTAATACCCTTAAAAGATATAAATTTTCTTCAATTTAATTAATTTTAGTAGACTCTATGAAGTACAATTTCATCATGCTTTCTAGAATTAACAACTTCCCATATCTCCTATAATTCCCTACACTATAGTTCAAAAAAGATCAAACAATAATGAATATTGAGTGACATCATTTTTTCTTAAAAATAACATATAGACTAAAATATTCGAGTCAATACGGTCCACTATTTTCTTCCAATATTAGTATGGTATAATTTATTTGGTCAATAATTTTTTGGGTTGGGTATCAATGATTTTACTACCATCATTCTTCAATTATTCTTCTTTGTATTCAATATCCTTTTCAACCTCAATATTTCAAATCATCATGTATCCACCCATGGATAACTTTTCCTTAAATTTCACCTCATTTTATAAGAAAACTATCTCTACTTTTGATTTATCATGTTTGTCATTTTCCTCTAATTGTTTCCAAATTTCAATTAATTTTTCCAAATAACATAAAAGCATGTCATGCAATTGTAATTTTTATAAAATATTAACATGACTTTTAATTTCTCATAATTTAAAACCCCTCCCATTTCACAACCTATATTACTTCTCCTTCTAACATTATCATGAATACATCTGGTTATTGACCTCAAAGCATCATCTACCATAGACATATTCAAGAATATAATTTTTTTTTGTATATTGTGGTGGTTTATATCTATTCAGAAGTTGAATTATCAATGATTTGGTCTTTATATATTCATTATAACTACAAGTTTATTATTGTATCATTACTAGATATGAAATTATATTCCCGTATGTGTAGGTTGTGCGACCATTCTTACCACAACATCAACAAAAACCATGAATGTTTATTCTCCCTTATTGATTCTGGAAGAATATTGATCTATGTTGTTTTTGTAGACTTTAAAAAAATTTCTCACTTTTCATTGGGGTTTTCCCATTAGGGAATATTCTTCCCTTTCCATGATTTATAATATTTCCTATCATTGTTTTGGCCCACATATCCCCAATTTTAATTTTTAATTCTACTCTATTAGAAGTCATAGTTCTAAAAAATGAGTTAATGAACTTTTACCTTTTATCTCTCCAGCATGGGATGATTCTACTAGGATATCAATTTTTTTATTGAAATATTCACTGGAATTATTTAATTTACATTTAAATGAAACATATATGGATTCTACTGAATAAAATTATTCTTATATATTAAGTCGATTCTTTTCAAGATCACATATCGGCTTATCTTGTTCAGAAACATCAAATTTTTTCATTTTGATATCACTAAAAAAAATTAATTTTTTCTTTATGAGGTCTTAATTTTCTTCACCAATTTGAATTATTTATTACTTATTATTTTTAGTATTTAATTTAATGTTTTATTTTTACTCTTATTAATTTATTTTGGGAGATATTTGATCTGTAATATAAATTATAATATTTTTTATTTCTGTTTCAACTCAAGTTTTAGTCTTTCCTCATAATAATCACTGCTAATTGACTAATTATTTATTATATATGCATTAAAAAATCAATATATGAATAAAAACATTATTATGAATCTTTATTATTATTTATCATAATATATCATATTAATTATTTAGTTTTTCTTCCTAATTTTATCCCTTTTGTGTTAATGAGGACTTTCATTATGTAATTCTGATTCTGATTATTATTATTTAACCTTATTCTTTGGACACATCATAAAAAATGACCATGTGTACCATATTTGAAGAATTATTGTGGTTAGATATTCTTGAAAATCCATTTTCGGTTCCAAAACCAATTTTATATAGGGGAAAAATGTGATTAAAGATATCATATATAGTGAAATAGGATAAACATACATGTATATTATAAAAATTTAGATGAATATTAAACAGATTGTAAAAATACATGAATAAGGAACATAATAGTTTAGTGTATTTGGAAACATTGAACTTTAATAATTAAACATGGTGAAATTTATTCGAAATATCCCTTAAATATTGTTCACATTACTACATATACTTAATAAATTTCTTCATAACCCAGTAATGGAAACCTATGAAATCATGATTTCATATTCTCAGTAAGAATAAATACTAGATATATGTAAAAATAACATGATAATAAGGGTAAGATAACCTGATCGTATCATTATATGACCATACCCTAGATATTAAAGATCATAATAAAGAGTCATGACATAAATATTAGTTGTTTATAATGCATTAATCATATGAAAATCATGATCATAATCCATGGAAGCATAACAAAGGAATAGTTCATGGAATTGTGAAAGAAACACAAACATATAAAATGATTTTCATTGTAGTCAAGGATTATATCCAAATCAATATTTTTATAATGGGTTCACTTCGAAAAATGTCTTAGTAGTCGAGGATCACTCCTAAGACTATATTAGTGGAAAAAGTATTTTACTAAATCATATTCACCCCCCGTTCTTGCCTTGTATTATTGAAACGAGTTCACTTCCCATTATAGCCCGATATTATAAATATGGGTTCACTTTATATTAAAACATTGTATTATATAACCAAGTTCATTCATCTTTCGAGTCCTGTCATAATAATCCAACTTCACTCCTAATTCCAACTCTATCACACCGAACTATGTTCACTCCTCATTTTACCCCAATCATACTGAACTTTGTTCACCACTCATTCTAGTCTTATCATACTGAATCGAGTTCACTCATCATTGAATCCCTTTAATATTGAATTGATTTTCTTTTTATTCCATCCATGTCATACAGATGACATATAAATCATTACACAATGTATCTATAGGGGATATAGGTCCCAATTTTCATATAATGAAATCATACATACGTGTGCCACAAGATAATACAACATTCATCATATCATAACCCAATAAAATATATGGGTATAATAAATATAATACTACAACACATGAAATAAAATGGGTATCATTAACATGTAATCATATCATAACTTGATGAAATGTAATAGAATTTATAATAATTTTATCAAATAAATTTCAATGAAAATATGCGTTTTTTAAAAGCATATAACTTGTGTAATAGAAAAAAGTATCATAAAAAACTTTTCATCAAAATCATAAACCATTCAGAGAATAAAAAATAATGGTTTCCTTGGATCCTATCCATAGTAAAGTAAAAACTATATCTGAATATTTCAATTTATTTAGAGAAGGAATTTGGAAGAACACATGGAGATTTCATAATGAAAATAAACTATCTTTGAAAATATTTTTTTAAAACATATATCATTTTCAATATCCATTTCATTGAAAACCATTTTGTAAAACTTTTATAGGAATATTTAAAACTAATTTAAAACATTTCATGAGAAAATATCATTTCCACTATGAAAAAAAATTTTTAATTTATAAAACATTTTTAAAACCTTTATTTTCTAAAATAACCTTTAAAAGTTATAATGAAATCCTTAAAAAGAAATTTAAAAACAGTTTAAATTTGATTTTTTAAAAAAAATTCTTTTAAAAAATCATTAAAATAAAAAAAACATCTATAATATTATGAACTTTTTTTATTTAAATATATAATTTTAATCTTTTAAATTATGCATCAAGAAAATGACTGTTATGATGGTGGGTAAATCTGTACATGCTAAAAATTCTTTTTTCAAAGTAAAATGTTCAGAAATGATCCTTGATCAAAAAATGTTATATAGATTTATTTTTAAATAATTTTTTTAAAAAAATTAAAAAATGTGTATAAATGCTTTTTAAAAACCATATAAAACGTTTTTAAAAACATTTTTAGAAAAAATGGTTTTTAAAGAACACATATTTTCAACCCAAGAGAGAGATATAATGTTAGATTTTCTTAAAAAAAATTCTTAATTATATTTTATAATAAAGAATGGAAAAATGGAACCATTACCTGAATATATCATGAATAAACAAAGGATTAAAAAATTCATTATATTTTATACGATGTGTATCATAATATTTCTTCAATTGAAGAATAATATTATAAAATCCCGATAAACGTTCAGTTTATAGAAATAAATTGTTACCACATTGGTAACATTGAATCATATTCCCCATGAAATAATAACATTAAATGAAGATTAAAATATTATTAAAATAAATATTTTCATGTAATAATAGACCAAAGGGAAGTATATACACTTTATAGAAGTATATGAGTGTATAACATGGCATGTATCTCAAAGAAAACAATTGACACATGTTTACTTTACCGATTTTGGATCTTTTTAAACCACAACTCCATGAAAGATAGATCATAAAATGAATATGTAGATTAACCTAAATTTATGTTTAATAATCACAAATTACATTAATGGGTATTATATATAAGCCACATAGAAAACATTAGTAATGAATAATGTATAAGTCTCATAGAAATTGAACATAGCATATAAACTTAATTATTTAAATATTTAATTTCATTGTACACGTCCAACATCCAGTATAATAAATATATGTCAATTATAAATCTGAAGAATATAAATATTATTATATATCATTCCATAATTTTTATTATAATAAATTTTTATTAATATTTTATTTAAAATTACCTATTAATGTTATGTTTTGTGCAATAGTTTCTGTATTTTCCTATATGTTTTGTCTTTATATTCTTGATCCAATTTATTAAATCATGATTTAAAAATTTATAGAATTTTAAAAATGATATAAATATATTATATATTTAGAATTTATGTATTTATAAAAATCTATAATTTATATAAATATTAAATGGAATAGACCATTCATGGATATGGTAGGGTGTACATATGCATGAATGATGTTTTTAGTTTCATATAGTATTAAAAGAAAGAATGTAAATGAAATATATGTTTATATATATATTATCCTTATATTATAATTATAATGACATATATATCATATTTTTTTAAACCCATTATTAATACATTCGATGTAGAGTGTGAAGGAATTACATCACTCTGAGGAGGCAGTAGTCCAAACGTCCAGAAATGAAGTTATCATATTTACACAAAATGAGAAAAATGAAGTTATGTTTTATATAATAATTATATAATGATAAATAAATCATAAATATCATATATATCTTATAAAAATAGTATGTACATCATAAGTCTCAACCATGATAGGTGGTAAAAGGAAAAAAGATATCGTTCTGTGAGGTGGTAGTCTGTCACATAAACAAATGGTTAGTTCATTACCCATTTGATGGATATGTGTGTAGGTGTAGGTTAAAACATTAGAATATAAAAATCTAGGTATATTTGTAATACTATGGTTATTATATAATCATGTAATAAGAATATTTTAGTGGAGGATAATGAAAGTAAAATAATAGAGCTTTTGGAGGGATACTACCTATTCTTTTGGTAAATCCCATTGGTTTTCTATAAAGGGATTCATTGGTTGGATTTCATTACAAAGTGAGGATTATAAGTTTATTAGAGGTATTTTTGGATATTACATTGAGATATTTTGGAAAATAAAAAAGGTATTTAGGGTTTTGAATAAGGGATGGGGTTGGGTGTATATTTTTAGCGGAGGAGGAGTGCCATTCTAGTAAATATTAAAATATAAACACTATTGTGAGGTTTCGCTTAAATAATTGTTACCAAAAGTTTAAATTTTAGATAAAAGGTATTATATTTTCTAAATATCTCCATCAATATTTTTACATCTCTATAGTTTATTTGGACCCCAATGTTAAAGTTCAACCTAAATGTAAACTCATTTTTACATTTATCGTTGTAATTAATTTTAATTAATTTTAGTAATATTTTTGGTTAAAAGTTTTTTTTGATATTAGTATACATTTTAAATTAATTGGAATCCATTTATGGAATAAATTTTTCAAAATTCCAAAAAAATCCACAAATTAATTTAAAAATACTTCTACAAACAAAATGAAACAATGAGTTTTTAAATTGAGAATGTTCAAAAGTTTTACTTGTTTTTATATCCAATTTCAATGTTGAATTAATTACAATGACCTAAATTTTGTTAATTTATGTATAATTGATCAAAATTTACTTTTAAAACAATTTAAAATATTATTTAACTATACAATTAAATTAGGTGAAAATGTTGTTTTCAATTAATATATTGTGTTTTCACTATTCATCAAAACATAAAATTCTCAGAAAAATAAAAAATATCAGCCAAAATAAATTTTCATATCCCTATTTCAAAAATGAAGTTTATTTTTTAAAATAAAAATTATGATTTTTTTAAAAAAAATATATTAAAAATGGTTTCCCATTAAAAGAATGTAAGATTACCTTTTATAAATATATATATTTATGCATAAATTTTTTTTTATTCTTATCTATTTTATAGAAAAAATATAATATGAGAGTTAATTTATTGAATGAATATAATAAATATGTATATATAATTAATTAATATAATTTATCAAAATTGGTCTAATTAATATATTCAGTTAAAATGTGGTTGACTGTATAAATATAGTTTTCCAATAAAATATTTACTATATTTTCAAAAGGGTTTTATTTTAATTTATAGTTAATTTGTAACCAAATAACTCTTCTTATAATATGTGTAGCCCATATTTTAATAATTTAATTAATACTATTTATAATGATCATTCCAATGTCTATGTGAAAAATATAATAATAGTTCAATAATAATATTAATAGTACATTTTTGATTGTTATAACTAGATCTTTCATGTAACTCAAGATATTGAACGAACTCAACATTGTGTGTAATACAATCCAAACATACTGTTTCATGTACCAAAATCTAATATACGAGTTTTGTGTATTGAAATACTAACATGGTGTTTCATATAATGAAATGAAAACCTAGTACTTTCACTTTAGAAATTATATATTTAGTGTTGTGTGAAATGAAAACTATCAAAAATGATTAAATTTATTCAAAAATGTCACAAAATAACATGGTGTTACATTATACCGCCTTAAAATGAATTTCACCCATGAAATTTTTGTAGAATGTAAATGGTTTAATAATTTAATGTTCATTTTCATAAACAACCACGTCATTAAAATAGAAAATAAAACAGCCTTTAAAAAAGTAATGTTGGATCCATAATTTTTTACCCAATGTCACTAATAACAAGATTTTCACATTTTAGAACATATATGGAAAGTGAAAATATGGAAATTGAAGAGAAATATAACCATCACGTTTTCATGGAAAGTGACAGAGAATATAGTTAGGAGAAATTTAATGATCACAAATCCGTAACGCAAAGAGTATTTAAAGTGGTCATTGATATCATAAAAAATGATTATAATGGGACGAAATTTTATTTCAAGAATCATTTAATAATGTGTATGAATTATTATAAGTATATATACACACATGATTTAATTAAATTTCATGTTCTCAATCTCACCCTTAGGTTGTGTATTGAACAATTTCGACATTGTCTCTTTCACCAAGAAAAGGTAACTTTTTAATTTATGAATCACTAAAATATCATAAGATCTATATGTTGAATGACATGTAATTCTTTATTTCATTATTTATCATCATCAAAAAGGTTATCTGAGGTTATCCGTTATGCATAAATCCTCTTATGGAATGATAATATTTTAATATCTAAAATAATATATGATTTTTAACTTAACCAATTCCATTAACGTTCAACCTTGTAAAATTTTTGAAATATGAAATTCCAAAACATTATTTAGAAGGTCAATAAATTTTCCAAAATTTTCTAAACATTGAACTCCCATATATCATAATGTAGCTCTTGTTTTTTACATTCCAAAAATTTGAAAACCTTTAACATGTTCTCTCTTATGGAATAATAATTTCCATAAATCCTTATTGAAAAAGTTCATTGATTATTATTACTAAGAACATTAGTTATATTCATTAAATCAAAAATATTTTTAAACCCCATCGATGAAAAAATAAAAAAAATATATCAAAAAATACTTTTTCATTTGTGAGGTCATAAATAACATTCAATTTACTTTATACACATCATAATCTCTTTATCCATATAAAATATCATTTTATGGACCTATTGAACATGTTAAGGGTGAACTCCCCTTAATGTAATAACGAAATTAAATCAATTTTCTTGGTCATCAGTATGATATTACACATTCTTGAAAATCCTTAAATAAAAACTTCTGTAAATTGTTTTATATACATCATGATTTATTTAACATAATATTTGAATTAAAAAACACACACACTTCAATTGTTCATATTTATTCATTAACCATTACTTAGGATTTATAATCTCATGTTTTAATAACCCTTAAAAAATATATGAAATTTTAATGTTGTTTCAAGGTTCCCCAACCTCAATAAAACCATTCTTCTTACATTAATATAAAAAATACTATTAGAACATCACATACCTTTCAAATTTCATGTGTAGTCTCTCTATGTTCACCATTATAACTATTAATCGTACCACCTTCAAGATTCTCTTCATGATATTTCTACAAAAGAAATTGATTTTTATAATGTCCATACATCTTACAACTGAACCATTCCATGTTAACATGTATTGATCTAGTTCCTACCATTGAATAAAACAAAAAACCATAGTATGGGTAGCACTTATCACAGAGGAAAACCATATAATCACGAAAAATAACTTATATGATGTATAACTTATGGAAATTTCTTTTTAATATTTGAAAAAGTAAGCTTATCCTTAGAGATATCTGTAGATATATTCTTAGAAATATACCTTGGTATCTCTGTAATTATTTCTCATCCTAGTTTCCCAATATTGACTAAACCTTTACTTTGATACCAACTATATAGACCCAATATTAACATATATGGATATTACAAAATTTTAGATTAATAATCATCTAATTAAAAAAACACATGCCTCAGGACCATAATAGTCTTGTGTATTTGGAAACTGGGAATAAAAATCTTCCAAAATGGCGAAATATCTTCAACAAATTCCATGAAAACCATTTTCTTTTAGTACATATACTTTATATCTTTCATCATAACATAGGGAAAGAAAACATAAGAAAGGGTTAGATGGGATACTCAGTAAGGGTATATAAGGGAGATATGTAAGAATAATATGTGAATTATGGTATGAGAACAAGATCGTTACATTAAAATATCACACCCGTCATATCAAAGATCATAATCAAGAATCATGGAATAACTATTGGCATTTCATATGATGTGACTCATTTGGAAATCAAGAGAACAATACATAGAATCATAACATTTGAATAAGTCATAGAATTATGGAACACAGATAAGAATATGAAATGATTTCAATATTAGTAAAGGCTTACTAAAAATGCCACCATAGTGTAATAGATTCACTCCCAAACCATCTTAGCAGTCATAGGTAACTCCCAAGACCATCTTAGTAGAAAAATTCCTTTAATAAACTGGGATCACTCCCCATTCCAGCCCCGTATTACTGAATCGGGTTCACATCTCATTCCATTCCAATATTACTGAATAGGGTTCACTTCCTATACCAAACCTATGGTTCTAAACCAAGTTCACTCCTCATTGAAATCCTATCAAATCAAACTGATTTCACTCTTCATTCCATCCATGTTATAGTGCATAGATTTGAATCATTATTCAAACCTTTTCATACTGAACTGAGTTAAATCCTCATTCCAACCCTATCATACTGAACATAGATCAGTTCTCATTCTAGCCCTATCATACTGAACTGAGTTTACTCCGCATTACATCCCTATCATAGTCATGTGATATAAATCTCTACCTAATTAATTTGATTGATATATAGGCCCAAATTATCAATTAATTCAATCACACACATGTGTTCTATAATATTATAAAACCTTAATCATATCATGACTGATAAAAAGGGAAGGTATCATGAGAATAATATCATAAAACATTAAATGAAATGGGAAGCATAAATATGTCCACCCATTGTAACCTATGTAAAAGGATAATGGTTTCAAAATAATTTACTCAATGAATAACCCATGAAATGAAAAAGGTTTCAAAAGCATATAACCCATGGATGAGAAACGGGTCTCACAAATAATATGTCACCAAAATAGTAAACCATTTTGTGAAATAATAAGAACGGTTTCTTTTGTTAATATTCCTAAAAATGTATAAACCATGTCATATTTTTTCATCTTAGAGCGAGGAATATTTCAAAATATCACTTGGAGCATTTATTAAGGAAAACAACATTTGTTTGGAAAACATTTTTTAATACATAGTTTTTTTTCAAATTATTTTTCCCTGAAAACCTCTTTGTAACACTGATAAAGGCATATTTTAAAAATATTTTTAAACATTTATTTAGAAAATAAACATTCTAAATTAATAATAATTTTTAAATAATAATAAAAATTAAAAATTTCCCCCTTTTATAATAACCTTGAAAAATAATAATGTATGTTATAAAAATAATTTCAAACCCTTTTTAAACATAAATTTTTATTAACAACATTTTTATTTGAAAACAATTTAAAAAAAATTAGAATATTAGGGAAATATTTTCCTTAAAATTTACCTGGTAAAATTTTAAATGAAGCTTCAATAAAATGGCAGTCATGAATGTGGGTTAATCCATACAAGCCAAACATTCCTTCAGCACATTAAAATTGTAAAAATGTTCATTGATTCGAAAATGATGAGGGGATTTCTTTTTATAACCATTTGTATGAAATTTGTATATCATGGGTAAAAAAATTATATTAAAAATCATAGTATTTTTTTTTAATTTTTTTGAAAACATGGATTTGGAAGAATGTTTATTTTCTTTGACTAAATAGAGAGTGATATAAAGTTAGATGTTCTTAAAAATAGTTTCTTAATTATCTGAAGTAAAAAAGGTTTAAAAATTGTACCATTTCATGAAAATATCCTGAAAAAATTGGAGAATAAAATTAATGAGATTTCATGAGAAATGGATTATAATATTCCATCAATAAAATCATAATGAAAAATAATCCTGATAAAAAAAGAGATTGGATCAATATACGGTCACCACTTCAGTATCTTGGAATAATATTCCCCATGAAATAATAACATTAAATTGAGATTAAATTCTAATGGAAATAATTATATTCATAATATAACACATCAATAGGAATAATATTCACCTCAAAGAAGAATATGAGGGCATACAATGGCATGTGTCCCAAAGAAGGAAAATTGAGAAACATTTACTTCACTGATTTGGAAACCGTTGAAAATTAGACACTGTGAAAGGGAGAAAATATAAATGATATATAGATATCCATAAATTTATTTATCATAATCCTATAAAATACTCACTGGTAGTATATATACAACACAAAATAAATGAGTTGTGAATAAGGCATAAGTCTCCCAGAAATAAATGTGAGACGAGAAAACCCTTACCTTATGTCTTCAATTTCTTCGTACATGTTGAATCCTCCAATACAATAAATAGAAGTTTATTATAATTCTAAAATAGAGAAATATTTTTATATTTAATACCATATATTATTTTATTATGACATTATATTACCCTTTAATTAAAAATCCGTAATGTTGTTTATATTTTGTGTAATAACCACTTCGTTTTTCATTTATGTTTGGACTTTTTATTCTTGATCTTATTCTTAGATCATGAATTAATCCTTAAAAAAACAAAAGAATGATATAGATAACATATTTATTCATTATATATGTATTTATAACAACATATAAAATAGATAAATATTAAATGGAATACACATTTCATGGAGATGGTAGGTCGTACATACGTAGGAACACTGTTTATATATTGTGGTTGTATTGAATGAAATAATGTAAATGAAATATATTTATATATAGAATCACTATTATTTTTTATATATAATATAATTTTACTAAACCCATACTTAATATATTACATTTTTCATGTGAATTAATCACATCACTTTTAGGAGGCGGTAATCCAGACTTTAACAAATGAAGTTATCATATTTACACAAAATGGGATTTTTGAAGTTATGTTTTATATAATAATTATAGATCCATAAATACATAATAAATATCATATATATCATATAAAAATACTATTTCTATCATTATTACCAACCATTATAGGTTTTAAAGAAAAAATTAATGACATCATTTCATAAGGTGGTAGACCACAGTACACATGAACGATAAGTTCATTTCACTTCTTATGGAAGTGTCTATAGGTATTGACATAAAAAATACAAAAAAAATATAAGTATATTTGTTTAATTTAGATTATTATATAATCATGTAATAATAATAATAAAGGGGGTGTATAATTAAAGTAAAATAAAAGAGCTGGGGGAACGATATTACCACTTCTTTGAGTAATTCTCACTGGTTTTCTCTAAAGGGCTTCAATGGATGGATCTCTTCCAAGGGTTGGGTTTATAGGTTTATAGGTAGAATTATTAGAGATTATTTTTTTTGGAGTTTTAATATAAAAAGGGCTTTATATGTTAGAGTAAAATATGGAGTTGATTTCCCTTTTATAGTCGGAGAGGAGTGACATTCTTTTAAATATTAAATGGTAAACACTATTGAGTGGTATCCTCTAAAATATTTGTCTCCAGTAATTTTCAATATTAGAATTAATGGGGGATATTGTAAAAATATCAAAATAAAATGTTTTTTTTAAATTGTATCTGGTATATTGTTTTCCATATGTAAAATTGTAACCACTATGTAAACTCAATTTTACCTTAATCGCCGTAATAAATTTTAATTAATTTTGGTAATATTTCGGAAAAAAAATAATTTTATATTATTAGGAATTAAAAATTATGATAAATGTAAATGTGTAATAAGTTTTTCCATATTTAAAAAACATAATTAGAATAGATTAATTTAAAAATAAGCCCACATACAGGATGAAAAAATATGTTTTTAATGTGAAAATGTTAAGAAGATTAAATTATTTTTATATCAAATTTCAATATTAAATTGATTAATATGACCTAAATTGGATTAGTTGGTGTATAGTTTTTCTAACTATAACATAAAACCAAATTAAAATTTAATTTTACAATATAATTAAATTACATGAAAAAGATGTTTACAATTAATATCTCGTATTTTTCACTATTTATCAAAATATAAAACATCTATTAAAAATACCAAAAATTCACCATAAGTAAATTTTGATATCCTACATTGAAAAATTACATTTTATTTCAAATAAATATTATTATGGTTTCATAAATTATATTTAAAATTGGTTTGATATTTATTGGAGGAATATTTCCTTTTAAAACTATATAATTTTATGAGTAAATTTATTTTAATACTTATGTATTATCTAGAAAACACATATTGTGAACATTAATTAGTTAAATAAACATAATAAAAAAAAATATTTTGTTAAAATCATTTATAAAAAGAGTTTTAATAAATTTATTGAGGTAAAAAGGGTTTTATTGCATAAATTTAGTTTTGGACAAAAAGATTTCCTATATTTTTAAAAGGGTTTTATTTTGACTTATAGTTAATTGGTAACCAAATAATTATTTATATAAATTTTGAGAACAATATTTTCCTATATTAGTCAGTAATATTTATAACATTAATTACAATGTCTAAGTGAAAAATATAATAATATTAATAGTTCATTGTAGTTTTGTAAAACTAAGCCTTCCATGTTACGCAATCTATCAAAGGAATATGAAATTTTCAGTAACAAAAGTCAGACTTAGTGTTTTATGTACCTCAGGCTAATCTAAGTATTGTGTGTAGTAAAATATTAACTTTTTTGTGCGTATAATGAAGTCTAAAATTAGTTATTTCATATAAAAATCTATATTAATTGTTATGTGAAATGAAAAATGTCAAAAAGTTTAAACTAATTCAAAATAGAATTTACCAAATCCAGGGGTGTAACCACATCATCCTCATCACTATATGAATCCCTAGATTCTTTTGCCTATTATTTCCTAACTTTTTCTTTTATCATATATTCAATGTCCATTTCAATTTTTTTATTTCTTCATGAAGGATGTAAATTTCCTCATCTCATAATCTACAATAAATTTTTAAAGTTCATCATGAGAAAAATAATCTATTTCTTATTAGGATACGATCTTTTAATCAAAATAATCTAAAAAATTCATCATTGTTTTTTTTGATAATGATAGACTCATCCAACTTATCACCAAATCCATGAATTTTTGGAGAGTCTAATAAATTATTTTGATATATTAATCAACAATTTGATCATTATTAATTATAATTCACTCAAAAATACTTCTTCAATCATGTAGTTTGGAATCCATGAAATTGAAATTTCCTTCATTGATAATTATGATTTTATCCCATATCTTCTTGGAAGTCTAGAGACTCATAACATTTTTTATACCTTTTCTTCTAGAGAAATAAAAATGGAATTTTTTGACTTTCAATCTAATACCATATTTCTATAATCAACTTGTTTTATAGAAGAATCATCCACAATATAAGGAAACCCAATGTTTCATCATATCTCCCTTATACTATGATTAATACCAGATTGGATTGTATCTTATTACTATAAATATGAAAATTCTTCTCATAAAATGTTGGAAGAACTCATAATTTTTTAGAATTAACATTACATATCTATAATAAGACTGCTTTTATCTTTATAGGTAATATATCCCATGATATAAATTTTATAGCCAAAGGATGGATTGACCATTGAGAGGGGAGGGGTAAATAAATGGTTTATTTTTAGAATAACTTTTCTTTTCAATTAAAACACTTTAAATTTTTATGTTTCTCAAACTACTCTCTATTATATCTCAATATCACCTCTTATGGAGTAGTAAAAATGAAGAGATAGAATTATAAAATATTAAAATGGTTTGAAAAATTCTAATCCATTTATACAACTGGATTTTCCCCATGGTTATAGATTCATTATTTTCAAAAAATTGATTTATATTATCGAAAGTCATTTAAGAGACACTATTTTCATTCATCTCTAACAGAATGAATTCTGTTATAGATCCAATCAACAGACTCCTTCTACTTCTGGTTCAACTGGAAGACTTGAACTTCCCTTGATATAAACATAAAGAGATATACTTCGATGGAGTATTCTTGAAATATAGGAATATATTTGATCTTCCACCACATGTTTGTAGGATATGACTTTATCATATACTATTTATACATCTTAAATAGCTTTCGAAAAGCCTTTTGGCCTTGATCAATCAATTTTGATCACTTATAAATGACCAGTTTCCTTGGTGAAACAATGCTTGTGAAATTCCTCATTTTTGAAGTCCTAGTCCCAATAAAATATGTGAAGGAGGTGTACACAAATTATTCAGTATTATTCTATAAAATAATAATTTTTTGAACATCAATTCACTTCTTATTTAATTATCCAATTAATTAGGCTTTGGTCATTAATTTCATGGCAAAAAAAATCATAGTACATATATAATTTCATTTTTTTAATTTATTTTCCTCTCATTGTATTAATCTATAAAATATGAATGAATATATGAATTAATGTTGTTACTTATACTATTTTTGTTTATTTTGGATACTTATTAACTTATTTATCTCAAAGATCCACATATTCAAAAACATACACACACTATTCACATATCACAAAATAGTATATTGAAACATTTAGACTTGAAAACACCATTATCAAATGTGAGGATTAGGATCCTTCATGCACAATATTTTCATATACATCATAAACTATATAATCCTAAATCATATAGAAGTTCATGGAACCTTCAGAAATATGAACTTTATGAGAGTTTCTCCTTGTGAAAACCAAGTTTGTGGGTTCGAAGACTGATAACCATTGTGAAAGGGTTTACAAATTTTCATAACATCTTCATTCTAAACCAATTGTGATTTGATATTTATAAGTTTCTCTACAAGAATCGTGAGTGAATGATTCTCATTTCAATACGGTTGTGAGATCATCCCTTTCTTACATAGGTAAAAGGTGTGGGGAAACCATCATGTGAACTAGGAGGATGTTCCAATTCTCTACTTTCTTGGAAAATGTGATATCTTGAAAAAATGGTTGGCATCATTCTGAAAATCAGATGGACTCCTTTTATAGATGATGAATTTATTTCCTCAAACTACCTGTCCTCTAGTTTTTATACATCATTACAACTCCCTGAATTATTTTATTTCATGATATATCTCACATAAACTGACTCGTTCAGGTTTATTCAAATATACATTATGTTTAATTCCATATTTTCATTCATGAATTCATGTTTCATTCCAAATGTTCATGAAATAATAAATTCATTCTTATTCTCACATTGAATAATGAATTCATCCATGTATATCAGTGTCCTTATACAACTTCTTTTTAATTCATGTAAATATTTATCCTTCACAATAATCTCAAGCATTGAAGAAATAGATTTCATGAATGAAAATAATTCATTTCATCATTTCATAATTTTATTCTCAGAATATCGATGACTACCATTGATTTTATTGATGATGGTTTGTACCTCTTCTTCAGTATAATGGATTTCGGAAAAAGGCTGATGTGGATGATGATATGCAGGGATGAATAGACGACTCTGATGAAATCGATCAGATGGATCCTGCAATTTTCATTTCATTTTAAATGGGTAGATAGTAATACATTCTCCCAAATCGCACAATGAACATTTTTCTGGTTTGGGATAGGTTTCATTAGCAATGTGGTAATATAACAGTATCGAGCTGGAAACAAGGGATCAACATCCGACACAACATTACACACCATTAGCTTTAGCGGAGTACCTTTTTCTCCAACCTATGAACCTTATGGGTGTACTCTCTATAGTAATTATACATGGGACTTCACCCACTATGTAGTCATAACTAGTACTCGCCCGTGAATTTGCACGGTGATAAAACAAAATTCATAGTTCATGCGTTCTCATGACGATATGGTTCACTGCTTTTATGGAGGCAATACAATATTTTGGAAAAAAAAGAAACTGGGAAAGTTGTTAAATGTACAATGGCTAGTAATTAGAAACCTAAATTAAGTGGAAATAATTCATTGAATGGAACAACAGTTTCATTAAAAATGTGAAAAAAAACATGTTATGAATATTTTCATAATCTATTAACAATATAGATTATTATCGGAAATGAAAATTAAAAAACAATGTTGAAAATAACTGAATAATTCTTGATTTTCAATTACCATGCAATTACATCATGAGTTTCATAATCTATTAACAATATAGTCTATTTGATCAGTCTTTTAGTTTATGCTTTCCTCCATTCTAAGTTTCAGTTCAATGGCATAGATTATTATAGAAGGGGAGTCTGGAAACATTCTTACATATATTCGAACTGCATCATCAGCATCAAACATAGTAAACTAACTTTCCTACATGAACAAATTAATTTAATAAATAACAAATAATATTGACAAATGAATTTATCAAAGCAGAATTCTAACAGTTTCTAATAGAGAAGAAATGCAGTATATAAGATAGTTAGAGGAAATGCATATGACATTAAAGAATTCAGTATTGCTAGTTCCAATTATTTTATAAATATAGTGGTGAATGAAAATAGAGAACACATACCTAAGTATAAGAAATATTTGTAGTTAGTGTAAAATACCCAGTTACATTATTCCTAGCACCTCCTAAATTACCTCTATTACGTCATCATCTAAATCAAATGATCTACCATGATCTACACCAGAACTGCACGTGATCAAATTATCTACAACAGAGTTGCATAGGATCAACAGAACTTCACATGATCAAGATACTGGGAACTGCACATGATCATCTACAACAGATCTATACATGATCAACAACATTTCAATACTCTTTAACATGAACCTCTAGTATTTGATGGTGAATCCCAAAGATCGAGTGATTACAACAATAAAAAATGTGAACACAGAGGATTCATTTGAATATAGATTGATAAAATCCAATATTCTAATAGCACAATATTTTATGAAGTTAATGTTCAAAGAAGTGTTGAAGCTAACTAAAGTAACAAAGTCTGCAAGAACATATTGAGGTTGTAATATGTCTTCAGCTTCTTTATTGTCCACGAAGTGCATCCTACTGATGAAAATCCTATTATATACATTAATAAATAGCAATGAATATTTAAATATGAAAATCCAATGTAACATGTAAATAGAATATGGTTGCAGTAATATGAATGAATGTTCTAGAAATACACAGTATAGAGATCATAGGATATAAAAAAATGTGACCTAATTCATATGTGAAGACATTTTTTGTGACTGGAAAGTACAAAATAAATATAAAATAATCATACATTTGGATGTAATTATACTGACTATTCTATCAATTTCATATAGTTTATCAAAGAGGGAATTTTTTGGAAGTAAAGTTACAGGAAACATAAATGAAAATTAGTTTCTAACATGATGGTTTTTATAGTACCTCAAATATAAAGACTGTAAAAAGTACAGTTAGATAGCATGAAAGAAAAAACTTTCATCTATTTTAAGTTTTCTATTAATCAAAACAGAATTTTGGAATAGCTAATACCAAAATTTCCTACATCTTAACAATTTAACATAAAAATGGACCAACACATGAAACATGCTATCAATGAACAAAAATACAGTGCGTATACAAAAACTGACTGTTAGTATAACTCAATAAAAATAATCCAGATCACATTAGAAACAAAACAGAAAAATAGATGTTCTCCCGCATATACATCTTCTCCATTACAACGAATGGATGGTTCCCCTTTCCGATGGGTTGTGCACCACTGTGCCTGCAGATGAACCAATCATAAGCCGCACTGACCTATAGTAGAAAATGTTAATTGTCTTCCATTGATTTTATAAATCAACACATTTAATTAGTTGAAGACTAAAATATTGATATAAACACTAAACTTACCATTTAATAAATAACAACAGTCAACAAAAAAACCAAATCCGATCAATTTAACTCAAAAAAAATCCATTTCATAGTAGAAACACAATAAAAATGATTATTTAGAGATTTAAATCAATTTTTACTAATAGAAACGAATTTTTTTTATATAATTTCAAAAGAAAACATCTAATAAATTTAAAACAATTAAGAACATAGAACGAAAAACATATGCTCATGATATAAAATAACGACCAAAATAAATTGATTTTATACAAATCAAAAAAACATGCATGTCCAAATCTATACTATGTTTAAAATTAATTCCAAAATCAGGAATAAGAACATAATTTGAATGAATGACATGCAATGCTGGTGATCAGAAGATAAGATGAAATCAATTTTACCAGTAATTTTATGAAATGGTTGCATACTCACCAAAAAACATCATCATATCTGGAGAATATGGATTCATTGCTTGTCATGATGCAAATAGTATGGTCCAGATAAATCCTCACTAATTGTTGTGCTAGATATGCTCCTTTACTATTTCAAGTTGAAGGGGGCATTTGAAGTGATGACCCGGTTAATTTTCTACTCACTACTCATTGA
The DNA here is from genome assembly GCA_963277665.1 of Viscum album. Taxonomy (NCBI): domain Eukaryota; kingdom Viridiplantae; phylum Streptophyta; class Magnoliopsida; order Santalales; family Viscaceae; genus Viscum; species Viscum album. Next base: position 682,215,138 of record OY728165.1, read on the forward strand.
TGGGTCCATTAACATGATAATGCACTTAAAAATTCCCGACAGACCCACATTATGCTTCAAAAGTTGGAGTAGAAATGCATGTTATGGCTTATGGAAGGTCATAAGGGCTTCCTATTATAATGACTCAGTGGAAAAAAATTTATGGAGAAGTGTGTGTGTACAGATCATATAGAACAATTTCATATTGATTCATAAAATTTATACATGCAATGTATAGTTTATGAATGATCATTATTTTGAAAAGTTATAAAGTGCATAATATAGAAAGCAGTAGTGAGAAATAAATATAGGTGTAATAGTTGGAATTATCATTTTCGGTCAGACTCGATGAGTAAATAAGAAATTATATTTTTCATGAATTCATATGCAATGCATATGGTATATATATAGAGACATGAAACATATAATTTGAAATAGAATTAAAAATCCATGATGCTTATATTTAAAAACAGATCATTTATATTTAGAAACAGAATTCGATTCTCTAAAAATATGAATTCAAATAAAGGTCTCAAGGAAGGATACTCTAAACATACCATCCAGTCCGTGCCTCAGTCCAAACTGTTGTCTTGTAAGGCTTATTTTGGAGGGAATGTGTCACAATAAAAACCATTGCACGTGTTTATCTATCACCATCATCAAGTAGTAGTCCAGGACATTTAGAATGATCTTAGTGAAAGGTATATTTATCATTGAAGCAGACTTTGTACAAAAATTAGATATTTAAGCCTTAAAACATTCTGTTTACATTCCATTCTTAAATAGATGTTTAGGAGGGATTAACATAAGGTCATAACCAATAATGATAAATATACCCTTCCCTCAACCCCATAATGCTGAGAAGGATCCAGTGAATTGAAATTGTTTGATGACACAAAATGATATATAATCAAACCAAAAGGGATTCTATGTCAGGGTATAAATTTACTTACAATAGGACATGGGGAATCTTCTTGCTTGCACATCACCCAAGGAACACCAGTTACTTGTTTAACAGTCATGATGGGAGCCCATGTCATGTAATCATGACCAGCTGTTCTGTATATTTTCTCAAGATGCCCATACTCGTTCTCAATCTGGATAGACAAGAATCATATTTATCAACATTACAAGCATGTCAGAATATCAGTCTCGACCATTAAGGGAGAATATGGATTCATTACTTGTCATGATGCAAATAGGATGGTCCAGAGAAATCCCGACTAATTGTTGTGCTAGATATGCTCCTTTACTATTTCAAGTTGAAGGGGGAATTTGAAGTGATGACCCAGTTAATTTTCTACTCACTACTCATTGATGATTCCATTGACATGATAATTCACTTAAAATTTTCTACTAACATACCCACATTATGCTTCAAAAGCTGGAGTAGAAATGCATGTTATGTCTTATGGAAGGTCATATGGGCTACCTGTTATAATGACTCAGTGGAAAAATGTTTATGGAGAAGTGTGTGTGTACAGATCATATAGAACAATTGCATATTGATTCATAAAATTTATACATACAATGCATAGTTTATGAATGATGATTATTTTGAAAAGTTTTAAAGTGCATACTAAAGAAATCAGTAGTGAGAAATAAATATAGGTGTAATAGCTGGAATTGTCATTTTCGGTCAGACTCGATGAGTAAATAAGAAATTATATTTTGCATGAATTCAAATGCAACGCATATGCCATATATGTAGAGACATGAAACATATATTTTGAAACAGAACTAAAAATCCATGATGCATATATTTAGAAACAGAGAATTTTTATTTATAAACAGAATTCCATTCTCTAAAAATAAGAATTCAAATAAAGGTCTCAAGGAAGGAAACCCAAAACATACCATCCAGTCCATGCCTCAGTCCAAACTGTTGGCTTGTGGAAGAAGAGGTAATGATCCAGTAATTTCAGCACCTAGAAAATCATCCAAAATGTTTACGTATAGATACATTATTGTTTAAAAATAAGAAGACATACTAATTAAGATTACCTTGGCCATATTATGTAGTCAAAGCTCATATCCTATAGAGATTCATTCAGTACATACTAGTACCGCATATCAAACTATCCATATCAACCTCCAATTGTGTTCATATGAAATCTGGAAATAGTTTTCCATAAGAAATATGGAAACACTTATTAAGAAGAAATACATAATCAAAATTAATGTCCACCCATATTGAAACTCATGGTTTTTGAAGATTACCTTGGCCATATTAATGTAGTCAAAACTCATAGCTTATTGATATTCATTCAGTACATACTAATGCGGAATATCAAACTATCCATATGAACCTAAAATAGTGAACATAAGCAATCTGGAAAAACGTGTGCATAAGAAACATGGAAATGGTTATGCATATGTAATGTGTAAAAATAGTATGTGTGGGAAATTAGGAAACAATTGAATAATCAATCCATAAATATCTATGTACAATGAAAAGTTACATATAAAAAATATTAAAACACTATGTTTTTCACAATGTGTAAGAAATTATGTATAATTCATGGCCATCTGAATGCAGGTACACCTAGGTGATATATCCAAGTTATATAATGATATGGTAGGTAGAACTATATAGAGAAGTCACTGGGGACGTAGGAGTATCCAAGAAAAAACGTGACGTCATTAGGGATTTAAACAGAACAAATATATCATAAAAAATCAGCAATGCTAAAAAAATAAATTCTAAAAAGAGGGAATATTTTGTTTTCATGCATGCATCTATAAGGGGTAAACATTCATGTACCTTCTATTTGTAACTATCTTCATTGTACATATAAGATATCTTCTGAAAAAAGTTGCCATGTTTCGTTCCATACAACCTCGGCAATGAATGACATCAACATATATGAAAACAACAGGTGCAATGAATCTCATAAATATCTATGTACAACTAATATGAAAACAATTACATATTAATAATCCTGAAACACTGTGATTTTCACAATGTGTAAGAAATTATGTAATTTTCATGGCCATCTGAATGCTGGTGCACCTAAGTGATATATCCAAGTAATATAATGATATGGTAGGAAGAAATATTTAGAGATGTTAGTGGGGATGTAGTCATTGTAACTAATGCAAATTCTAGAGTCCATGAGTAAAAATTCCCTGAACATGACACTTCAATGATGTACTCACTATTTTAGTACCTAATGCAAATTCCAGATCAAGAAACTGATGTAGAGTATTTAGTTGTCCAGCTAAGGGGGAACACTGACATTGTGCAGAACTCACTACCTCTATGCTAGAACATCCATGCATAATCAACAACTGGGATTGGTCCATGATTTCTCTTTTAGAACAACTTCGTTGGTGCAATAGAGGAAAGAAAGGCTGATCGATGTGGTTCTGTATTGAAAGTCTCTTGCAGCACAACAGCAAAAGAATATCCCCATGACATCTCTCAAAATGGTGGTATTTAAAGAATAATATACCAAAATTTCCATGGACAATAAAGAGGTAATTAAATTCACATTTCTAAAAAGAATCAAAAAATAAAACAGGAGTTGAAACTCAAATGAATCAGTAGTTGTAGATAATGAATGTTTCCAAAATCGAAAGTTAATTTGAATTTCATATAGAATATTGAAAAAATATGAGTACTATTATCAGCAAATACAAAATTAGAGGAGAATCAGAGGGAAACCAAGAGCATGACCATGATTCCTGCGTTGTTCTGCGGGAACCTGTAGCGGGATCACGGTGCATGCATGGTTTTGTGGGAAGCATAGGTTGAGCGGAGGAGCTGGATGGTTCTGTGGGAAGCATAGGTTGAGCGGAGGAGCCGGAGGACAAAACCGGTATTGAAATCAACGCTCTCGACGAAGGTTGTTAGCAGATTGGAAGGATGTCCCATTTATCTATAGGAATCAAACACTGAGGATGGTTCGACGGTGGTTTGCGTGAGGAGAAAAAGGAACAGGGAACATAGCCAAAGAAGATTGAGGTGGGATTTCTGGGAGGAGTTGTAGAGAGTGAGAACCTTACCTGATGAAGAGCAGTCCCGGAAATGAGAGAGGAGAAAGAAATACTGAGAACCCTAGGCGACGCCGGCGTCGAGATTTTGCGCGAACCCAAGGATACGAAGAACACAATCCCGATCACGATCGACATAAGGAAAAAGAAGGACTGTAGAGTACAAACTGGTAGAAGGAGGAAGTCGAAGACGGACGTCGACCAACTGTGGATTGACTGTGAAAGCCAGGACAATGGAGGCTGGGGTTTCAGGGGAGCGTAGTTCACGATGGGCGATAATGCCGAAGGCGTAAGGCGGTGAAGGCGTAAGGCAGTGAAGGCGTCGCAGGTATGGCCGTCGTCGCATGCGAGCTGCGGGAGGAAGAAGCTCGATGAGCTGAACCCTAAACGTGAATGCGTAACGCGGCGAAGCCATGGCTGGTTGGCGAGAAATGAAGGGCACCGCGGGTGTTTGTGAGGAAAGTAGTGGGTATAAGTGTAATTGGTAGTGGAATAGTGGTGACGTGGCTGTTTGTGGTGGTGACACATAGGCATGGGTACACCCAGGTTTAGTAAATATAGTAGATGTCTACCCATGAACTTATTCCACCCATGGGATAGAAAATGTTGTATCCCTTGGGTGTGGTTGACCTACGTGTTATATAGGTGAACATGGTTGAGCCAAGAATAAGCTGTCTTATGGGTTGGACAATTTTTTTTATGAAAATAATTATAAATCATGATTATAAATATAAAATTTTAAAAATATATCTCATGAAAAAACTGAAAATTCTTCTTCATTTCATCTTTTTTCTCTGTAATTCTTCATGTAAATTTTAAATAAATTTTACATGGCATTTTATGAATACCTCATGAAATTATAAAATATTTTATTACCTTCTTCTAATTATCAATATTTTCCTAATTTATATTAAATAATATTTAATTCCTTTCACATGTCATTATGATTAATATCAGTCCTATAATCGTAAAAATTTACATGGTATGTTTTTTTTACCATGACAAAAAATGCCATCAAGTAAATCCTAAACAATTTTCAATGCATTACAACTTCATCCACCGACTCATATTAATATATTGACCACAAATTCAACATTTGATAAACATAGATGATATTATTATATATTCAATGATAATAGAAGAGCATAAAGATCATATTATAATTGTACTAAAGACCCCATGGAAGGATCAGATTTATGAAAAAATGATAAGATGTATGAAAAAAATTCCAAGTGTGAATTTTGGCTTTTAAAAATTCATTATTAGGTCATATAATCTAATGAGAGGGTAAATTAGTAGATACTTTAATGAAATAAGTTATAGAATATTGGACTGGACTTACCACTGTGACAAAGACATTTTTCATTCATGGTTTGGTTAGATATTATCAGTTAATTTTGGATAATTTTTCATGAATATATAATCCACACATGAAGGTAACTCATAATAGAGAAATGTTTTTTATAAATATGAATTTGAATGAAATTTAAAGGAACTAGATATAAGTTTAGTCAATGAGCTGTGATTACATTTCCCTATAATGGAGAATCATTTGAATTCTATAGTTATGTTTCAATGAAGTATTGGGATGAATTATCATGAAAAATGATATGTTGATAATTTATTTATCATGATAATTAATGTTTCAAATGCCGAATTACCCAACTCATGATTTGGAGTAATAAATAGTATTTTTTTTATTTAAAGATATGGATGAATTATCATTATGGATAAAGCTGTGATACATATACTAATCATACATTTTAAATAATATTTTCAAATAAAAATAGATTAATATACACCAGAGAAGATGGCTGGAGGTGATTATATATTATTACATCTCAACACATTATCACCCTAGAAAAGAAAATAAGCTAGTATATATACTAATTTGAAAAGAAAATTCTATCCAATATTTGATGTTGATCACAATAGATATTATATTTTTGGATTTCAAAGCATCGATATAGAAATGTTAAAGGAAGGGGAATGATCATAAAATTATCAAATAATTGTTCAACCATATGTCCTTGTAATAAATAAAGAGGCACACAAAAAAGAAATTGAGCTACAAAATATGTTGGGAAATGTTTATGAATTTAACATTGATTGTGATCGAATGATAAGGTTGAGGACCTGTGTATGTGGTCAATTTATACCATATTTGATGAATGAGATATTGGATGAAGATAATAGTTCACCATTCTATATTCAACCTAGAAGTACAATGATATATATAGAATAAATATAGTATTTTTTGTAGAGAATCACGAAGAGAGATATTTCTAAGAATGTATCTTGGTGCGTGATTTGTTAAAAATTTAATGACGAGAGACAAAATTCTAATGGGATTCTAGAACAAATACCCACAGTATAATGTAAATAGGAAAACATTACTGTGGAATTTTTCATTAGACACCCCAAAACATCTAAATGGAAAAATCATATATGGGTTTTAGTTGATCATCGAATGAGTAATTCTTTCTTCATTGTTATTAGATAATATTTCTCAATATAGATAATTTAGAGAATTTTATCAAGGATTTTTTAATTTTTCATGGAGTACCGCATTTTATTATATCTAATGTGGATTCAATTTTTACCATGATCTTATAGATAAGTATTCGGCTTTCTCTGGATACAATGTTGAGATTTAGTACAACATATCATCTTCATAAATATGTTCATTTGGTGAGAAAAATTCCAATTCTAGATGATATTTCATGATCTTGTTAAATGTAATTAAAATCCGGTTGGAATTAACACCATCCTATATTATATTCTTCTAGTTAAAATAACTATATGTCAATAATTCAGTTGGATATTTTTGAATCCCTATATAGAAATAAGTGTATAACTCCAATGATCTGAGATAAATTATGCAAAATAAAGTTAAATTTACCAAATATATATGAGGAAATGATGGATAATGTAAGATATATTTAGCAAAACATCATGGTGGCTGAGAGTCGATAGAAATGTTTTAGAAAAAATTGTCGATGTAATCTTGAGTTTGAAGCTACAGAGAATGTTTTTCTATTAATTTCTCCTTGTAAAAAATTTATGAGATTTTGAAATAAAGAAATTTTGAGTAGTAGTTATCTTTGAATATTGTATATTCTTAATCAAGTATGGAAGGAATATTATCATTTGTTTATTCCACTGAAACTTGTTGTACCTCTCGAACCCCTCGTGGTTTTATTTTCATGATCACAATCACCCTCTTGTTTATCTAATCTCGTTTTAAGTGTTTTTGGATGATAGGCATGAATTCAGGGTACCAAGGAATTGGGCCAAGAAGGCCAAGAAGGCAAAAAGCCAAAGTGGACTGAAATTCAGTCCACCGGCCAACCGGTGGCTTCACCACCGGCCAGCCGATGGACCTTTGACAGAAGGCTCTCCACTGTCCAGGGCACCGGCCAACCGGTGGCCTCAGCACCGGCCGGCCGGTAGATCCCAGACCGAGAGACCAGCCACTGCCTCAGCACCGGCCAACCGGTGGCCTCAGCACCGGCCAGCCGGTGGCACCCAGATGAATAGTGGAAGCTACTGCCTCACCACCGGCCAACCGGTGGCCACCTCACCGGCCAGCCGGTGGAGCCTGAGCCCAAAGGCCTCTCCATTTTGCACACACCGGCCAACCGGTGGCTCTGCACCGGTCAGCCGGTGGAGCCAGTCAAACTAGTCGTTGGGCTTTTGACCAGCCTGTCCACTTGCCCTCCAACGGCTCCAAAAGCCTCTCCAACGGCTCCAAAGGCCTCCAACGGCCATATGTGGGTTCCCCCTCTATAAATAAAGGACCTTGATCCACTGGAAGCCTAAGGAACATATCCGGAACAATTGTGAAGCCAACTGACACATTTCCCATCATTTGGCAAACCTCCGGCAGATACTTCCAAGGGAACCCCACTTGCTCCAACACACTTCCACATCCAAGGAGCACCTCTAAAGAAGCTTGGGAGCGCCCTTCATCAGCTCCATCAATCCATTGGCGCCCAAGGCTTCTCCCATTACGGTTTTTATTGTTTTATCATTTTGAGCTTAAATTTGGGTTTGTGCCTACAAACCCCATCTCTTTCTCTCATCTACTCTTTTGGGTTCTCACACCACCTTCAAGGTGTGAAGAGGTTAGTCAAGCCTTACCTTTCAAAAGGCTTGAATCAAAGGTGAGCTAGCCTTCACCTGTAAGAAGGCTAGTGGGTTCTTACTCAACCATTAAAAGTAAGTGGGTTTTTGCTCAACCAATAAAAGCAAGCTGTAATAGGTGAGCTAGCCTTCACCTGTAAAAAGGCTAGTGGGTTTCTTGCTATAACCATTGAAAAGCAAGCGGTAGAATCTCTCAACGGTTGATTTGGGAGCGGAGACGTAGGCCGGGTTTTTGGCCGAACTCCGTTATCAATTCTTGTGTCTTGCCTCTTTATTTCTGCTGCACTTTTACTTTGATTTTTAATTTGTTAATTAATTTTTAAAAGGCAATTCACCCCCCCTCTTGCCATCACTCCCTTTTTCTCCGCCTAACAATTGGTATTAGAGGAAAAATTTGAGTAATACCCTAACCGGTTTCAAATTAAAGATCCATTGTGATGGCATCCACTTCTTTCGCCCCCGAAGGCTTTTCTTTGAATCGTGCTCCATTCTTTGATGGAACCGACTATAATTATTGGAAAACCCGCATGACCGCTTTTCTTAGAAGTATAGGATATCCGATTTATAAAATTTTCATGCATGGTTACTCTCTTTCTACTCCTGATGAATCCAAATGTACCCAAGCCGATATTAGAAATTTCGAGCTTGATGGCAAAGCCATGAATGCTCTACATTGCGGCCTTGACCGAAATGAATTTAATCGAGTGTCCACATGCACCTCATCTCATGAAATCTGGAAACTTTTGGAGGTTACCCATGAGGGGACCAACAAAGTGAAGGATACTCGATTAGATATGTTTCGACAAGATTTTGAATCTTTCTCCATGCATCCAAATGAATCTATTTCTGAAATGTTTACTCGCTTTACTGACGTTTGCAATGGTAGAAAGTCCCTTGGTGATGATGTGTCCGCAGAAACTATGGTGAAAAAGATCCTATGGATCCTACCAAGCTCATGGGCTCCAAAAGTCACGGCAATCCAAGAAGCAAAGGACATCAAGAACATGCCGGTCTAAGAGCTCATTGGATCCCTCATGACATATGAAATCACCATGAGGAGGCAAGCTGAAAAGGAAGGCAAACCGATCAAAATCCCAAAGAACATCGCCTTCAAGGTACAAAAAGAAGAAAGCTCATCCTCCTCCTCATCTTCTTCCTCTTCAAGCGGCGATTCCGAAATGGAGAACCTTTCCCGCAAGATGCACAAGTTTATGAAGAAGCACAAGAAGAAGAAATCCCGCAAGGCTTGCAAGTAAACACACGAAGAAAAATCCGAGCCTAAGGTAACATGCTATGGTTGTGGCGAGAAGGGCCATTACAAGCCCGATTTCCCACTCAACAAGAAAAAGGCCAAGAAAAAGGAAAAGAAGAAGGCTTTCAAAGCGTCTACATGGAGTGATAGCTCCACATCATCCTCCTCCTCCTCCTCGAGCGACAACGGTAACAAATGCCTAATGGCATGTCATGAGGTAACTTCTTCCGACTCCTCATCCTCTAGTTCTTCAAATTCTTTAAATCATTTGTCATATGAGGATCTCCAACATGAAAGAGATCAATTGGAGGAAGGTTTTCACGAACTTTCTTCCAAATTTGTTTCTTTAAAAAAGAATTTCAAAAAACTCTCTTCCGAAAAAGAACAGCTTCTTAAAGAGAAGGAAGAGTTGACCCTTAAAATCCAAAATCTTCCCGATATTGATTCCATGGAATCAACTATCAAAGATTTAAGGGAATCCTTAGCTAAGTTCACCCAAGGGGAACAAAATCTTAACCAACTACTAGGTTCCCAACGTATATCTAGAACCACCCAAGGGCTTGGCTATTCCAAGCAAGCTTCCTCCTCCCATGCACCCACTATTTTTGTAAGGGGGAGCTCCCAATTTAAATTTTGTAATTATTGCAAAAATCACGGGCACTTAATCTATGAGTGCAATTGTAAAAATGCCTGGTACGGTAGGCCCAAAACCATTTTCCTTAACGATGAATTATATAGGAGAAGACCCGCCACTAGACAAGTATGGATTGAAAAATCCCTCTTAGCGAGTCTCACCGGACCGAAATTTGTCTCGGTTTCAAACACCTCTCCCCGGTGATTTGTTGTTTTATTTAGGGGGAGTTAGGTTTGTTTAAGCATTTTTGTTTTATTCAAAACTTTCTATTCAAACTTTCAATTTCAACACTTGGTTTCAAATTTTTTAAATTGTTATTCAATTTTTCGATTCAAAACATTCAATTCAAACTGTTATTGAATTCTTGATTCAAAACTTTCAATTCAAATTTCAAAAAATTTCAATTGGTTTAAAATCTCCATATTGTTTTTTAAACGATTCCCTCAATCAAGTTTTATGCCCCGTGCTATTTTGATAATCACAAAGGGGGAGAAATTCTTGGTTAGTTGGGGGAGAAATCTTTCTCTCATGCTTTGCTTGTTTTCTTTTTATCCTTTAAAGCATGCCTATGTTTTTAGTATTTTACATTGCTTGTTTTGGTTATTGTGATCATCAAAATAGGGGGAGATTGTTGTACCTCTCGAACCCCTCGTGGTTTTATTTTCATGATCACAATCACCCTCTTGTTTATCTAATCTCGTTTTAAGTGTTTTTGGATGATAGGCATGAATTCAGGGTACCAAGGAATTGGGCCAAGAAGGCCAAGAAGGCAAAAAGCCAAAGTGGACTGAAATTCAGTCCACCGGCCAACCGGTGGCTTCACCACCGGCCAGCCGATGGACCTTTGACAGAAGGCTCTCCACTGTCCAGGGCACCGGCCAACCGGTGGCCTCAGCACCGGCCGGCCGGTAGAGCCCAGACCGAGAGACCAGCCACTGCCTCAGCACCGGCCAACCGGTGGCCTCAGCACCGGCCAGCCGGTGGCACCCAGATGAATAGTGGAAGCTACTGCCTCACCACCGGCCAACCGGTGGCCACCTCACCGGCCAGCCGGTGGAGCCTGAGCCCGAAGGCCTCTCCATTTTGCACACACCGGCCAACCGGTGGCTCTGCACCGGTCAGCCGGTGGAGCCAGTCAAACTAGTCGTTGGGCTTTTGACCAGCCTGTCCACTTGCCCTCCAACGGCTCCGAAAGCCTCTCCAACGGCTCCAAAGGCCTCCAACGGCCATATGAGGGTTCCCCCTCTATAAATAAAGGACCTTGATCCCCCGGAAGCCTAAGGAACATAGCCGGAACAATTTTGAAGCCAACGGACACATTTCCCATCATTTGGCAAACCTCCGGCGGATACTTCCAAGGGAACCCCACTTGCTCCAACACACTTCCACATCCAAGGAGCACCTCCAAAGAAGCTTTCGAGCGCCCTTCATCAGCTCCATCAATCCATTGGCACCCAAGGCTTCTCCCATTACAGTTTTTATTGTTTTATCATTTTGAGCTTAAATTTGGGTTTGTGCCTACAAACCCCATCTCTTTCTCTCATCTCCTCTTTTGGGTTCTCACACCACCTTCAAGGTGTGAAGAGGTTAGTCAAGCCTTAACTTTCAAAAGGCTTGAATCAAAGGTGAGCTAGCCTTCACCTGTAAGAAGGCTAGTGGGTTCTTACTCAACCATTAAAAGTAAGTGGGTTCTTGCTCAACCAATAAAAGCAAGCTGTAATAGGTGAGCTAGCCTTCACCTGTAAAAAGGCTAGTGGGTTTCTTGCTAAAACCATTGAAAAGCAAGCGGTAGAATCTCTCAATGGTTGAGTTGGGAGCGGAGACGTAGGCCCGGTTTTTTACCGAACTCTGTTATCAATTCTTGTGTCTTGCCTCTTTATTTCCGCTGCACTTTTACTTTGATTTTTAATTTGTTAATTAATTTTTAAAAGGCAATTCACCCCCCCCCCCCTCTTTCCATCACTCCGACATAGCCGGAACAATTGTGAAGCCAACGGACACATTTCCCATCATTTGGAAAACCTCCGGCGGATACTTCCAAGGGAACCCCACTTGCTCCAACACACTTCCACATCCAAGGAGCACCTCCAAAGAAGCTTGGGAGCGCCCTTCATCAGCTCCATCAATCCATTGGCGCCCAAGGCTTCTCCCATTACGGTTTTTATTGTTTTATCATTTTGAGCTTAAATTTGGGTTTGTGCCTACAAACCCCAACTCTTTCTCTCATCTCCTCTTTTGGGTTCTCACACCACCTTCAAGGTGTGAAGAGGTTAGTCAAGCCTTACCTTTCAAAAGACTTGAATCAATGGTGAGCTAGCCTTCACCTGTAAGAAGGCTAGTGAGTTCTTACTCAACCATTAAAAGTAAGTGGGTTCTTGCTCAACCAATAAAAGCAAGCTGTAATTGGTGAGCTAGCCTTCACCTGTAAAAAGGCTAGTGGGTTTCTTGCTACAACCATTGAAAAGCAAGCGGTAGAATCTCTCAACGGTTGAGTTGGGAGCGGAGACGTAGGCCGGGTTTTTGGCCGAACTCCGTTATCAATTCTTGTGTCTTGCCTCGTTATTTCCACTGCACTTTTACTTTGATTTTTAATTTTTTAATTAATTTTTAAAAGGCAATTCACCCCCCCTCTTGCCATCACTCCCTTTTTCTCCGCCTAACAAAACTATCTCAAGTTTACAATGTGTTCCTTGTATCTCTCATATTGAAGTACATGCCAAATCTATAACAATTATTAAACTAAATAGTCATACCATAATAAAATGACAATTATGATGAGGAACAACAATTAAAAATCATGTATACTAGATATAATATTCTACAGAATATGACTACTAACATGGTAAAAGTTATTTGTATAAATCACAAATTAGAATAACGTACAATAGAACCTAAGGATGTATGAAAATAATGATATCCATATTTTATTGAATTAGAGTGAAAAGTTTCAACGGAAAAATTATTTTTATGGGGGAATAAAGTAAATTTATGAGATTTCATGAAATATTTATTACAATAAATTTTATTTCATCGATGGCTGGCGTTATAGACAACACTGAGATTTATCGAACAATTATATACTTTTAAAATAATGTTTTGTGGAAGTTATTATCATACCATTAAATTAGATGGTATAAATAGTAATTAATAAATTATGAATAAAATTTATGGTTTATATAAGTATGATTTAAATTAATTGGTTACTAATTGATTAGAAATAAAAATAAATCAAGTTTAATGTAAAAATAATATTTATCTTGAAAACTCTTTTTCATCTCAAAAAGTCATTTTGTCATTATAAATTAAATAAATAACTTTTTAAAAATTATTTTAACGAAAATTATATATTATACATTAAAAATCTATCTTAAAATTATTCTAATTTTTTCTAGTCATGGAATAAAAATAAAATCCAATTTTATGATTAACAAAGTGTTTTTTAAAAAATATTTTTTTTTTCTGGTGTTGCACATTTATTTTAAAATTAATTTCTAAAACATATATGTATTTAATTTTATATAATTTATTCCATATTTGGAATAATAAGTTTGAAAATTTTCTACTAGGACCCATTTACATTTGGGGAAAATGAATCCTAACTTTAGAAAGTTAATAACCTCAATAATGGGTAATCTGGGTCAATGTAGGTCATAATTAAGTGATAATGCCATAATTTTTCATAATAATTCTTATTGTATTAATATAATTATACCCTTATCAGATTAGGATCCAAATTTATATTTTTAAGGGACACTTGTTCATGATATTTACTTATATAATATTTAAATAAAAGATAGTAACAAAATATGACTCTATGTTTTAAATATCTCTTTTGTGACCAGATATAGAGAAAGTATATTTATGAATGATTATAAGGTTATATTTTTATATAAATTAAAATATTATCATTTTTATTTTTTATTTTTTAATTTATATTAGATATATAATGTCCTAATATTCTTGTGGAATACTAATGAAATAGTTAATCAAGTAAAAATGAAATATATATAATAAATTTCAAAAATATTAGTAGTAATATAAAATGGTTGGGTTAATATGTTAAATTAATTTTATAGATGCATATAAAATTATATGGGGGTTTTAAAGAATTATATTCTAAATCATCATTTATCTTGATATATTTAATTTCATATTCAATAAATAGTGTTAAAAATTGCATTAATTATGTTTAATAACAAATAATATTTAATGAAATGAACTAAAATAAAAAAAATTATATATTCAACCGAATTAATTTCATATGGTTTTAAAAATCATCCATTTCACATTTATTGGTATATATAAATTTTATAGCAACGTTATAAACCCTTAAATGGAAGGAAACATTAATATTATGGTAATTAACAAAAGGGTTAATGAAGGGTTAAAAATAGATAAGGGAAATAATGTGATCCAAAATTTCAAAAAAAATATTGCATGTTAGGATTTAAAATCACCTTAATCTTATGTAATAATATTATCAATTTGGATCCATTTATAAATAAATATATATTAATATTAATTTTATAATTTATGAAATTTCATGACATTCACTTCCCTCAAAAGAAAAAGGGCAGACATCCTTTCTCTTATTGAAAATAAATTGAGACTCATATATTTACCATAACATTCCAAATTCTCCTATAAACTACCCTAGAAAAATTTTATATTATTTCTTCTTCCCAAAATACAAGGCTTATATCCCTTAAAAAGAGTTTTAAAGGAGTCGTTTCAAAGTAGTGGTAATCAAATTAACCGATCACTTAATTTTTAATTTTTATTTTTCCTCCAATAAATCTATTTCCTTATTCATAACATAATATATTTAGTATCATAAATATTAATAAATTTTATTATTATTACTATTAAACCACATATATTAACCCTCTTTCCATAAAATTTGAAGTGAATGTATCATTTGTTCATATATAAAACTTACTGTCTCCACATAGATATAAAATTAATTTTCCATCACTTTAATTAATGGATGGTTATTACGATGAGATTAATATTTATATATGATATTTATGGCATAATTAGGATTCTGGAATGGTAATATCAAATCTAACATATTATCTTTCAAAACATTGGAAATCAAGAATGTCATTAATGCGTACGTGTTGACTACCACATCCACAAAGAAATGTATTGTATTTAATTTCTATTTTACATGAACATTATTACTGTTGGATTTATGTAATAAATTATTTATATATGATATAATAATTATTCTATAATGGTGATTTATCATCAACCTTTCTTTTATTAAGAAATTAACAAATGTTCATGTGTACGTACGACGTACCGTCTCTATGAACGGTGTAATTAATTTTTCTATCCCTATATTAACAGATGAATATAAATATGTATATAATTTATATATATTATATTTATGTCATTATTAACTCTATAGATATGGTTTATTCATTATAAAATTACATGGACCAAAACTACCACCTAGAATAGTGATTCTAATAAATAAGTGTCATCAAAAGGGTGCTAAAAGTTTATAAGTAAATCATATATGATATATATATACATGAGTATAGATATATAATTTCTTTTTAATAAATATATATTTATTATACAATAATATCCACTTATTTTGGGGGAAGTTAGACCTAACGTACATGATTTTCATCTCACATTTATTTCTATGAGAACCATGTCATATTCACCACAAGTTTCATTTATGTGGTTTGTATACATCCCATGAATATATTTCATGATGTTTCTTATAAATTTATGGGTATTTAAATATATATATGAGGTTAATCATTTCATATAGATTTTGATAAAAAATTTACTGAAGAAGTAAAAGTTTTATGTTAAAATATTATTATTTATCGGGATAATTTATGATTATGTTTCTAATGGTAAAATATTAATATCCAACTCTAATGAAACTCTTGAATTTTATTCCCCTATTTTTATTTTATGAAAATTGAAAATTTCATTTATTTTTAGTCACATAATGTACTCAAGATACCCAAAATATGTTTTTAAGGAAAACAAACTTCATTTATCTCTTCGATCAAATATTTTCTCTCTTTAATGTCTAAGTTTTCATTATATGTTTTTACTAATATATAATTAAAATTTAAATTTATTTTCACCCATTTTTGACTTTTATAAAATTATTTTAAGGGAATATTCATTTCCTTTATCAAACAAGCCACCTTTAGAAAAGTGTAAAATGAATGTTTTTTTCTTTAACTTATATGAAATGAAAAATTTTACCACAATAATTACCATTCAATGATTTAAAGATTCCTTTACAAGTATTCATGGAATTTTTTCAATAATTTATACCATAATATGTTGAACTTTTTTATATTTTAATGAATTAATTTCAAAATGGGAATGTTATTTTCTTTTAGAATGTTTTTTATGATATTTTAATGATATTTGTTTTCATAAAAAATAAGAACCCATGATTTAACTTTTTATTTACTATGTATATTAGCTAAATATATCATCCTTATTCTTTTTATGGATAATTTATGTTTATTAAGAAAATCATTCTATGAAACTTTTTTATTTTGCATGAGTTATACTATAATTAAATTTTGGAATTTTAATGAAACACATTTCCTTTCCTTTTGTTTTTCTATGAAAAATGATTATTAAACTCATTTATTTTTTAGGTCCAATTGTGATGAATGTTTTAGGATATTGTGCAACACATATGTATGTTTTTCTTAATGTGATGATTTTTTTATAACCATGGATTGTGGATAAATTATACAATAGTGTTGATTATATTATAAATTAGGACAATTATATCATTATAACCGAATATGGGAGGGACCTATATCTCTATCAAATTAATGAGTGAAAGACTGATATCACTTATGATAAATAGGACTAGAATGGAGAGTAAACCCAATTAAGTGAGGTGAATTTTCACTATATTAGTCATGGTAATGAACAATGACTATTATGATGCTTTAGGGAGTAAACCCAATCTATTATAACATTATTTTAAGTGAGCCTCAACTATTATGATGGTTTGGAAGGTGAATCCAACCCACTATGACAGTCTTCAAAATGATCTTTAATACTTGGGAAATGATATTCAATACATATCTGCAAGAAATAATTCCATGTCTTATTCCAATGATATTTTTTCCATGGATTATATTCTTTTATTCTTTTATGATTCATGTCTTATGAAAAACCATGATTTATTACATGATTCAAGAATATGATTTATGATATAAAAGGTATGATTTTACGAAGTTATGATCATATTACCATACCCATAGGTTCATGTCATGCTAAAGTGATCATCTATATCTGACTTATTTATCCATACTGAGTATATAATATCACCCTTTCTTCTATTTTCTTTACCCATGTTATGAAGAAAGGTATTAAGTATGACATGTCTAAGAAGGGTGCTAGATATGAATAACTTAGGTGAATCTAATGTAGTTATTTTATCAAGAAGTTGATTATGTGTCCATGTTTCCCAAGGAAAAATAACTATACTATTTAGATAAGTATCATTATTTTATATAAATAATATTAATATACTATGGTTTATTATTTATATAATAATAGAATGGGTGTTCATATGAAAAAACATAATGAAGGCATAAATCAAGGTTTTCCCATTAGATAAGAATATTATTCTATAACGTTTCAAATGAGCATTCCTGAAAACTGAATCAGGCATCCATGTTTATAATATCATTTGAAATACTCTACGAAACAAATCCTTAAAATCAATATATTTAAAACCACACATAAAATCAATTGAAACCCCAATTTCCTCTTTCATTGAAATAACTATTTAATTACCAATTCAAGTCTAGATTCCAAAATTCCCTTAAACCCATACTATTACACATTATAGCATGTAAAAGTGTTCAATTTCTTATTGATCCAAAAAATTTGAATGAAATAAAATACTATAATATTTTTTAAAACACATTGAATTAAAAAAATACTTTAAAATTGATAAATCCAATATGAAACTTATATGAAAAGAAAAAAATTATAATATAAATAAAATTCTCCATGGCTAGAAAATATATGATTAATTTAACAATCAAAATATTATAAAAAACCTTTCACATAGTGTATTTCCTATTAAATGATGAAAAAAAACTAGCTAAAACTAAGAAAAATTAATTTTCAACATGATATTTTCATTCAAATACACCAAAGCAAGGACGAAAACACACTTTTTAAAACTAAAACATTAAAATACCTATGTTAGAACAATTATATGTTAATAAATCCATAAAAAATTATTTATTAGTGTCATAGTATATAAATAATTACTAATTTAAATGTAATAATAGTATATAAGTAATTATTAGCATGGAAGAAAGAGGGATTTACCTCTTAAAACTACTTAAAGTCCATGGTGGAGGTGCTCAAAATCAATAGAATCGGAGGAGAGAAGCCCTAATTGTGACCCATGGCCATCAAACTAAAATTTGAAGACATGGGGGGTTAAAAATCATAAATTTTAGGAGGTAAATTCTGGAAATTTCACACATTGATGATATTATGTAGGTCAATTTTTTGGACCCCATTGTTATGAAATTTGTGCAACAAAAATTCAGTTTTCCAAGGATCCTACAACGAAATTTACATGGTTTGTCTTTAGATTTTCCTCTATCCAGGTTCCAACCTCCAAATTGACCCTTAAACACCAAGATATGATACACAGTTTACTAGAGAAGTGATATGGTAAGGGGAAACATTCACCATCCATGAAAAACTCTACTAGATTCCTTCTACACCCCATTATATTATTCTCCTTGAATCCAATACTGTTTTAGAAAACTCTATGGGAATTCTTAAATTTAATATAATTATTTATAATGATAAATTTCAAATAAAAAATAATGAAAATTTAAATTAAATAAAAATTTCATCTAATAAGCAGCAATAGTGACATGGGGTCGTTACAATTTTATTAGTTTATCACCACAAATATGTCATTCGAAAGGATTAAGTTAATGAAAATAAAACCACAAAACACCCCATGTCATGAGGTGGGTGGGGAACCAAATAGTCATGGGCCTATGGAAAATAACCAAAACATAAAAAATCGTATCTAAAAATGATGGAAATCCACGAATATCAAAAAAAATCTCTTTGATTAATGAAACCATGATCACTTGAAGAAAACAAAGAGAATAAAAACAGACTATATGTCTCCCCACCATTTAAAATTCATCAAATTTAGTGAAAGAGGAGAGATAAATTTTAATAGGTATCACAAAAAGAATAAAATATCTATAAAATAACCAATTATATTGTATACTCCATTAAAAGCAATCAAAATTTTTTGAAGTTGATTCAAAATTCTCCTAGATAATGAATAACAATAAAAATATGACAAGAACGTGTTTAAAATAATCACCACACTCATTGAAACATGACATATAAATAACAAACATGGGATCAAGACCAATGTCAAATCACTTCATGAGGGTAAACTACAGCCTAAAAAACAAAAAACCATTTCAGGAAAAACATGCAAAACAATATTTTGTAATCATGTGTGATTAACTACTTAAAGAAACACCCATCTTAATTACCTAAGAATATAATGAAGGGTCTTCCATGTTCAACCCATCAAAAATCCGACTTTCATACCACCATTATTGAAGTTTTATAAACCTCAATATAATAGAATCTAAATAACTGAAGCATGAATTAGTATGATATCCATTATCATCTACAAATTAACAATATTAGAAATATTTTTTTCATTCTATATAAATTATCAAAATAGATAGTCATACAAAACTAGTTTAGACTCATTATTTATTATTTTTAAATCCCAATTCATAAAATTTATAGTTATATCCTAGAAATTTATAATAAAAAAATATCCTAAAATATATAAGACACCTCTTTTTGGAGGATTATGATCTTGAAGAATCATAAATGACATATTTTAGTGAATGAAAACAATGTGTATGAAATAATATCACATGGTCTTATACCTACAATATTCATTAGTTTTTATAGATAATTAAATTTTCCTTAAATACTATATCACACCTCATTTCCTTAATAAATCCATATCATCAGGGAATGCAAGTGGTGATGACTACAAATTCCTAAAAGCATAGGTAGTTTTGGCTCTAAAATTATATTCTATCTACGAGTATGAAAAAATAGATGAATTCACCAAATGAAAAGAGGAATCATACAATGGACTATTCCATAATGTAAACATCCTATATTCCATAAAGAACCTTTTTGGGGAATATCTATATAATGTTAAAAATGAATAAATAAAATTCATACTTAAAAATTCAAATCAGAATATCTCAAATTAAAACAAGGGAAAAACTAAAATATTTAAAACATTCCATTTAGAACACCATATATAACTTAAGCTTTAAAACCCATTTATCTGTAAAAATTCCCTCATCACTCCAAAAAAATCCCATACTTTTCTAGGATACTAATAAAAAATAATTTTAAAACATTACCTCATATTTGAATTATCAATTCCCTAATATGGATGTCACGACCCCCTCCCTACAATGTGTACCCCTCCTGGGCCAGCAATGTGAAAAGTGAGATAATGAACCCTGAGTCCTGCCTCCAATAGGCCCAAGGTTGGCAACTAGAACCGAGGGTATAGTAAACACACAAATGGGAGGCATTACCCTCTAAGAGAACACATGCAGAAGATAGAGATTATATAGACACCAACCAACTCCAACTCAGAACTAGAATATAAAAGAAACCCATGTGCATATATGGAATGCCATAAAAAACTACTACAACTGGAAGGGAAAAATTACAAGTACCCAAAGGAAAGTAAAACGTCAACGACCACAAGCCCGAACAGCTCCTCCAACCACAAGCTAGTAGTAACTGGCTTGATCTCCAACCTTCTCCTAGTGACCTGAAAAACAGTTTATATACGTAGGGTGAGTATAATAGTATACTCAGTAAAATCCTCCATGAAGCCTCTCGTGCAAATGTAATGAAGGCAGGCTAAAGCACAGTGAAAAACAAGTGAAACCAACACATCACCTAAACAGATATACTATATTCCCAACCTCACCATGGCTACTCTCACCAAGTAACGTATACGAGAATATATCATATATTAAAGAATATCAAGGGTACCCCACTACTACTTCCCCACTGGTTTGCCGCTTTTCCCCAATGACATACATCCTGTGCATCTCTCTCCAAAGGCATTCCCATATACACATGGGATAAGCTCTATAATCTACAACATGTGCACCATAAAGGCTTGCCCGTAGACACCTGGATGAAGCACCACACCATCCTCATAACCAAAAGTAACCAGGTAGTTTCCGGGAGCCACCACAGCTCGCATAACGTGTATCATACTCCGGGTATTATACCTCAAGCCATTACAGCCCATACACCATGTAAGGATCCTCCAGCCATCACAACCTATACACGCTACACCTATAGTAGTCAATAGGATACTATATCCAGAATATATGTGTGGAAATAACCACAAGCCATTACAAACATCTACCCACATATATGGGGAAAACTAACCGATGTGCCAAATGCACTAGTATCTGCCAATATAAGAGAGCGGGGTTAAAGGGGGTAGTCAGCCATTCAACCTCCCATCAGAATGTTGGGGGGAACCCCCCCAAGGCTCAGAATCCCTGAGTTTTTAGTTTCCCTTACTGACGGGGTGGAGTAGCATATATAAACACAAAAAGTACATAATATATATAACTCACAACCACAATATTGGAAAAACCTAGTCTCAGTCTCAACTACAGCTAATGTATCTCAGACTCCGGGCTGCTATTTCTAAGACTAGGTATCCTATAAGCACAGAAACAATTAAATAACTTCATTAGGTCACTTTGTACCCTTTTTCATCAATTCCTCTTTAGGTTAATTAATTATTTTCACATTAATTAACCATGAAAAAAACCACATTAAACTTCATTGGAATCACATTCGAAATCAACTATTCCTTTAAAAGTTACAATATCACCATTAAATTCCAGCATCTCCATCCCCATGGATTATCACCATTTAATTCAAACATTCATCATAGAATTACTTTCCCATATTCCCGGGCATTCTAGAAAAGCATCCTATGCTACTAAACACAAGGGGGATCAACACGGTGAGTAGATATACTACCCTTCAAGTATTTCCATCCTATAACAGAAGTGTAGACCTATTCTCCCTCGAGAGGCTAAACACGAAAAGCACATGGCATAACCCACCTGTCTTCGCCTCTTTCGGAAGAATGGTAAGATAGAACAACTAACTTGAGCAGTGGAGAAAATGTAAAGCAGATAAACAACCAAACAAAGAATCAAGCATCTAGACATCACAACGATCCCATAACATCATCTCTAGTGTCCTCACCAACACCCACATGCATAAACCGATGCATCTCGCCACCCTAGGCA
This sequence comes from Viscum album, assembly GCA_963277665.1. Classification (NCBI taxonomy): domain Eukaryota; kingdom Viridiplantae; phylum Streptophyta; class Magnoliopsida; order Santalales; family Viscaceae; genus Viscum; species Viscum album. The sequence continues at coordinate 682,237,555 of OY728165.1, forward strand.
TCATCCGCTTCCACAAACACAAGGCCTCCCTGCCTCCACATATCAAAACACCCCTCCAGGGTCACATCAAATTACAAGCAGTAGGAAAAAAAACGCCACATCAATTGGGATCGTTGACCTATTTCAAAATAAGAGGGTAACTCAGAACCCTTCAGGGAATTCAATCTATCAAGTTCTTTAATCCATCTTGAATTAACAAATTCAATTCATTGGTTCCAACATCATGAACCAAATTAGTAAGCTATCACAAAGATTAAACATTCTTACTATTCCAATTTAATCAACATCAAATTACAACAAGAAATAGATTCTTTTTCATGCCACTTTATATTTAGCCAATTAATTATCAATTAATTCTGGCTTTATGTTCTTTATCAATTTCATCAAGAACAACATGCTAACAAGAAAGGCAAAGATATCACACTATCTAGAAAATCAATAGGTGAACCGTTCTCACGGTACAAAACAACAACATGCAATCAAACCAATACTTTTAATCCAGTTCATGTATTTAATTAGGTCAATTTCATTGTGATCTAGAGGGCTAAATCATGCAAACTATACGATTGCACATAAACAATTAGAGAAGCCATGAATCCCTTACCTCAACGGTTTTCGAGGAAAACCACAACGGTCAAAGAACACCATGAAACCGGGCCGATTCTCTATGAATCCTCCTTAGATATCCTTTCCTAACACAACCAAGACCAAAACTCATCATATTTGACATCCACATGCTTAGATATACACATAACAGATGTAGATCTAAGAACCCGAGAGAAGAGGAGGGGTAGATCAAAGTAGATCTATGGAATCAAGCAAGAACGACCACATACCCCAAGAAACCGGCTTGGATTCGCCCAGAAAAGCCTCCAGATCGCCTTCAAAATTCTTGGGAGAGGTTGTTCTACCTCCAAGGAAGGGAAATACCGAGTTGTGGCCGCTTAGGTGCTTAAACGAACCATTTAGAGTCAAAAGAGTTCAGATCCACAATTTTCGGATCTAACTTTAAGTGCCCGCACAGTTAGTCCAGACAGTTTAACAAACAGTGCGTTAACCATGCGTTAGCTTCTGTCTCGCCAAACACTCCTCACACGGTTAGTACGCAAGGTTAGACAAACCGTGCGCTAACCGTGTGTTAGCCACTGACTCCAACACCAACCTAGGACGGTTTGGCCGCACGGTTTAGGGAAACCGTGCACCAACCGTGCGAAAACTATTTCCCATTATATTTCCTTAAATGTCCACCCAAACGCACCCCCAAGACACCTTGACCTCCTGAAACACCCCCAGTACCTTATATTCACAAAGGAATGGATCGAGTGGTCCGATCCATTACATCAGATAACTCTCAAAACATTCTCGTCCTCGAGAATCCAAAACCCACCTAAAGTGAAACCAAAACTGTGTCTGAACAACCATCCATCGAGATACCCTTCCTAAGATATTAAGCCACCAATGCAAAAAAGGGTTCCATCTCATAAGCATGAAAGTTTCACAACCACAAAAGGGAACATCAAAACCTAAAAAGAGTTAAACATCAAACAACTCTGGGTACTGAGCACATATCTATGACTCACGTTCCCATGTACTCTCTTCCAAGTTGTCGTGTCACCACAAGACACGAACTAAAGGAATGGAATGCCCGCACAACACCTTCTCCTTGTGGTCTTGGATCTCCACAGGTCACTCCTCAAAGGATAAATCATCACCAACATCGATCTCTCCCCAATCGATGATGTGAGAGTAGTCATGAAGATAACGACAGAGTTGTGATACATAGAAAACATCATGTATCCGACTCATATGTGGGGGAAGGGCTACTCGATACGCCACAGCTCCAACATGAGCTAACACCTCAAAAGGACCAACAAATCAGGGAGAAATCTTATATCCACAACCAAACATTAGCTACCCATGATGGGGAGTCACCTTAAAAAACACATGATCCCCAATATTAAACTCTAAGGGTATCCTCCGTTGATCAACATTCGATTTCTGAAAATCTTACGTTGTCTTCATCCTCTCACGAATCACTTGAACCATCTCTGTTGTATTCTACACTTGTTTCAGTCTAAGAATTGCTGACTCTCTGACCACAGTCCAGCAAAATGGAGAACGGAAAGTTCGGACATACAAGGCTTCAAACGGCACCATACCAATGGTGGAGTGGAAACTTTTATTGTAGGAAAACTCCACCAAGGGTAAGTGATTCATCCATGAACCTCCAAAATCAACAACACGAGAGTGGAACATGTCTTCAAGATTCTAGATGGTTCGCTCCGTCTGACCATCCCTTTGAGGATGGAAATCAGTGTTAAGGCATAGCTGAGAACCAAAAGAATGTTGGAGACCTCTCCACACCCTGAAGGTAAAATGAGGATCTCGATCAGAAATGATCGTCCTAGGGAATCCATGAAGCCTCACCACCTCCTCCAGATACTGCCTTGAAAAAACATCTAATGAGCTCGACTCGTTGATCGCTCTGAAGTGGGCCGATTTTTTTAACTGATCCACTACCACCCAAATAGCATCATGTCCTCCTGGAGCTCGAGGTAAACCTGTAACAAAGTCCATTGAGATGTCCTCCCACTTCCCCTGAGGAATCTCTCATGGCTGAAGAAGACCACCTGGAACACAATGTTTGGACTTTACCTTTTGGATGACTAATCAACGAGATACAAACTCCGCAACTGCACGCTTCAGTCCAAGCCACCAAAACTGACTCCTCAAGGATCGGTACATCATTGTCACGGCGGGATGCACTGCTAAGGGAAAACTATGGAACTCCCTGAGAACCATCTCGCACATTTCCAAGGATGAAAAAAAGCCTTCGATGATCCAAATTTCTGTTTTGTTTGTCCTCCGACCAACCATCAGGGGCCTCACCACAAAAAACTCGGTCTCTCCAAACTTCCACCTCTAGATCACCCAACTGGGACTCTTCAACCTTCTACATCATGGATGACTGCACCATCATTTGAAAAAGACAACCTCTAACTAAAAATTCTTCCATATCAAGATGTAAGGCTGATAGTTCTTCCATCACTCTCCAAGAATCACCAGATTCACGTACAACATCACTACATGACTTTTCGTTCAGCGCATCAGCTACAACATTCCATTTTCCAGGTGTATACGAGATTTAAAAGTAATATTCCTACAAGAACTCTATCCACCGATGCTTCCTCAAGTTCAAGTCACACTGGGAGAAAACATACCTAAAACTCTTATGAACAGTGAAAACCAAAAAGCGCTCACCAATGAGGTAATGTCACTACAACTTCAGTGAAAACACCACGGCTGTCAACTCAAGATCATGCATTGAATAGTTGCGTTCATGGGGGTGCAACTGCTAAGACCCATAAGAAACAACTGACCTCTGGTGCATGAGATCAAAGCCAGCCCCAGATGTGAAGCATCACAGAAAGTATCAAACTGGACTCCCTCAGCTGGAAGACAATGAACTAGAGCATTCACTAACATATCCTTTAGATACTCGAAGGCTTCCTGACACTGATCAATCCATATAAAAGCCTAAAAATTTCCTGGTCAAAGCTGTCAGAGGAGTTGCAACTTGGGATAAATTGGCTATGAACCTCCTGTAGAAGCCTGCAAGACCAAGGAAACTTCACACCTCTAAAACTGTCTTGGGGGCTGCCCAAGACACAACGGCGTCTATCTTCGATGGATCCACAACCAATCCCTATTGGGACACAACATGCCCCCTGAAACAGACTTCTCGATCCCAAAACGTACACTTTTAAAACTTTCCGAATTGCTGATGTCGACGAAGAACACCCAAAATGGCTCGTAGATGCTCTGCATGCTCCTATTCAGATGAGGAGTACACAAGGATGTCGTCGATGAAGACTACCAAAAACCTGTCCAAAAACTCACGAAACACAGCATTCATAAATCCCATGAAAACAGATGGAGCATTAGTCACACCGAACAACATTACAATGAACTCATAATGCCCATGATGACAACCGAAAGCAGTCTTCGGAATATCCTCATCCTTCACCCGCATCTGATGATATCCTGACCACAAGTCGATCATTGAGAACAAACTTTCACCTTTTAGTTGATCTAATAAATCATCAATCCGTGGAAGAGGATAGAGGTTCTTTATTTTAACTCTATTTAAGGGACAATAATTGACACACAACCTCAAACTACCGTCGGCCTTCTTCACAAACAAAACCGGTGCACCCCATGGTGACACACTTGGCCGAACAAAACCACACTGCAACAGACCGTCAAGATATATACGTAGCTCTCGTAACTCAGAAGGGGACATCCTATACAGAGACATAGATATATGAGACACTCCTCGCTGTAGCTCAATCCCAAACTTGATCTCTCATCAAGGGGGTAATTCTACAACCACTTTTGGAAAGACATCAGGGTACTCTTCCATGACCCTAGCAAACGCCAAATGTTGAACCTCTGAAGAACTCAGCATCATCCCAGCCACCATGGATGAAAAGGGTGGAACCCGTCTATGACCTATCCGAGGATCTCGCTCACCAACAAACACCACTTTCTCTCTATCCGCATCAAAGAAAATGACCTTCTTCCTTTAGAAATCCATGATATCCTTCACCGAATACAACCAATCCATGCCAAGTATGATGTCATATGGTTTTATTCGTAAACATAGGAAATCTCTCTAAGAGATGTGTTTCCCCAAAACTAGCTCACAGTCTCTACATACTTCAAACAAGTCAGCTCGACCTCCAACTGGCATAGTCAACGCCAAGGGCACTGGAAGCCTCTCTACCTGAAGTCCCAAAGCATGTAAAAGGTTAGGTGATATGAAAAAGTGTGTTGCTCTTGAATCAAACATGGAATACACCATGTTAGAAAAGAATCAAAGGGTACCCCGAATGGCCTCTAGCTCGCCTGGAGATGGCAACGCTAGAGCATGAACCTGACCACGACCTCCTCCACGGCCTCTCTGACCCTGATGAAGACCACCACCACGACCATTCTCTGCTCTCTGAGGACGGGGAACATCATGGGGCTATCCTCTGCCTGCCTCATCAACCCTCTTCTGATCAAAAGCTGGTGCAACCTCCTGCTGGTGCCTTGGATGGAACTGCCTCAACGGAGGAACCTAGGGTGGAGCACTCGATGCATGATGACTGTTCTAAATGGATGGGAACTCTCGCTACAGATGACCATGAATATAACAAGAAAAACAAGTGCCTCATCCCTTGACATAGGCCTGAGAGTTTCTGCCTCTAGAAAAATGAGATGTGAAGGGCTGGGACCTACCCCCGGCTGAACAAAAACTCTTCTTCCCTGAAAATCAGGAACCCTGGACCATAGCTCTGCTTCATGAAGAATCATGTTGATTCCCCTTTCATGATTTTCTGGTCCTATCCAAAGTCCTCTCGATAACCTCTGCCCTCGCCAGCACCTCAAGATATTTCTTCAGCACAAATGGGGTGACCTGACGTTGGATCGTTGGATGCAAAGACTCCTATAAATGCCTCTCCCTAGCCTCCTCATCTGGTAACAGGTCCGAAGAATATTGTAAGAGGTTCCTGAAACAGATTCCAAAATCTCAAACACTAGAGATCCCCTGTCGAAGGGTAAGAAGATCCTGGAGAATAGAAGCCTTTACAGTCGAAGAAATGAAATCAACCCTGAACTTGTCATGAAACTACTCCCATGAGATCACTGAATCCTCACGATCCCCAAGAAACAAAATTCACCACTGCCTCGCTACTCCATGTTGTATCGTCACAACCAAAGACACCCAGTGCTCCTTCTGAGCATGAATCAAACTGAAGCCGATCTCAAACTCCTCTAACAAGTCTTCCTTGACTGCATCTGAAATGGAGACCTCATACTTATGTATATTCTGGTGCTAAAACACACTGAGTGTCTTCCTCCAAGTGTCATCATCGTCGACCTCCACCGTGCGACGACCTGGTGGAACGGCCTGCTGGACATCTTTTGCGCAAACCCGATGAGGACGTCGACCTGGAGCCATACCTATAAAATAACAAACATTTAGAGATCCTAAGAATGGAATATGGAAGGCTAAATATTAATTGATTAATTGTTTTCTTTTATTATTTTTAGGTTAACCCATCCCACGGTATACCCATTCAAACACAGGCACAAAGAAGAATGACGCATGATCCTTTCATGGGTCTTTACCCTATAACTAGTATCACCCTTGTTTAGTACCCATTGTAAACTTAATGGTCCATAAATCAGATTATAGGGGGCCCTAAATGCTTATGTCTCAGCCGGTCTCCAGTGTTTATCTCAATTTCTAAACATGAATGACACTGTTTTTCTACCAACCCATGCGACCTCACACGTTCCTAACTCCAAAATCCATCATATCCCTCAAACAGGCCTTTGATACCACTCTTTCACAACCCCCTCCCCACAAAGTGTACCTCTCCTGGGCCAGCAATGTGAAAAGGGAGATAATGACCCCCCCGAGTCCCGCCTCCAGTAGGCCCCGGGTTGGCGACTAGCACCGAAGGTATAGTAAACACACAAATGGGAGGCATCACCCTCTTAGAGATCACATGCAGAAGATAGAGATATGATAGACACCAACCAACTCCAAATCAGAACTGAAATATAAAATAAACCCAAGTGCATATATGGAATGTCATGAAAAAGTACTACAACTGGAAGGGAAAAACTACAAGTACCCAAAAGAAAGTAAAATGGCAGTGACCACAAGCCCGAATAGCTCCTCCAACCACAAGCTAGTAGTAACCAGGTTGATCTCCAACCTGCTCCAATTGACTTGAAAAATAGTTAATATATATTTAGGGTGAGTATAACAGTATAATCATTCGGATCCTCCCTGAAGCCTCTCATGAAAAAGTAAATAAGGCATGATAAAGCAGAGTGAACAACAAGTGAAACCAACACATCACCTAAACAAGTATATTATATTCCCAACCTCACGATGGATACTCTCACCAAGTAACACATAGAATAATATATTATATAGTAAATAATATCAAGGCTACCCTGCTACTACTTCCCCACTGGTTTTCCACTTTTACCCAACGACATACGTCTTGTGCATCTCTCTGCAAAGTCTTTCCCGTATACACCTAGGCTAAGCTCCACAATCTGCACCATGTGAACCACAAAGGGTTGCCCGCAGTCACCTGGGAAAAGCACCACACCATCCTCACAACCAAAAGTAACCAGGATGTTTCTAGAAGCCACCATAGCTAGCATAACGTGTATCATACTCCGGGTATTATACCTCAATCCATTACAGCCCATACACAGAGTAAGGATCCTGAAGCCATCACAGACTATACCTATTACACCTATAGTAGTCCATAGGATACTATATCTAGAATATATGTGTGGAAATAACCACAAGCCATTACATCCCTCTACCCACATATATGGGAAATGAAACTATTGTGCCAATGGAACTAGTATCTACGAATAGAAGAGAGTGGGGCTAAAGGGGGTAGTCAGCCATTCAACCTCCCATCAGAATGTTGGGGAAAACACCCCCCAGGGCACAGAATCCCTAGGGTGTCAGTTTCCCTTACTCACAGGGTGGAGTAGCATATAGAAACAAAAAAAGTAAAAAATATATATAACTCACAACCACACTATGGGAATAACCTAGTCTTAGTCTCAACTACAGCTAACGTCTATCGGACTCTGGGATACTATTTCTAAGACTAGGTTTCCTATAAACACACAACCAATTAAAGAACTCCATTATGCCACTTTATTCCCTTTTTCATCAATTCCTATTTACGCTAATTAATTATTTTCACATTAACTAACCATGAATAAAACCACATTAAACTTCATTGTCATCACATTCAAAATCAAACGTTCCTTTTAAAGTTACAACATCACCACTAAATTCCAGCATCTCCAGCCCCATGGATTATAAACATTTAATTCAAACATTCATTACAGAATTACATTCCCATATTCCTAGGCATTATAGAAAATCATCCTATGATACTAAACACATGGGGGATCAACACGGTGAGTAGATATACTACCCGTAGAGTCTTTTCCTCCTATAGAAAGAGCGTAGACCCATTCTCCCTCAAGAGGCTAAACACGGAAAGCACATGGCATAAAATGTGTGTCTTCACCCCTTTCGGAAGAAGCGTAAGCAAGACCAGCTACCCTGAGTAGTGAGGAAAAAGAAAAGCAGATAAACAAACAAACAAAGCATCAAGCATCCAGCCATCACAACCATCGCATACCATCATCCCTGGTGTCCTCTCCAACTCCCACATGCATAAACCGATGCATCTCGCCACCATAGGTGTCATCCGCTACCAAAACCACAAGGCCTCCCTGCCTCCACATATCACAACACCCCTCCAGGGTCACATCACATCACAAGTAGCAGGAAAACAAACACCACATCAATTGGTCTCTTAGCCCCATTTCACAATAAGAGGGTAACTCATAACCCTTCAGGGAATTAAATCAATCAAGTTTTTTAATCCATATTGAATTAAAAAATTCAATTCATTGTTTCCAACAACCTGAACAAAATCAGTAAGCCGTCACAATGATTAAACATGCTTACTATGCCAATTTAATTCACATCAAATTACAACAAGAACTAGATTCTTTTTCATGCCTCTTTATATTTATCCAATTATTAATAAATTGATTCTGGCTTTACATTCTTTATCAATTACATCAAGAACAACATGATAACAATCAAGGCATAAATATCACACTATCCATCAAATCATGAGGCGAACTGTTATCATGGTACAAAGAAACAACATGTGATCAAACCAACTCTTTTAATTCAATTCAAGTATTTAATTAGTTCAATTTCATTGTGATCCAGAGGGATAAATCATGCTAACTCTATGATTGCACATAAAAAATTATAGAATCCATGAATCCCCTACCTCAACAGTTTTCGAGGAAAACCACAACAGTCGAAGAACGCCCAAGAAACTGGGCCGATTCTCTATGAATCCTCCTTAGATCTCCTCTCCTAACACACCCAAGACCAAAGCTCATCATATTTGACATCCACACGCTTAGATCTACCCATAACATGTGTAGATCTAATAACCCAATAGAATAGGAGGGGTAGATCTAAGTAGATCTAAGAAATCAAGAAAGAACAACCACATACCCCAAGAAACTGGCTTCGATTTGACAAGAAAAGCCTCCAGATTGCCTCCAAAACTCCTGGGAGTGGTTCTTCTACCTCCAAAGAAGGGTAACCCTGAGTTATGGATGATTAGGGGATTAAACAAACCATTTAGAGGAAAAAGAGTTCAGATCCACATTTTTAGAATCCAACTTTATGTGCCCGCATGGTTAGTCTGCACGGTTTAACAAACCTTATGCTAACCGTGCATTAGATTCTATCTCTCCAAACACTCCTCGCACGGTTAGTCCGCACGGTTAGACAAACTGTGCGCTAACTGTGCGTTAACTACTACCTCCAACACCAACCTTGCACAATTTGGCTGGACGGTTTAGGCAAACCGTGTGCCAACTGTGCGAAAGATATTTCCCTTTAGCTTTCCTTAAAAGTCCACCCAAACGCACCCCCAAGTCACCTCGACCTCCCAGAACACATCCAACAACTTATTTTCACAAAGGAATGGACCAGAGAGGTCCGGGCCATTACAAGGGATGTTTAAAGCATCAAAAAAATTGAAACTAAATAACCAATTTTCAATGGGAGGATATACTAACACTCTTCAAAATACCAGAAATTTCACAATAATATCATATTTTCAATAACCCATCATAAAAGAAAAATTATTTCCTCAAATGACCTAGTTAAATTGGTTCCAAATAAAAATGAACTATCGAAATTTTTTTCGACACTCCATAATAAAATCAAACTCCATTATAAATATAAATTTTCATTTGAAAAAAATCAAGAAACTATTTTTATGTATTGAAACCATTTTATAAGAATAAAAATTTATTTTACTAAATATAAGTAATACATCATTAATAATCAAAATATTTTCATATAATCCTCATTTAACAGAAAATAAACAATTATAACACATATAAAAATAATTTAAAAACAAAACTTATAAATAAAAATGAACTTTAATTATCATTAAAAAAATCAAAAAACCCTCTAGGATTTTCATAAAATAAGTTTAAATGAGATTATCGTTAATTAAAAATCAAAATGGTTTCATGTAAAAGGTTATACATGTATTCAGATCAATGTAGTGTTTTTCTACTTGTTTTGTGAAATATGAACCAACCTTGTGACATCTTATGTAATATCCTAAAAACTATCCACACTATCACATTATAGTTACCAAACTATGTGGCCCAATCATACAGCCCCATTTCTTCATTCATATTCACCCAAATAGTAAAAAAATTTCTAATATAAATCATAAGGTTCCATTATGAAAAAATTACATAATCATCATGAAATATATTTATTAGGATCCTACTAATGAACTATCTCTTGAGTTACAACAGGCATATTCCACTTTCCGGTATGACTCACCAAAAAGAATAATAGTCTGCTCTCATATAATTATATAATTAACTAACCTAGGATATTTTTGTAATGTCACATGAACTTATTTATACTAAGGAACAAAGGATATTCCCAATACCCAATGTCTATAAACTAGTGTCATGGGATCTAAAAAATACTACATTGGAAGTATTTCACAGTGAGTTTTTTTAAATAAGGAAATTACTCTTTTACAAAAAATCAGTCACGAATAATTCATATATTCAACAAACATGAAATGGATGATAAAAAACCAAATGAATAAATGTGAAAAAACGTGTCACTATAAATAGTTTTGATTTATAATAGTGAAAATCCACTACATGTAAATAAAATTTAATATTTAGAAAAAGTTCAAAAAAATATAAATATCAAGATAGATGACCTAGCCTAAACAATAGTAATCCTAAAATATACCAAAACCCAAACCAAACCAAAATACCAATTCCATGTGATCCATGATAACTCACCATATCCATTTTGACCATCAAAACACTAATAAAATTATGTAAAACATGAAAATTAAAACCTACACTTGTATACAATATAAGAGATATATAGACACACAAGAGTATGTATGTTTGGTGTGATATAATAATACTGGCAGGATATCACTAATGGGATCCTTCCAAAATATATCCCACTAATGCATGTTTAAATTAAAATAAAGTAAAATTATTTTTCAAATATAATCATTTATAAAAAATGTCATGCTATATTATATTTCTTATAATGAATCCCATAATTATGAAATAAGGGTATAATAAATCCTTTTTGAATTACCATATTAAATTTAATATGAGAATCCATAAGGTTTTTTATAAAAAAACATATTGATTTCCTTTAATCAAAAAAATATATATAACAAGAATCCTTTTTTCATTCCTTTGAACCCATTCATTTAAAATCAACCATTGAAAACACATAAATAAAAATATTTCAAAATACAAAAACAAATAAAAAATATTACATGGATCTATATAATTAATATAATGAATGTAAAAAAACAAATATGTCCATAAAATAGTTCAAAACATTCCAATTGAATAATATATTTAAATAAGTAAAATTGTAATCCCATATTCCATGTTATTATAATAATAAGGGATCTTGGAAACTTCACTATATTCTAATGATATATGGTACTAGATAACAAAATAAAATGATTCCAACTACTAGCCAACATTGAAGCTAAACTATAAAAAACATCAAATTATTTTTAATATAATCCTCCTTTGACATAATTTCCCAGACCTTGAAAATCATAAACTAGTTGAATGTATTTAATTTTTATGTTATATGTGTATAAAAAAATATAGACCTCCATCCTAGTGGCAAGGGTTTCCATGAAAGTAAATAAACTGGGATAAGAAGAAAATTCATTGATCAATTGATGGTAAATGTATAAACAAAATTTTCACTACACCCCCAAAACAGTTTCAATAACTATATCCTTCCTCAAAATCCATTTCATGAACATTATATAAAATTCCCCATTACACATCGATCCAAAATTATAATAATTCATTAAGAGGATAATAATCATTTTTTTCACATTAATCAAGGAAATTATATTATAAAGTGAAAAAATAATTTTTAAATATAAACTCGAATTTCTATGACCTTTCTACCACTTTATATCAACATTAAAAAATTCCATAAAAAATAATTAATGTAATATAAAATTAAAAATCATTTGAATACCAATTCGCTCTTTTATTTAAAACATTGTTGAATTTCTAATGTCACTATTTTTTCAAACAACATTTCAAAACTACACTTTCACTGATTCAAAGTCTCGAAAGGGTTAAAATTATTCTGATATATAAAATTCACTTGAAATAAAGGTAATAATAATTTCCACAAGAACATAGTTTTAAAATATCACATTATAATTCAGAAAAATATTAAAAACAATATATTATAATTATTAAAACATTTTTTACATTACCAAAATACATCACAATAGAAACTAAATATATAATTTAATAGAAAATATATTAGAAAACACTAAGAATATAATGAAAAAATAATTAAAAGAAGCTAATAGTGAAACCTACCTCAATCCTAAAATAATCAATTAGAAACACATCACTTTCTTTGGAAAAACCATGACAAGAATGGAAACAACCTCTATGATACCTCAATTTTAAAATCCCCATGTTAGTACCGACCCCAATACCAAAATTTGACCAACATATATTAGGGATCAATGATTTAAATAAAAAAATAGAATAAGGGAATATATGAATGAATTTAGAATGTATGAGGCACAATTCACCTCTCAAAACTTATTGAAATATAATTTGGAGAAGTTCAAAATGGGAGAGATGGAATAGATAAACTCCCTTTATTATACTATCCTTTTTTTAGTGAAATGGTTGGAGCGGGGGGGGGGGGGGGGGGGAGGGGGTTAAAACACATAATTTTTAGGAAGAAATGTTTTAGATCTTCACACTTTTAAAAAATTGGGAAGAGTGTGTGGTTAGTATGCTTGGTTAGAAAAACTATATTGAAACCATGTAGTATCCAATAGATTTTAGAAAGTCATCACAACTATTTTGGAAAAATAGTTTCCACTAATCATAATCAAATCACACGAGTCATGCTTAAAAATCATACTATGGGCAAGATTAACCAGAGAGTCCACACAATCAGGATAACCATGAACTAACAATGATAAATACCATTGGATTTTATCTTCAATCCCTCAACTATTTTCCTATCAAAACTAAATTGTTTTAGAAAACTATATGATAACTATGCAATAGAATAACATTCAATGAAATTAAAAATTTCAACTCTAAAACACTCAATATTTAAATTTACCCATAATTTTATTATATAAACCACAATTTTGACACGTGGGTGTTATTATTTTCATTTTAAAGATGTTTTTAGTTAATTTACAAAAAATATACATTATTTATAAAATAAAAATCATTAATAAAATCAAGGAAATTCTTATCCTTATCAGTTGATTTGAAGCTCATCAATACACACAAAACCTAGTGTACAAACTCAAGAGGGTTATTTGTTTTGATTTATATTGAAATATAAGTCTTAGTCATGATATTTTCCACATTACATGTAACACATGAAATGATTGTTTCACATTTAACCTCAATATATTTCTCATAGTATCTAACATGATAAGTATTATGATATGATTCCTCTCAAAAATGGATAAGTATTCTATTACATGACTTGTTCTCATCCTTTATAATCATAAGACATTAATTTTTGTTCTTAAAATACCTGGAATAAGTTTTATTTTGTTACATTATAATATAATTTCCTTATAACCATGACTTTTACAGCCACAACCTATTAAACAATGACAGTTTTTTGGTAAACAACATCAAGGAAAAATATATCATGGATATAGTTCCCTATAAAAATTTGGGAATTATTTACTATAGAAATTTAAGCATATAGAACCATGTTTAAGGTAGAATAAAGATATTGGATTACAAAAAAAATGGATATCTGTGTGTAAAATGTGCTTGAAGGGTGTGGAAAAACCCTACTGGCATGAGCCCCCATGCTTTTGGTAATAAGGGTGTGATGGGGACACCAAAAATCCATGAACATTTTTTCCATGAAAATAATATTTTCGAGGGACCCCATATATCCATTATCAATATGTTTCATGTTAATAGTGTCTATGATGAACCCCTATAGTTTTGGTCCTAAATTCCACGTCGTAATATAGTTTTTAGGGGCCCTCTTCCACTAAGGGCTACCATTCCCAAGGAAATAGTGTGCCCCTATGACTATCTTATACCTTGGACAAGACTATAGGACCCCTATGGGACCACCTAGCCCTATTTAAAAACAATATTTTGGTAATAGGGTACTACCATAATGGGAAACCTATCTAGTATAAATATATTATTTTTTAATTTTTTTATTAAAAATACAATATAGTATATATGATATAACACACACACAAAATGAAATATGTAATTTTATAAAATTATTTTTAATTTATTGGTAGATTAGTAATAGTATATCGATGTGGTCCCCAAATCAAATCCTAGTTGTTTGAATTTTTAATTTTTTCTAGTCATATTACCATAAGAAGTTCTTGTAGTTATATGATGTGATACTACCAAAAATTCAATTACCATGAGAAACTCACAATTCAATATCTTGAGCTACTTCCACATGATCTTTTACTACGACTCATGACCATGGATATGAATGGGGGATACTACAATATATATAACAACCATAAGACAAATAACCATTTACATAGGTTTTTTTTATGTCATATAGGCATTGTTTTCACCCATGGTGTAATCGTTTTCCTCTTATAGATTTTGGGTCACCTTCAATGTAATCGTTACATTTGTTAGAATTATTATGAAACATTCATTCTTAAAATATATCTCACAAATCCCACTATAAAAAATTTAAGAAAAAATATGAACATTGTTCCTCATCCTATCAATAAATAGAGAGTTAATAAATTTTTTCCTTCCAATCATAATGTTTGAAAATCCTTTCACAATACATCAACCATAATTTATAAAATACAATGACCCCCTATCATAACACCAATTTTCTTTCAAGATATTTTTTTTACTCATCATGTGTGATATGAAGCCACTATTTAGTATCTACTAATTCCAACTTTTTTTAACATTGTATCCACCTTAAACATAATTATACAATCATTATTATTCATCCACTTAAATGATTTGTATATTTTATTTTAATTTAGTACTTATAGTGGATTTCAAAGTAATTTGTTCATGGTTTGGTAGGGTTTATCACAGCTCCCATAAGACTCCCCAGAAGAGTCAAAGGATTTTTTTCAATTGTACCTTCTCTTATGGATGTTTAATTAAATATCATTTTTAAATTTCATATTTATTCATTCTTGATTCAAATCCTCTCTTTAATTATGGAAGTGGTTAATTATACCAACATATATATTCTATGTTTCTATAGACTTTATAAGAAAAATATATCCCTTAAAAGTGAAACCATATAAAATTTAAAATAGTTTCTTCAAAATATTTTCATCTAGTTTATCTCAAATTTGACGACAACTATTTAATTTCAAAATACTCATTATCAAAAGAATTATCTATTACCTTTACCTTGATCTTTGGATTATCATTGAAATTATTTTCATTCCACACCTCAAAAATAATGGAATTTCTAACACAATCATTAATCATAGAAGTGGGTAGGTTCTCATTTTTATGTGATATAATCACATTATTACTTCTCCTTAAAAACATCACACTACTATAAATGAATGTCGACATAAATAAAGTAACTATTATTAATACCATAGGATAGTCACAAAGTTACCTATTAGAATTTACCACATTCCTCAAAATCATGGTTATTTAACCAGCTTAACTATCTGAATATATAAACTCTATATCTATGGATGTAGAAAAGTATTTTTCGGATTAGGTTCGATTTTTATTAAGAGACTTCACATCCGTATTCATAGAAATAATATTTCTAGTAGTGATATTAAACTGGTTATCTCTTACTTCAAAAAATTCGTTGAGTTCTCTCATCATTCAGCTCGACTTAATATTAATATATATAGTGTCTCTAGCCTTTTAATCATAAAAAAATTTTCCTAATAAATAATTCTATATCATTAATTAAGTATTATCATTTTCAAGACTTCTATTTTCTTTCCAAAACACCATGATCTCCATTATATGTTTCAACTATTTTTGTGTCTTATCACCATATATTTATTCATTATATCTCCATACTTATTCACATCCACTTAAATAATATTTGGCTTGATTATATATCTCTATGAAGGATGTTTTTTCATCATCCTTTTAGTATTCTTATTATCATTCACCTTATTCAACACAAGAGATAGAAACATGGTATGTTAATTTGGGTAATTTTTATTTTATTTTATTTCCATTTTAATTTGAAATTTATTCCTCAACTACTGACATTTAATATTTGTTTCTTCAAAATATGATTTTTTTGGTTGATCAGAGTAATATTATTCTTCTGGATTATACAGAAAACCAACTGAATAATGGAAAAATATTTTCATAATAGAAACATTTAAAAGGTAATTATCCAAAATATTTATTTTTTCCTTTATGGCTTCCATTTTTTGATAAATGACACTAAATCTCTAATTTCTATAGAATAAACATTCACATAAACTTCTTCTCTATGAAAATTAATTGGCTCAAGATGATTTAAGACTTTTGAATCATCAAATATAGTCTAAATTTCTATTTATTTCTTTTCTCCAAATTAAACATCTTTTTTCCCACCCATATGTGATCAATTTATTTTGATTTTACCAATGGTCCACACATACATGTCTTTATACAACACGATCTATATCGTTACATCATATTTGGTTTAGAAAATTCCCTTTAGCTTTTTCAAAATGAAATATTTTTTAATAATTTAATCAAGGTTTCAAATCATGATTATAAAATTTTTTAATCAAACAATTAAATCATGAACTGATTCATTTTCTCCCATTAAGATATCTTCAAACTAGGAATGTTAGTTTTGAAAATGAGGCTCTTTCAACTTCTATTCTCTTTATGTATATCTTGGAATTTTTTCTATATTCTTTTTCTGTCTTTATTCACATAAATCATGTTAATTATTTCTATGAGATTATTGATATTTTAAATTGTTTACCTCATATTAAATTCAATATTTTTATTATCAAGAAAGTATATGACATCCAATCTTTTGAAAAATTAATACACTTTCAGGTGATATCCATAATGTCTAGGTTATGCTATTGAAGATAAGGAATCATCCTTTACCATTATTAATTAAAAATATTTTCCTTAAATAAAGGTATTACCTTGTTATTTATGATATTTATAGACTCCATGGGTATAATCTATCAAATATACAAACAATTGAATAAAAACCAAGATCCATAGGAAGCATGCTTGTTACCATTTCAATAAATCTCCTATTAAAATTAATAGGACTAGGTAGAGTATACCACCTTGGAAGGGGGAATAATAGGTTGTTAAAAGCAATAACCCTCAAATTATATGATTCATATCACTAGATATCATGGAAATATTTTAATAGTGACGATGAGATGATGTGATATAGTGTGAGAAAGAACACACAAAGACACAAGGGTTTTTTAAGGTTTACTCACTATTATTAAGAGGAACAAATACTTGTTTTCTAATATTAATGATCATGATAACCATCTTCCAATTATTAATAAATGTGATATGTATAAGAGTAAATATTTTTTATTGTACTTTTATTAAATGATTAACAATGAGTGTGATGAAGTTCACTTATTTTCACATATCGTACGTTAGGATCTTCCAGAATTCCGAATTGGTGTTCACCATTGTTCATCTTCTCAGTAAATTTATAAATCCTTATTAGACTGATAATTGATTATTAGTGTATTATTTTTTAAGACAAAATTATCTAGATTTGATTCAACACATATTTGTATGTTTAACATGAATTGTTCAATGATTAATCAAGCTGTGAGATGAATATATGATTTAAAAGTTACAAAAGAATAAATCCTAAATATCACAGAGTATCTCATTATTTATTTTACTTGATTAGAATTTTAACATATCTATAATGATGTGATAATTATTATTTTTAAAAATTCAAAAATCCAACAATATTTTTCAATCAGATTCATTACAATGTGTAATAAGTTTAATAATAGGAGAATTTTCAAATCTCTAGAACTAGAAAATATTTACCACTCTATCAACCATGTTGTAGTGGGACGATTGTAATATGGATTTGTGGCCTATTTATATACACTAAAACATTCAGTATAGACCAATATTTCATGAAATAATTCCATGTAACACATAAATGAATGAATCAATTAATTCCCTTAGGGTAATCATCGTTTTTAGTACACTCTACATTGATTTATATGATTATTGATAATAGTAATATCAATATAGATGTAGCATGATTATCTTAATGTTAGGATATCTCTTTTATTAGTTAGTTTTACTTAGTAGTGTAACCAGACTATTGTTGATTAATTGATTTTGATGTAATTATCATCACTGTTTGACCATGAAACCATGATTTAATACATCACATGTTAGATTAAACTCATTCATGTAAAAGATTTAGTATAGATTGGTATAGTGTGAGAACCATCATTCATGTCTTCATTTTCTCATCCATAAGGGAAATTCATTCAATTCATTAATTTTTATCATCAAGAAAACTCCAAAGGGTACCCATATCATTTATAAGAATGTTTCAAATCAATAAAACATCCATAAAATCCAAAAAATTTGAATTAATTTTTCAAGAAAAAAACATAGCAAGCATCAATTGCAAAGGATATTTAATCACATTATATTAGGAGAAAAAATTTTATTATGAAGGAACTCTATCTATTAGTATAGGATCAATGGAATCTTGACTATGTCTCAGTCTTGATCAACTCATTACCACCTTATTTTTTTTTTGATTCGTTAGGGTTATTCAATATCTCAAAGGGATATTCAAATATTCCACATGTATATATCTAAACTAATTCCGAAATCATTATGGTTCTCTTACATTTAATGAGGAAAGTTATTTTTGTCATTACTCATTATAATAAATAATTTGAAATACGTAGGAGTTTTTTTATCAAAATAATATAAACACCCTTCCTAGAATATAACTGAATTTTACCTTCACTGATTATTTGTATAATTATTTATTTCTACAATTGTTTTTTATTTTATATTATTTTTAATATTCCAAAATAAGATATCTTATTTTCATGTTTAATTAAAATAATATTAAATTTTGGTACACAATACCAGTTTATATTTAGTAACATGAAATTAAATATCCTTGTGTCAAAACTGGAAAACAATATATTAGATTTAGTAAAAATAATAATAATAATAGTTATTAAATACAAGAACATCACTAATAATAAATGTGATGTTTCATTCTTCTCTAGTTTATTTATGAGTCTTGTTCCATAAGAAACATTATGTTCTTGTTAAAAACATTTATTATTTCAAAATTTTATTCAAATATGTATTCTGATGACCATGTTCAGGTTTACAAAGTACATATAATAGAATATATGATAAATATAAATATAACATGAAATTAAAAATATGCCATATGTGGAAAAAAATTTATACATATTTTACAATTCAATGAATTTTATCTTACAATAGACATTATTAACACATTTGATGATAATAAACTTCTATTTGATTGGATTCATTAAAATATTTTTTCACAAAAAGGATATTGTGAAGGTTTTATTATGTTTGAACATTCCAATGGTCTTTTGAAATTTTATTTCTTATCTATTACCTTATTAATAGAATATTTATCTCTAATTATTTTCTACCAATATGGTGAACATTATCAAAGTTCTATATAAGTAATTTCTATACATTATTTATTCTATAACAATAAAAAATCAATGGAAATTGAGAGATATTAATGTTGGTATAAGCTTTAAAGATATTTTTTTTCACATAGAATCCTAAATTTTCAAATAGATCAATATAATTTTTCATCTTGAGTACATGAGGAGTATCCTATATTGAATTTTATAATTTCAATGTATAATATTTACTTATAATATCAATAATTTATTTCTTTTATTTCCCCTATAAAAATTATTATAGATGAGGAAAAGAACATAAATATCCATGTCCTCGGGCTTCTTTTACACATAAATATAGATTGGTGTTAACATTATGAAATATACATCAAATGCATCATTCATGTGTCACCTATAAGCCGCATTTTCACTATAACTATTGAGTCAATAAGGGTTCCTTGTGAATTTTCCATTCCTCTATGTTTTGAAAATCACACACTTTATCTTAAGTAAAAATATTTTTCCCTAAGGATTATTTTCATAATTAAAATTTTCATTCTCTAATGAAATATTTTTCCTTAACTTTGTTCTCACTATTTCATTTTATGATCTCTGTAATTAAAATTAATTTTATTAATAAGTCTAAAATATGTATTCTTATGTAAAACCTCATAATATTATAATTCCTTGAATAAAGAGTGTTCTTTTTTCAGACTCCGAATTGACTGAAAATAAGACACCGAATTATCTGAAATTCAAACTCTGAATTCCCTAAAATTCAGAATCTTAATTCTATAAAATTTAGATACCGAATTCTAAAAAATTCAGATTCCTAATTCTTAGAAATCCAGAATCCGAATTATCTAAAATTCAGATTCTGAATTCTCTGAAATTCAGACACCGAATTCTCTGAAATTTCGATTCCAAATTATGTGAAATTCAGACTCTGAATTCTATGAAATTCAGACTCTGAATTCTCTGAAATTCAGATTTTGAATTCTCTGAAATTCAGATTCTGAATTCTATAAAATTTAGACTCCGAATTCACTAAAATTCAAGTTTTGAATTATATGATATTTAGACTCTGAATTCTCTTAGAATTAAGAATTCGAATTCTGTAGAATTCAAAATCTGAATTCCACATAATTTATACTCCAAATTATTAAGAATTCAATATCAGAAATTCCTTAGAATTCGGACTCTGAATTCATTTGAATTCAGATTCTAAATTCATCAGAATTCCGACTCCAAATTTCTTAGAATTCATACTCTGAATTCATTGGAATTATAACATCAGAATCTATAGAATTTTGTTTTCGAATTATTTTTAAAATATAATCTAAGTGTCCATGTATTATAAACTCTTAATTTTAATTTCGTTAAAATCTAAATTATTTTTTTCCTTAGACTCTGAAAAATATATTTGGTTATGAAAATTTATTTTTCAAACATATGTTATTGATTTAAAATGACGTATTTAATCTGTTTGTAACTAACTGTTGGTTGAGTGACACATGTAAATTTACCACCTAAATTCAACGAAAAATATGATTGCTGGAAGGGGGAGTTGACAGTTGGAGTTGTTCCTATAAATAGGATCTCATATGTATGAGATCATAAAGGTTCCATCAATCTAGCGATTACATGCTATTTAAGTGATTTATAGAGAGAGAAAATCTCATGCCTTGTGTGTACTGAACATCTTGTTCAGATTTTTTTGTGTGACCTCGATTGTTGATGAGTAAAATCAAGGGATTTTGTGGATATAAAGATAGAGGTTCTGACTACCATAAATTTCTAGGACTTTTAATGATAAGAACATAGAGGTTCTGACTACCTTAATGTTTGAGGGCTTGTAGGGATATCAAGACCGATTGCGATATTTTTATCAAGGGCTTACCCTCATGTGGGTAAGACATACTTTCATGAAAGTATAAATTAAGGGACCTTTATCCATGGTTTTTGGATAACCTACTATTTGAGTTAAAATATTTCCTACTTGTTAATTGTTTTTTTTTCATGTTTAGTTTCCGATGTATTTTGATAAAGGAATGAAGTATAAATTTCCTATAATTTCTTGTACATTAGTATATTCTAATAAGTAAGATTATATTTACATTAAGGTAGAATAGTTTCCTTATAAACATTCCTTAAAATTAATTTCTGGAACCATATTTCCAAAACCTATGAATGTTTGTTTCAAAGAACTATTTTTTAGGGTTTGTAAATTTACCTTGTTTAACATTGTCTAACATATTTTTCCTTAATATTAAAAAAATGTTTTTAAACTTACAATTCACCCCCATCTTGTAATTGAGAATCTACATATATATTTTGATCTTACATTTGTTATTATAGGAGGTCTCTAAAATAATTATATTTACATATTTGTTTTCTTGTTCAAGTTTTCTTATTCTAAATTTTCTTTATTAACATTTCTTGCTTATGATTTGCTTATTGATTTTTATATTTATTTTAATAACCTTTTCTGTTAACATGTTTTATGGAAATATATTTTATTATTGAATAGAAGGAATGAATATTGGTTCCATTGAGAATCTAAATCCTACCAGACCACCTATTTTTTGATGGTAATGGTTAAGAGTACTGGAGAGATCGAATGAAGATTTTTTTTATTAATACGGGAGTAGAAAATTTGGTCATGTTTACAGGAGATTAAAAAATTCTTGAAAATGAAGGAAAAATATTTACCAATCAAGAAATGTCAGAATATCAACTAAACTACAAGGTACAAAATACTTTGTTGTGTTCTATGACATGTAATATATATCGTCAAATTTCTTCTTGTGAAGCTGCTAACTACATTTGGATGAAACTCGAGGTTACCCATTTCTGGACTTCTAAAGTGATAGAGACAATAAGAGCTATGCATAGAGAAGAATATAATGGATTTATATTTCATTATGGAGAACTTTTTTGCAAATTCAAATAAAGATTTATGAGCATTGTTAATAGTCTACAATATATGGGTGAGAAAGGACTTTGTGATACATCCCTTGGGGACAAGAAAATTGACATCATTCCAAATAAGTGAGAATAAAAAAGAACTTCTATTTATGAGAATAGGAAAGTATCTCAAATTACTATTGATGAGAATTTTGGATCTCTTCATCAACATGAGACAAGAATGAAGATATATGCTGATATTAATAAAAAGAAGAATGGTAATATAAGTGTAGCCTGTACAAATATTAAATCCAAAACTACGGAAAGGATTAGTAAGTATATGTTAAAGAAAGTAATTATTCTATATGAATATAGTGAATGCGAACATTCTGAAAATGAGCTAGCTAATATTTCTCTAAGGATGAACAAGATAAGGGAAAAGAAAGACATTCAATATAGATTTGAGAAGAATTAATGAAAAGGAAATAAAGACTCAAAAGTCACATTCTTTAAATGTATAAGGGCTGGAAACATCATGAAAAATTGTCCCATGCTCAAAAGGAAATATAGAAAGGAAAATAATTTTGAGAGAAATAAGAAGTAGTATTACAGGGCAAAGGTTAAGAAATTTTTGAAATCAAATGACACATGGAGTGCCAATGGTGGTGACTCATCTGATGAATCTTAAGATTTTGAATCTTTTAGTTAGTATAATCTTGGTCTACAATCCAAACTACCCATTTGTAATCATTGTCTTATGGATAAGATAGACAATGCTGAATCTATTACTAATACAATTGTGAATTCAAATTATACTAATGATAAATATATTGAATCTTAAGATGATGAATCTTACTCATAAAAATAAAATACTTTACCTTCTTATGAATAAGTGTCTAGGTTTTCTAAACTCCTTGAAAATGAAAATTTTAATATAAATAAAATGTTAGAGAAAGAAAATTCTAGAATATTAATTTTAACTAATGATGTATCATATCATTCTAAGGATATTGTTTAAAAATTCTTGGATTTTGAATGTTTTCAAAAAAACATTTAGGAAGTTAATTCTGATTAGGATAAAATTTTCAAGGATCATGAAAATGAAATTTATAATAAAAATATTTTATACTCTTACTCTTGTACTAAAACTAATACTTTTGAGGATAAATTTTGGTAATTAAAATAAATTCTGAAAAATTTTCCTTAGGGAAATAAATATCAAACATTGCCTCTAGTATGGAAAACTTTCACAAGATATATTCCAAAATTCATCCTTTAAGTAATCTTTATGGATTTGTTTATACCTTTGCCAAACCAGTTTTTAGCAAAAAAAATTTGTTCCTCAAGGTGCTCCAAATGACACTAAATTCAATGTGGTGGACATTGAGATAAAAACTACTCTTTAAAAAAAACTCAATATTTAGGTATTCCTAAAGTTTATTTTTCTAATAAAATGTGGATTCCTAAAATCTTACTTTCTAAAATTTCTGGATCCAATAATGTTTAGATTTTGAAAGTCTAAATCATTTATTTTTAGGAAAATGATGATAGTACAAAATGTAATAAATGGTATATGAAGAGTGGATTTTACAGTCATATAACTGGTAACAAAAATTTCATTGAGAATATTATCATGATTAATAGAGGAAAAGTAACTTTCAGAGATAAAGATCCGGGAAATTGTTTTGATATAGGTAATATTATTCTTCTTGAAAAAACATTGATTTCAAATTTCTTATTTTTGAAAGGTCTTAAGAACAACCTCATTAGCGTAAGTCAATTATGTGATTAAGGTTACATTGTGATTTTTTGGAATGATAAATTCTTAGTACAAAATTCAATGGAAGATTTTATTCTTTCTGGCCATATGCAAGAGAATGTATACACACGAAACATGGAAGATCTTAAGAGCAAAGATATTACATTCCTTAGTAAAATGTATGGTCAATCATGGTTATAGCATAGAAAGTTAGGACACTATAACCTTAGGATCCTATGAAATCTCACAAATAAATACTTGTTAAGGATGTACTAGATTTTTGATTTGATTCTTCAATAGTCGTGATCCCTGTCATTATGTAAAGAAACACAAATTATGTTTTAAATCAAACAGTGAAGTATCAACATTTGATGAATTAGAGTTAGTTCATATGAATCTTTTTGGTCCAACACAAACAAGAAGTTTTGGGGGAAAATATTATGTATTTCTCTTAGTTTATGATTACACAAGATATACGTGGCACTATTTTCTTTCAAAGAAATCTGAATCTTTTTCATATATCCAAACATTTAGATCCCACGATAAAAATGAGAAAAACCTTCCTTGGATAACTATTCATACAGATCATGGAGGATAATTTAAAAAATCTTATTTTGAATTTTTTTGTAGTAAGTAAGGAATTACCATGTTGATTGAATATTCAATTTCTAAGATCTTTTGGGATAAATTTTTTATTACTAATTTTTATACTATAAATCTAGTTTTAATCAGATGTTTTCTTAACTAAACACTTCATGAATTGTGGAATGGTAGAAAACCTAGACTTTATTACTTCACAGTATACAGTTGCAATGTATTCATCCTGAGTACTAGAGATAACTTATAAAAGATTGCAACCAAATATAATGAAGTGCGTTTCCTAGTCTACTCCACAAATTCAAATTCCTACAGAGTTTTTAATAAAAACACTTTTACTTTTGAAGAAATAGTGCATGTTAAATTTGATGAAAACGAACCTTTTGTTTTTAAAAAACCCCAACCTACATCATCTGGTGGGGTTTTAAAAACATATTTTCAACCCATGGTAGAATATCCTTCTAATAATAAAAATTTTCACGAAAATATTTCTAAAGAATTTAACACATAATAATTCTTACCATATGTTGATGAATAGGTTTTACAAAACCAAAATCAGTTGTTTCTTAAAAATCATCCCAGTGACATTATCATTGGTGATGTGAATCAACCTAAAAAAACTATAGGTTCCTTAAGAAATGATATAAAATATCTATAATTACTCTATTAATTATAACAAAAAATAACTGATGAAACTTTAGGTGATGTTGAGTGGATTAAATCCAAGCAATATGAGATAAATAAATTCGAAAGGAAAAAAGTCTAGACCTTGGTTGAAAGGCCTAAGGAAACTTCTATAATTGGAATAAAATTGGTCTTCAAAAATAAATGTGATGGAAAATGAATCATAGTAAGAAATAAATCTAGATTAGTTTCTATAGGGTATAATCAATCAGAAGTAATATACAATGAAGAAACCTATGATCTAGTAGCTATAATTGAATCTATACTCATTATACTTTCCTTTCCAGCATTCTTTACTTTCAAACTTTTTTCAAACGGATCTAAAATGTGATTTATTTGATGGATATGTTAAAGAGGAAGTTTATGTTGAACAACCTTCTGGTTTTGAAGACCTAAAACATCATGTACATGTTTTCAAACTTACAAAACCTATATATGGAAATAAACAAGCCCTAGAGCCTGGTATGATAGACTTACATGATTTTTATTAAAAAACAATTATTTTAAGGGAAATATTGATCCAACTATTTTTATAAATAATGATATGGAAAATGTTTTGATAGTTAAAATTTTTGTTGATGAAATTATATTCGGTTCAACTAAGGAATATTTAACCTATTTGTTTGTGAATTTAATGAAATATGATTTTAAAATGAGTATGATGGGTGAATTAAATTTTTTATAGGTTTTCAAATTTCTTAAAAATCCGAATAAAAATATATATCTCAACATAAGTATATTAAAGATATTCTCAAAAAGTATGGATTTGAAAACACAAAAATGATAAGCACTCCAATCGGTACCTCAATTTCCCTTTATCTTGATGAAGCTGGTAAATAAGTAGATCAAACATCATTTAGAGGTATTATATGAAGTTTATTATACATTATAGCTAGTCATCCTGACATTATTTTTTCAGTTTGATTATGTGGTAGATATTAATCTAATCCAATGTAATCTCATATAAAGGTAGTAAAAAGAATTTTTTGGTATTTAAAGGGAACCATTGATTTATGAATTTTATATTCTTCTGGAAAAGATTTTGTTTTAAAAAGATTTCTGTATTATAATTTTGGTGGATGTAGAATGGATAGGAAAAGTACATCCATATCCTATCATTTCATAGTAGATTAATTAGTTTCTTGTTAATGAAAAAAGAAAAACACAGTAGCACTCTCGACTGCGGAAGATAAATATGTAGTAGCTGGATGTTTTTGTGACCAAGTATTGTGGATGCGACACACACTCACATACTATGGTATGAGTTTTACAAAAACTTAGATATTGTGTGATAACACAAGTTCCATTTCACAATGTAAAAACCATGAACATCACTTATGTGAAAAACACATAGATATTAGGCATCAATTTATTAGGTCTCACACACTTAAATGAGATATCATTTTTCAGTTTATTGGAAGGCAATATCATCTCGCTGATATTTTTAGAAAATCATTAACCTCTGATAGATTTGAATACATTAAACAAAAGTTAGGAATTATCACTATAAGGTAATCTTCCATATTATCTTTTTGTTTAAACCTATCTCATTATATTAAGAAACTCATTTTCATAAGGGGAGAACATTTTCATTATTAATCAAAATTTATTGTAATAAACTTTTTTCTTAATAAAAAAATTTTTCAATCAAATTTTTCATAAAAAATATATTTATTCACTTTCAAAAATTCAGAATAAAAAATTTTTCTTAAAAAAATCCAGAATAAAAAAAATTTATTCGTTAAAAAATTTTCTAAAGTCTAATGTTCTTCAAGAATAATTTTCTTCATTACTAATTATTTTCCTAGAAATATAGAAGGCTTGTTTCATAAATTATCAAAATTGAATTTTTTACTTGTTGGTATTTTAATCTAGTTTTAAAATTAATTTGGATCACTTTTCTTAAGTCCAATGTTTTATCATTAGAACCTCAAAGTATCAGAACTATTAAAATACATATTCAGATTTCATCTCAAACATTATATCAGATCGTGCTTTTTTTAACTATTAGATCAATTCAAGAATATGAACCATTACTTTAAAGCCTATATAAATCCCCTATTCTTTATCCCACATCCGCTTCCATGTATTTTCATGCTGAAAATCTACCTATCTACATAAGGTTCATTCCACATTTTTGGTTTTACATAACTTAGAATGTCTTTGGGAGCATCTCTTTAAAAGAAAATATCTTTATTCAAGGAAATTTCAGAATGTAAAATCTAGAGAGAAAGGTTAGTAGATCTGATGTTCTTTTCTAAGTATGATTCTATAATTATGAAAAATATCAAGTTGAATTGTTGGGATAGTCTATGTATAGCCAAACTAAAAGTACAAGATCTAGTTTATCCAAAGATACTTGTTGAGTTCTATGAGTCTGTATGATTTTTCAATGAAGGTGGGAGAGATAAATTCTCATTCAAAAGTTAGGGTAAAACATATTATCATTCTTTCATTAAGGAAACTAGGATCGTTGGATTACTATATGAAAGAGAATTTATTTTCTACACCAAAAAACAACATAATGAATAAGGATTTATTGAGAATAAGAAGGCATTAGAATATCTTAGACTCAAAGGAGTCAAAACACAAAAGATAAACCATCTCCCAAAGAACATCAGGCTACAAACATTATGGTTTTAGGGTTTCTTAATTCCAAGGAAAGAGGATAAGGACAACCTGAAGAAGAGTGATATAATCATTCTAGATGATATGGTGAACTTGAGGAAGATAAATTTAGTCTATTATATCTTTCTAACAATCACAAAAATAAAAAATGGCACCCTCAAATTGGAAATCATTATGTATCAGGAAATCTTATCCAAGATCATTGTCTTATGCCTAGAATCATTCAAAATACCATGTAGTTAAAATTCTAGATCATTCAAAGTCATGATTATCAGTGATGATACTTTTATAAGGATAATGGTTGGTTTTGATGACAAATCTGAATAATTTTATGACTTATCTGAAAGTGAAATTGAACCCTTAACAGAGAAGGAGGAAGTAACAGAGACTTCCATGACTGGTCAGAAGAAGAGAATGTAGAAGGAACCAAAAGTCAAAGGAAAACTCTTATAGTTCAAGAACCTCAGTCATCACCCCCTAAGTCTAAGAAGAAGAAAAACCTATCCTGATGAAGTCATTGCAAAGTGGACGGAAGAGAAGAAGAATAATAAGGAAGGAGACCCTATCTTTGAACTAGATCCTACTGAGGAAAAATCAATAAAAATTAAGGCAGCTGAGGAAATTTAAAAGGAAGGAAAAGATAATGACGTAAAGGAATAAATTGTTTGAGGCTGAATTATTTCAAGCTCTTCTAAAGGACATTGGGAAATCTTCCGAATAGATTTAGGTACCAGAATCTTTTCAGAAACAAACAGTACCAGTAGAGACTCCTAAAAAAACATGGTAATTCTGGAACACGAAGATGAAGAATTTGTTTAGGATGAGGAAGTGGAAGATGAAGAATAGGAAGGAAGTTATTACATTGATGATATGATAAGAAAAGTTTAAGAATATCATGAGAAGGAAATCCCTTCTGAAAATTTGTCGATCCAGACTTCTTAGGCAGAATCAACCAATATTATTTCACAATGAATAAAAGATGATGATCCCGAAGTGGTTAATCAACCTTCTAACAATGAGATAAGCAACCATGAATTCATTCAACCAGATGATCTTAATGAATATGCTGAGATAGAAAAAATTTGATGAGGATATAATCATTCAAGTATCAAATAGTGATCATGTATCCCCAAAAGCTACGAAGAAAATTTATAGATCCAATAAAAGAAAATAAGTTATAGTCAATAAACCTTATAAGGATTTGGTTGTTAAGAATAATTATGCTATTGGTTCATCTAAGAGGTAGGATTCTATGAATGAAAAATAATCTTCACCTAGAAGTGAATCAAATTCCAAATCTTCTACCTTGGGTTATATCTTTGTGTTTCAGTCACTAAAGAAATTATTAAACACTATTCCCTTGATTCCTAGTATTGATTCGAGGTTCCAGTTGCTTCAACATTCATTCGATCAAAAGTCAGATTCTGTTAGCATGCTTATGGAAAATATCATTAAGCTTGAGACTGATTTCAAAAAATTCTATATCGAGTATTATGCTCACAGATGGTCTTGTAAGAAAATCATTATGTTTTCCAAGAAAATTATTGAATATCTAAGAACTCATGATGACTTTTAAAGACTCTTTTAAAGATTCATTTTATAGAGAAGATGAGAGGATGAAGGAGCTTACAAAATGTTTTTCAAAAAAGATGAATCTAGATCAATAATCTTATAAGAAATAAGTAAAAGATATGATTATGAATCTAAACACAATTGCTATGAATTTTAAAAGGAAAAGATATCTCAAGATCATGTTCGACAAGATGATTATTATGAAAGAAGTGATTTTAAAGTCTCATGCAGAGATCATAAATTATCAGGATGAAAAGATCAAATCTCTAGAGAAGAAAAATGAGAATCAAAAACACCTACTCATGCACTTTGAAGAAGATCATAAGGATCATAAGAAGCTAAATACCATTGTGAATAAGTTCATGCCAAAGAAAAAAGAAAGATGTTTTTTTTCAAATCTGATCTTTTGTTGTACCTTCCTCATTTAAATATTTTTAATCATAATGAAAATTCTTGTTGTGTCTCATTTTGGTTATTGTATATAGTTCTAATATTTATGGTATCATATTTTCTCTATTTTCTCCATTCCTTTTTAAAAATCACAAAGGAGAAGAAAGGAATGAAAAAAGAATACTATTTATGGAAGAGAATTTCTTATGTAAGGGGGTGTCTATCTAAGGGGGAGTTTTCTCCTTGAATATTTACTTATGCAAGAAAAAGAAAAATCTCTATAAATAAGTAAAAAATACAATCCTTAGGGATTTCAAAACCTAAGTGGGGAGTTAGTCATATTCACCATGATTCATAAGTAAAGGGAGATAAGTTTTTCTTTTATGTTCATAAAAAAAATTCTTAGTCCTTATACTCTTTTTCGTAAGGATGTTTGTGCTTTCCAAAAAGGGGGATATTGTTGATTCAATAAGCTTACCTTATGACTTTTCCATTTCTCTATGTTTTGAAAATCACAAACACCTTATCTTAGGAAAAACTATTTTTAAATAAGGATTATTTTCATATGGAGAATTTCCCTTCTCTAATGAAATTTTTATCTTTACCATTGTTTTTATTGTTTCATTTTACAATCTCTCAAATTCAATATCATTTTATTAGTAAGTCTAAAATTAGGATTCTTATGTAAAACCTAAAAAATCTTATAATTACATGAATACTGAGTGTTCTGTTTTTAGACACCGAATTATCTAATATTGAGAATCCGAATTTTATGAAATTCAGACTCTGAATTCTCTAAAATTAAGAATCCAAATTATATAAAATTAATATTAGGAATTCATTAAAATTAAAATTTAAAAATCTCTAAAATTCAGGTTCTGAATTCTTTGGAATTCAGATTCCAAATTATATGAAATTTAGACTCTAAATTCTCCAAAATTTAGATTCCAAATTATTTAAAATTTAGACTCCAAATTCTATGAAATTTATATTTTGAATTCTCTGAAATTCACATTCCGAATTATCTGAAATTCAGACTCCAAATTCTATGAAAACCAGATTATGAATTCTCTAAAATTTGGACACTGAATTTATATGAATTTAGAATTTTAATTCTTCAAAATTCATACTTTGAATTCCTCATAATTCAGACTCTAAATTCCTTAGAATTCAGCCGATGAATTCTTCAAAATTCAGACTCCAAATTCTTCTAATTTTAAACTACAAATTAATTAGAGTTCCAAATATGAATTCCTCAGCCAGACTCTGAATTACTCAAAATTAAAACTCCAAATTCCCTAGAATTCAGACTCTGAATTACCAAAAATTCTCACTTTGAATTACATAGAATTCAGACTCCAAATTCCCTAAAATTTAGACTCCAAAATCCCTAGAATTCAGACTCTAGATTCATTGGATTTCTATCTCTGGAATCTATAGAATTATGATTCCAAATTCTTTGTAAAATTTAATATGATTTTCTATGTATTATAAACCCTAAATGTTTATTATTTAGAATATATATTCTATTTTTCATCAGAATCCGAAAAACTGATTTTGTTAAACAACTTCATTTTCTTAACATATGTTGTTGTTATGAAATGATATCATGTAATTGTTTTCTAACTAAATATTGGTTGAGTGACACGTGTACAAGTTCTTCTGAAATTCAATGAAAAATATGACCATTGGTGGAGGGATTCGACCATTGGATATGTTCCTATAAATAGGAGCTCATTTGAATGATCATGCAACGGTTTCATAAAACTAGATATTACATGTTGTTGAAGTGATTTATAGAGAGAGAAACTCTCATGCTTTGGGTGTGCTAAACATATTGTTCAGATTACTCCATTCAACTCTGATTTTTACTGAGTAAAATAGGGGGATTTTAGGGATATGGAGATAGAGGTGCTGACTACCTTAATGTTAAAGTAATTTTGTTTATAGGAAGACAGTGGTGTCGACAACCTTAATGTTCCAGGGATTGTGCGGACAACAAGACATATTACAATATTTATATTGAAGGCTTACCCTAGTGTTGGAAAGATAAAATTTCTTGAATGTATAAATAAAGGGACCTTTATCCATGGTTGTTGGATAGCCTACTCTTTGGGTTAAAAGATTACTAACTTGTTAAATGTTTTTTTTCTTGTTATATTTCCATTTTATTTTGATAAATCAATAATGTATAACATTCCTATACTTTATTGTGATTTTTTATATTCTGATAAGTAAGATTCTAAATGATTTAAGGTAGAATATTTTCCTAGTAAAATTTCTATAAATTTCATTTCCAAAACAATATTTCCGAAAAACAAACATGTTTGATTCATAATACTATTTTCTAGGGTTTCTGAATTTACCTTGTTTAACTCTGTAATACATAGTTTTTCTTAAGGTTAAAAACAAATTTTTTTAAACATACAATTCACACCCTATTGTAATTGAGAATCTACATTCATATTTATATCTGATAATAACATACTTTTTAAGGCCACTTATCATGTATTGGTGTCCCAAAAATATAATATTTCCCTCCATACCATAGTAAAATAAAGAAATTATTATATAACTCATATTAATTAATGTCGCTAAAGATATGTTTAGTGTTTATTATTGATCAAAATAATTTTATGGTATTAAATTTAATTTTTTCTACTAAAAAAACTTTTATATTATAACTTTTATATGGTTATCAGTAATTTATATATTTTGATTAATAATTTTAAATGTCTCGTACTCTTTTATTCAAATATTAATATCCCTTAAAATATTAGTTTCAAAATATTCAATTTCCAGATTCTTTTAGTCAGCATGGATCCATAAAATATATATTTATAGTCAAATATATGGTTGTACCACTTATTAAATTTATTTATCATGTGTTTATGGATAGAAAAAATCATTTACATGATATCGATATATTATATGTTTGGAGTATTATTCACTTGACATCCTAAACGTGTATTTACTGATATATTTTCTTATAAAAATACACCAATGTAACTAAAAATACTTATTTAATTCCAATTTTAGTAAAATTACACAACAATTATTTTTTGAACACCCAATTTAAAAAGGTACTCTCAACTATGGATGAAAATAAACCAAAATTATGGTTTAATTTGATTTTATGGGATATATAGAATGGAACATAATAACACATTTATGTATTTTTTTACCATTTTTTCTGTAGATTAAAATTATTTTCTATTTATTTTTATCAATAGTATGTGATAAATTTTAAAAAATTATTTCATTTGTAGTAATTATATAACTCATGTTTATTCAGTTTATTTAATAATTCCCATTAATTATTTTATGTATACATGTATCACCTGCAAATTTATATAATAATTAAACATTCATGAAAAAATAAAAAAAGACATTATCATGAATTATTTACTATAAAATTATATATTTAGTGGATAATATCTTTTATGAAGACCCCTAGTGAATTACATGATTCTTATAATGTATCTAATAGTATCACCCATCTTACATACATTTTTTTTCATTCTTGTTGGGATTTATTCCAATACTCATATTCAACATTTTTATCATAAAATCCTTCATTGCTTTTACTGTATGATATTCCCATGTGAGAGAGAATATAGGATAAAATAATATGTTTTATAACATAAATTTGGACACAAAAACCCTTATATAAATAAATTATGGAAACATGAAACATACATCATATAAAAATAGCTTTAATAATGAATTATTTTAATATATAAGTTATTATAATAATTTAGATAAATAAATAAAAATCCAAACATACATGAGATGGATCTTAGCCCATCATCTATCCAATTGCATAAATTTGAATTAAAATAATTAATTAAATTGAAATTTAACCTGAGTAAATCTTAATTCTTTTAAAAAGTAGTAATATATTTTAAATTTATTAATAGTATTATCAATTGTTAATGAAATGATTATTTTAAATTCATAATATATTAAAATATATTTAAGTTTATTTGGTAAATTTATTGGTTCTTTTATATATAAAATGGATTTTGAGAGGCCTATTTTTCCTTGGGGCTGAGAATTTTTGTACAGCGGGTAATGTATGACCTGACCTAGGTCAAGTCAGACCTAATAAGAATATAGTTAATACAAGGCATTCTGTATTCATATGTCCTAGATGAGGAAATTACATCCAATATGTTGGAATATATATTTATAGTATTTATTTATTATTCTACAATGTTTGATAGATTGGGGTGTGAGCTATCTACCTCTTGTCAATGGAGGGTGGTGAAAATGGTTCACCGATGATTCATACTTACTCCCCTATTTATTTATTTATGGTATAAATTTTTTTATTGCTCACATGTTTTTTCCCTCAGTTCATGTAGAATAGATTCTCATTATCCTCCTCTCCCCTATTCCTTAATCCATTTTCCAGATGATCATCCATGGCCATCCAGATTGTGACACATAATAAACATCTATTTTTGTAATCATATGAAATACATATACATTAATTATAAAATATTTAGTCAAAATTATAAAATTAAATCTCTTATGATCACATTGATATTAGTTGAATGAATTTGATTCTAGTAAAACTATTCAACATCGATATTCAAATTTTTTTAAACTGGATCGATATTATATCATCTGATATTGTATCAAAATTTAATAATTTAGTCATAAAATATACATATGATATATTAAGTAAGTAGAAAATTAAATGAAATAATAAAATAATACCTTGGTCGAATGACGTGATCCCAACTTTTGCCACTGATATCAAGATCACTATAGATTTATGGGTGAAAGTGAGAAACACTCTAGATCCCCCACAACTATACTAAAACACAATTTTTACTATTATATATCCTTTGTGAGCTATAAAGAGTAAATTTATGTCTTTATAATTCCTCCATGATTGATAAAACAAAATGTGTCTAATTTATGAAGGGGAATCCTAAAAATTATTAATCCTTTATTTTTTCTTCCACTATCTTTCTTAAGAGAAAACATGTGAGGATTGAAATTCATTATTCTTCCATCCATTACTATTCCATGATCTAAAATACTATTTTTATACTTTAGATAAACTTTTTTATTTAATCTTTTTTAACAAATTTTTTTCTTTTAAAACATTCTATTATAGAAAATAATAACTTAGTTATCATGTTTAAAGTCTTAACAGATTCCATTGATCAATTATGACACTCTCATATACCATATGATTAAATAGGATCAATGAACTTGGCTTGTTCATCAGGAATATGTTTAAAAAATTCAGAATAAATAATATTCATTTAAAATATTAATTTTATCACATTCCCTTATTATATTAAATAAATTATGAATACGAGTAATAATAAATTTAAATTATATTTATTATAATATTTAATAATATAATATAAAAATTATTTATTTATTTACTTGTGATTTTTTACACTTTTATGTTCGTTGACCCATGAACCTTGGCCCATCATTGCAATAAACACAAATTTATTTGTATTCTTGGAACTTATGAATATACCTTATTGTGACCCCATAAGACCTTATATTAATATAATAATTTCTTATTCCTTTATTAACAGGGATATATAAAAAAGTTTCAGATCCCTGATAGAGATAAAGACAATTCATAACAATGAAAACCTTCAACTAAAACTTATAGTGTAATATATTTTGTTTTTATTGTGTTATGTTATAATGTATGTTGCATAATTTGTGTTTTTATCATTTCATGATTGATTTATTATTTCAATTACTATATTAGAAACACTTGAATTCATCTATAATATACATTGATTTAGTAAAGAAACAACAACCCATGTCAAATGGATAGAGATATCTTATTTCTATACTCATGACTGAAAATTTTGATCTTGAGCACTTAATATATGACATTCTACAACACTCCACCTCGGTTCACTCATCAGTGTTTGGACCAAATGTTTTACCTGACCATTGGCATGCCTCTATATGCTAAAGGATACCAACAAGTTTTAAGTGTTCAATGTTTTACCATTTAGATACTATAACATCATATCCAAATAAAATAACAATGAAAAATTATTAAACATCAACCATATACATAATAATAGTGTGAATAATCAATAAAATTATAGTTCTATAACATGTTAAATATATATTCTTATATTCATATGTCCCAACGTATCACTCACTGAGCTAATAAAAAATAAAAATAAACAACTGAAACTAAATAGTGTTCATTTTTAATATTATCCCTATGCCTCATGCCATCCATGTATCCAAATACTTATTTATCTTCTCTAAACAACTCATGAAACACATGAGCTCTTACCTACCAGAACCTATAATAGTGAGGTCTTCTTAGGCAGCAAATTTCCAGGGCATCCAGACTATGGGGTTGGTAAAAGCCAATATTCCACCACCATTGGTGTCCCTAACAAAACCAAAAAATATAGTGTATTGACATGTGGTATTCTCAGAATAAATTTTTTACATATACATAATAAAAATATGATTACTGACCATTGAGTGTTAATGTGACACACAATATTGAATCCCCCTAAATCAACCAGTGATAAATCTCCGCAATCTTGTGGAATAACCTTGTGATGGTTAGGTAAATTCCCCATTATATCATTATAAGTATAAAAAATAACTCTCATGGAGTTGGGGGATGGGTATGCATATAATATTATCCTGTATATATGTTTCAAGTTTATTCATTCACTCAGGGGGGTGATAATCCCTCATGAATCCTCTCATTAATACATTTCATGTATATTCAATCACTCTAGGGACATATAATGTAACAAAACAACACCCAAATCCTAGATCTAGTGCATTATTTCAATACATTAACATGATTAAAAGGAATAAAATCCCGAAGGATCGATCAATTTATCAGTATTGGAAAATAGATTACATACATATACATTACATTACAATTATGAACATAATATACAACATATATAATTCATTGATAAAACAATTATTCTCCTAGATAAACTATTCATATAAATCATAAAACAATTCTTGGAATCCATGGAAAATAAAACAGAATAAATGGGTGATCTCAAATGCATAATAACGGTAAAAAATACAACAATTTTTTTATAAATAACTATAAAGATTAAAAAAAGGTATACAAATAAAACAAATGATTTTTAAACATAAACATAAAATAATATGGAAAGAATAAATAAAATTATTTCATTTAAACATTCACATGGATAAAATACTTGTACAATAATCACATGTAATATCAATAACTAATTTCATAACGAGGGAATTCATAGTGCCTGACGTCATAACCATACCATCAAGGTCTCATGCCAATACCATACACAACCTTACCATCAAGGACTTGTTCTAAGACACCAGTTTTTCTCATGATACCTTCCAATGCATCAAGGGATACAGTGGGCGGTACAAATCCCTTACTAAGTCCAATTAATTCCTCTTATGAAAGGGGTAAAAGATGACATAAACATTCATTATAAATCTATCATACTAAATGTTAATACTTTAACCATAAAACATGAATGGTATCAAAATATGACATCAATAGTCAAACTTATCATAAAACCATTAATAAAATATGTAATATTTTATCATAATAAATTAACCTCAATGTTTCCTCTAGAATTGGGGATGACCTCATTGATTTAAGGTTCAAACATCCCAATTGGTTTCTAAAGGGTTTGTTCGTAGAACCGGAAACATCCAATGATTCCATATCCATTTGGACCAACATTCAGAAGGTAGGTGCTCATTATTTGTGGATCGATGAGGATTAAGAATTTTCATTGGTCGAGAGGATGGGAGGTCAGACTCATCACCCCTTTTTGAGGGAAATTATTTATCTACTTTGGGACTCTCTTTATAGATTGAAGTTATATTCGAGAATCCTTTATTAAATTACCATGTATAAAATGATCTTTCCATTAGATCTGACAATCAATGATTAAATATGTAGGAAATGTAGTGAATATTTTATATGTTTTCGAGGGTCTTCATCAATAGAGAATCATCTATATTTGTTAGAGATTCTTAGTCAATGGTATCATTCAATACATAAGAGTCTCTCAGTCATTATGATGACCATACTAGTTTTAAAGCCACTTAGTGGGGCACTTGATGTTTATTGTCTTTCAGAAGGACATGGATTATTTCATAGTTGGGATCGTACCCGTAGAGGGGCTACCTACGTATCCTTTATTTATAAAAGGAATCAGAACCCACGTAGTTCGAGTAAGGGAGTATGATGTTTATGATTGATTGCTCAAAGAAAGATCTCATAATTACTTTTACACTCTAAGCTCACGTGAGTCATGCTCGGTGTGAGAAACAAGAGGTATTGGTAAAACTAGAAAATTTTTCCATGAAGGATACAATAATAAGAAGTGATGTGGGGCTTATGTATGTATGACTGCCCAAACAGATAAAGATTAAGATTTTCTTCAGGGAAGAAATCCATAAACAAGGTCCATAAAGCTATCTGTATTTTATGGAGATTTTAATACTCCAATCTTAGGGATTACTCCTAATGAATATTCCCCTGTTAGGAGGGGAATTATGATTGGGTTCTACTCCTGAGAAGGAAGCCCAGATCAAATGTAAATTAGGACTGGTTAAGAGAAAATAAGACTGGGGCTTACTCCTGAGAAGGAGGCCCAGGTTAAGGGATTTTAAGACTTTGAGACTGGGGCTTACTTAGGAAAAGGAAGCCCAGGTTGAGGATTCTCTCGTCTTAATGGATGAGTGTAACACCCCAAGCTTCCATGGTACGTTTCTCTTTGAATAATAGTGCATCGTGTATTGTACACAAGTTCGAGTTCTAACACACCGCGACCAATAAAAATAGCAGTTATGAATAGTAATACCCACCTTTTGAAATTATATAAATTTTATATCTCAAAATGGACTTCATTCTTGTATTCGTAAAATTGAAATTAGCCTATGTTGAATTTTTGGTATTTTTCTGAGAACTTCCAAATTGTTTTGAATAGTGAAAATTACTTAAAAAGAACTTTTTTAATCAAAATAATTAATAGTGATAAATTATACTATTGAGTGGTTTTAAAGTATAATTATAATATATTTTTAACATTTTATCCAATGGAGGTCATTAGAATTAATTTCACTTTGAAATTGGACATAAACAAATGTCAATCTTTTGATATATATTGTTTCTTAAAAACACGCTATTTGTTGTGACAGCGGGAATTAATTATGAAATTAATTAATGAAACTTATATGTTTGGAAATTTTGTAAAATCGACATCCTTTTTTGAATTTGGAATATCAATTATATCTTAGGGTGAAATTTTGGCATTGTCCTGAAAAACTTCAATTTTTGATGAATAGTGAAACTACTAAGTGGTAGTTAAATAACTGATTTTTCGTTTAAATGAAACATTACTACTTCAGTGATTTGATTTTCAAAAATCCGACATACATGATTTTCATTAGGAAGTAAAATTTGGTTCAATGGGATTAAAATAATTTTTTGGTGAATAGTAACTTTTAAGTTTAATTAATCGCGATTAAAGGTAATTAGTGTAATTTAAGGTTAAGATAATGTTATAATAATATGAAATGACCTTTACACTTGTCCAACGTCTATTGGATGAGTCATGGTCGACCAAGACAATCCATGGGTCAACTTGAGGACCCCATGGAGCCAATTTGGTAGGAAAATGACATAAATAACTTTTTATTTAATGTTAAAATAAAAAGGTCACAAACAAGAGTTGTTTTACTAAAACAATTTTTAAATAGGGTTATACAAGTCATATTTTTTACTATAAATATTAATTAGAAATATAAAACCACTTCCTACATCATGATATTTTTTTTATATTTTTTAGACATTAAATAAATTAAATTATTTATGACACCATGATGATGCAACGATTACCTCATTAATTAACGATTTAAATAAAATGAAAAGATAATGTAAAATCTAAGCATTAGACTTGTCCAAAGCCAATTGGATGAGAATATTTCGAACCCTTATCACCTTATCCTCTAAATATATATGTGTGGGACCTTTAGAATCTGAAAAATCATTTCATAATAATGTAACATTTTATTACTTTCCAAGAGTGCCCCTCCTCTCCAATTATAAAAGCCCCCACCACTACCACCTTACTCACACTATCAAAGCCTTTTGGCTCGGACATCCTCTTCCCAAATACTCTCCCATCTTCCCTCCCTTACTATTATAAGCCTCACTTTGGGCAGATGTCTTCCCAAGGAAGCCTTTGTCCCAAATCAAAAAGAGTTACCCGATTTTAAGGTAATGTCTTCTCTAATGTTGTTTTGTTTTATTTTGCTTCTCCAACCCATTAAACTCTTTTTATTCCTTTATTTTGTAACAACACCAGTATCTAAAATATACTAGGATGTTTTTATGATATGGATTTGGTTTAAACTTACACACACCTTCGTCTAATGGTTAAAGAACATACTGTTTCTGTGGGTGGCGAAATACTGCCTCACGAAACGATGATTATTTAATATTCATTTAACACCTATAATGGTGGCCATTTTGATGAAAATATTTTCATATATGATATATGTATTATGTTTATGTTTTCCTTATATTATGTATTTCTCATTTATGGCATACTATTATTATTTCCATTATGGGTAAACGCGATATTTTCATTTTAGGAAGTGCGAACTACCGCCCCATCAAAGTGATTTGAATCGTTAATGCCATATGTGGGATGTATAAAGGATGGAGTAAATGATATTATAAATGATATTATACTAGAATTATAATACACTTTTATAATATTATGATTTCATTCCATTAAATACGAAATAGAAATGTAAGTAGCGTTCATGCGTACGTACGGCATACTGTCTCCATGAACGGTGCATTTCATTTCTTACCTCTAAATGTTATGTAATATTATAAATGAATGTATATACTGGATATATATGATACATATGATATCTACATCATGAATATAATTCTAGATATAATGGATATATCACCACATGAACAATTTGTAATTATAAGAAGTTTATTTTTTAACTCAAGTACCAAAGATCGACAAAACGACCGTTATTATCTTAAATAATTATATAATGGTCATAACATGGTAATAAGTGATATAAAAGGAATAAAAATCTTTAAAAAGGTTCTTAAGAAATTATAAATTAACTCTAGTTCATTATTCCGGAGGTTAATGAAAGGTCGAGTCAAGACATGACACAAGGTAAGGGAATTTCTTAACCCAATTTCCATTCTTTGGGTTAATCTCCTACTTTCAAATTATGTCATGATATTATTATGTCCTATCTTGTATTTGTACTGTATTTATGTGTACTTATAATGAATACACCCAATAGATCTATTTTATTTAAAAAAATGATCTTTGTAAGGACTTCGTCTCAATCTCCTTTCATTGAGGCATATTTGGTTTTATACACAACATTCATTTATACGGTGTATAAACCCCTTTGACTTTTACTTTTATTCAAAAGGAATCTTTTTATATGAAACGTTTTTACTAAATGACAAAAGGAATGTTTTTTCTTACGTATGCGGCGAAAATGACTTCTCCGCCGCCGTGACTATTATTTGAGTTTCGGCTTCCTCTATAAGCCATAACTTTTTTTAAATGAAAAATAAATACAAAGTTTCAATTTTCTTTTATTTTGGTATTGAAAATGGTTTTGATGAAGATTTTATTATATCAATGTGTTTTATTGATATCATGTGATTGAAATGTGGAAATTTTATGTTTCCATTATGCATGTTTTATGTTATATGATTATGTTATGGTTTATGATATGTTTAAACCTATTAATATGAGGAATGAATTGGACTTAATAAGTGACGGGTGGAGCCCGCTATAGATTCTCGATGCATCGGTAGGTCTCATGAGACAAACTAGTGTCTTGGCACGAGGCCTTGACAAAATCTTATTTGTGGTATTGGAACGAGGCCTTGACTATGTGGTTATGATAGTATGGCATTATGCATTCCATCATTATGAAAGTGGTTATTGATATTGGATGGGGTTATTCGACTAGTATTATATCCATGTGAATAAGTAAATGGAATTATTTCATTTTACTTTTTCCATGTTATGTTGAAGT
The DNA here is from genome assembly GCA_963277665.1 of Viscum album. Lineage (NCBI taxonomy): Eukaryota > Viridiplantae > Streptophyta > Magnoliopsida > Santalales > Viscaceae > Viscum > Viscum album. The sequence goes on from OY728165.1 coordinate 682,280,032, forward strand.
TCAAGTTTAAAAGGCTTTTGTTTTAGCTATACATTGCCTTAAATGTTTATGTTTATTTATAAAAGCTTCTTCTATATTGTTCTCCTTACTGAGCATCTGAGCTCACCCCTTCTAATGTTTTAATTTTTCCAGGATGTGAAGAAGTATATTATGAATGACCTGCAGGGATAGTATGAGGGGATATGAAGACAAGATGTTGTTGTAGTTTTGTATTACTTTATTATGTAATGTAAGACTTATGAATGTATCTATTGTTTCCAAGGCTACTAAGCTAATCAGTCTTTCGAGACTTGATCTTTTGTGATCATGCCAATGTTACGCAATAATGCACCGACTCTGGGTAACTGGGGTCGGGGCGTTACAATTCGTATCAGAGGCAGTTTAGTACTAACCTTGGAAGCTATATTTAGACAAACTCTGATTAGAGCACATATCCCAAAGATAGACTTTGAGGATTAGTATAGAATAACTTCCCAGAATTGTGTTGTTGTAGAGATTTTGTGAGTTTTCTGAGCAATACATCCATGTCTGGATACGAGCAGGTAGAGGCGGCTCTGGCATAGATGTACCTAGGGGTAAAACCTGAAAACACCGCTTTGAGCTAGACTTGAATGGGAACTGGTGCACGACAACGGGCCTTGCTGCACTCTTGGTTACGACACTCCCGGGGGATATGCCTAGGATAATTATCATTTTCTTTACAAACCACTATGAAGGGTTATGAGTATATACTTCCTCAAAGAAAACATTTTTATGTATTATATCCATAAATAGATCAATTTACGTTAAGTATTTTACAGGTATGGAATTATGTATTTTGATTCATAAACTAATCTAGTTTATGCCATTGTTTAGAAATGGTGCCTAGTGGAAGGAATGGAAACCGTATCAATGCACGCACTCCGTGTAGGGATTGCCCTCCTGCTCAAGATAATTATTGTGGATCTGGAGATACAACTGGTGCTGATCAACTTATTACCATACTGGGACAACTCACTTAGGTTATGAATAATAACCTTACTTCTATGGAGCACCCTGATCCGCAACGTGGAGGATCAATGTTAGACCGCTTCATGAGGCAACAAACACCAACATTCAAAGGGGTTACAAATCCATTAGTATCTAAGCAATGGTTAAACTCCTTAGAGAAAATATTCCACGCCTTGGGGAGTAGTGAAAGGGAAAAGGTTATCATGGCACTTTACCGCCTCACTGGAGATGCTGATCAATGGTGGTCATTGATTCAAAACACAAAGGAAGATGATAAAGTATCAAATATGGAATAGAGAGAGTTCAAAGATCTTTTCTTAGAAAAATACTTTCCACATGACCATCGAGCAGATATGGAAAGGTAATTTCTGAGTCTGAGGCAGAAGGAGGATGAGAATGTCTCAAAGTATGAGGCTAACTTTACAAGGTTAGTGAGGCATGCTACAGATTATATATGTAACCCAAGAAGTAAGATTGATCTTTTCTTTGATGGGTTAAAACCATTTCTCCGTCGAGCTTTAGTATCACAATCCTTCTCATCATACGAAGATATTGTCTCGTGTGCTATCAAAACAGAAAAAGAATTTTCTAAGTCTTATGACAACAAAGTAAAGCAAGAGAAGAAGATAATGGTGGAACAAGAGACAGATAAAGGGAAAAAGGTAAAGAAGTATTTTCTATTATGTGATAATTGTGGGCAGAATAACCCTGGTACTTGTCTAAAAGTAATGGGAGTTTGTTATAAATGTGGAGAAAAAGGTCATCAGGCTCGTGATTGCAAGGGAAAGAAAGAGGCTATCAATGTTGAATGCTACAATTATAGGGAAATGGGGCATTATGCAAATAAATTTCCTAAGCTTCAGGGAAACATACCTCAGAAAAGGCCAAGGGATCAAGTCCAAGCATATTCTGTTACTATAGATGAAGTTGAATAATTATTGTATTTGTGTTTTTGGACTCAAGAACTAGATTATGGTTATTAGAATAATGTGATATATATAAGGATTGTACTGCTGTAGTTGTTGATTTCATTAAGGTTTTAATATGATGAAGGTAATCATATTTTCAGTATGTGACAATAAAAGAAACCTTACTTTGTTTGGGGAATCTAATGTTGCAATTGATTTTGGAATTTAAGGACATTTTAGAGAAAGTCTGGACGGAGATATTTTGGATAACTATAAAGGTTGGGATAGATTAAGTTGAACTTTGAATAGTATTATTTAAGGTTAAAACATTTCTGTAGATTATTTTTGGAATATTATAATACTATATTTTTAGGAAAAGGACAACCTGCAGGGTGGGGCATAACCTGTCGCGTCGGACAAAGTTGCAGGAATCGAACCCACAACCATAGTGCGACAAGCCTTTATTACCTACCACTAGCCTACATACAGTCCCTGGTTATTACAAAATTGTTTTACTAATCTAAATGGTATGTGTTAATATTTGGAACCTTATACAATTATGATAAACAGAATATTTTTGAGTGTTGTTACCTTTTAGAGTCAAAGATGGGTTTGTGGTAAACATTTATTAAAGAATGAAAGTCTAAATGACCAGTATGTATATTCCATTACGTTCTTAGTAAATCTCCTAAATAAATTCCTCTAATTTATAAAAGGTAACTAAAAACAAAAATGTTGCCGGTTAACTTTTCCAAATGGGGATTCAATGACTGTTTAACCAATCACAAGTTTGTGATTTTCTTATGGTTAACTTTCTCCTAATCTAGTTTTCTACAACTCTCCATAAAACCTTGATGGTTTGTTTTTCTTCCATATCCATATTTTCATTGAATCCTAGTATGGTCTATCTCGGGTGACCTTTGTACTTATCTTTCTATCTTTTAAAGTTATATTTTTATTAACCTTATTTCCGATGTTGGTTTTCCACAAAGTTATTTTCTATTTTCAACCTTTTATTTTCAAAGAAAAATTTCAAATTGCGAGGATGCAATTTATTTAAGGAGGGGAGAATGTAACACCCCAAGCTTCCATGGTACGCTTCTCTTTGAATAATAGAGCTCGTGTATTGTACGCAAGTTCGAGTTCTAACACACCGCGACCAATAAAAATAGCAGTTATGAATAGTAATACCCACCTTTTGAAATTATATAAATTTTATATCTCAAAATGGACTTCATTTTTGTATTCTTAATATCTAAATTAGCCTATGTTGAATTTTTGGTATTTTTCTGAGAACTTCCAATTTGTTTTGAATAGTGAACATTACTTAAAAACATCTTTTTAATCAAAATAATTAATAGTAATAAATTATACTATTGAGTGGTTTTAAAGTATAATTAGAATATATTTTTACCATTTTATCCAATGGAGGTCATTATAATTAATTTCAATTTGAAATTGGACATAAACAAATGTCAATCTTTTGATATATATTGTTTCTTAAAAACACGCTATTTGTTGTGACAGCGGGAATTAATTATGAAATTAATTAATGCCACTTATATGTTTGGAATTCTGTAAAATATCCATTATTTTTGAATTCGGAATATCAATTATAGCTTAGGGTGAAATTTTGGCATTGCCCTGAAAAACTTCAATTTTTGATGAATAGTGAAACCACTAAGTGGTAGTTAAAAAACTGATTTTTCATTTAAATGAAACATTACCACTTCTGTGATTTTATTTTAAAAAATTAGACATACATGGTTGTCATTAGGATGTAAAATGTGATTCAATGGGATTAAAATAATTTTTTGGTGAATAGTAACTTTTAAGTTTAATTAATCGTCATTAAAGGTAATTAGTGTAATTTAAGGTAAAGATAATGTTATAATAATATGAAATGACCTTTAAACTTATCCTACATCTATTTTATGAGTCATGGCCGACCAAGACAATCCATGGGTCAACTTGAGGACCTCATGGAGCCACTTTTGTAGGAAAATGACATAAATAACTTTTTATTTAATGTTAAAATAAAAAGGTCCCAAACAAGAGTTGTTTTACTAAAAAAAATTTAAATAGGGTTATACAAGTCATATTTTTTACTCTAAATATTAATTAGAAATCTAAAAAAATTTCCTATATCATGATGTTTTTCTAATCATTTTTAGACGTTAAATAAATTAAATTATTTATGACACCATGATGATGCAACGATTACCTCATTAATTAACGATTTAAATAAAATGAAAAGATAATGTAAAATCTAAGCATTACACTTGTCCAAAGCCTATTGGATGAGAATATTTCGAACCCTTATCACCTTATCCTCTAAATATATAAGTTTGGGAACTTTAAAATCTGAAAAATAATTTCATAATAATGTAACATTTTATTACTTTCCTAGAGTGCCCCTCCTCTCCACTTATAAAAGGCCCCCACCACTACCACCTTACTCACACTATCAAAGCCTTTTGTCTCGTCCAACCTCTGACCAAATACTCTCCCAACTTCCCTACCTTACTCTTAGAAGCCTCACCTTGGGTGGAAGTCTTCCCAAGGAAGCCTTCGGCCCAAATCAAAAAGAGTTACCCGATTTTAAGGTAATGTCTTATCTAATGTTGTTTTGTTTTATTTTGCTTCTCCAACCCCTTAAACTCTTTTTATTCCTTTATTTTGTGACAAAAATAGTATCTAAAATATACTAGGATGTTTATATGATAAGGATTTGGTTTACACTTACACACACCTTCGTCTAGTGGTTAAAGAATATACTGTTTCTGTGGGTGGCGAAATACTGCCTCACGAAACAATGATTGTTAAATATTCATTTAACACCTCTAATGGTGGCCATTTTGATGACAATATTTTCATATATGATATATATATTATGTTTATGCTTTCCTTATGATTCTTTATTTCTCATTTATGGCATACCTTTATTATTTCCATTATGGGTAAACGCGATATTTTCATTTTAGGAAGTGCGGACTACCGCACCCTCAAAGTGATTTGAATCGTTAATGCCATATGTGGGATGTATAAAGTATGGAGTAAATGATATTATATATTATATTATACTGGAATTATAATAAAACTTTATACTATTATGATTTCATTCCATTAAATATGAAATAGAAATGTAAGTAGCTTTCATGCGTACGTACGGCTTACCGTCTCCATGAATGGTGCATTTCATTTCTTACCTCTAAATGTTATGTAATATTATAAATGAATGTAAATACTGGATATATATGATATATATGATATCTAAATAATGAATATAATTATGGATATAATGGATATAACACCACATGAACAACTTGTAATTATAAGTAGTTTATTTTTTTACTCAATTACCAAAGATCGACAAAACGACCCTTATTAACATAAATAATTATATAATGTTCATAACATGGTAATAAGTGATATTAAAGGAATAAAAAACTTGAAAAAGGTTCTTAGGTAATTATAAATTAACTCTAGTTTATTATTCAGGAGGTCAAAGAACGGTCGAGTCAAGACATGACGCAAGGTAAGGAAATTTCTTAACCCAATTTCCATTCTTTGGGTTAATCTAATACTTTCAAATTTTGTCATGATATTATTATGTCCTATCTTCTATTTTTACTATATTTATGTTTACTTATAATTAATACACACAATAGATCTATTTTATTTAATAAAATTATCTTTGTAAGGACTTCGTCTCAATCTCCTTTCATTGAGGCATATTTGGTTTTATACACAACTTTAATTTATATGGTGTATAAACCCCTTTGACATTTACTTTTATTCATAAGGAATCTTTTTATACGAAGAGTTTTTACTAAACGACAAAAGGAATGTTTTTTCTTGCGTATGCGGCGAAAACTACTTCTCCACCGCCATGCCTATTATTTGAGTTTCGGCTTCCTCTATAAGCCATAACTTTTTTTAAATGAAAAATAAATACAACGTTTTAATTTTCTTTTATTTTGGTATTGAAAATGGTTTTGATGATGTTTTTATTATATCAATGTGTTTTATTGATATCATGTGATTGAAATGTGGAAATTTTATGTTTCCTTTATGCATGTTTTATTTGATTTGATTATGTTATGGTTTATGATACGTTTAAACCTATTCATATGAAGAATGCATTAGACTTAATAAGTGACGGGTAGAGCCTGCTATAGCTCATCGATGCATCAGTAGGTCTCATGAGACAAACTAGTGTCTTGGCACGAGGCCTTGACAAAATCTTATTTTTGGTCTTGGCACGGGGCCTTGACTATGTGGTTATGATAGTCTAGCATTATGTATTCCATAATTATGAAAGTGGTTATTGATATTGCATGGGGTTATTCGACCAGTAGAATATCCATGTGAATAAGTAAATGGCATTATTTCATTTTACTTTTTCCATGTTATGTTGATGTTCAAGTTTAAAAGGCTTTTTTTAGCTATACATTGCCTTAAATGTTTATGTTTATTTATGAAAGCTTCTGCTATATTGTTCTCCTTACTGAACATCTGAGCTCACCCCTTCCAATGTTTTAATTTTTCCAGGATGTGAAGAAGTATATTATGAATGACCCGTAGGGATAGTATGAGGGGATATGAAGATAAGATGGTGTTGTAGTTTTGTTTTAATTTATGATGTAATGTAAGACTGATGAATGTATCTTGTGTTTCCAAGGCTACTAAACTAATCGGTATTTCGAGACTTGATCTTTTGTGATCATGCCAATTTTACACAATAATTCACCGACTCTGGGTAACTGGGGTCGGGGCGTTACAATGAGGTTGAATGAATGGACTCTCTAACTTTAGTGACATAAAGATGTGTAAATCACTATATTTTGAGAGATGATCCACGAAATTCCTTCAGATAAGGAATTCAATCATGAAAACATGCCATAACTGGATTTGAAGAGTGTCTTGAAGACTGAATCTTGAATCGGAGAGGTGGAATGGCATAAGAGAAGTGAAATGGGCAAGAAGGAGACCCAAAAATAGAAGAGCAGAGAAGTCATGGGGGGTCACGCAAGTCCTGGTTGGGCGCGCAAGTCTTGGTCGCACAAGTATATTTGCACGACACCTATATACTTGGGCGATACATGACCAGTAGAGTAATACTTGGGTTATCCTTGACCAAATCCTTTAGAATTATCCCGAGGTACTTCCATAAGAGTGGCGCGCAAGTTTCAATGATTAGGTAAGGAGGCGCGCAAGTGTGTCAATTTACCTTAAGGGTAAAACACTTAGGCGCAAAAGTGTTAGTGAATTTATAACACTTAGACCTTATTCCTCTTGTTTAGACCTTCCATTCTAGGTAAATAATTACTTTATATGTTTTTCTAAGACTTGAAGAAGATACTTGGGCGTTCAGAGCTCTGTATCTGAATTCTAGAAAAAATAATCCTCTAAATGGGGGGGCCGACAGGGGTATTTATGGGTTGGAGAGACCCTGGGCGATATTTCAAAGAGGGTGCACAAGCCACCTGCGCGACCACTAGGCAGCGCACACGTATACTTGTGCGACCTTGGTGGATCTTGCGCGACCCAAGTGCCTTTGAATTTTTGTTCATTCTTTTGTCAATTTTTGATGTTTCTTTAAAGGATGAATCACTTTATGTTAAGGTATTTCCCTTTTCATTATTTTAGACTCTATGATAGAAAGGACCGTCAACAAAAGTCCCCCCTTAGAGTTGGATCCGGAGAGAAAAGAGGATTTGAATCTGAGGTAAATGAGAAAAAACCAAGGAATTTGGCAGATTAAAGTCATGCATGTTGGTCTATAAAAAGGGTAATGTTTAAGGTTGAAATAGCTTTGACCGAACGGATTAAAATGACTCAATTATTTGAAAATTTATCTGGAAACATATTACCACTCTCAAATATGAGAGAAAATATGTAAACAATGACTTAAGAAAATTTGAATCTGAGGAATGATATGAAAATGGGCTAAAAGGCATTAGAAGAAGTAGTTCCCTAGAATGAAGTTACCATTATTTAACAAACTCGTTAGGGGGTTGAATTATGCAGGGCCACCTAAGGTCATTGGATGAATAGTCAAATAATAGTATCTTTTGGCTGACATGTATGTTATGTAGACTATTTATGCAAGGCCGCCTAAGGGCATGTGATGCATAGTTAGGAAAAAAAACTCTTAGAAATTTACTTTTCTACTGCTAAAAATCCACTGAAAGTTAGTGGAAATTCAAATTTTCCAAACATATAGTTTGCTATATGATGAGAGGTACTTGAATATGGAGAAGATATTTCCAAACAAGATTGTTTAAGAACTGGATGAATGTCACTCCTATGAAGGTCTGACCCAAATGTAGGGAAGTGAAAATATAAACCATAGACTTGAAAATTTTCAGATCATGAAAAAGAGTATGAGACAAATATGTAAAGAATGACTATTTTTGCAGATCCCTATATATCTTCGTTAAGAAAACTAAGGACAAAAAGAGGTTTTCGTCCTAAGAATGAAGTTACCATTATTTAACAAACCCGTTATGGGGTTGAATTATGTAGGGTCGCTAAAGGGAATTGGATGCATAGTCAAATAATAACATCATTTGGCTGACCAGTCTGTTATGTAGACTGTTTATGCAAGGCCGCCAAAGGGCACGTGCTGCATGGTCAAAAAAAAGAATTCTCAGAATTTGGACATTTTGTGATTAGAAGTATGTAAAAAGGGTTATGAAGATATTAAAATAGTTAAGGTTAGGATTATGAAACATAAAAATGGGTATTGTTAAATGTATGTAAAGATACATAATTCAATTATAACCATAATCATGTTGTGGATGGGTCTTGAATTGAAATATTAGACTTTACTATGTATCCCATAAGGATGGGAATCAATCCATACGTAGTTCTTGAAACACAATTTAATGTTGTGTGGGACTAAAGTATGGGATATCTTAGTTTAGGGTCATAGAGGTCAGACCATTATAATAAATACATAGTGTGTGCTTTCAGGGGGACTTTTCAGCCAAGGGATTGAAAGTGGAATTTGGGGTTAGGCCCAAAATACAAGGGGCTGGATTTGAGGGACTCTCGAACGTTCCTATATATCCCACAAGGATGGGAATTAATCCCACCTAGTTCTATAAATACCCTATGTACAGATTTTCTTCGTACAAGTGAAGAGTGAAAGTGGACTTTAGTGCAATGATGGTTTGACCCAAAATAAATGTTTTTGGAATTGACATGTATGCACCTAGTCTTTGGAATAAAACATGATTGTAGATCAATGTAAATAATGATTTCCTCTCAGGTGAGGGTATCAAAGAATGTTGAAGTTTATTGTCATACTAGACAAAAAATGATGTACAGTTTAACGTCATAGAGCAAGGACGAAGTTGAACCAATGTAAAGATATTGATTCTGGGGGCAGTTCCACAAATCAACATCGTATGAGATGGAGGTGAACCAATGTGAAGAGATTGGTTTCAGGCATGATTCTTGGGAGGTTGCCTATGTACCCAGCCTGGAAGGCAAGGATCAAAGTCCGTGTACTTCAATTAAAGAATTAATTAGTGATCAAGTTGTTCAAGGGGACAACGACCTAAAAAATGGTGTTGGGACTTATGCATGGTTAGAGGCCCAGAGAGGGTGTCATGGTTGAAGTTTTCTGTAAGCTCACGTGAGTCATACTCGGTGTGAGAAACAAGAGGTAGCAACAACCTTAACGATGCACAGTTTAAATATCACATAGGACATATGAAGGGACTATGCAGTTTAAATTCTTGTAGTTAGGACTATTGGTGCTGCACAGTTTAATGTCATGTAGCAGGGAAAAAATACAGTTTATCGTCATGTAGGAAGTATTATGGGATTTCTGTACAGTTTTAGTGTCATGTATTAAGGACGATGGGGACAATACAGTTAAATGTCATGTTTGGACAAAAGGGGGACTGTGCAGTTTAATGTCATGCAGTAAGGACAAAAGAGAACATAGTTTAACATCATGTTGGATGTATTTGGGACTTTTTCACAGTTTAACGTCATGTGGGACAAAAGTAATACAAATAGTTTAAGGTCATATTAATGGATCACAGATGGTGAAGTTTAATGTCTTGCTGGACATAAGAGACTTCTGTACAGTTTAGCGTCATGTATTTAGGACGTCACAGTTTAACGTCATGTGGGATGAAAGTAATACAAATAGTTTAAGGTCATATGTATAGACCGCATCAATGTATTTTGTGTTTATAAAAAATAATTCTATAGAAATCTGGAATTGGTTGGAGTAGTGATAAGTTCTCCATCCATTGAGATAAATGAATATGCTCCATTGGAGTAGACCTTATGTATTGAATAAGGTCCTTCCCATTTTGGTTCAAGCTTGGGAGGTTTCTTTCCGGGTATCATTGGAGTTATGAGAACCAATACCAGTTCTCCCTGAATGAATGAATGAAGATGAAATTTTTTTGTTGAAAGCTCGTGTTATTCGATTATGATAAACTTCCAAGTGGTGTAGTGTGCACAATATTTTCTCATCTAATCATTCTAATTCATCCAATAGTTTTTGATATTGTTTATCTGTAGATGACTAATCAAAAATAGCGACTCTGAGTGAGGGTAGTTGAACTTCAATAGGCAAGAATTCTTCTGTTCCATATACCAATGAATATGGAGTTGACCGCGTTGCAGTGCGGGTGGTGGTCCGATATGCCCATAAAGAATGAAAGAGTTTATCAAGCCATGACTTATTATCTTTATCCACCATCTTTTGAAGTATGTTTGAAAGAGTCTTGTTGAAGGCTTATATCTAGCCATTGGCCACTACATGATACCGAGATGAATAATTGTATTTGATGTTGTTTTGTTGATACAACTTTTTCAACTTGGATGAATAGAAGTTGGTGCCATTGTCTGTCAATATGGTATTAGGGACACCAAATCCGGAAATGATGTTAGACTTGATGAAGCTAACAACGATTTTAGAACTAAATTCATTGAGATTTATTGCCTCTTCCCATTTGGAAAAGAAGTCAGTAGTAGTAAGAATATACTTAAACTGCTTGGTTGTAGCTGAAGGGTAATGTCCCACCACATCCATTCCCCATGTGAAAAATGGCCACAAGTATTTAGCTGTATTAAGAAACTCTGGAGGTTGATGAATAAAGTTGGAATTTACTTGGAATGAATAAAAATTCTTTGTGAAATCAACACAATCTTGTATCATTGAAGGCCAAAAGTATCCAATCCTTCGAATCTGATCATACAGTCTATGTCCAAACTGGTGGGCACCACAGCCTCCTGCATGCACTTCTTTCATGACAACCATTGTCTCTTCACCATAAATTCATCTATAGAGGATTCAATCAAAACCACACTTATAGAAAAAAAAATTCATGGTGATTTAGGATATCATAAAGGGTAAAATTGACCACACGTCTCCGGACTTGTTCTTTTCCAGCTCTATCAGGTCGAAGTGTTCCATTTGGAAGGTGTTCCCTGACATGTGTCATATTTCCTGTAGTATGACCCTAGGGTTCAAGAATGGGACTAATTTCATTGATCTTCTTAGTTCTGGTTTGAACATAAGGTGAAATTGTATAACGGTGGGCAATAATGATGGTTTTTTTGTCTCGATTTGGATATGCTAGAGCTGTGGCTATATTAGCCAGTGCATGAGCTTGAGCATTTTTTGATTGCGGGATATAAGAAAATGTCAGTTCCATATGAAATTCCGCTATTAACTCTCTAATGTAATCATACAAAGGGATCAATTCTTCATTCCAGATTGCATAATCCCCATTTACTTGTTAGATTACCAGGTCTGAATCACCATTCCCCCTTAAGTGATTCACTTGTTCTTGAATCACCAACTCTAATCCGGTGATGAGGGCCTGATATTCATCTTTATTATTGGTACCACCTTCCTACAATAAGAAGGAATAAGGTAACATTGCCATTTTCGGGGAAATAAGAATAAATCCTAATCCAACCTTGTTGAATTTAGGATCTTCCATTTTCTTCCCTGTTGGACTTCTGGAAGCACCATCAAAATACATTTCCCATACTTGAGGACTATATTGAATAGAGAAGACTTCCTCATCAGGGAATTCAATATCTGAATATGTATCTTCTACTGAAGGATGTTCAGCAAGGAAATAAACCATAGCTTGGCCCTTTATTGACTTTTGAGACACATACTGAATGTCAAATTGCTGCAAAATAACTGCCCACCTTTCCAGATGTCCTGTAAGCATTAGACGACTAAGGATGAATTTGAGAGGGGTATTGCGAGATACCAATTGGACCTCTTGATGTCGCATGTAGTGTCTCAACTTATTAACTAGAAAGATTAATTCGAGGCATCACTTCTCAATATTTGAATACCGGGTTTGTTCTTCAAGAAAAGTACGACTGAGATAGTATATGCTGTTTTCATTCCCAGCGTCATTCTTCTGAGAAGGAAAGGCACCCAATGATCATTATAAGGCTATCACGTAGAGGATAAGTGGCCTTTCTTCAATAGGTGGCATAAGTACCAGTGGAATCAAGAGGCATTTCTTGAGAATATTGAATGATTCTTGACATTCTTCAGTCCACTGGTAAGTGACTCCCTTCTTAATCAATTTGGTGAAGGGTAAACTTTTTCCTACCAAATTGGAGATGAAACGCAGAATATAGGCTATGTGTCCTTGAAGTCCTCTTAATTCTTTCAAATTTCTAGGAGATGACATACCAAGGATTGACTTCAATACCACGATGGCGTACAACAAATCCGAGACATTTTCCTGAGGTTATCCCAAAAGAACATTTTAAGGGGTTCTTCTTCAAATTATGTTGTCGAAGATTGCGTAATATGACTTACAAATCAGCCAAGTGATTAGAAAGTTGTTTGTATTTGACCACCAAATTGTCCACATAACATTCAAAAAACATCCCTTAAATGGGTTTGAAGATACGATGCATGGCAAACTGATATGTTGCGCCTTCATTCTTTAAGACAAAGGGAATTACCCAATAGCAAAGCACACCTTGAGGGGCTATGAAGGCTGTGGATTCCTCATCTTATAGAGCCATTCAGATTTTATTATATCCGGAATATATCATCCATGACGGAATGTGCTTCATAGCCAGCTGTTTCATCGATTAAAAGTTCTGTAATCGGAACTAGAAAATCATTCTTTGGACAATGCCGATTAAGATCTCTGAAATTGAGGCAAAATCTAATTTTTCTGTTCTTATTCTTCACAGGGACAATATTATCCAACCACTTGGGATATTGAACTTCTCTGATGAAGTTAGATTTTATAATCTTATCCAATTCAGCATCAATTTTGGAAGCATAAGTTGGGTGTGTTCTTCTTGCGGCTTGCTTAAATCCTCGATGTTCTTCTGGTAAACCCAAATGATGAGTAGCAACATTAGGATCAAGCCCAGGTATCTCTATATAGTTCCAAGAAAATATGTCCCGATTTTGATTTAATAATGAAATATAAATCTCTTGTTATTCAAGATTTATGGCCGCACTAATTAAAGTGGGGTGTGGAACTTCTTTTGTACCCAGATTTATTTCTCTGTGTTCATCGATGGTGGTAGAGATGCCCTCTTGAAACGCGGGAGGAGCATCTCTGAGATCCTCATCATCTTCTTCAACATGTTTTATTTCTTCCATTTCTACTTGCATAGTAGATGATGAAACCAGATTTCCATGATTAGAAGAGATGTTAAAATTTGAACATCTTGAAGAAGAAGCTTCCATTTCTGACCCAATTGAGGAAGAAAGGTATTCCATGGGTAATAAAGAGAAGATGGTGGATTGAGAATCAACATTATCGTTCACCTCTGGTGTTGCTATAACTTCTTCTGGCCTAGTTGGTAAAGTATAGACTTGCTGGATTTCAGCATATGAATTGAAGACATCTCCATTTGAGCTTTCATCATTTCCTGGAGGATCACCAATTTCTCCCATGTTGTCTGGCTCGATTTAAATAATTGACATTATGGATCTTTCCATAAGAGTATTTTGATTTCGTTCTATCCTGTTAATTTGACAGATAGGCAACACATAATCTGTACTCACATGCGCAAATGGATTTAATGGAATCTTTTCCAAACCATATGGAACATTAACTTTGGTAATATCCCTTGTAGTGGATTTCTATTTTACCTTCATGTGATAGAATTCCACCTCAATGTATTGAGATTAACATGTCTTGAATGGGTCCTTATCACCATACAATGTCCCAACTTGACCATCAAAACAATATTTGAGACATTGATGGTATGATGAAGGGATAGCCGCATGTTGATGTAGCCAGGGTCTTCCAAGAATGATGTTGAAGGATGAGTCTTGATCAACAACCATGAAATATGAATTGGATACAAGATCTCCAAACTGAGTTCTGAGTGTAACTTCTCCCAGTGGTTCTTGTTCATTTTTATGATATCCTTGTAACATCATAGTAGAAGGAGATAAATAAGATTCTGTCAGGCCCAATCGATGAAGTGTATGAATGGGCATGAGGTTGACTCTTGAACCATTATCAATGAATGCTCTTCGGATGTCTACACCATTGACCTTTCCAGATAAGTACAAAGGTCTAATATGTCTATGTATGACATCATCTTCATCTTCATCTATGAATGATATCACTGCATGGCATTCCTTAAGATTATTCTCTATGTGATAGACATCAGCTGCAACAATTTTAGTTTCAAACTCTTGAGGACTTCACAAAGCCTCGATGAGTGCCTCCCAAAGATATTTTGACAAATTCAAAGCATCCAGAATTTATAACTTTTCTGGTATGTGGTCCAGGTATTTCAATACATCATAATTTTGATCCAGAGGTCTACGTTTCCCAATAAGAAGATATGGTTTAGAAGGTTCCTTGGAAGTTTATGATTTAGAATTTGATGCATCTTGTATCAGGATAGGAGTTGGAAATATTCCTGTCTTTGGAAGATAAGACCGATTAGATCCATTTACATGTTGAGAGAATAAAGATGGAACCCCCAACTGATCCTTCAAAATAATTGTGCCATGACTGAACTTTCTATTGGTGGAAGAAGATTCTTTTTCTTGTTGATCTCGCTGAAGGGCTCTGCCATGAGTTTCTGCTACATACACAGTTCTAGCAGGGGTAGAATTGGAATAGTGGCTTCTGGGATATCCATGTCTTCCTCTGTATCCCAAACCCATAGAACTCCCTCTAGTTCCTCTATTTGATACAGGGAATTCAGGCTCATAAAAATTGAAACTACGAGTGGCATAAGGATCTGATAAGTGAATCATGTTAACATAACCAAAGATTAACTATTCATACGATGAAGACATTTCTTGATTAGCTAATTTAGGTTGTGCCTTTTGGTGGGGCGGTGCCCGTGGCTTCGATGTAGATGGCATGAAATCATCTAGAGTTAAATACAAATTAGGATTTGTCACAATTTCATCTTCCTCTGATTGCATTTCTTTCTTTGAACTATGCCGCACTTTTGAGGATTTTCCCTCTAAAGAGGATTTTGTTGTGGTATCCAAAGTAGAAGACACAATTGGTTTCTTCAATTGCGTTCGCCAAATGGAATGAGTTCGGTTGATCGTTTTCCTGACCATCCAATCATCAAATTTCTGCGCATTTTAGCTTTTGACTTCTTACCATTACCCTTTTTCCTCTGAAAATGTAGCAGTAACACATGCTACCTGGGCTGAAGAACCTTTTAGTTCGACTTTTCCCAAGTCGACCATCTTTTGCAGGAGGTCATTAAAGAAAAACCACTCCTGGATGGGATTCCCTAAAATTTTATGAATGGGGAAATAGTTGGGACGGTCTTCGTCTCCTTCCTTGTTTGGCCTTTTGGGCCTTGGAAAATGAACCAAATTATTTTCCAGAGTCGAAATGAAGTATCCAGGAACTTGTTCATTTTGGAAAGAGTAAACTTTTCTCTTCATATCCTCAAATTGTTTTCGTCTTTGATCTCGTTGATCATCGTGACGAAACGGCCTTTTTTATTGACGCTCAAGAGGTGGAGGCCTTTGGGAAGATGACAGTTATGAAATAGAAGCAGGTACAAGTGCTTGATTAAGAATAACTATAGCAGTCTCTGCTTTACCAATTCTTCTTCGTGAAACTGATGGAAATACACTAGATTTAGCCTTAGTCTATATAAGGGAATCTTCAATCTGCTGAGCGATTGAAGTAAGGTCTCAAAACCCTCCTATGTATTTCATAGGGATCAACGGCATGCGTAATTCATCATACAGATCTTCTACACAGATTGGAAACAGTTCTTCTTGAAGGAGTGCTATGATTAGGGAATATGTTAATCCCTTCCAGCGAGAAATGAAATCTGAAACCCTTTCATTCTCCCCTTTCTTATAGTTTATTAAGATCAAAAACTATTTTCTTTTGCAAAGTTGAGTTGAACTGAACAAGTAATTGTTGACGGAGATCTTCCCATCCGGTAATTGACCAGTATAGCAAGCTTGTATACCAAACAAAAGATGGTCCTTTCAAGGTTCGCACGAAGCATCTACGTTTCACCGATTCTTACTCTTCCGGAGTTCCCATCATAGGATCTCAACAAGACATGTAATGCATCAAATGATATTCAAGATTGTCTGATCCATTGAAAATAAGGAATACGGGGTTCCCAAAACTTGTTGGGGGAGGGATTTAATCTACCCATTTAGGGTAATCTCTCTTTTCTGGTTGATCCTGCGCATGCTTCACTTCCGTAGTCTCTATCCGAGTTGTTAATGACTTAATGGTAGTTATTAACTTTTGAGAAAAATCCGGTTGAACTTGGTCTTAGGCCGGTGCAATAATTGGAGTCTGGACAGGTATGGTGGCTGGTACTACAACTGATGGTAGCACCACCGATTGTTGTTGCACTTCACCCATAGTATTCGACCTGTGATGGTGTACTGATAAAGGAGGATATTCTTGATCCATCTTAGTAGCTACAACAAACTCCCTTGGCTGACTGACTCCAGCACGCTTAGGAGGAAGACTACCCTGAAGTAGTTCTACATTCATCTTCATTAATTCCTTCATTTCTTGCCATTTTTCCACAAATCATTACTCTAGTGAGAGCGATTGGCCTTCTCCAGAAGAAGGATATGTAACCTGATTCTTTCCCCTCCCTTTGTTGGATCCCTTTTTGAGAGGTGGAAATGGGTTATTTGATGGAACACCCAGATTCTGGGTAAACCATTGACTTCGTGTATGCACACCTTATTCATTTGTGTTTGTGCGTACAACTTGTTGAGGAGGAACCTCTTCATCTGAGTCCCATGAGTGTGCCTCATGTTCTGGAGGATCATCAACAACGACATTAATGACATTAATTGATGCATAACACATCACATCCCTTCTATCATCATTTCTGTGATATTGTCTTTTTCCATGCCTCGGACGAGACATTGCCTTTTATTGATTTTATCCCTCAGGAACTTCTTGGAGAACCGTAATTTGGAGAGAATCTCCTGATAAATCGTCTCTTAATTCCTCTTGGGGATTCTTCCCTAATCGAGAGATGACCGACTTTCTATGAGGAATGGATTGATTAGTTGAAAAAGTCCCCAGTCTACTGGACTGGGGCTATTCCTGCTGTTCTCGATTAACTCCTCGAATCCTATTTGTTGATTCTGAGGGTTGGGTTAAAAGAGTCCCCAGTCTGGCAAGTCGGGGTGGCTCTTGAGATGCTATGTCTGAGACTTTCTTAAAATATCTCTTGATCTTGCAGACCTTAGTCCGGAAATTAGCTGGATGCATCAATCGACATCCACTTTTATCACCAAACTCAAAAGACCGTTGGATGATTTATGACACTTCTGTCACTTGATGATGTGCTTGCTCCATACGAGAGGCCATTTCGATATTCTTGTTCACATGATGCAGGATTAATTCAAAAAAAATTTATTTGTATTCATGACTTTGAGAAGAACTAGTTGGGGCATGTTCATGGGAAAGTCTTTGATTTCGCACAAAAATAGCCAAATATGGCCAATTCTGAGAGATAACATAGCATGAAACAACCTTTGGTGGGATTTTTTATTGGAGTGTATAGTGAAATGTAGTTCACCATAAACACCCCATCATATGACATGAATAACAGCTGGGGAATTGGAAATTAACTAGCGCAATCTTATTTGTGTGGCATGACTTGAATGCTGAAGGGCTCTTTGCTGCTTTTCGGCCTTCGGATATTGAGAGACTGGTAGAGATGCCAAATCAATTTGGCATTGTAACCCTTCTATTATCATAACATTATTTTCATATTCATCATAATATAATACTTTATTTTTCAACTGACAAAGAGTTTTCCATATGTTGAGATGAATGTCATCAATCCCATATTCCATCATCATCTATGGAATATCATACTGAGAGTCAGCCAAAGGCCAAAACATGACTGGCACTTTACCTTTTTCCAGTTGTTTTCTCATATTCAGCACTTGCTCTTTATCATTCAATGAAGATTCTTCTACCTGATTTGACCAGAGCTGGTGCTTCCGTGTTTCTTCATTGGATTCAACAGGATTGGTAGAGAATTCACTGATCAAACTAGAAAAAGAATGACCCGGGGGTGTTTTGGAAAATGACCTACACCTCGGGTTATCTTCTGATCGAGAAAGTATTTCACATGCTAGCGATGAAGCATCATACATGACTGGTTTTGCATTGGAAAGTGCCTCAAGATAAGAGGGCTTTCTCTGCACTACGTTGTCCACTAGAGCATTTTTCGGGCAATTTGCATCACTACTGCGGAGAGGACTTTCGTAGAGAAATTCATCATCATGGGCAGGACAACCATGTTGGGTTACATCAAAAGAAGATATCTCTTAATCCTTGGTATTTTGGCCACACCGAGGGTTATTGTAGCTCTCATCTGAAGATGAAACTTCAAGATCGACCGAACTGTCATGAAGCAATCCTTCATGAGGAAGTGTCTGTTAAAGACCTTCAGAATTAATGTTCCCACTATTGGGAAATGAGGGAATAGAATCCTGGATTCCAATAGATAAATGTCTGAGGGCTTCAAGAATTCCAACATCGAACAAGGCCTTGTTACAGATTGGCTCTTGATTTCATGACTGTGTTGGGTGGGTCTTCTTCTTAGATGCCTTTTTACTCGCCTTGGAAACCACTTGTTGACGAAAGTGGCTAATCTGAGAAGGTGTATGTGCCTCATCTGGAGAGATGGTCAGGTTAAGTTGACGATCTCCACACAAGTCAGGTGTATGTGCCTGACTTGGTTGTCCATATGATATGGGGGAGCATGCCCTAAAACCCTCTAGGACTAGAATAGAGGTGTGTATCTGCTCCGGAGTGATCTGTTGATGAGTCACTCCACTGGTAGGGATAGATTTGAATTTCTTTCCCTATGATTCTATTGAAGCTGTTATAATATCTTAGCAGGCATCCTGAATATGATCAGGGATTTTCTTCTGCTCGTTCACCATTGACAGGATGTGCTTGATGACTTTAGCTCCCAGAACAGGGATATACGTCCATTCCGTGATTGGAGTGGGTGTCTGTTCCTTATCTTTTCCTCCTTTTCCTATCAGTGAATCCTGACAATACTCATGTGTGGGGGCAGAGAATTGAGTCAGCCTTCTGTTTGTCGCTGGATCTTTCTGACTGACCTCTCCAGGTGCTACAAAACGAGACTGTTGGTAGGCTTGATCAATACTAGAAGGTGTATGTGACTGCTGATTGAACTCCACCAAACGTGGTTGATGAACATCCTTCAACACTGACAGACAAGGCTGCTGGCATGATTGATGAGTGTAAGCAGGAGTATGTTCTTGTTTACGAGTGGTCAACACATTGGGTATGCGAGCTCCATTATATGTAGTCAGATGATCCTGCTGACTAGCTAATGATTCATAAATAGGTGTGTTTTCCTATCTATAGTACTCTTCCATAATTTCCTGGCTGGATTGGTGTGCTGCTGCCAAATGAGTCTGTTGGATAGCGGGATTAAAATAGACGGGTGTATCTCATTAGAACTCATCATAAAAATTTACGCTTATAAAATTCAGATATCTCATTTCATGCTTTAAAACTTTTTGATGCTCATAATTGCACATCACACACTTTTCTATGGGAAGATGCATGTTGGGCATATCATGTGATGGATAAGTCAATTTTGGGTTCATCATCATATTTAGTGATATGGTGTCAGCTTATCATCATGTAAACATTTAACCAAGCACATATCACAGTCCTGCCTCTTCCTAGAGAATGATTAAATTACCTTATAACTGGTTACATGAATTATTTGGTATATAAACACAGAATGTCGCTATTGTTAGGTCTAAATAATTTATATAATGTTCCATAAAAGTTTTTCATGAAAAACATTAAATACATGACGCACCATGAATATCTAATGGATGATCATACTACACACATTCAATATTTATGTGCTCATATGAATCTCCAAGTTGTGCTTGATATCATCAGGTGAAGGGGAAAAATTATACATGTACATGTTTCATAGGATTTAGATATACGAAATTTATGTGATAGCTTCCAACTCTATCCATGCACCATTTTGACAGGCATAATTTACATGCATACACCCTTATTCTGGAAATGTCATCAAACAACCATAAATACATGACATTTCAAAGAAGATCAAATAGAATGTCCTTGAAAATGAAAATATTCTATTGTGAGATCCATCATTAAATACAGAACCCATAAAACATGAGAAACGTTATTGTATTTGATAATTTCTGGACACCGTGGAAAAATCTATCAAGGGGCACAAGACATATCAAAGGTTATCAAAGAGATTTTTCCTAAAAATTTATGGATGTAATCATGATATCTATCAATGAAAATGTATCACATCAAATGAAATAATTGAAACTATACATGAATGTGTCTAGATTCTATATCACAATCCAACATTGATCATGCGATGCCCCATAGGAAAGTAGGGAAACATACAATGGCAAGGGATTCATGAAATCGTGAGATACCATATTGATCATGTGGTTCTCTTACTAGAATTCAGTGGTTCAAGACTGTAAAAGTTGTTTTAAAATAATGTAAAAAATATACAAAAGGTGGGATCATATTGAATTCTTAATTTTTATGAGATGGATCACCAATAGGTAGAGTGATTATCATAAAAAATGCACTTATAATAATAAAAGATCCCTAAACTTTGTAAAATAAGAAAATTAAATAAATAGTGAGAAATGAAGGAGACTATTATAGGTCATAAAACACACATGACACATCCATGATGCTTCTGAGATGCCACAAATCTTTAGTGACATGTCTTCTTGGTCATTCCAGATCCCACTAACATGTCAAACCCATCATAGTAATGTCTTTAGATATGTCTAGACATTCTCGCACTACCCCATTGTAACCATAAGAAAAAAAGTGTTTTCCATAAAGTTATGATACATCAATAAAAGGCCATTTATTGTTCATATGACGCATCACTAATAGGGATAATTATTGTTTTCAATAACATTCATACAACCTCAGGAGATCTTCAAACCATGCAAAAAAATGAAAATAATGGTGGAAAAAATAAAGCCTCTTATGGTAAAAAATGTCACACGATGCATCACCAATGATTAGAGTTATTTCCTTCGATAAAACTCATATAATCTCATGAGATCCCCAAAAATTTTAAAATGATCATCGTAAATAAAATGGGAAAATCATGGGAGTCTCTTGCGGTCATAAAACTCACATGACACACCCATGTAGCCTGTGAGACACCATATAAGCCATAGTGACATGACTTCCTATTCACCAAAGAGTCCATTCCATTGTCAACCCCATCATGAGAAAGGATTTGTAAATGTACAATTAGTCTTCTCCCCACTTTGGCTATATAATACAAACAAAAGGATTTTTCAATGAAGGTCTCGCACATCAATAAAATACTATTTTTTGGTCATGCGACATATCGCCTGTGGGGAGAAATATTTTCTTGGATAACATTAATAAAACCTCATGAGATAACCAGTATTATTAAATTTGGGAAATGAAATAAATAGGAAAACGTTTGTAGCCTCTTGTTATTGTAAAACACACACAACACACAAAATCTATGAACAACATGGTCTCACAGAAAATTTTGGTGCAAAAACCTAATTTCACGAGGTAACCCTAAAAATAAATTATTGTCTCACAAAATGTTTCAAAAATATCAACTTATATCAAGAAAAAACCATTAAATAGGCATGCTAATCCCATGGAATGTTCTTGTACATATGACCTTGATAACATGGATGTCTTTCAGTATGTCCTCATTATTCAACAACCCAAAATTAATTGGAAATAATCAATCAAATGGGTCATTGATGGGATGGTAATGGGGATTAAAAAATAGGAAATTCCCCAGAGTAAAATATGGTCATACTTCATGAATATACATGATGATGAATTCATATACCTACTCCAACCTAGATTAGCGTGATACACGCAACACAAAGATGTAAACAACTTGGGTGGTGAGTCCATTAAATCCCCCACCCCATCATTAAAAAATCATTCTAAAATGGATAAGATGTACTTGTACCCTATCACTGATGCACCCAATAACAATATTATATTTCTTAGAGTGGATAATGTAAGAACCCAGTTTTATCTACAAAAAACTTTGGAATATTCTTGATGATATTCCAGAGTAGCGCCTTTAGACGACGTGCGATTCCGAGCCCCAGATTGGCCAAAATTTTTTTTCAGTGAGTTCACACTGGAAATGCTAAATAAAAGGGAGAAATCCTAAACGGAGTTTCAGATCAGAGATCCGAGTTTACGGATGGGTCCGGAATGGGGTGTTTAACCTAGGAATGACATAAAACTTGTCGGCGCGGGATGTTTGGACCCCTCGCCCGCTTCTGGAATGTTAAACGGATAAATAAATAAATAAATTAATTTTTTTTGGAGAAATTATAGTGTCTATTAAATGGTGGCTAGAATTGGAAAACCGAGAGCACCGTTGAGTTCAGAGCGTGTCGTTTACCCTAGGAGGGGTATAAGTTTCTCGGGCACGGACCGTTTGTGAAAAATGGCCCCAGTGGCGTTTTCGTAATTTAACGGCTTCAGACGTTAAATTTTATAACTTTTTAACGAGGTCTCAGATTAAAATTCAGAGACCTCCATTGGGCTCGGGAGGTGGTGTTAACCCTAGGGGAGGCTTAACCTCGACCCCGTCGAGAGTTTCGGGTGTGGGATAAATTGTGGGTTAAATTAATTAAAATTTTAATTAATTTCTTTTATTTATTCCCTAACCCCACCCCTCTCCTTCCCCATTTCCTTCCTTCTGGAGGACGAGCTCAACCATGGGGGAGCCCCTCTCCTCTCCTCCCCTCTCCAGGCGGATCACTGAGAAGCTTCGGGCTACGCCCTGCGAGGTAGGTTTCGTTGTTTTCATTTTTGTTTTCCCGCACCTACTTCGAGCTTGTTTAATCCTATCAAATTTCTGTTGGATATCCGATTAAAGTCCCTAATCTTGTAGTAGATTTTATTCTCTATTCGTCGCCTATTTTGGTTTGCAAATCCGAGCTTTAAGGACCCCGCAAACATCCGCCGAATATTGCGGGTTTGAGGCTGTTTTCCGGCGTTTTTTGAGGTTTCCGGCCGGTTGGGGGTATTCCGGAAGTCCGAGGCGCGGCGGCGCAGGGCTAAGGCGGCGGCGCACGGATGGCTCCAGCGGCAGGCGGTGGGGTTTCTCAACAGTAGGGCGGAGCGGCGGTCGGCGGTCGGCGGCCGGGGTTTTGAGGCGCGGGCGGTCGGCGCCGGCTCGAGCGGAGGAGGTCGGCGAGCCTGTGGAGGCGACTCGCGAGGGCCATGAGCCGCTGGGGGGGGTGCCGAGCGAGAGCACCGGTCGGCTGTTCCGGCCGGTCGACGCATCAGCAAGGTCGCATCGTGAGATCCAGATCGGGAAACTGAGACCCGCCATCGGCGGGTCTCCGCAGGGAAGAAGGTCGACCGACCAGTGGCCGGTCGGTGGAAATAAGAAAAAAAAAGAATGAAAAAAAATATATAATTTAGTTAATAATAATAATTATATTATTATTATTATTATTATTATGGAAATGATTTATGTTAATAAATCATAAACCAGGGGTCGGTTCCGCGTGCCGTCAGCGGCGACGCATCCCTTAACTTGGGAGGAATATTTTGAGATCGTTTCGGGAATTTTTAATTTCCGACACAATGGGCCTCGGAGGCGTGACGCGTCTTAAAGTGGAATGTCATTTTTCCGAGAATCTTGTTTTGAGCAGCGCGGATGCTTTGGACGTCCATTTTGAGCGCCGTCAGTGGGATTGGGACCCTGGCACCGAGGCAGAGCTTTCCAGGGCAGTTCCAGGCGTTGAGGCCGAAGTTGAGGCGCGGGCACCATGACCTGTCTTTTGAGCTGCGTGCAGCTTTTAGCGGCTTTTTCCTCGGACGTCTGTTCGGGGCGTGCGAGCAGTCAATGTTGGGTGCTTTTCCGAGGGCATCACGTTGGCACAGTCTGCCCGCTGTAATTCCGCACGATGGTGCAGGCCCCGCGAGGGCCATTTCGGGAGTTGACGGTGATTTCCAGCTTTATCACAGGGTGACCATTTTGGACAAGTGAGTAGTCCATTTCGTGTACTTTTTTGAGAGGATTGAAATGTTGTGATCCGTTCGCTGAGTTTTGGGACCGGGATGCGGGTCCCACATGGCACCGCTTGTGTGCGGTGCGCCGGGATACACCTTTTTCTCCGGATATCCATTGCACTCAAGTGAGTAGTGCTTTTGATGTGTTTTCCCGAGGGGATCGCAGTGGTGCGATGCGCTCGACTATTTTCGGAGCTGAGGCTCTGGATCGCGGGACGTCATTCGGGCGTGAGGCGGTGTTGGCGACTTTTCTGTCGGATATCCGTTGGAGGCGAGTAAGTAGTTGATCTCACGTGTTTTTCTGCAAGTATTACAATAGTGCGATCCATTTGGTTTTGCGGAGCCTCTTGCGCAATCTTATTAATAGTGGAAGCATGGAGATTCTCTAGTGGTGGTTCGCCCTTCCTTGTCTGTAGCGGACCCTTGGCGTCTGATCGCGCATTCAGGGGAGAGTGATATAAATGGTTCGTGAGATGTGGTTGGTTGCGCCTCAGCCGATGATGTGGCAGGTTGGAGTTGTTATGTCACGCCTTCGCATTGACGATGAGTGTCGTGTGCATGATATCCTTGGGGCTGGGACAAGGTATACTCTGGGAGTATACGAGAGCGCTTGGAGGTACGTGTGGCTTGTACCTGAGGACGTTTGTGCACTTGGTTGGGGTTGACTTGGGGCCGCACGTCGTGTGGGCCCCATGTGTGTGACATGATCTGCTTTGCGTACTTGACCTCTCACGACATAGAGCGTCCATCTATGCTCGTTTGTTTGACCAGCAGGGTGGAGTTTCCGCTGTCCTGGTGCTCTTTTATCTGACTAGCAGGGTTGAGTGGGCTCCCCCTAGTTTCGCTCTCGATGGATCGGCCGATAGCAGTGCTGGTGACACCCAGTGATGGAACCGGCGCTGAAACCCCATTGGGTGAGTTGTACTGGAGTTGGGTGGTCGTGCGATACCCAGTCTATGTTCGGTTGGCCAGAGTTTTACCCTCCAGCGGGGCTGGGCAGTGGGTTACTCATCGACTTCTAGGGTTTACCCTCTAGCAGGGCTGGGCAGTGGGTTG
Source organism: Viscum album (assembly GCA_963277665.1). NCBI lineage: Eukaryota > Viridiplantae > Streptophyta > Magnoliopsida > Santalales > Viscaceae > Viscum > Viscum album. The sequence continues at coordinate 682,305,584 of OY728165.1, forward strand.
CTCACTGATTTCTAGGTTTTACCCTCCAACAGAGACTGGGCAATGGGTCACCCAATGCTCTTAGGGTCTACCCTCCAGCAGAGACTGGGCAGTGGGTCACCCGACGCTATTAGGGTCTACCCTCAAGCAGGGTTTGGGCAGTGGGTCACCCGACGACCTCTTAGGGTCTACCCTCCAGCAGAGACTGGGAAGTGGGTCAGTCAATTCTCTTAGGGTCTAGCCTCCAGCAGAGACTGGTCAGTGGGTCACCCGACGCTATTATGGTATACCCTCCAGCAGGGATGGGAAGTGGGTCACCCGTCTTCTAGTTCCAGGTCTACCCTCCAGCACGGCTGGGCAGTGGGTCGCCTGTCGACTTATTCCAGGTCTACCCTCCAGTAGGGCTGGGTCGTGGGTCGCCTGATGATATGTTAAGGTCTACCCTCCAGCAGGTTTGGGCAGTGGGTCGCCTGATGTTATGTTAAGGTCTACCCTCCAGCAGGGATGGGGAGTGGGTCGCCTGATGATGTGTTATGGTTTACCCTCCAGCAGGGCTGGACAGTGGGTCACCCGATATTTGGTTATGAATTACCCTCCAGCAGGGCTGGGTAGTGGGACACCTATTGGCATCCAGGCTCAGTCCTTTCTACTAGGCTAGCCTGTGGCTTTCCTTCGTGATTACCAGAGCGGGAACCTTGGTTGTATGGGTTGGTGATGGAATGGATTTGACTTTGAGGAGACCTCTCGACTGCAGGGCAGTGACGAGTTGTGGTTTGACGTTCCCCCAGAACTATCGAGTACGAGGGGAACTTTCCCCACCAAGAAGCGTTCTTGTGACGCGATCTAAAACCGTGCGGGCGAGTTAGTGCCGCCCAAAGCAGATAGTGTCGAAGTGCGGTGATTCAGCCCCTTGTCTTGCGGTTTGGGGTAGACGTGAGGGATGTTGGGCGACGATGATGGTGTTTACTTCTGGGACTGTAGGCGACTCTTTTCTTGGGCTGAGCTACGGGACAGAGATCCCCTTACGAGGTTGTTCTGGATTCTTGTTGAGCATATAGACTTGTATATACCTTGTCCTTGTACCCATTTCTTGGGCTTGGTTACTCTCCTTCTAGGAGAGGTGAAGACGCGCGGGGTATGCCACGTGCTTTCCGTGTCTAGCTTCTCATGGTTGGATGAGTCTACTCTCCTGCTATAGGTAGCGAAGACTCGACAGGAAGTTCGTCTTCTCACCGTTTCTAGCTCCTTGTGCCTGGACGAGTCTACCTTCTTTCCTCATGTTGGTTTGAGCTGGACTCTTTACTGTACTCTTTACTGCACTCCTTGTTGTGCTCCTTTAATTTTCGTGTTCGCTCTACTGTTCACCGTTCGGTACCTCCTTTGTTGCTCCCTCGAGCCTTTGGGGTATCCTTCTGAGTATTTTTATACTCACCCCTGCTTGGGCTTTGCCCTCACTTGGTGTGCCCTTGCAGACGATGGACAGGTTGGTCATGACCTCAGTGGAGCATAGGAGCTTGGGAGCTTGGACCGCGTGCGGTGGACGTGGCTGGGATCTAGGTGGGAGACCCATCAGCAGTTCCTTTTTTTTACCTGTTGCCGGGTTGTGGAACCTTTTCTGGTTGGGTGTGTGTTTTTCCCCTTTTCCTTTTTCAGCACTTTACTTGTATCTTTTAGAGGTCGATGCACATTGCGGTTTATTTATAGCAGTTGTCCTTTTTACTCTGTTTGTTCTTCCTTTTACTCTGCACTGTTGTATTGAGTTTGCTGCGTGTGTGTGTACAAGTACTTAGGCAAAGGCCTCCCCGAGTTATTGTGCCTTCGGCGCTGGTCGCCAACCCCTGGCCTATGGAGGCGGGCTTGGGGTAGTTGCGGCTCGAGCCTGGGTAGGGTCGGGTCATGAAAAAGTGGTGTCAGAGGTGGTTCGTTCCTTGGGACGTTGTGCGATGTCCCTAAAAGATGAATTGGTTGGGATATAGGGAAACAGTTTTAACGTGTCTCGAGAGCGGCTCTCAGGCCAGGGAGTCCAGTGATGGTGCGGCGGCCGACGTATCCATTCACCAGGACCTTGATAACCCGCTTGTCGACTCGGCATGCTGAGACACTTGTTGCAGGGAAATTTGTTTGTGCATCACATAGGACTGAGTCTTGTCTATCCTTCTTGAGTCAGCTCCCCATCGTTTTTGTTGTTGGTATATACATATATGCTCATCTGACCGAAGCACTCCTTGATAATATTCAGGATGTCTCCGCGAGGACAGCCATCCAGGATACCAGCTTTGGTTCGTGACGACGACCCTGTGAGCTATGAGGCCACAGTCCAGAACCCATCATGCCCCCCCCCCCTTTCTCTGGGTGTGATGGTAGCAGCACCCCCACCTGTTGAGTGAAATACCGTTTCATCAAAGCAGGCTGAGCTTGAGCGCAGGTTGAGCGCGCTCCGTGAGTTCCAGCAGTAGAGACCGCTGAGGTTCAGTGGTGAGCCAGACCCTCAGGCAGCAGAGGTTTGGCCCGAGGTAGTGGTTCACCTTTTCAGGCTTGTGCAGACGTCGACAGATCAGAGAGTGTCTTTGGAAGCCACCCTTTTTTTGTGGAGCATCTTGGTGTTGGTGGAGTCTGGTGACTCAGTTTCTTGACGAGTAATCACTTTCATGGGATGACTTTCAGTTGTTGTTTCATGAGGAGTTTTTCCCCTCCTTCTTGCACTCTGTTCGGATTCAGGATCTCCTGCAGTTTCAGCAGGGAGGGATGACGGTGGCCGAGTACGCGGCTAGTTTTGCAGACTGTGCACGCTTTTACCCGGACTTGGTCCATGACGACAACCTCCGAGCGCGGAAGTTTGAGCAGGGTCTCCGCCGAGAGATTCGTGCTGTCATAGTACCCTTAGGAATTTCCACATATGTCGGGGTTATAGAGTAGGTGCTGGTGACAGAGGGCTTCCTGTCTTGTTTTGCGGTTGGTAGCAGTAGTGGGAACGATGGAGCAGGGATGTCTGACGTAGATAGTAGTCGCTGGAGGACAGGGCCTCGATGCAGGTGGCCTTCCTATTGTCGATTTCGGAGACATGGTCGTATACCACTGTGGTGAAAAGGTGTAGGGCCTCAGTTGAGGATGCCTTTCCGTGAGTGGATCCCGGGTCGTAGTCATACAGTACAGTGGTGCCGGAGGGAACTACTTCAGCCCAGAGAGAGTCGGTGCTACGCTTGTGACGGGCGAGGTCACTTGGCATGAGACTTCCCGACCTGAGTTGCTGAGAGCTTCGGGCAGGCAGCAGGCGTACCACCACGGGAGAGGCAGCACCGTGATCGGAGTAGTACCCAGGGAGGTGGTGCTATCAGAGGAGTGGGAGGAGCTGGTAGTTGGGGACAACATTACGAGATCTCCCCATCACCACTAGGCGGTCCAACGTCAGGCTCCGGGAGTTGACGGTTGGGACCGCGGGTAGCCGCGAGCTTTGGATGTCTACGATCCTGCAGAGCATGAGATGGTGAGAGGTACCCCTTGCGACTCTTCTACTTTTTGCAGTAGAATTTTTAGGCTCTGCGTGTGAAAGGATTTCCTCCCCGCTCCTTACTTGAGGTGTTACCAGGGTGATGCAGGGCGTCGGGTGTAACCCTGTGTTGGTAAGGAAAAAGGCGTGAGACCTTTTCCTTTAGTCGATGGTGTTGAATCCTTCGCTTCCCGAGCGTGTAAGAGAGTCTTGGTTGCGAGACATCGTCAGTGAAATCTTGCATGACCAGATATCCTTGGGTGTTTCACCATATGGATATTCTGAAGGAGGGAATCACCGGACCTTGTTTCAGGTGCGGGTGGTGATTCCAGTCGTGGCGTGCGACGTAGAGGTTTGACCGGGGAGGTGAGATACCCCCGAGGGCCTTCGGGCCGTGTGAGACCGTGCAAAGGGATGGAGAGGTACCCTACCGCCTTGCCCTAACCCCAAAGTCTGGAGTGGGTGCATGACGTCGGCAAGGGCTGACCTCGTGTGAACGGGTCAATCCTTTCGTCCGTGTGCGGTGACGCAGAGCTATGCATGGGTTCTTCTGGGTATGGAAAATACAGGCGTGGGCTTATTACCCTATGTTGCTTCCTAGTTTTGCTTTTCGGGGATGAAAATCATGAAGGAGGGAATGATGTAAGAACCCGGTTTTTTCTACAAAAGACTTTGGAATATTCTTGATGATATTCCAGAGTAGCGCCTTCGGACGGCGTGCGATTCCGAGCCCTGGAGTGGCCGAAATTAAATTTTCAGTGCGTTCACACTGGAAATGATAAATAAATGGGATAACTCCTAAACGGAGATTCAGATCAGAGATCCGAGTGTACGGATGGGTCCGGAATGGGGTGTTTACCCTAGTAACGACATAAAACCTATCGGCGCAGGATGTTTGGACCTCTCACTCGCTTTTGGAATGTTAAATGGATAAATTAATTAATTAATTTATTCGTTTATTGGCGAAACACTAGTGTCTCTTAAACGGTGGCTAGGATTGGAAAACCGAGAGCACCGTTGAGTTCGGAGCGTTCCGTTTACCCTAGTTGGGGTATAAGTTTCGCGGGCGCGGGTCATTTGTGAAAAATGGCCCCAGGGGGGTTTTCGTAATTTAGCGGCTTCGAACGTTAAATTTTATAACTTTTGAACGAGGTCTCGGATTAAAAATTCGACACCGCCGTTGTGCTCGGGAGGTGGTTTTTACCATAGGGGAGGCTTAACCTTGACCCCGTCGAGAGTTTCAGGGGTGGGATAAATTGTGGGTTAAATTAATTAAAATTTTAATTAATTTCTTTTATTTAATCCCCAACCCCACCCCTCTCCTTCCCCATTTCCTTCCTCCTGGCAGACGAGCTCAACCAAGGGGGAGCCCCTCTCCTCTCCTCCCCTCTCCAAGACGAAGCTCCGGCGGATCACTGAGAATCTTCGGGCAGCACCCTGCGAGGTAGGTTTCGTTGTTTACATTTTTGTTTTCCCACACCTACTTCGAGCTTGTTTAATCCTATCAAATTGCTGTTGGATCTCATATTAAATCCCCTAATCTTATAGTAGATTTTATTATCTATTTGTTGCCTATTTTGGTTTGAAAATTCGAGTTCCGAGGACCCCACAAACATCCGTCGAAGATTGCGGGTTTATGGATGTTTTTTGGTGTTTTTTTGAGGTTTCCGGCCAGTTGGGGGTGTTCCGGCAGTTCGAGGCACGGCGGTTCAGGGCTGAGGCAGCGGCGTGCGGGTTGCTCCAGCGGCAGGCGGTGGGGTTTCTCAGCAGTAGGGCGGAGCGGCGGTCCGGGTTGTGAGGCGCGGGCGGTCGGCGCCGGCTCGAGCGGAGGAGGCCGGCGAGCCTGTGGAGGCGACTCGCGAGGGTTGTGAGCCGCTGGGGGGGGGGCGGGCGGGAGCACCGGCCGGCTGTGCCGGCCGGGCGACGCAGCAGCACGGTCGCAGCGCGCGACCCTGCTCGGGAAACAGAGACCCGTTATCGGTGGGTCTCCGCGGGGAAGAAGGCCGGCCGGTCGGTGGAAATAAGAAAAAAAATAAAGAAAAAAAAATTTAATTAAGTTAATAATAATAATAATAATAATATAAATATTATTATTATGGAAATGGTTTATTTTAATAAATCATAAACCAGGGGTCGGTTCCGTGTGCCATCAGTGGCGACACATCCCTTAACATGGGAGGAATATTTTGAGATTGTTTCGGGAATTTTTAATTTCCGAGACGATGGGCCTCGGAGGCGCAACGCATCTTAATGTGAAATGTCGTTTTTCCGAGAATCTTGTTTTGAGCGGCGCAGACGCATCCAATGTCCGTTTTCAGCGCCGTTAGCGGTGTTGGGACCATGGCACCGAGGCGGAGCTTTCCAGGGCAGTTCCATGTGTTGAGGCCGAAGTTGAGGCACGGGCCCCACCACCCGTCTTTTGAGCTGCGTGTAGCTTTTAGCGGCTTTTTCATCGGACGTCCGTTTAGGGCGTGCGAGCAGTCAATGTTGGGTGTTTTTCCGAGTTCATCGCCTTGGCACAGTATGCCCGATGTAATTCTGCACGATGGTGTGGGCCCCGTGAGGGCCGTTTCGGGAGTTGACCATGATTTCCATCTTTATCACCAGGAGACCGTTTTGGACAAGTGAGTAGTCCATTTTGTGTACTTTTTCGAGAGGATCGCAACGGTGCGAACTGTTCGCTATGTTTCGGGACCGGGATGCGGTTCCCACGTGGCACCGCTTGTGTGCGGTGCACCGGGATACACCTTTTTCTCCGGATATCTGTTGCACTCAAGTGAGTAGTGCTTTTGACGTGTTTTCCCAAGGGGATCGCAATGGTGTGATGCGCCCGACTGTTTTTGGAGCCGAGGCTCTGGATCGCGGGATGTCGTTCGGGCGTGAGGCGGTGTTGGTGACTTTTCCATCGGATATCCGTTGGAGGCGAGTAAGTAGTCGATCTCGCGTGTTTTTTCGCAAGGATTACAACGGTGCGATCCATTTGGTTGTGTGGAGCCTCTTGCGCAATGTTATTAACATCGGAAGCATGGAGATGCTCTAGTGGTGGTTCGCCCTACCTTGTTTGTAGCGGACCCTTGGCGTGTGATCGTGCATTCAGGGGAGAGTGACATAAATGGTTCGTGAGATGTGGTTGGTTGTGCCTCAGCCGATGAGGTGGAAGGTTGGAGTTGTTATGTCATGCCTTCGCGTTGACGATGGGTGCCGTGTGCACGATAGCCTTTGGGCTGGGACGAGGTATACTCTGGGAGTATACGAGAGCGCTTAGAGGTACGTGTGGTTTGTACCTGAGGATGTTTGTGCACTTGGTTGGGGTTGACTTGGGGCCGCACGTCATGTGGTCCCCATGTGTGTGTTGTGTTCTACTTTGCGTACTTGACCTCTCACGACATAGAGGGTCCCTCTGCGCTCGTTTGTTTGACGAGCAGGGTGGTGTTTCCCCTGGCCTAGTGCTCTTTTGTCTGACCAGCAGGGTTGAGTGGTCTCCCCCTGGTTTCTCTCTCGATGGATCGGCCAGTAGCGGTGCTGGTGACACCTAGTGATGGAACATGCGCTGAAACCCCTTTGGGTGAGTTGTACTAGAGTTGGGTGGTCGTGCGATACCCAATCCGTGTTCAGTTGGCCAGAGTTTTACCCTCCAGCGGGGCTGGGCAGTGGGTTACTCACCAACATCTAGGGTTTACCCTCCAACAGGGCTGGGCAGTGGGTTGCTCACTAATTTCTAGGGTTTACCCTCCAGCAGAGACTGGGCAGTGGTTCACCCAAATCTCTTAGGGTCTACCCTGTAGCAGAGACTGGGCAGTGGGTCACCCGATGCTATTAGGGTCTACCCTCCAGCAGGGTCTGGGCAGTGGGTCACCCGACGACCTCTTAGGGTCTACCCTCTAGCAGAGACTAGGAAGTGGGTCACCTAATGCTCTTAGGGTCAACCCTCCAGCAGAGATTGGGCAGTGGGTCACACGACGCTATTAGGGTCTACCCTCCAACAGGGATGGGCAGTGGGTCGCGCGTCGTCTAGTTCCAGGTCTACCCTCCAGTACGGCTGGGTAGTGGGTCGCCTGTCGACTTATTCCAGGTCTACCCTCCAGCGGGGCTGGGCAGTGGGTCTCCTGATGATATGTTAAGGTCTACCCTCCAGCAGGGCTGGGTAGTGGGTCTCCTGATGATATGTTAAGGTCTACCGTCAAACAGGGCTGGGCAGTGGGTCGCCTGATGATGTGTTATGGTTTACCCTCCAGCAGGGCTGTGAAATGGGTCACCCGATATCTGGTTTTGAATTACCCTCCACCAGGGCTGGGCAGTGGGACACCTATTGGCATCTAGGCTCAGTCCTTTCTACTAGGCTAGCATGTGGCTTTCCTCCATGATTACTGGAGCGGGACCCTTGGTTGTACGGGGCGGTGATGGAATCACTTTGACTTTGAGGAGACCTCTCGACTGCGGGGCAGTGACGAGTTGTGGTTTGACGTTCCCCCAGAACTCTCGAGTACGAGGGGCGCTTTCCCCACTGAGACACATTCATGTGACGCGATCTAAAACCATGAGGGCGAGTCAGTGCCGCCCAAAGAGGATAGTGTCGAAGTGCTGTGATGGAGCCCCTTGGCTTGCGGTTCGGGGCAGACGTGAGGGATGCTGGGCGACAATGATGGTGTTTACTTCTGGGATTGTAGGAGACTCTTTTCTTGGGCTGAGCTACGGGACGGAGATCCCCTTACGATGTTGTTTGTGCTTCTTGTTGAGCATATAGACTTGTATATAGCTTTTCCTAGTACCCATTTCTTGGGCTTGGTTACTCTCCTTCCAGGAGAGGCGAAGACGCGCGGGGTATGCCACGTGCTTTCCGTGTCTAGCTTCTCGTGGTTGGATGAGTCTACTCTCCTGCAATAGGTAGAAAAGAATCGATGGGAAGTTCGTCTTCTCACCGTTTCCAGCTCCTTGTGCCTGGACGAGTCTACCTTCTTTCCTCTTGTTGGGTTGAGCTGGACTCTTTACTGTACTCTTTACTACACTACTTGTTGTGCTCCTTTACTTTTCCTATTCGCTCTACTTCTCTCCCTTCGGTACCTCCTTTGTTGCTCCCTTGAGACTTCAGGGTATCCTACTGAGTATTTTTATACTCACCCTTTCTTGGGCTTTCCCCGAACTTGGTCTACCCTTGCAGACGATGGACAATTTGGCCGTGACCTCAGTGGAGCGTAGGAGCTTGGGAGTTTGGACCGCGTGCAGTGGTCGTGGCCGGGATCCAGGTGGGAGACCCGCTAGCTGTTCCTTTTTGTTTACCTATTGCCGGGTTGTGGCACCTTTTCTGGTTGGGTGTGTGTTTTTCCCCTTTTCCTTTTTCAGCAGTTTACTTGTATCTTTTAGAGGTCGATGCACATTGCGGTTTATTTATAACAGTTGTCCTTTTTACTCTGTTTGTTCTTCCTTTTACTCTGCACTGTTGCATTGAGTTTGCTGCGTGTGTGTGTATAGGTACTTAGGCAAAGGCCTCCCCGAGTTATTAGGCCTTCGGCGCTGGTCGCCAGCCCCTGGCCTATGGAGGTGGGCTTGGGGTAGTTGCGGCTCAAGCCTGGGTAGGGTCGGGTTGTAACAGATAACATCCTGATTGAGAAGTTTTCCATCTGATAAGATACTGGTGAAAACCCATAATGATCATTAATCATGCATATTAACTTTATACGATCATTCATAGATCACGCAAAGGACATCTGGCAGGACACATGACAGACATACCATATAATTGATAAAACACCTGAAACTTAAAAAAGCTAACACTAATAAAATATATATAATATTAAATACAAGGCAAGAATAAATACTAAAAAATGTTAGAAATATGTGAAGCACACATATTCTAATCCTCAACCGCTTAAGATGAACTATCCGAGTCATGTAAAAAAACTGAGAAATGTCTCCCATATCAAGTGAATATCCAAGAGTATACCATTTTAATCAATGAATTCCATTGTACACATTAATGTAGCATAAATCGATCCACCTAGGCATGGCCTACATGTCTTGTGAAACCCTCTAGACTCTCCATACAGGCCTCACAATATATTTTAGACATGTATCTTGAATTAGATGGTGGCACCATTACATGTCATTCGAGTCCCAAGATAGAATCTAATTATTTCAACTAGCCCTCATGAAACCTTTTGTACAATACAAGAAGATCATGTGATGTCCTCCAAACATGTTAGTTGGATTTGGTGGAAACATATGGACTTGTTAGCATATATCATCCATCAATCTCCAAACATGTCACATTGACTCTTGTGATGTCTTCCCATCCTATAATACATACTTCACGATGACACTAAAGAAATTAAGCTGGATCATGTGAGGACCATTAATAAATCAAGTTGAAATCATTCGATGGAATCCAGGTCAAACCAACCACATCATGCAATATTCTCCAAACAAGTAATCCTTGATCTCAAAACATCATTTAGATATTCCATCAAAGTTGTGATACATCCCAATGACAAGTAAAATGGATCATGAGATTGTAATTAAAATTATTAGGAAGATTTACACCATCATTTTGAGAATAAAATTAAGGCAATTCACGTATACAGTCACCACATATTAGGTAGACAAGTAGGCTGGGTCAAATGGGAATCCTATGACTCAAAAATTGTGTCTTTCCTTATTGTGTAAACCTCGATAAATTGAACTATGATGACTAGAATTATAGAAATAACCAGGATATTTTGGACTAAATTCTATGTATAGACCTCTATATCAAAAATACTAAGGGATATCATAGTGAATAACTCATGAATCCCTAAGCGATGAGATTTACTACTTTATGAACCTTCTTTTTCATACTGATTATAATTCATGAGAGATTTGGGAGTTGAAATGGTTATATAATTCACATCATAAGCCTCTAAAAATGAAAGGGAAATCTCATCGTGTACGCCCCGACCAATGGAATAATATATTATATCCTGCATTCAAGGGTGACCTTAGCGTGTATACCCCAATCAATTGAACTAAAAGAATTATGATTCCATCCATTACCATGATACATAGGATGCCATTCGAAGTCCCAAGATCAAATGGGAATCCACTTAGGTGAAAGTCCCATTATGTCACTTAAATTTTAACCATTATGACCCAATCATTCCCATGGGATAATCAGTATACATCATCCATTTGTGGGCTATGATAACAATTGAACAATAATGACTCTGAATCCTGCAATATTCATGATACCTCAGTTTCCTTCCTATGGATCAAGTTCTATATTAAACACTCCAAGGGCTATCACAAATCATATTTCCTAGATCCATATGTAGTAATACTGATTAATTGTTATCCTTTTTTTCTCAAAACTAATCATAACTCAAATTGTCATAGAGATTTTCAATGGTCATACCATTCATATCATGAGTCTCCACCATATACAGAAATATCAGTATGTAAGACCCAACGACTGTCATGATATAAAAACCCCCATATACAAGGGAACATACTATGGGGAGATTCCTAAGGGAATGATAAAAATATGATTACCCTGATTTTTTTATAACCATGATTTATAGGACGTCTCCTTCAGACTCGATCTCAAATATCTGATGTCTGAATTTCTTGCATATATATTATTTTCCGTATGAAATTAAATAGAACTTGTTTAACAAAATGCACGGATTTTGATTCCTATAATAAATATGATACACATGAAACCTCATAATTTCTCAACCCCCTCCTTGAAATATTAACAGCCTCCCAGCATGGTAGGACATTCCAAGGATCCCAGTTATGCAACTTAAATATATAATATGCTATTCATACTGGGAAATGGGAGAATATCCTCACATTCATGAAAATTGTTTCACTAATAATATTACATTTTCATTTATACATAAAACGTGTTAACCCATGATCATTTTATTTGGGTTAACTATCATATATTGGGATTCCTAAGAGATTATCGATCATATCTTCACTCTATAAGAGATTCATAGAGTAGGAAACAATTACCCCTAAAAAGGTTGAGTTGATCCTATCTTTTTATCCCCTCAACCCTAGAATGTTTGAAAGAATCATTGGGTATAAAACCCAATTGAAAAAATACCTTGGAAATCTGTTCTGATCCCACTTGTGCATGAGGGAACCATTGGGAGATCTATTAAGAATGAAAATGTTGACTTTATGTGAATGAGTTTCCATGAAAGGAACCCCTCACAATAAAAAATTAAGACAAACCAAATTCACCTCAATAAGTGTTCCATTTTATATATTTCCCATCAAAAAAACAGTTAACTTTCCACAAATCTATCAAAAAACAAAATTATTGGGTAATTATCCATCAAGACATATTGTTTTTAAATTATATACCAACAAAAAAGGTAAACCTAATGTGATTATCAATTAAAAAATGATTGTTTTTTCATCTTTCAGGTTATTTTTCATTAATTATATAAGAAAAAAAGACGGAGGACATGATGTGAAACACTCAAATAACAAAATTATTGGGTTATTATCTATCAAGAAATTGTGTTTTTACACTATAGGGACAAAAAGGTGAAACCAATTTGAATATATCAAATAAAATAATGATATGTAAATCATATGTTGGGACATATTTTTTTTACACTACATAAAAAAATTTCATAAGACTGAAAAAATATTATAGATGGTCTTTTGAATATGGGAGTCCCTTGAAATAAGTCCATCCTCACTTTGACAAGTCCACATGATTAGAATGGACATATCAGGAATAAAAGTACAATTGTGTTTACCATGCATATCTGATTGAGAACACCACATGTATACAATATTTCACAAACCAGTGGTAGTGATCTTTGTTTTTCAAATGACTACTAATAATTATCTCATCCACATGATCCTAATCCAAAATAATGTCTTCAACCAGTGACTATTCTTTTAAATCACTTATGGCTCCAGCCCCTGTGGGTTACAAAATGATATAACCTTTTCGATAACTTCAAAATCATCTAACAAACACAATGGTCCAATAATACCACTAATATACTAAAATAACATCCCTTTATGCTTCCCATGAGGGTATCTATTTACAGAAAATTTCATGTATTTATCATCAATGGATTTTGCAGCTAAGACAGAGGCCCTCATAACCACTACCAACCACTTCTGGAGCTTATCCTCAGAGCGTGACCAACACTACCATCATTCTCTAGTGAATTTTGTCTAGGGATTCAAATACATATATCTTTTTTTTTCAGGTGTTCGTGATGAGGGATCCTATCAAATTTCATCCCCATCACCATCCCACGAGTTCCCAATAGTAACTTCCTGAGGGTACCACTTGACACACTACCACCAAGGATGCCCATGCATGGATATTAAGTTAAACACATTGAGCAAGGATGGATCTAGATTTATATGAGTCTGCTCATATACTACTCCTAATAATGATGTATGATGACATATTTCGATAGTAAAGAGCGAGCTGACTCATACTCCATCCCACATAAAGAATGTTTTTAGGAATATTCCTACAACAGGATTGGGGGAGGCACATATTAATCCCCCCATGAATGAATCCCATAAATATATTATAGCAGAACAAGGAGGTAAGAAGTGGGATAATATATCTATAGAAATCAATGTTATCTCCTAGTATATAGTGGAGACAAAAAATATACAATCTTATATCCTTAGACACACACTTCTCAAAATCAAACACATATTTTAAATATATAAATAACTCCTCAGGAATATTCTGACACTATTATAGATACATGGATAGTTGAATATTATTATACCAACATCTTGGAGATCTCAACACTCTGTTCATTTTGAACAAGTTGTTGCTTCAGAGAAAGCACACATTCTTTCTCTCATTCATGAGGATTATTGAGATATTTCTATATACGATGAGGTTCCAGACTAGGATCCTATTCCTGTTCCAAAAAAGGCTCACATGGTGAGAGAATAACATGTCTTGAGATGGGGGATCATGCCTATCAAAAATGTTAGGTAACATATTCCAGTGGCCTTGGATTAGGATCTTATCCCCATTTTGGATGGGCCTGACCAAGTGAGAGGGGAATTTTCCTTGGGAAAGAATCATATTACTATCAAAGAAGAAAATCATCATACTCTAAAGGCCATGTATTGAGGTCATATCCTTTTTATGGCTTGGTCTTACCAGGTGATAATGGAACATGCCTCAGGACATTATCATAATCTTGTTAGTGCATGTTCTTGGAATATTATTGAAGATCCCAAAAAACTAGCCGAATATTCCCACTTCCACTGATCAATGATAGAACATGAATCCATCAAAGGATATACAGGAAGAGGCTCAAATCACTTCTCTCATTAAAGAGTTCCTTTATCATATTCTCATAGGTAATTCATATTCATACCATCCTTATATTCTTGTTCAAAATGGGGCTCACTAGGTGAGAGAATCATATGCCTTAGGGAAGTCTCATAATCCTTCCATGAAAGACCAGTGGTATTATTCCAAGGCTCGGGATTAGGCTCATATACTCTTCTTGGATGAGTGTCACAAAGTGAGAATGGAATATTCCTTAGGATAGGCTCATATCCCTATCAATACTAAGTAATATCAATAGATAATTCTAGAAGATTATCAACAGTGGGCTAAAACTCCCGCATCACCAGACAATTATAAACACATTCTCGAAACCATCATATAGTGTGATTATATCCATTTAAAATTTCAAATAGCAGGTTGATATATTCTAACCACAATGCAAAATAAGGCCCATATTCATAATCTGCTCAATGAAAATTTCCTTGAAGTAATTAGAGACAAATTATCAACTCCATAAGGGTATGTCAACTATTCAACCAATGTAGAGGAAAATAATTACTATGATAGTATTCCATGCGGTAGTGTGAATGTGGATCATAGTTACTCCACTCATAACATCAACCATTGTCAATATCCCCATTGTGATATCTCCCACACACATGGAAACACTACCATTTCCTAGAGACCTCTATAAAGAGAGGTTTTCAAAACACAAACACCATCATATAGAGATGTTCTTGAAAAATCTAGGACAACCACATATAGTTCCCCATCAACTTCAAGAATCACTCAACTCCAATATCCAAAGGACTCCAAAAAAAATAATCTATGGTCTTATCAGATAGAGGCATACACATCTAATTAATATATGGTCCAAATTGTCATATGTAGAGAGTTAGTTGGAAATAACACCCCTATTGTATTTTGTACCCAGTCCACATCTGACTATGAGGTCCCAAATGTGTTAGAAAATGAGAGAATTCCATATATACACAAAAAAAACTATGGGATACTCAACTGAAATTAAATTCTACAGCCCTATGTACTATATATATATATATTAAGACATATTTATGGAGAAATTATGAAACCAAACAGTAGAACCCAGCCATCAAACACTATATCACATAAAAAAATTATTAAAAACCATATTGAACCCTTTAGACTTAACATCCTTAAAAAATTTCCTCGAAAGAGTTGTTACCTTTTGGACATGGTCATCCCTGACAATGTCATCAAAATGAGAATCTAGCTTACCGCATGCTCGCAAGAACTCCTCCTCAATTATATTCTTGTTGTTGAAAAATTTTACTAGGATTAGGTGTTGTTTTCCAATTCACTCACTTTTTTACTTATTCGTGTCTACATTAATAAACCATTATTTTTACCTTTCCATAATCTAAGCAGAAGTACGCATGGATACTACCTACTCTGTCTTCTCTAACTCGGAATGTAATAGCAACTCCCATGGATATTCCCTCATCACAAAATCTTTTTCCAGATCCCTAGAAATCCCATCCACTCCCACCCTATCTAGTGAAACTAGTTCCCTCTCACGCACCTCTACTCCCTCTACACCAACCATACTAGTTCCTGACTCACATCACAGACTAGGGGTCACTGCCGATGTCACCTCCTCTGTATGCAGGTGAAGATCCCCTTATTTCTCTCCTTCCTTTTAGGGTTCATTCTCTTGATTTAAAGATTTAGGGATCAAGGATTTCTGGCCTTCCTCTCCCTCCACTAGCTAAATCTCGATCTCATAGGGTATCCCCCATTTTTTGGTTGACTAGGTATCCACCAGTCTTAGTTGATAGGAGTTGTCTCTGCAACCCTTCTGATTCGGCTTCCTAGAAAAAATGCAACACCCCAGGTCCTTGTTCTCTTTATTCCCTTTCTTCCTTCTTTGGCTGTGGAAGCATTTTACCACCCCTACCAAGCGATTATCATCAAAGAGCTACTGATCACCCTTAGACTCAGCCTTAGATGGACCCTTACAATTTCCCTCAGACTCCCCCTCGTTTCTCAAGATTCCAAAACGGTTATTGGGGAAAATGAAAGATAGATCTCTCCTCAAGTTGGTGACCTTCTTAGTATCCAGTGTCCCGTGTAACCCATGTTATGTATTTTCACACTAATGGACTACCTTTGAATTAATCTCACTAGGAGACACCCTTCCAATATTCCAGCTATTTCCAGTGCACACTGCCATAACATACATGCATGGTGCCACAACCCCAGAAAGATAGACCAATAGTACCATCAACTCCAAAATACTCGATCCCCTACTTAGCTATTCAATTTAGACCCAAACCACATTTTAAATGGCATAAAATGACCAAAACCCATTTCTTATCCACCATGTTCGTCTCATTATTTACTACAACTGCAGAATCCAAGGGATTCCACTCCACGAGTTGAGACTCCCAAAACCTGGACATAGTGGCTGGAAAATCCTCATGATCCATCACCATTGAAGAAATCTCACAAACCTCCTCATTCTCCCCCAAAAATATTCTCTCCTGCACCAAGTGCTTCACCCTGGGATCCACCTGCTCCCCTACTCCGTTAGAATTGCTGCTCACATGTTTCCTAACCCAGATCCCGTGAAAGTAACCAAAAACCAAATGGTTGGGCTTATGAAATCCCAAAAGAACAATTTCCATGTTTCATACACCACCCTCTGCTTCCATACCAACTATTATCCTACTAAATATACATACACTAAATTGGATACATTGAAACAAAAATCTCAACACATACGCGAGGTAGTATTGCATGACAAATCAGTTTTGTTCGATCATAAGAGCACAAGTATCTTCCTACCATATTCCCTAGAACACATATAATGGAAGGGTTCTGGAAAGGGATTGGAAGGTCTGGAATGTTTACCCACACCGTTGATGAAGGAGGATCATGATTCATGATGAAATCATGAGCCCATCCAAGGAGACAAAAACCACATCTATTGAAGACATGAGGAACATTGGACCAGGCGATGATCATTTAATCTTCTAAGGATAAGTTGTCAATCAATTATAATGGATCAAGAAGTTCCACCACTAATTGATCTTGAATACCCCATGAATCAAAGAAAAATTTGTCAAATGAATCAACCGAGGGATGGGGACACTTGAATTGAGCCACATGAATCAATCTGTGAAGGTCCAAGGCAGCATTGAACTATTGCATATAAATTGCGAGATGAGATGAGACTTCATAAATATTGGGAACCATATAGAAAATGGGGATTGATAGGAAAAGAGGGAAAAAATACGGATTACTGAACTTGGTGAATGATCGATCCAAACAAGAGGATGTGAGGCTATTTCCACCTCCCCCCACCAGGGAGGAGGGGGTTGGAGTCACAACCATGAGGTTAACCTACCATATATATGATTTTAGGTTCACCATACAACCATTAAAATACTATTTTTAGGTATAAATGGTTGTTATATCAGTGGAATGGGATCCAAAAATAGAAAATCATAGTGAAAATATACATAAATCCTTCAGGAATTTTATCACACACCTTTTCAAGTTGATATCCAAATATATTTTATGTATTGGTATATTAGGATGGATAAAGTATAAATAATTATAATTCACTGCATTGAATCTTGTTTGATTTTGGTTTAACATTATAAATTTCTATTCCATGTCATCCCTTCGGGTCCTCTTACTTCATGGAATTTGTGACTATGCATTGTTTGAGTCCCCCCTATCAAATTTTCATAGCAGATTTGATTCTATTTATCTTAAAATTAAGGCGGATTGACCCTCAAACCTTTATATAAATAAAATTACACTTCACCACACCCATGAAATAGTAGAACACTTTAGATAGGTAATCCTGTATTGTCATAACATCTGGTCAATCAGGGGGCTGGGTAATAGTTGGGCCAGTTTTTCACTATAATAGAATTCCCATATTTCAAATATTCCTAGAGATCAAAAATTAAGGGAGAGGATATCAATTAGACCATTTTACTTTTTCTCAATGAAATAATAATTCATTTCAAACATGGAGGATAAAGTTGTGATCAACTAGACAACTTCTCATAAATAATTATTCCCCTTATGGGATTCTATTACACCTTAATCTTAAACGAGCATAACTTAACCCCATAAAATGGCCCATAGTAGTAGCTACCATAATAGTCAGATAGGAGAGGACCAATTGTTTAGTATTGGAGAATATATATCACCACATCCACCTCTTGGGTCATCAATTCCAGTTAAGATTCATGAAACATTATTAGTAACTTGAAACAAACCCTAACCCACTATGCTAGAGGAATTGATATAGAAATCACCATCACCAGATTCATCATCCCCCAATAGGGTCCTTGGGAAATCAATTATGATTCTAGATCAAAACCAAACCACTAGGATGGGGGAATTTATATATCAATGTCTATCCTTAGAGTCTTAAAATCTCCAAAATATAATCATTGGATTATCATGAATAGGACCAATCAATGCCAATTGTGGTCCTGGATAACCCCTAGACCAATGGGATGTGGGAATTTTCATCATCATCATCACCATATAGAGAATTTTGCATCTTCCGGTTGGGAGGTAAATATCAATATGCCACATAACATTCGTTCCTCCCATAGAAAGACAACCCTCTACTTTTCAAGGTTCATTCAAGAATCAAGACAAAAAATTCCCTAAGGGTCATTAATCACAAGACAAGAAAGGAGAAACATTTGAAAAAGTTTATTAGACATTATAGAGTTCTATGCCAAAACATCCCAATGTGTTTAAGGGTTCAAAGAATGACCATGATGATGGTAGTGTAGAATCCACATATTGGTTTGAAGGTAATGGTTCATGAACCATTTTATGATATTCCTCTATGAATGTTTCCAATTTCAACATGGAATATATTGTGGATCAAGATGAAAATGTTGAGTTCTTAAACATAGGAAATATACCCTAATATGAGGGTTATTTTATTGAACCGTATGAGGCTACAAGGACATTGAAGTAATGTAGGCTAAAAAATACATCACCTTTTAATATTATGATATCTCTGTTCAGTGGAACACTAGAGAAGAAAAAGGGAACGGTGTGGATACATCCCAATATACACCTATAATATTTGATGTTCTATCAATAGAGTAACACTTGTCACAATATGATACCAAGATACAAACTCTCATAACACTCAATGAGAAGATACTCAGGGGAAATATTTCTATTTGGTATAATCTTCTAGTTGAAGTGAATATTCCTCCTCCTAGGATAGAAGATATTCCATAAATAGTGGTATTTGAGCGTCAAACTAGCTCTTGATCTAGTAAGCCTCTCTAAAAAAATGAGAAAATAAAAAATGATCATAAATTACCTCTGTTGTTGAAATAGAATCCCCTTAATCAATGAAATCTTTCAGTACTATAACAACTCAAGAATTAGTGGGAGATGAAGGAGAGACTACCTCATCATCACCATCTCGATCTTTACAGATGGGAGGTTTCATACAATGTAGTGCCCTTAGATAAACACAATTTTATCATGTCCCAATCTACTCATAAGGAAGCCATGGAAGGGTGATACACACCTATGTAGTCTGAGAGAAATCTGTATCCTAAGTGGGTGGATGATACTCGGCCTCCAACAAATTTGGTATTCCTACCTTATCTGAAATTGATGGTGTAGGTTAACCTATTCAACAAATCACACACATTAATTTGGATGTGGTCTCATGATGGTCCCTTGAGATCGTCCTTTTGCGGTCGTGATTAGATTTTTTTAGTATAAACTCTAATAGGTCTATACTTTATTAGTACATCAGTCTTATAGAAAGATCCATTACAATATTGGAAGAATTTTTTTCATAAATTCCATTATCAATTTACCTCTATGGCTAGGAAAATGAACATCATCGACTTAAAAAACTGGAAAAAATTATAGGGTTTCTAAATTCATATAAATTTATAAATCCCTAACCTAATCAGTCAGAATACCCCTATAACATGAAATATTTGTAGAACTATGTGTTGAATATTACTAGGATGAGATATAAATCCCTCTAATACAAATTAAATATCATTGTGGGTTCTAGGAGTTCATTGAAAAGACACAATTTTTGAAAGATTCCGTCAATGAACTAGATTAAAATATCAAGTCATTCCATCAACATAGGGAAATATTACAAGAATATTATTATTTATAACTATCACTATTAATCCATTATGTGTGATTTTCCAAGAACCCAGGATGGTCTTGAACCACCCAATACCTCTTGTTGAGTGGTAACAACCACAAAATCATCATCATCTAGAAGTGTAGAGGAATCAGGTTCCCCATGTACTTGAGGAACGAATGAAAAAATGTACACCCCAAAAATTAACATGTCCCTTGTTATTTCTTGATAGCCACGGTAAATAACCTTATCAAGAACCTACATCCCAGGAATCCTTCTGTGGTCAACAACACCGACCATCTAATCT
The DNA here is from genome assembly GCA_963277665.1 of Viscum album. Lineage (NCBI taxonomy): Eukaryota > Viridiplantae > Streptophyta > Magnoliopsida > Santalales > Viscaceae > Viscum > Viscum album. Next base: position 682,325,790 of record OY728165.1, read on the forward strand.
ACTGCCCTTTCCATAAAATGATGGGTCATAATATTTAAGGATGCTTCATCATTGAAGGATTTCTTGAAGGCATGGTCAATTTTGGACAGGTGGTGTTAGATAACACCATAGAGAAGATGTATTACAATACCTTTTCCTAGTCATAAGAATATGATTGTCAAATGGTGGTCAATCGAGCTCATGTCACCCAAGAGCACAGATACACAGAACCATAATAGTTCCACAACCCCAAAAGGTGAAATCAGACATATCCCCCAAAAGTGGGATCTTCCATTGGAAACATGAATAAATATAAGCAGAAGAGTCATATTCTGCTTCTACAGAAGCTCTAACTCTTAGAGGATTCTTCCCTTATACACCTAATGCATGAGAACAACCTTACCAAAAAAACACTCATTAGAAGAAAAAAATAATCATTAGTTTTTTCAATGTGATACACTTGTAATAACCCTTCAATGATAAAGAATATTCATCAGAATATAAGTTTATTTCACATTGTCTTTGAATGGGAGGATTTATGCACATGAATTGAGGATACATGGGACATCGAGGGAGTGGTCAGACCCAATATTTCAGTATTGTCATCATAGAAGACATATAGGAAATTATGAATTATGGTAAAGTGATCTAGTATGACCAAAAGAGGCATCACAGTTCCCAATAACTCTCCAATGGTAGTCATCATCAAGTTGTCTTTCATGAAAACCTATCTGGGATTTGATTATCTGATCATCCTAGGAAATGATGAAGGTCTGTACAACCCACACAACTAGAATATGATATTCCCAAAACCATTACACATGTATGAAAACCATATGACATGAATATAAGTATCCCCACCTTGGGAAACACCAACCTATGACAGAAAATTATTACATTATGAAATAGTTGGTTTTTTTCCTAGCCAAGCTCTCAATCCACGATGTGCTACATATTTTGAAGGAACCCAGAGAGGAATATCTAATATCCATCCAAATCCCATTCGAATTAAATACATGACTCACTGTAGATGAGTTATATAGAATGGATGAAATGTTTGTATAATATCATTTCTCTATCTTGTTCACATATTATTATGATAAAGAGGTCATCCATTAACACATGATACCCCTATATGTTTCGGGTAGACTCGATAATGTCAACACTCGATGAAATCTGATTAATAATGGATCTAGGATAAATCTCCTACTGATTCAAACCCTAAATTGTTTTCGATATAGAATAGAATACTTGTCTACCACAAATCTGACCATTCAAGTGTATGATAAGTGTGAGAAAAGACCTCTTGGTACGATCAAATTCAAAAATCAATTTTGGTAACTCACATATAAAGACCATTTTATGGTTATACATAATGAAAATGCATACAATGTTCTTCTTAGAAAGCCCTGGATCCAAAACCACATGGTTGTGTTATCAAAATTCATTAATTGTTTGAAATACCCCATGAAAGGATTGGTCTTCATAATGCATGGTGATAGTTTTCACATTGAGACCAGTAGAGACACAAAAAAAAATCAATTTTCCAAAGGGGAGGAAAACAACCATTGGTGGATATTGATACACTAGTTTCAACCCCAAATATATGGGGGACCACCCCTAAATATTCCTTGAGTATTCTCGACATAAACTTTTTGTTCCTAAAAAATTGCTTCTGATGACAGACATATCCCCATTAGAACATTCCCTTTATATCCCCATTGACCATGTAAAAGACAGTCAGTTCTGTTATCTCTATATAACAACTGAAGAAATAGTGGTTGATAATGTCTTTTCTCATGGTCTCTCTCAAAATGACAGTGATAGAAAAACCCCCATATTTCTAAATACTTCTAAACATATCTCCACAAAATAAAAAATTTAATAAGTTGAATATGGCCTCAGGAACACCCCTCCATTATTCAAGGAAGGTTTCTTAACCACCATCGATGAACATAAGAAGGTAAATTTGGTTAATGAAGAATACCCATGATCTGCATTCATTAGTTCCTCCATGAACCCCGAAGAGAAAGATATGTACATCACATTTCTAAAGCAACACTGATATGTGTTCTCTTGTAACTACAAAAAAATTCCCAACCTGAATCTTTATGTGGATACACACCATACCAGATTACCTTAAAGAAATAAAGGCTTCAACTAGGAATCTAAGAGGATTCACCCCCCTATTCTTCAAATGTAGTGGTAGATGTTGACAAATTGATCAAATCCACATTTTCAGATAAGTGAATTACCCCATATGGCTTGCCAATTTCATCCCCATCAAGAAAAATAATGGTACAATTATGTTCTATATAGATTTTAGATACCTTAATCATCATTCTCCAAAATATTATTTCCTATTTCCAATTATAGATCTCTCGATAGATGAAAAAACAAACTTCTAAGCCCTTTCCATCATAGATGTGTATTAGGGGTACGATCGAGTAATGATGGCCCCTGAAGATGAAGGATCTAATACATTCAGAGCACCCTAGGGGATATCTTTCTAGTAGTTCATTCCCTTTGTCTTGATGACTATTGGAACCACCTATGAATTAACCACGCATCATATCCTCAAGATTTTGTTGGGAATAATAGATGAACATTATTTTGAAGACCTAGTTTTCATATCCCACTAGTTATCTGATCACATCACGGATCTCCAAATGATCATTAATAAGATTAAATAGCACAATATGAAGATGAATCTACTAGAAATTCATTTATGGGTAACATCAGGGTTGTACCTTGGTTTTGTGGTACACAACCACAACATTGAGGTTGAAACAGTTAAGACTATTCCTATTTTTTTAGTTTCACCCCTATAAATCTCAAAGAACTCTGGCGGATCCAAGAGAACCCCACCTATATTTTATTTTTCATAGCCAAACTTCCAAAAAATATATTTCCTTAACTGGACTAATTAATAAGGGAATATCGTATCAATGGAACAATTATTACCAAGAATCTTTTGAAAATGTCATGAAATATTTACTTCACCCACCAGTTCTGTTGCCTCCGATGGAATGGAGGATGCTCATATTATATGTGTCCTCTATGAATCACTCATTTGGATCCCCCATTACATATAAAATTTTTTCATGTGGTGATAAAATTATCTAATACATTAGAATAATACGTCTAGGTACTTATAACAGATACTCTAATGTCATGAAGATCTATCTTGAACTCATTTTTGTAGTAAAAATTATAATACATTAACTATAGCACCACAAAGTCCATATAGTCTCTCATATTGATGAACTCATGTACATCCTTACCTTTACACTATGAATAAAAAATGCCTTGATGGGTGGACATTCTAAAGTAATAAAACATTCAGACCATTTCACAAAAATATTGAAAGGGAAATCTATTAACGATTTCCTCACAGGACATCCTGCACTGAAGAATTCACTTGTGGAAACAATGCTTCATGATGAAGAGGTCTTAAATTCCCATGACACCCCCCAGACATGGGAGAAATATTTTTATAGCGCCACCTGATGTCCTATCAAAAAAAATATGGAAAAACAAAGACACAATCAGATTGGTTTATGGATTGTGTTTGTATATCCAAACAAAGAAGCTTTTCCATACTCTTTCTCTTTTTCTGAAGGATCCAAGAAAAAATAGGTAGTATAAAAATTCCTCATAAATTACTTAGAACTATTCCAAAAGTAGAAAAAATCCATCCTTAATGTCAAAGGGGATTCAAAACCAGTTAAAAAGTAGATAAATGTTGAATATGACCTTAAAAAGGATGAATTGGAACCTCCCACAAGCTATGTCAGGGAACCGATGATAGAGTTGTAATTTGATACCATATTAAATTATTTCCCCGATCATAAAATTCCCACACAGATATGTTTGGAAATATAGCCACAGTCCTAGACAACCCCGATCAAGTGGAATAACTTATATGTATCATACACCAAATAATGATATTGTCAATATTTATAAGTGATACAGAATAAATCCATCAGTTCAATACTTCACCATTATATGGTGTTTTAGTATCCACCCCTAGATAGATCGATACCATAAATAGTTTTCTACGAAATGGATCTCTCCAAATAGACTAATCAGGGAGGGAATAGATTTTACGCCATGAGAAAAATTTACCCAATATTAAAGTCCAAATAAAAAAACCATCTAAAATAGAGGCATTGAAAAAAAAAATCTCATATTCATAGCATAAATAGATATTCTGTCACTACATGACTTATTTTAAATCTATTTTTCATTTAATTTAAATCCTTGATTTATTTTGGGGGTTTTCCATGCATTTTTGAAGGAAATGGTGGGTTCTTAAAATTTGGGCCAACCCAAGAGTTCATTTCTAGTTTTCAAAGTATAATTTGTTTCTTTAATAACTCCTTCTTTGTTCAACTTTATCATCCATTAAACATCCAGAATGACCTTCATTTAAATATTCAAAAAACCAAAGAGATTTGGTCCCCATAAAAATTCATTAGAATCTTGGATTTGGGTGATCAAATTAGGTATTGGGCCAACCCGAAAGCCCATTTCCAGTTTTAAAATTGTTTTTTAATTCTTTCATAAAATATTCATTTTTTATCCTTTTTCGGTGATTCCACCTCTCACCTACTCCCACTGTACCTGGAAGCACCTCCAGATTCGTTTACCATTCTTTGGAGATCGTATAATTCAGTAAGTAGGGCCAAACATCTCAGGTTTCTAAAATCATCAATATTTTTCAGGTAAGTGACTATCCTTCTTAGTTCCTTCCCTTTCCTTAATCTTTCTATTTTATTCATGAATCCCCAAATGTCCAGAAGATAGGGATTTGTGCCTAGGGTTTAATTTTGTGTTTTTTGGTCCAATATTCTTGTTTTAGGTTTGATATCACTCCCTTGTGGTGCGGTGGTGGTGTGGTTGATGTTCAGCACTAGGATTTGCGGTTCTTGACTCTTTTGGTAGGTGAATCCATGTTTATGAAATCTTTGTATCTTAGAATGATGTATTTATTATACTTTCAGGTTTATCTCATTTTATTATTGCTGTAAAAATTAGTTTTATTGGTGTTTGTTTTGCAAATGAATTTTTAAATGCAAACGTCATGTGAAAATGGGGGGGGGATTTCATGGGAATGTTTTGTTGTTTTATTAGGGAATTCCCTATTAATACTTAATTGATTTTATTTAACTATAATAGGTCTTCCAATAATGTTTTTAATTTTATCCCCTTTGTTTTTTTGTGAAAATGGGTTTTAATAGTGTTTGTGGAACAAGTGAACTTTAAGTCCCATGTTTGTGTAAAAATGGAAGTTTTCTAAAGTAATCATTTCTTGGTTCACAAGGGAATTCCCTAAAAAAACAATTTGTTATTTTAATAGAAATGTATTTGTCTGAATTTTCTGTTTTGGTAACCTTATGGTGTGCACATAGTGTGCAATTTTGGGTTTTAAGGAGTTTGGTGTGTGAAACATTACGGGGTATGGAGGAATTGTTTTATTAAAAATCTAAGTGTTTTGTTGTGTGTTTTAAGTGGTATAAAATGTGATAGATACTGTATTATTTTTGTGTTACCATTAGTGGTGTGTTATATGAAAATAGATTTCTGTTGCATGATGAAATTGATTGAGCACAAAAGGGGAAACCCGGGTACCTAGGTGGGGCGGATTTGTACTAGTACGACTATTGTACCAGATGGGTTTTGTCCCTGTTTCACTTAGCATTTGGATAATGAAAACTCTAACTAAACTATGTGTATGGTGATTGGGGACCACTAGGTTATGGGTATGTTCCCTACTAGTGGCTCGTGCATGAGAACAGATTTTTCTATGGTTACTTTACACCGATGTACGAGGTACATATGGCCCGAGACAACCTAGTGCTTTGGGGTGTTCTGATTTTTTTTTCTCATTGGATTTGTGGTATTTACCCATGTACTAGGGTTTGAATGGAAGAAAATTATAGTAGCTAACATTTTTATTTTAATGTGTTAACATTCTGAAATTCTTGGATTGAAAGCTATTTTCAATTAAAAGTTGCATTTCATGGAATTTTAAAACTATTTCACCATGTGTATTAAAATTTCTTGTTTTGTTCACATTGTATTTAATACTCTTTAGAATCATCTGGTGGTATCCTATTAGGTTTAGTATCACACCATAATTACACCCATAGGGTGTAATTAGACCTTCTTATGCATGACTCTGGTGAAGAGAAGGCTAAGGGTGATGGCGGTTCAGGGTGTTAGTCCCCATCGCTGGGGCAGAGTTGTGGAGAAGGCTTGCGGGTGATGACCCCCTTGTCATGTGGAGCCCATGGGAATGTCTTTTTGTTGTCATTATTTGTATTTGGACCACTAGTAGTGTCTTTAAACAAATGTATTCAGATCTGTTTTTCTTAAGAATTGTTTAGCATGAAAATTTCAGATTCTAATTATTGATTGTTTTTTATGTTTTATGCTTTCATACTTGGGTAAATAATTCCGAAACCATATTTATTGATACTTGGGAACTTGTGCCAGCCCATGGGGATAGGGAATGTCCTTAGGGACTTTCCACGAGCCAGGTTTGGTTCCGTTAATGGTGGTGACCAGATTCGGTTCGTGACAAAATGGTATCAGAGGATGTTAACGTTTTTGGGTTATATTGCAATTTTTGGGATGAGTCGGGATAGAAACGATATAGGAATGTTGGGGATGGGGGTTTTGGTTGTGAGTAGGGTGAATGGCCCTCACCTCTCATGGAAAACCTTGAGTCACCAGGGGATGTTGGAAATTATGGATGGACTTCACTTCTAGGTGAGACGTGTGGGCTGCAGACCACATGTGGACATCTGGCGGATGTGGAGTAGTTGTTTCTCTTATTACTGGAATGTGTTTAGTTTATTTATATTTGATGTATTTTATTAAAATTTTCAGAATTGTGGTATTGACTATTTTTTTTGTGATTGTTTCATTTTGTAGCAACATGCCTCCCCGGAAAGCTCCCACGCGCCCACAGGAGGAAGCTGGAGAGAGTTCTCCCTCACCGATTGATTAGAGGCTTATGGAGGCTGTGGTTCAGGCTATCCATGCTCTAGGATAGGGAACAGCTCCTACTCCTATTCTTATTAGGGTAGAAGAGACATTTCCTAAAAAAGATAAATCACAAGAGTTTTTGAAAATCAAGCCTCCTACCTTCCGAGGTAGCTCAGAACCCCAGGAAGCTAAAGAATGGCTCGAGAAGATCGAGCATATGTTTGAGTTTCAGGAAACACCTGAGGAGTTCAGGGTAATGTATACCTCCTTTATGTTGGAGGGTCCAAGACATAAGTGGTGGGAGTCAGTGCTTCAAGCTGGGAAGAATGAGCAGATGCGCTGGGGATATTTCAAGGTTGTATTCAATGAACAGTACTGCCCTGAGGTGTTTTCTTATGTTAGGTTTAGAGAGTTCATGGAACTTTTTCAGGGGAATCTATCTGTGAGGGAGTATTCCAAACGTTTCTCTGAGTTGGTTTGGTATGCTCCAGAAATTCTATCTAATGAGCAGGCGAAGGGTCAGAGGTTTGACAAAGGCTTTCGACAAGATATATACTCCCAGGTGTTCTTGTTTAAGCTGAGGACCTATGCTGAGGTCATTGATCAGGAGTGCATGGTGGAGATTGATAAGAACGCCAGGGGTGATTTTTATGGTTCGGTATCATAAGTGGGAAGTGGCAGCTCCTTAGAGAAGAAAATGAAGCGGTATGATCTTGTGAAAAAAGGAGGTGGCAGTTCAGGCCACTCTTCCATCTAGTTTTCTTTTCCGGCTTCTGATGCATGATCGTTCATGTGCCACTAGTGTGGGAAGCCCGAGCACATCAAACCAGAATGTACACATCCTCAGAATCCTTGTTACCAGTGTATAGGTATGGGGCATTTGCAGCAATTCTGTGGTGTGGCACGTCCACTTCCGAGTGGGGTTGGGTCAGTGGCTTCAAGAGGAGTTCCAACACAGTCTGAGCCATTGAGGACCGGGGGATCTCGATTTGGCAGCCGTGGTGGTAGGGCTGGGTCATTTTCTAGGCAGATCTAGTTCAGGGAACAACCACAGACTAGCGGTCATCCTCAGGCAGATACTAGACATCTCCATCTAGTGGATCAGGCACCAGCAGGATCAGAGGCGGGACCGTCGATAGTTCGAGGTACCGTTCTGATCATATCTTCTATTTCTACTTATCTTTTTGATACTGGTACCTCTGTTTCATTCATTTCTTCCAATTTTGTGGACATTATGAATTTTCCAACTAAGTTGATGTCTTTCGTGATGGAGTTGGTGACACCACATGGAAAGAAGGAGCATGGTCTCAGGTGCCCATCGTGTGCTCTTTCTATGTCAGGGGTCGAGAAGGAGTGGGACCTCTTGGTCTTAGATATAGACTCTTTTGATGTCATACTCGGGATGGATTGTCTAGTACACTTCCAAGAACACATTGATTACTATAGACGACATTTGAGTTTCATGGCACCTGATGGGAGTCGTTAGGTATTTCATGGAGAATGGGATCCTCGATCAGGTCATGCAGGGCCTCCACTACCAGAGTTGGGAAGTGTTATCTTCCATTTATCCTCGCTCGTGCTAGAAGATGGTATTTCCCCTGGAGGTTCAATACCTTAGGCAGTGAACAAGTTTCTGGAGGTAATCCCAGATGATATTCAGGTTTGCCCCTGGAGCGGGATGTGGAGATTTCGATTGATCTGGCATCGGGAACAAAGCCGATATCTCTTCCCTCTTATCGAATGGCCCCAACCGAGATGAGTGAATTAAAGATATATATGGATGACTTAGAATGCAAAGGATTAATTCTCCTGAGAGTCTATCCTTGGGCCGCTCCTGTGTTGTTCTCAAAAAATCCGGATGGATCCCTCTGGCTTTGCATTTACTACCGGAAGATGAATAAGGTAACAATTAAGAATAAATACCCATTATCTAGAATAGATGATTTGTTCGATCAGATGAATTGGGAAAAGTGGTTCTCAAATATAGACCTGCGTTTGGGGTATCATCAACTTTGGGTGAAAGAGTCAGATATCCCAAAGACAGCCTTTCAAAGCAGGTACGACCAATTTGAGTATTTGGTCATGCCCTTTGGATTGACCAATGCTCTAGCAGCCTTTATGGAACTCATGAACATGGTGTTCCATCAATATCTCGATTGCTTTGTTGTGGTGTTTGTGGATGAAATTCTGGTATACTCAAGCTCTGAGGAAGAACACGAACATCACTTGAGGATCATTTTGGGTACATTACATGATCACCGCCTCTATGCAAAAGTGTCAAAGTGAACTTTTTTTGGATCAAGGTAGTGATATTTCTGGGGAATGTGATCTCTGAGAAGGGGGTTTCAGTGGACCCCGAGAAGATTAGTTTGGTTATGTCATTGGAGTAGCCGAAAAATGTGTTCGAGATCAAGAGTTTCATTATCCTGGATGGTTATTACAGACGATTCGTTCGGGATTTCTCTCAGATTGATTCACCGATGACTGCCCTCACCCGGAAAGGGGTGAAGTTTGTATGGGGTCCTGAATGCCAAGTGTCATTCGAGGAGATGAAGAGGCGGTTGACTACCGCCCCCGTTCTACTTTTACAAGAGGCAGGAAATGGATATGTGGTCTATTGTGATGGTTCATGTATGGGTTTTGGGTGCATGCTTATAGAGGATGATCATGTGGTCGCATATAGCTCTCGCCAACTTCAACCACATGAAAAGAACTACCCGACCCATGACTTGGAGTTGGAAACGTTGATGCATGCTTTGAAGACATTGTGTCACTACCTCTTTGGGGAGAATTTTGTGGTATACCATGATCACAAAAGCTTGGATTATATATTCTCATAGAAGGACCTCAACTTGAGGCAGCGTCGCTGGATCGAGTACATGTAGGGGTTTGACTTTGAGATTGTCTATACCCCAGGTAAGGGTAATGTAGTGGCCGACGCCTTGAGTAGAAGGGTTCCAGTGTAGGCTTTGAGGAAGTCCAGTGATGAGTGGGGAATAATGGGGCTCTTTTCTCAGATGCACATGGAGACTAGGGAATACAGTAGAGGGGCATTCTTGGTGAGCATCCAATTGACTCCTTCTCTATTAGAGTTGATTCTGCGGGAACAACCCAGTGATGAGCTGTGTCAGTGGTCGAAGCAGTTTATTCATGGTGGGGAGACATCCTCTGATTGATCATCATCTCATGAGGTAATCTTGTGCTTCAAGGTTCATTTAGTATTACCATTATCTCTACAGAAGGTGGTGATGCAGGATCACCACCAATCTCAGTGGGCTGTCCATTCGGGTGCCACTAAGATGTATTATGATGTCCATCGGCAGTTTTGGTGGACTGGTATGAGAATAGACATAGCGGACTTTGTTTTGAGATGCTACACATGCCAACAGGTGAAAGAGGAGCACCAAAGGCCTTCCGGTTTGCTACAGCCACTAGCCATTCCTACCTGGAAGTGAGACTAGGTCTCCATGGACTTCATTGTTGGCTTACCACGTACACCTCGGGGTAGGAATGCCATTTGGGTGGCGATCGATCGTTTGACCAAATCATCCCACTTCATTTCGATAAAATATATGTCAAAAGTGTATTAGTTGGGCAATTTGTATCTTCAAGAAGTGGTGAGACTCCATGCCATACCATCAGCAGTTGTCTCAGATAGAGACCCCCGATTTACTTCTCGAGTTTGGGAAGGCATTCAAAAGGCCTTGGGGTCTCAGATTAAGATGAGCACGGCATACCACCCTCAGAAGGATGGTTAGACATAGCGGGAAAATTAGATTTTGGAGGACATGCTTTGTGCATGTGTCCTGTACTTTGGAGGTTCTTGGGATAGCCATTTGGGATTGGTTGAGTTTGCTTATAATAATAGTTACCAAACCTCGATTCGAATGGCCCCTTTTGAGGCGCTCTATGGTCGGCCATGTCGGTCCCCCCTATATTGGGCTGAGGTAGGAGAGCCTTTACTGTTGGGGCCAAGCCTTGTGCAGGAGACTTCTGAGAAGGTCACATTGATCAGGAAGCGCTTATTGATAGCTCAGAGTCTTCATAAATCTTATGATGACCGGAGGCGTCGAGACCTAGAGTTTTATGTGGGTGACAGGGTATTCTTTAAAGTGGCCCCTCATCTGGGCCATTGTTGATTGGGGAATCAAGGTAAGATGATGCCATGGTATGTAGGGCCCTTTGAGATCACTGAGCATATTGGAAAGGTGGCATACAGGTTGGACTTAACTTCTTGGTTGACATCCATCCATGATGTCTTCTACATCTCTCAGTTGAAGAAATACAACCCGGATCCATCCCATGTGTTGAGTTGGGTTGAACTGGAGATAGAGTCTGACATGTCTGTTGTTGAGAGACTGGTGAAAATAGTGGACTACCAAGAGAAGATACATGGAGGGAAGTCTATTCCATTTTTCCGCGTTCTATAGCAGCATGGGACTGATACACATGAGACATTGGAGAAAAAGTCATGGGTCGAGGTAGAGTACCCGTTCTTGTTTTCCAATCAATCTTCATGTTGACTTTTCGGGGTGTAAAGTCCTTTATAATGGGGATTATTGTCACATAAATGTAATATTTTAAAGGTATTTTTCATTTAATTTAAATTTTTTATTTGTTTTTGGGGGGTTTCCATGCATTTTTTATGGAAATGGTGGGTTCCTAAAATTTGGGCCAACCCGAGAGCCCATTTCCAGTTCTGAAAGTATATTTTGTGTCTCTAATAACTCCTTAGTTTTTCATCCATTTTCACCCATTAATCTTCAAAAATTACCTTCTTGTAACTATTAAACCCACCAAAGAGATTTGGGCCCCATAAAAATTCATTAGAATCTTGGATTTGGGTGATCAAATTAGGTATTGGGCCAACCCGAAATCCCATTTCCAGTTTTAAAATTGTTTTTTTAATTCTTTCATAAAATATTCGTTTGTTATCCTTTTTCGGTGATTCCACCCCTCACCTACTCCCACTGTATATGTAAGCACATCCATTTTAGTTTCCCACTATTTGGAGATCGTATCTGTCAAGAAGTAGGGCCGAACTTCTCAGGTTGCTAAAATCGTCCATATTTTTCAAGTAAGAGACTATCCCTCTAAGTTCCTTCCCTTTCCTTAAGATTTATATTTTTTTTCTTGAATCCCCAAATGTCCAGAAGCTAAGGATTCGTACCAATGGTTTCATTTTTAGTTTCTAGGTCCAATAATCTAGTTTCAGTTTTGATATTACTCCCTTGTGGTGCGGTGATGGTGCGGTTGATGTTCCGCACTAGGATTTGCGGTTCATGACTTTTTGGTAGGTGATTCCATGTTTATGAAATCTTTTTGTCTTATAATAATGTATTTATTATACTTTCAGGTTTATCTCATTTTATTATTTCTGTAAAAATTAGTTTTATAGGTGTTTATTTTGAAAATGAATTTTTAAATGCAAACTTCATGTGAAATTGGGGGGGGGGGATTTCATGGGAATGTTTTATTGGTTTATTAGGGAATTCCCTATTAATACTTAATTTATTTTATTGAACTATAATTGGGATTTCAATAATGTTTCAAATTTTATCCCCTTTGTTTTTTCTATGAAAATGGGTTTTAATAGTGTTTGTGGAACAAGTGAACTTTAAGTCCCATGTTTGTGTAAAAATGGAGGTTTTTCAAAGTTATCATTTCTTGGTTCACAAGGGGCTGCCCTAAAAAAACAATTTTTTGTTTTAATAGAAATGAATTGGTATGAATTTTCTATTTTGGTAACCTTATGGTGTGCACATAGTGTTCAAGTTTGGGTTTTAAGGAGTTTGGTGTGTGAAACATTACGGGGTTTGGAGGAATTGTTTTATTAAAAATCTATGTGTTTTGTTGTGTGTTTTAGGTGGTATAAAATTTGATAGCTACTGTATTATTTGTGTATGAACATTAGTGGTATATTATATGAAAATATAATTGTGTTGCATTATGAAATTGATTCAGCACAAAAGTGGAATCCCTGGTACTTAGGTGGGGCAGATTTGTACTAGTACGGCTAATGGACTGGATGGGTTTTGTCCCTGTTTCACATAGAATTTGGATAACGAAAATTATAAATAAAATATGGGGATGATGAATAGGGACCGATTTTTTATAGGTATGTTCCCTACTAGTGGATCGTGCATGTGAACGGATTTTTCTATGGTTACTTTACACCGAGGTACGAGGTACATAGGGCCCGAGACAACCTAGTGCATAGGGGTGTTCCGATTTTTTTGCTCATTGGATTTGTGGTATTTACCCATGTACTAGGTTGTGTTTGCAAGTAAATTACAGTAGCTAAAATTTTTATTTTAATCTTTTAACATTCTTAAATTCTCGAATTGGAAACTGTTTTTAATTGAAAGTTTCATTTCTTGGAAATTTAAAACTGTTTCACCTTGTGTATTAATATTGCTTGTTTTGTTCACATTGTATTGCATGCTCTTTAGAATCATCTGGTGGTATCCTATTGGGCTTATTCTCACAACCTACTTACACCCATTGAGTTTAATTAGACCTTATTATGCATGAATTAGGTGAAGTGAAGGCTAAGGGTGATGGCGGTTCAGGGTGTTAGTCCCCATCGCTGGGGCGGAGTTGTGGAGAAGGCTTGTGGGTGATGACCCCCTTATCGTGTGGAGTTCATGGGGATGTATTTGTGTTTTCATTATTTGTATTTGGACCACTAGTAGTGTCTTTAAACAAATTTATTCATATCTGGTTTTGTTATGAATTGTTTAGCATGAAAATTTCAGATTCTAATTATTGATTGTTTTTTATGTTTTATGCTTTCATACTCGGGAAAATCATTCCCAAGCCAGATTTTTTGATTCCTGGGAACTTGTGCCAGCCCGTGGGGATAGGGAATGCCCTTCAGGCCTTGCCACGAGCTGGGTTTTTTGCCGTTATTGGTGGCGAACAGATTCAGTTTGTGACAGATTCTCACTATCATAGAAGAATTCCTTGTAGGCTCCTGCAGTGCTCATTAGTGTGGGACCAGGCTTTCCCCCCAAATTAAAAGGACGGGTTACTACTAGAAAAACATGATACTAGAAAATGTGGAATTCATTAGGAAAATTCATTCATTCTGGATCCATGAATAATTCATGCATTATACCCTTAAATTGTTTCATACAGCTAAATATTTCTGGTAATTTTCCATTTGGGAAATCAATGTAATGGGGACATATCCCTCTACCATAGCTAATCAGTTCATTTTCAACCTTTATTCTACCAAACTTATTTCCAAATAGACTAAGAAAATAACCCTCAATGAAGTCATTAATAAGTATATCATTGTCTTCGTAATTTCCCCTGTCATAACCAGGTTTAGGGACCTCATACAATATTGATAGAAAAATGGCACCAACTTATATTCTATGAAGTTGAAGAAACTATACCATTAGTACAATATCGAGTCCAATAACTCATATCACTATCATGTAGTAGAATATGGAATTATAGAGTAATTTAATAAGACTCTATCAAATATTCTCTAGATAATACTGAACAAGGGTAAGAAATCCTGGACAGACAAGATCATCTATGATTTATAGGCATATCGTACTACCAAACATAATTCAACAAAAGAAAATACATACTCATTGGTGTATGGGATTGAGTAGTGGTAACCATAGAAGTTATGTTTCCTTCAATCTAAATATCCATTTACAGATAGCTCTCAGATGTTGAACCATCCTAAAAGTGACTGAATAAATTTGAGAGGCTCAATGTGAAAGGGTTTCCTGCGTGGCCAAACCTTGATGTCCACCAGAGTAAGATTGCATGGGCCATTGATAAGAAATTTTTCCTGCATTCATTCCACCAAGGGGAACTTGTGTTGGATCTCAAGGCCCTAATGATACCTAGATCGAATCCTATAAAGTTGGAACCGAAAGGGGAATGACCATACATCATACATAAAGTTTATCACAATAAATCTTACACATTGGACACAATGGATGGGGAGCATGGAACACTATCCACCAATGTGAGATTTATCAAGAAATAATTTCCATTGATATCATCAAGAACCTATCTTCCTAGATGAAATACAATAAACTACAGAACACCTCGATTACTGATAGTAAGAAAATTAATAGAATGATATCCCACATACCAACCACATGAAGAAAAAACATTATAAATACATAATGATTGTATGATTTTTAACTACAGAAGTTGTTCCTAGAAGAAATATATTAAACAAAAAATCATCTCTCATCTTTGTAGGAAGATATTAAACTACACCCCATCTATTTCCATGGTTGTGTGTCATTATAATGCATAAGATCATCCTCATAGGAAGGAATTAAACTTCATCGAAAACACTATCTCACATTCGATTCACCACACACAAGCTATATATTTACAATGGAGGCATAATATTCCACCATACCCATGTGAAAGTAATCTTCACAAAAGGAATCTCTTCATCTATGAACTATGTATGGATTGATCCATTTTTTCATAGGATATATAGTATTTCCCAGACCTCTAGTCTTGTGATCATCTACTATATTTCATTCTTTCACAGTGGGTGATCCTCATCTTTTCTGCATGACCTAAAACTACATGCAAACATCCTCACCGCATGATGTAAAAACTGCACAGATCCCCCAATGTTATATCTTTATTTATTCTAGGTGACCAATGTCCTTACTTCATGACATTAAACAACATTGATAAGGTCATTTCCACATGACATTAAACTTCATGGGTTTTACATAACAACATATGGATCGATTCTTAGTTTCAAGGAGATATGTAGGTACACCTCAATCCTATTTCATATTCTAACCACCACATGATATATAATACCACTGACATATCCTTAATTTCATATGAATGGTAAGATTAACCCTTGTCATTCCTTGTTTCAGACACCAAGCATAGGGCATATGAGCCAAGGAATTAAATTAAGGCATTCCCCATATAAAAAAGTAATTAAATCTCATTATAGACTCTTCATAGTCTTGAATGTAAGTCCATACAATTCATACCAAGTGTCCTCACCTTATTATGATAAACTACATAGTTGATGTCCATTTCATGACATAAGGATATGCATTCCTGTAAACCATACACGAGAGGACCTCTAATGTTGGTGATGATCTCCCACCAAACCTCCATTAAATAAATACTTTTTGCTTTATTATTCTCATCCAGGAGACATAATGATTAATATATCTTCAATCCTGAACCCAACCACAAAAAATCATTGAAATTGATTCCTACCTTTGCGTACATGTTAGACCTTCATAGAGAATATCCGATTCAATAACTATATGTGACTTGATTCATATCCTAATATGATACATATGGATTCATGGATATCAAAACTTGGGCCCAATCCTAACATACATGTATCAAAATTCCCCCCTCCATGCATACAGAACATACCTATGCATGGGGATTTCTTAAGATGTCATACCTCGATCTCGGTGATGCATGACTTATGCGCGAGTTATAAAACTACGCGGCAATCACACATCTTAACCCTATATGCGATTGGTGATGGGTGGAATTGTTCGAGCGCGGTTTGCCCGACCGTGCGCACAACGACACGTGAGTTGTGCAGTGAGAGATGTTTAAAATAAGTAAAATATTTTTTTAAATTATTATTGTTATTATTTATATTATTATTATTATTATTATTATTATTATTGTTAAATAACTTTTATTAAAATTATATTTATTATTGTTAATTTTATTACTATTATTATTCTGGTAATATTATTGGTATTATAATTTTATTGCTATTTTTATTATTTTATTTTAGATTTTATTATTACTATTATTAGTATTTTATTGTAAGAAAACTAACCTAAACCATATTTCAACCCGGCGGTGTCCCCTCCCCATTTTCCCTTCCCCCGCGCGACACCCCTTCTCCCCCTCTCTTTTCCCCTTGTCACCCACTACTCCCATTCCCCATTCCCATCTGTAGCCTCCCCTAGAGCTCCCACCGCCTAGCCCTGCTCCGCGAAACACCGTGATAATCAGCTTGCACGTGCTTCTGCACCTGTGCGAGGTGTCTTGTGTCGTCATGTCTCAGCTGCGACTCATGGTAGGTTCTCATTACACTGCTTTTAAAATTTAAGTCACTTTATTTCTTATTTTTTGCACCCTATATAAATATATATGTGCTAAATATTATTATGCCACTTAAGATTAATTCATTTATTATGAAATGTTATAATTCAATTCTGGTAGAGTGAAAATGGTGCTGTTTTGTTATGATTGCGCATGATAATTTTTCATTTAAATATTTTATTAATTTTATTAAAGCTAAAGTAATGTAAGATAATTAATTTCAAAATGATTATTTGGTGTGAAAAGAGCCATTTATTTTATACCCAACACTTGAAACATTTTCTTGACAAGTGGACACCTAGTAGTGAAAGGATTCCCATTCTTATTTTAAACATAAATCAAAGAATTTCAATTATGGTTCTATTTTTAATGCTAAATGATTTCTTCTGAAACTTGAACAAGAGTTTTGGTACTTTTTAAAGTGGTGATTGTAAAATATATTTAATGCCCGTTTGGTGCTTTATGGAAAACGATGAAAATGTTTTGATAAAAACATTCATAGGAAAACTATCCTGCCTTGATTGCAATTGATTGTCTGGTAGGCCTTGCTTAGAGGCTCCCGGGGTACTTGAGTAGTTTAAAGGCAAGAGGTTTTCCCATGGAGTGACTCGGGGTGATGCATGTTGTGCTTTATATATATATATCCGATTGGCTGCTCGGTTGGCATCAGTTGGCTCACCCCCCCCCTTTGCAAGCACTTGAGAGATGGGAATCTGGCATATTGAGAGAATATTATAAGAATGATTTCTGTACTGGTAGGTAATGGTACTGACCAGTGGACCATAGTAGGTGGATATATTGGGTTTATTACTATGGAATTTTCCCTCGACCTGCCCGAGAGAGGATGGTCGAGCGTATTGTGTGTTTTGATTTCATTGTGACATGTCAACAACGATGATATCGCATGTATTGGTGTCTTCTAGATTATTCTCGATCTCCTAGGTTCACCCATGTGTATTCAGATTTTTTTGCTTTTAGTAGTGATTATGATTCTCATATGTATACCAATATTTCCCTTGTTGTGTGTTTTACTTTTTTCATTTCTAGTGTATTGTTTTCCTTGGAAAGTTGGAAATTTCTTTTGATTAGGTTTCTAAAAATGGTTTTCAAATGAAAGTTTTTAATCCTATTTTTAAAAATTTGATGATGTAAACATCACTATCCAATTATAAAGAGCCATTGAAACTAATGAAATGAACCCAAGTTTGGAAATGGTTAAGGTCAATGGTTCGTACTTTGTTTTTAAGTAAAAAATCTAGCCTAACGAGTTTTAATACTCACGCCTATAGTGTTTTTTTGTTTTTTTTATTACAGGTTCCAACATTAGTTTTTCGCCTTGAGTGACGTTGGTTGTTGTATTGGAGAGTGACCCATGGGGTCACATGGAGTTTTGGTCGTGTTCAGGTTAGTATCGTTGTTCATTGTTCTTTGTTTATTCTCTTTTGTTCTATTTATTTTCGGCTGCTTAGTTTTATTTCATTTGGGGAAAATCATTACCACCTATTAAATTTTGATGCCCGACACTAGTTTCCAGCCAATGGGGATTGGGAATTCCCCTCGTGCCATGTCGCGGGCGGGCTTGGGTGACCGGTTCAGGGTCGACCCGGGTTGGTTCATGAAAAAATGGTTTCAGAGGGGAGGTTCTTGTTATTTGGGATGTCCGGTAGATGGAGATTAGGATTGTTGGGACTTGAGAGGTAGGTATGGGAAGGCCTTCATGAACCCTCACCCGTTCTACACCTCGAGTCTCTAGGGGTAGTCTGGGAATTGAGTCGTTGTTTCATTCTGGTTTGTTTTGGATTGAGGGATGACAATGGAGGTAAACTAATGTTACATCGTGATCTCACATAGAGTAGTGACCCATGTGGAGTCTGGGTACACAGTTTGAATTCCTCCTAGTTGTTGACACTTACATGGGGAATAGACCGCTACCATGTCGCTAGGTTATGTGTGACCACTAGTCCCTCTGGTTTTTTATGCAAGTTTCGTGTCATTTTCATTCTTGTTGGTGTAAGTGCATTTTTGGAAATGAAAAAAAGGGTTTTTAAAAATGGGGCAGATTTCTATTTAATTATTTCAAATTTATGAAATGGGTTTTAAAACCGAAAGCCTTGGGTTTGGAAAACTGGTGTTTTCTTTGAAATTGGTCGAGAATGGTTTGGTGTGAAACCTCAGGTACTCCTTATGAATGTTTTCACATGTGAGAGGATGCGTGGAAAGTGTGTGTTGGTGTGTATGAATGAAAGTGGATGAAGACATGTGAAAATGTTCATGAGATTACCTGGGTGTGTATGAAATTAAAGGCTTCAACTAGTTTTCTAAATTGGATTTTAAAGAGGAAAATGGTTTTGGAAGGTGATTTTAGTTTGAAAAGTGGATTTGGTATTTGGAGAGTGGACTTGAAAGAAAGCGGTTTTGGAAAAAAATAAAAAAGGGGTGGTTTTCGAATCTAAAATGGAATGGGGATTTTGGATAGAGAATTTTAGGTTGGGTTTGTGGTTGTTTGGTTTTTTTTGAGCTGGTTGTTTTTGGATGAGGGTGATTTATTGATTTTCCTTTGATTGATATCGGTTTCGGCTTGGTGTTATATATGTTGTTCAAAAATTCCACCAAGAATGGTCCCCAGAGTTTTGATGAGTCATGCCCAGTATTTGGTCCTTCTCAGAAGTTGTCTATCCTTCATGGTGGATGGAGTTTTTTAGAGACAGTGGGGTGGCATGAAGAGGTCGAGCGCATCTTCAGGGTATTGGGAATTCCTAAAGCTGTTAGAGTGCATGTTGTTCTGGGTCTGTTCGGAGGTCCAGCTCTAGACGAGTAGGAGTTGTTCACCCTGCCATTACTACAAGTTGGGATGACGTGATATGTCTTTAAAGTCGACTTCATTTGATGGTTTATACTCATGGAGGTGAAGATGAAGAAAATGGAAGAGCTTATGCGTCTTCAACATGACCAGCAGACGGTGAAAGAGTATGTTGACCATTTCAAGGATCTTGTGTCTCTTTTTTCAGGGGTAGTGTCGCAGGACTGGATGAAGACTTCTCCATTCATTAGGGGTCTTCGTCCAGAGACCATGGTGAGAGTACTCCCTTTTTGGGGGCATCACTTTTGAGAAGTTGGTGCATGAGATGTTCTCAGCTGAGTTGTTTTCCAGAGCGCAAATGGTTGGTAATCCACCGTATCTAGTTGCTCGTGAAGGTCCCCCATCTGACGAGCAGAGTGTGTCAGGTAAATTTATTTATAAATAGTTCTCTGTAGTGGCTCTAACTTCCAGTTCTTTGGATCATCTAATGGTGTACCATCAGTATGGACATTTAGGGAATACAAGCCGTCATGTCACACACCTCTGAAGACCTTCCATAATTACAGGTGTCTGGATCATCTCGAGAAGCTTTGCAGGAAGCGTCCCCTGAGGGAGACACTGTGACTAGAATATTCCAGTGCCTGACTATGAGGCAGGAGATGCTTCAACCATAAGAACCCCAACCATAGGTCTTGGGGTGAAGCTCGCGCGTAGTCAGGAGTTGTCGGGGGTGTTACGCCTCAGTTCTGGCTTCGTGTTCCATGTTGGCAATGAAACATTTAAATTCCTCCCATTCTCGTCATTCCACTTTTAATGTTTTGGTGTTGTTGTATGTTCATTGAACCCTCATGAGGTTGGGATGAACGTGTTCGTTTGTAATACAAACAGTCTTGTTTGCCTGATTAGGGTCCAATGAATCGTTTGTTATTCTTAAAAGTGTGTTCAGACCTGGTGTGGGTTAATCTTGGTTTGGCTATGTTAGTTTGGAGATGTAAGTGTCTTTGGAGGAATCGATGTTTGTGATTATGCATAGATTCATTATTTGAGTTAAGTTCTTCTTGGAGGTGTTTCTCTAGTATTCAGGGTCTTTGGTCTGGGCTGAGAGATTCAGGTTGCGGTGAAGGTGTTGTTTTTCTCGTGCTGTAGGAGTTAGTAGAGATCAGTTGGGAGTTCCCACGCCGCCCCCTCCCCGAGGTGGTATGTTTGAGTGTAAAACATTTCCACTGTAGTTATGTTCTTGTGGTGGGGAGAACCCTCTCGTGTTCTATCATTCTCTTATGTTGTGGTTTCTTCTTGTTTTATTTGGGCATGGATTCTTGTTTGGTCAATCATTCGGCTGGGTGACTTTTTGGGGGAAAAGGTGTCTGTGGTGGTGAGAATTGTCACAACCCGATCTCGCTGATGTGAGACTTACGCATGAGTTATAAAACTGCGTGGCAATCACGCATCTTAACCCTATATGCGATCAGTGCCGGGTGGCATGGTTCGAGCACGGTTCACCCGACCGCGTGCACAGCGACACGTGAGTTGTGCAGAGAGGGATGTTTAAAATAAGTAAAATATTTTGTTAAATTGTTATTTTTATTATTCATATTATTATTAAAATTTTCATCATTATTATTATTCTTATTATTATTTTTATTTTTTAATAAATTTTATTAATATTATCTTTATTATTGTTAATTTTATTACTATTATTATTCTGGTATTATTATTGGTATTATTAGTTTATTGCTATATTTTTTATTTTATTTCAAGTTTTATTATTACTATTATCATTATTTTATTTCAAAAAAACTAACCTAAACCCTATTTCGATGCGGCGGCTGCCCCTCCCCATTTTTCCTTCCCCCGCACGACACCCCTTCCCCCCTCTCTTTTACCCTTGTTGTCCGCTGCTCCCCTTCCCCATTCCCATCCACAACCGCCCCCGGTGCTACCTCCACCTCACCCTGCTCCGCGCGACACCCCCCCCGGCTTTGCCTCTCCCTACTCCATGCAACCCCCTTCCAGCCTCTGCCTTCCGCTGTAGCCCGTCACCACCCCGTGCACCCCCTTCCAGTTTCCCATCGTCGGCCGCCTGCGACCCGCACCAAGACACCCCCTTCTTGTGAAACCAGATCGTGCCTTACCTTTACTTGGATTCACCACACTCCTCACCGGACATCCACATTGCCCCCTTTCTTCTCGGACAGATGCACTCACCCCCTTGCATGCCTCTCCTTTGAAGAACCGGGTCGGCGCACCCTCCGGTCCAGCAAGCAGCGCACATGCCCCACACCCCCCCTCTCGCGCAATTCCCTATAGCCACTTGCCACCTATCCTTCTCGGCTGGATTTTCTGGTGTGTCTCACTTCTCGCACTAATCCACCTTACTTGTCCAGCTTTCCGCACCCTTTCCACAGGGTTCAATTGAATTTGTTTTTGTGCAATTGGAGAGCACTTGAAGTTTCGCACTTAAATTTAAGGTTTCGACACCCAAGGTAATGGATTCATGCATAATCTTTATTTGGTGTTTTATTTTTCTTGTTTAGTCAATTTAGAATGTTATGTTATTAGTCTGCTTATGCAAATTTGGTTTTTCTTAATGTTTAATATTTTTTTGATGTGTTTAGCATCGTGGTTATGTTATACAAGTGTTTTGTTTCATTGAAAAATCCATGTTGATCCATTTGTAGTGTTTTATAAACTGTTTTGTTGGGTTATTAAAATGTGAAAGGGTTTCAGTTGTGTTTTTGTGTGACGTTAATGTGTCATTGTGTGCGTTTGATCATGAAAGTGTTTTTAAGGGGTTAAGTTGGTTTCGTTTTTTTAAATCCGCGGTGTGTTTTTAATTTTTTTTTTAAATTTTTTTTAAAAGATTTATTAAGTAGTGTGGATTTCACGAATTTGTTTTTGAAAAACATGTTTAGGTGCACATGATTTTAGAGGTTAAATTCATCATGCCGTGCTCTTTTGTCTGGTTTTTCACTCTGGTGTTTCCTTGAAATAACCCGATGACACATTAGAATGATTAGTGAGTTGTTTTGGTGTTGTGTGGTTTTTGTAAACACATTGTGGATTTTAAAATGGTTTAATAAATGGTGTTGATGGCGCGAGTTGTGTTTTGATGTTATGTTGAGTGGGTTCTTTTGTGCGGGTTGTTTGTTTGGTTTGTTCTAAGTCAGTTTCTATGTATTCTTAGTTATCGTGAATTTGTTTCATCGTGTTGGTGAGGTAACCCCGCGAAACCGCGATCATCAGCTTGCGCGTGCTTGTGCGCCTGTGCGAGGTGTCTAGTGTCATCATGTCCGAGATGCAACTCGATGTAGGTTCCCATTGCACTTCTTTTAAAATTTAAGTTACTTTATTTCTTGCTGTTTGCACCATATATAAATATATATGTTCTAAATATTAATATGCCACTAAAGATTAATTCATTTATTACAAAAAATTATAATTCAATTATGGTCGTGTGAAAATGGTGTTGTTTTGTTATGATTCCGCATGATAATTTTTCAATAAAATATTTTATTAATATTAATAAATGAGAAGTGATATAAGATAATAAATTTAAAAATGATTGTTTGGTGTAAAATGAGCCATTTATTTTATACCCTACACTTCAAACATTTTCCTAACGAGCGGACACCCAGTAGTGAAAGAATTCCCATTTGGATTTTAAACATAATTCATGAAATTTCAATTATGGTTCTGTTTTTAATGATAAATTATTTCTTCTGAAACTTAAACAAGCGTTTTGGTTCTTTTTAAAGTTGTGATTGTGAAATATATTTAATGCCCGTTTAGAGGTTTATGAAAAACTATAATTTTTTTTTGATAAAAACCCTCCTAGGATAACTCTCCTGCCATGGATGCAATTGATTGTTTGGGAGGCCGCACTTAGAGGCTCCAGGGTACTTGAGTAGTTTAAATGCAAGAGGTTGTCCCATGGAGTGAGTCGGGGTTATGCATGTTGTTATTTATATATATATCTTATTGGATGCTTGGTTGGAATCGATTGGCTCACCCCCTTTCCCAACAATAGAGACATGGAATCTGTCATATTGAGGGAATATTCTAAGAATGATTGCTACACTGGTAGGTTATGGTACTGACCAGTGGCCCATAGTAGGTAGATATTTTGGGTTTATTACTATGAGATTTTCCATCGACCTGCCCGGGAGAGGATGGTCGAGCGTATTGTGCATTTTGATTTCATCGGGACATGTCAACAAGGATATGTTCGCATGTATTGGTGTCTTCTGGTTTATTATCAATATCATAGGTTCACCCATGTCTATTCTCCTTACGTTTCTTGTAGTAGTGATTATGATGCTCATACATATACCTACATTACCCTTGCTATGTGTTTTACTTTGTGCATTTCTGTTGTATTGTTTTCCATGGAATGTGGGAAATTTCATTTGATTAGGTTTCTAATTTTTTTTAAAATGAAAGTGTTTAATCCTCTTTGTGAAAATTTGAAGATGTAAACATCAAATTCCCTTTCTAAAGATCCATTAACACTAATGAAATGAACCCATGTTTTGAAATGGGTAAGGGCAATGGTTCTTACTTTGTTTTTAAGTAAAACATTTAGAGAAACATACTTTTATATATTGTAGTTCAAAAATGAAATGGTGCTCCTTTTATTTTAAAAGTAGTGCATTAGGAATAGATATCAGGCTAGCCAACTATGTTTTAATACCCACACATATAGTGTTTTCTTGTTTTTAGTTCTGTTGCAGGTTCCATCTTTAGTTGTTCGCCTTGAGCGATATTGGTTGTGGTATTGGAGAGTAACCCACAGGGTCACGTGGAGTTTTGGTCGTGGTCAGATTATTAGTGTTGTTTTCTGTTCTTTGTTTATTCTCTTTTGTTCTATTTATTTCCCGCTTCTTAGTTTATTTTCTTTGGGCCAAATCATTTCCACCTATTAAATTTTGATGCTCGGCACTAGTTGCCTGCCTGTGGGGATCGGGAATGCCCCTCAGGCCATGTTGCGGGCTGGCTTGGGTGACCGGTTCAGGGTCGACCCGAGTTGGTTCGTGACATAAGATATATATGTGGTCTGATTCCTTTTACAATTTTATACATAGTTAAACATAGAATTCTATTCATGTTATTTTCCACAATATTCCTATTTGACGTTAAGGAAAAAATGTCCTTACCAGATGATGTTAAAATTCACAATCCCTCAATTACTATATATTTCCAAATTCCTATCATCACAAGATATGTAGTGACAACTAGATCTCTGATAATGATAATATTTACAAAAAGCATTGAAAAAATTCCCACCATTACATATGGGTCAGAGTTGTTTAGAGATTATATCATAGATCTACATGTGTCTTGATTCATGTCATCAAAAGACATATAGTGATGCTAGAATCTTTAATCCCAGGCCCAATTACAGCAACCGAAAAATGAACCCCAACTACATAAGGGGTGAGTCGTACAATCTTATTTCACCTACATATGAGTTCAATATGAATAAAGACATTATATTCATATAATATATCATACACAATATCTCATGTTGGTTCTCACATCCTCTCTATATGATGTTAAATTGAAGGGTAAACATCCTCATCACATGAAATTAAAAATTAACAACAAAAACTTCTTTACGGCATGATATTAATCTCTATGGAAACAAATATGTCCTTACTACATGATGTTACATTGGAAGGAAAATGGATTTATCTCATGTCATTATAAGTGCATTGAAGAAATTATGTCCCTATTACATGATGTTTAAACCTATATACCATCGCACAATATTATTCTTTATCAATGTAAAAAAAGTGCCTTAATTTAGGAAACCAGAGTATGGGTTTCTTCTTCCATCTATAAAAAAGATCATTAAATTTACCAAACTTCATGTTTTGAGTGAATTGGGTTTCTATAACACATTCATGGCCCCTTTAAAGAAAAACTATAACTCTCTATTTGACCATTCTCTCAAAACATAAATGTCTTATACCTACCAAGTAGTGAAATATTGGCTCCAAAATTAGGTTTATCTAATAATTGTGACCCTAACATCGCCATGGAGGATCCCATCACCCAAGGGTGTTTTCCGCTATCACTGGTATGATTTTCTCATATCATTATCCATGAACTGAGTTCCTCGATTCATGATTCACAATATTTTAATCTCTCACTTAGAAGGATGTTGGGGAACTCTGGACCCTAGGTATCCTAATTGTTCTACTATGTAACATTCTATATATTAGTACTTTGTGTGTCATAACCATAAATTTCTTACACTTCAGAAAACGCTAGAAGACCTTAAACTCTAGCCTGTAGAGGTCTAAATTTCATGATGTTAAACTACTAGTAAAAGAGATAGAAAATATGTATGGTTGAAAACCTATATGGATTTGATGAGAAAAAATCATGTATTAAATTTCTAATCTCATCATCTCAAGAGTTGAGGAAAAAATATTGTGCAAATAAATAAGGTATAAATCTCATAGGGACTACATTGTAGCACTAGTAAAAGACAACCTATGCTCATTGGGCCCCTGATTCAGAAAAAAGTTAGAGTAATAAATTTTCACATATCCTCATTGTGAGAATATGTTTAATAGGAGGAGACAATCCTTTTGGGTTTTCAAAACCTTATTGGATTTTTTAACTTTATAAAAATGAAACACCATGAGTTGAGTTCCTCATATCATCGTAAATCATCCATAGTCCTTGGAAAAGAATAACCTACTTCAAGGGACCCTTTGTTTGAATATGAATGTCTTCATATGCCTAATGTATATGATCCTATGGTCTTCAACCAAATGAGTCTCTCTACAAATGGGATTTTCAGTCCTTTTGAGCCCTGATATCACAATGGCAGAACTCAACACCTTTGTGTGTTATGGGTCATTCTCAGTATGAATGTCCCATATCATCCTCCTGACTTGAGCTCTATTGACCATACCAAAATATTCAAGTGGATTTGACATCCTCAATGTTACATAACTGTTTTTTGAACAATTTATCAAAATAGGATTACAACACTCCATTATTGAACCTATGATGGAGCATACCAAGTTATTTTATACTATATAGTGTAGGGATCACGCTTCATAATTAATAGTTGAACTAATCTAGGGTGTTAAAACCCTTTCTGAATATCGTTCTTCTATATCTAACCTTATCATCTAGAACATTGATTCCTCAAAAAGCAATCATGTCCCTCTGAAAGGTGTGGAAATCATATTTTATTGGTTGCACTATTGACACACAAGGGAATTTACCTATCAACAAAAGGTACCTCATCCTTGGGAGAATGGATCTTCAATATTTGTGATCCCTCGAAACACCATGGAAGAACCTATAACCTCAGGTTGTTATGGGTCATCCTCATATTGTAGATTTTTATCAATTTTCATGGACCAAAAATTTTGGGTTATGAATTAAACACCCATATTTTAACTAAACAGGTGGTCATATCATCCCTAGTATTTTACCCTCAATGGATATTATCCCCATAAATCATCACAAACCTTGGAAAATAGAGGAAACATCTTTTTTTTAAAATGGTAATGATTCATGAGGGATTTGACATACCAAACAAAGGAACATCCTCCTTATAGGAAGGGATCTCTAATCCTTGTGACTCTTGGAAAGTCCACGACAGAATTTAGAATATTATCATGTATTGGTTAATTCCTAGAATGATTTCACTATATTCCTGGATCATTGATCATTCCGTAGTAGTACTACTTTAAAATTCATGAAATTATACATTCTATGATGAAATAACCTAAACTACATCGATATGGGGTTAGAGATAAAATACAGTAAACAAAAATGGGAGAAGGTCTAATCTAAAAGAACCTAAACTAATATGATATAAGGTCAGAGATAAAACACCCAAATCTATTGTGATAGAAGTTTTGAGATAATAGAGCCAAATATATAGTGATTGAATACATGATATAAAACTCCCTAAACTACAACAGTAGAAGGCCCAAGCTAAAATACCTTAAACTATAGAGATAAAAGGTCCAAGATAAAATTACATAAACTGTAGAGATAGAAGGTCTGATCTAAAAGAACCTAAACTATAACACAATAGTGATTTATTCTACAAGAATGGAAAATCAAGTAAGGCCCATCATATGGCCATATGAATGATCATGTTTTTCTCACCAAGTCGACTAGCTTTAGAAAATGATAGAGCACTGTCCTGTTAGGAAATATATGCTACCCAATTAATCATTTCTTATTTAGTTTATCTCAATATTGGTAGATCATATATATCAGTATGGATTCCCATTATTATAGGAATTCATGAGAAATTCTTAAGAAGAATATGTTAGAAGTTAAAAATTCAAATTTAGCCATTTAGGTTTACATGAAATTATAAAAATTATGGTCACCATTTCTGATCCATAAAACATTAATTCAATGACAAAACACATGGTTTTGAAAAAACACTTGATAATACCTAAAATCCCATAATCGGTGCACTCTTCAAAAATCCTCTAATTATGTTCAATATCAAAGACCTATAGATGCAAGGATATACGAAAAAATGATCTATATTTACCAAAGAATCATATTATTTTCATTCTATGGGGTTCATTTTTTGATTCTTATAATTTAAAATCACACACTTTCTCATGGAAGGATACATAATGGGCATATCACATGATAGAATAGTGTGATTTGGGTTCATATTTAAACCCATCACTAAAATGACAACATTCATCATGAAAACATGGAACCACGAACATATCATAGTCCTTCATCCACTTGATTAAAGATTAAATGAATTCATACCCAATTATATGATGAATTGTGGACAAAATATATGTTTCATGCTATGAACATGTCCTATAGAATTTATTTAATATGTCACAAAATATGATCATGAATAAAATTCTAGACTCAATACAACATAATAATCTGACGGATGTGTATACCACACATATGAAATATTAATGTGTCCATAACAATACACATGTTTCACTTGATATCATCATATTAAGGGGATAAATATTCCATGTACATGTTTCGTGGGTTTGAGATATGCAAAATTTATGCATCCGTTTCCAATACTACCCATGCACCCTTTGAAATATGTTTGCGGATTGAAAACACCCTAATTCATTCTCTAGAAACATGCATCCTTGGACACATGAAATTTCAAGGGAGATCAAACAATCTATCCTAAAATATTCCATCATTCCGACGTGAGATCCATTATTGAATATGAGAGACGTCAATGGTGATAGAAGATAATTTCATTGATAATGTATGTATGTTGTCAGGAGATAAATCATTGAACACACACAACATCATAGGATAAGAATGAGACATTCATTAAAAATGTATGAATTCCATAATGATATCTATCAATGAAAATGTGACACATCAATGGAAATTAGGGAAAATATTAATAACAATGTCTTCATGTTGTGATGACATCCCTGACTGATAATGAAATGCGCCATATGCAAGTAGGGAAACTAACATGGACAAGGATCGTGCACTATCATGAGATCCCATATTGATCATGTGTTTCCCTCATGGAAAATCAGTGGGTTACAACTAAAAAACCCCTTGTAAAA
Source organism: Viscum album (assembly GCA_963277665.1). Taxonomy (NCBI): domain Eukaryota; kingdom Viridiplantae; phylum Streptophyta; class Magnoliopsida; order Santalales; family Viscaceae; genus Viscum; species Viscum album. Next base: position 682,355,229 of record OY728165.1, read on the forward strand.
TAAAGGGTAACAAATCCAAAAGGTGATATCCTCTTGTAGTCGTAAATGTCATGAAACACATCACCCACATGAAGAGTGATTGTCTTCAATAACACTCAAAGAATATCAAGAGATCCCCAACCTTTTAAAAATAATAAAATTAAATAAAAAATAGAGAATGGAGGGAGCCTATTGTGGTCGTAAAACTCATGATATACACCCATGTAGTCCATGAGACACCACTTAATACCTGGTGATATATCCGCCAGGTCACGCAATATCCTACTGGAACATTTCCCCCATCACATGAAAGGCATTGGAAATGTACATGTAGTTTTGCACTCCCCCTTTATCTCTATAAGATAATTAGAAGGGGTTTTTCCTAAATTTTCTTGGTCACCACCAGAAGACCATTTGTGGGTCACATGATGCATCACTAGTGGTAATAATCTCATTGACAACATTCATATAATCTCAATAGATCACCATCCTTTATAAAATTAAATATGGAAATAAAGAAGGAATGTGAGGGATCCTCTTGTGGTCATAATGTCAATAGGCTCATCATCGATAGGTATTTACTTCAACAATTCTCACACAATATTTTAGGATCGACAAGAATTGTAAAATAAGCACATGAAATAAAAATGGAGAATGGTGGTAGCCGCTTTATGTCATAAAGCTCACGTGACATGCCTATTCATTCTATAAGACGCCAAAAAGTCCCTAGTTACATGCCCTCTTGGTCATGAAAGATCCCGCTATCATGTCACCCCCATCAAACCAAAGTATTTGGACATGTCCAAGAAGTATCATTCTCTCCCTTTGGAAACATAAGAAAAATAGAATGTTTTATCCATGAAGGGCTCGTACATCACCATAAGAACCATTTTTGGTCATGCAAAACATCATAGTTGGAGAGAATTATTTTCCTAGAAAATATTCATACAACCTCATGAGAACTAACAACAATTTAAAATAAAAAAGGAAAATAATCATGGAAATGGAGGGAGAATATCATGGTTGTAAAACACTTATGATTCACCAAAGCTTTTCATAGCATGGTCTCACAAATATCATTGGTATGAAGACCTGATCTCATGAAGGCCCAATGAAATCCGATCAATGTCTCATGAAAGGATTCATATAATCCACCTAGGATCATGTGAAGGCCTTTCAATAGACATGCTGATCACGCAAAAGGCCCTGAGACATACCAACCTAACAATATAGAAGTATTTAGATATATACACATGATCAAACAAGACTCCATTAATTAGAAACAATTTATAAAAATGGGAATTGATAGGATAATATTGTGGTCACTCTAAATCATGAGATTCCCCCTGAGTAACCGAAAATAATACATCATGAAGAAGTGTGATTATGAAGCCCTCCACCGACTCTAACCTTGATTTGTGCGATATGGATCATTAAAATTGGCGAAAAAATTGGGTAGAGAAGACAATAAAACCCCCATCCCATCATGAAAAATTTATGATGAAACAGACGATAAATCATTGGATCTTTTCATTGATGTACCCATGAACCAGAGTGTATGTCTTCGAGATGGTTATATCATGATCGAGAATTTTTCCGTTAGGTAAGATACTAGTGAACAACTAGAGAGATCATGCATCATGAATAAGAATTTCACGTGGTCATTCATATATCACATGAAGGACTATTGGTGGGACACACAAAATACATCCCAAATATGTTCCAAAACACATGATACATAAAAAAAAGATAAATTTGAACAAATCTATGTCATATGAAATAAAAGGATGGAATGAAGAATAAAAAAGGGAGACTTATGCAATTTACACATATGTTGATCCTGATACACTTCACATGAACCATATAGGTCAAGAGACATCACCAAAATATTTCATCCATGTCATGAAATAGTCCTTTGGTATACTATTTTGATCATGAAATTCTCACTGGACACGTCATTGCGAGTCAAATGGAACCCACTAGGAATGCAGCCTGTGTCTTGTGAGACCCTCTAGGCTCTCCATCCAGGACTCACAATATCTTTCAGACATGTCTCCTAACCTTGATAGTGACATCAATACATGTTAGATGATTCTCATGATACACCCAGGGTATATAAAATGGATCTTGTGACATCCTATGGATAATCCAACAAGAAATCACGATGTCCTCAATACATTCAAGTTGGATTTTGTAGATCCATATGGATATTTCAGTCTGGATCATTCATCACCCTCCATACATGTCACATTGACCTTAGTGACACCCCCTTCATTTCATCTCGATTTTTCGATGACACAAAGGAAATTCAGCTGGATCATGTGATTTCCTCTAATAAATTTTGTAAAAATCAAGTGATGGCTTCCCAAAAAACCTATTCACGTCTTACGATTTACTCAAGACAAGTCAACCTTGATCATTCGACAATCATTAGATATTCTATCTAGGTAATGCGATGTCCCTAGGACAATCCAACTTGATCATGGAATTGTATTTGGATATGTTAGGAAGGAATCCTCTAACATATCAAGAAAAAAATAAAGGAATGTCATGAAAAAAATCTCCACACATGAGGTATGCAATATGGATATGTAAAATTGGAATACAAAGACACAATATCCTTTTCCATCCTCACTATTTATTCCTTTATCAATCTAACTATAATGAAATATATTCCAAAAATAACTAGAATATATAGGATTACATTCAGAGTCCTGAACTCCATTTCAAATATCCCAATGGCTGTCTCAATCCATAAGTCCCACAACCATATGTTATGAGACTGATTATTTTAGGAACCTTATTTCTCACAAAAAGTAATATTATCATGGTAATAATTAGTTTCAATGATTATATCATTAACATCATAATCCTTAAAAAATGTATTCTAAATCTCTATGTGTAAGCCTCGACCAGTGGAATAATATTATTTTTCCTGTATATAAGGGATACCTCAATTTGTAATCCCTAATCAAATAATCTTTGAGAATTTATATTCCTGCCATAAATAGAAAACAAAGGACGCCTTCTTAAGGGCCAAGATAAAATGGGAATCCAATTCAGTTCATGTCCCATCTTGTATCTAAAATTTCAACAATCGAGCCCCAATCATTGTCATGGGGTGACCATTCCACCTCACCCCATAGTAGACTGTGAAATAAATTGAACTACAATGTATTTGAATATTCTGATAATCAAGATACAAAAGGATGATTCCTATAGACAAAACTCCATATTAAACACTCAAAGGGCTATCCTAGTGCATAATTTCCACATCCACATGAAGTGAGAAATATTACATAGTGTCCCTTATTTCTCAAAACTGAGCATATCTAATGTGGGATTAGGGAGTAGAAATGGATAGATCATTTGAATAAAAAATATCAACCATCTATGAAAATCTTAGTATGCAATACCCAATGATTTTAAAAAAATAATCAACCAAACATATAAGGTAATATACCTTGGGTCTACTCCCACAGGTGTTATAATTTTATAATAACTTGAATTCCATCAATAAATAAGATACAAAGGATGTCTCCTCGATACTCAACCCATGTGAATTTTTAGGGTAACCTACCTCATATCTTGATTAGTAATAGATTCTCAAACATATATTTAATATATAAGAGAGTCCGGGAGTAGGAAATATTTAGCTCCTAAAATGGTTTCATATTCCTAAACTACCTTCATATTGAATAATGAAAGTACCTAAGCATCAATTGGTCTCAAACCGAATTCAACCTCCTAACTTTGTAAAGAATTTATGTACCCAGTTATGGATAAGGGAACCATTAAAAGTTTTCATTTTAAATTAAAATTCTGACTTGACATTACTAATTGATCAATAAATTACTTCATCTTTACCAACTATATATTTAAACCAAATTCAAATCAATGGGGGTTCATAGTCATCTCTTTCCTAACAAAATAATAATCAAGACCACATCACTCAAGGCTTGATTTATCAATATATTGTTCACATTTCCATTATCAACCTTTTCATTATGTCTACTTCAATATTGTTTGATAAAATAATTCATTTTATATTTATGTTCAATCAAACATCAGTGAGGAGAAAACATATAAAATTATAAATTATCATATAAAAGAACTTGGTGATATAGTCATGGGACCAAACACCTTTCATAGAGTCATTCTATTTAATCAAGAATGAACACCACCTAAGATAATATATGATTCATATAATATAATATCACAACCCATATTATTATACCATTCTATAGTTCATAAATTAATTAAATATTAAAATTTATAATAAAATTTTCAATTTAATTTATTATGGAATAACTTCATAAAATATCATCGTGCCATATCACTACACTAAAATAATGATAAAATTTAACCCAAAGGTCATCAATGTAACCCTGATTTAATCTTAATCAATGTTCACATCTTTCTAAAACTAAAAAAATATCTTAATTCTTAAAATTTCTCAAAAAATACAATATATATATCTCAAAATATTACCTAAATAAAAATATTAATATTGAACAAGAAATCCCTAATATAAATCATACTCTATACACACTAAGAATAGTCCCCATTAAATTAATTGATTTACACACTCCTAGAGTAAAAATAATTAGTAAGTACCGAAAAAATATTACCCAAATCAGAGGAAGCTAGATGGGGAAATCAGATAAGAGTAATTAAAGGATTTCATTCCTAAAACACTAAAAAAACTCTACAAATAGCACACAATTAAATTGAAATATAGAGGAAGAGGAAATATAGGATGGCCACTAGTTTGGTCATTTGAGGGGGAGCATAAAAATGAATGGGATACTTTAAATATATAGATGAATAATGGGGTTTTAACTATTTTCTTAAAATTATATATTTCCATATAGATTTTACATACTATTTTTTCAATCCATGAATGAACCATGATTGTTACAAAATATTGGACCACACCCCTCGCTTGATTTTTCCTCATAGTTTACCAAACAATGGGCCAACTACATGGTTCCCTCTTTGAAATTTCTATATCATGTTTGTTTCCATGGTTGATTTTTTGTAGTCATACATAATCCATGTTTCATAAGCCATCATGAAAAACATCTCTATATGATTTCATTTGGCCACCCACAGAATTTTCCCTAACCATTAAGTGTCCATGTGTAAATGGATACCATGTCAAAAATTACTAATAATAACCTAAGTATTTTAACCATCACCTGAGCACCCAAAACCTCTACAGGGAAATTATCTATATTAAAACACATATTCTTTAGATTCTCAAAAACTTTAAATTTTGATATAAATCCCAATTATGAAAATGAACCATAACATAATACAAAACATTACAATTTCACCTAATTTTCATAAACTACATTGATGTGGATCATTTCTATACATTCTATGATGTATCAGATTCAAGATATTAGTACATAAATATAAAAAACCATGTATTTTTTTATAAATAAAATTATATAAATAAATGATACACATCATTAATGATCTGAAGTCAATGGACGAAAATTCATGCCTGTAAATAAGAAAATACAATGATAAAAAAATCTTGTGGTGTTACAATTATAGTGGTCAGTCCTCATTATATTCTATACAAGAGATAAGCAAGTGAAATATTTACGAGAAGAAGTGTTATTTATTATGATACCTTAAAACTTAATTGCCAATTATTATCTATTCCTTGTTGTTATGATATATCGTTATCCTATAACATATTCAAAATAATACTTTAATAGTATAATGAGGTTATTATTACACATGGTAACTACGACAACCATTTCATATAATATGTATAATAATTATAATTACATATATATTGTGTCAAATAAGATTTTTTACGATCCTGATAAGTATGAAAATTTCATATATCACACTATATATGGGGAATACTAATATTTTTTGACTTACGTATAGAGAACCCCTTCTAAAAAAATATAGGAGACTCATTTATCATGCATTAAATGTTTGTTTCATCTAGATATCATATATAAAAAGGATAACTATAAAACCACACAAAGATAAAGAAGAGTAAAAAATATTGTCACATTAACAAGAATTAAATAATGAGAGAGTGAGGCAGTATTGGTATGAGATTTATAACAAACTATTTTTGGGAATGATAGAATAAGGAATAAAAGAAAATATTTATATACTTATTATGAATAGGTATATTTAATAGTTGGAATCATTGTGTTTCATGTTAAATTAATAACTATACATTGACCTCATTCTCTTTTCTTTACCACAAATATTTTCAAATTTCTCTTTGAATTATAAAATTAATAAAAATTATAAGTCATAAACTCATATACTATATCATTATTTACAAACTAGAAAGGATAATAAAAATTAATCATTTAACCCTTTTGGAGATCACGAAGATAAAGGGAATGGATAGGATTCATGTTATTAGAAAAAAAAAACATATCGAAATATATTTGGGTTGTTTTTTTGAAAATGTTTAAGGGTAGAATTCAAAATGAATACAAGTTATAATGTAGACATGTTATCATGAAGATTCAATAAAGATGAAGAAACATGAAGAAGTTATTTATAATGGAAAAATAACATGAAACAATAATATGAATAATGCCACAATAGTTTTCATGAAATATTAAATCATTACAGTAAAAAAAATGATTGTACCATCAAGAATGACTCCACGATGAAATGAACTTAGTGAAGATTAAATCAATATCTATGTAGATTATTTCAAGTGTAAATAAAAATAACTAAAATCTATGGATGAATATATATTGGAATATCATTACATAATTATACATTTCATGTCATAATAAAGATATGTTAGATTAAACTATTCTAAAATTGATTATTAAATGGAATTATTAATAGCACAATAGAATAATTATGGAAACTAAATGTGACTCCATCTGAAGTTGGAATGAATATCACGAAATTGAGAATATTTAAATACTATTAATGTGCTGATATATAGTTATTTTCTAGGAATATAAGTTCTATAATGTGGAAAAAATCATTCATTGTAAAGATTTAGTTAAATTAAACTCTTAGAATTTCACTACTCCATGAAAGTTTTATTTTGAGCTATGAATATCAAAAGTGGATGGAATTGTACCGTGAAGGATATAATCATTCAGTGAAGTTTTCTGATTAATGGAATCTTGATTTTTGGGGTTTTATATGAATAAATGAATGCACAATGAAGCTATTGTTCATGATACAATGAATTAAATTATTATAGGATTTATAGAATTCAATGTTCCTATATTTTTTATATTTTATGTGAATTGATTTTTGATAAGTTGAATTTGAATTTAAGATCCATTTTGGGATATTTTTATCCTTCTAGTCAATGAAAATTTATGATCAATTGAAAGGAAATATTTAAGATCCTCGCAATATTAGGGAGATATGTTTCTTTATAAAACATGTACGGAGGATCCTAGTTTAAAAAATAGGATTTTTTGAATTAAAATGTTTTCTTTAAAAGAAAATGATAGATGAAAACCTAAATTCATGAGTCTATATCACTAGATGATAAATTAGTTTCATCAAATGGATGAATTATGTGATAATTAAAGTACCAATGTTGGTGTTATCTCATTCATGTTTTATGAATATCTAGAAAGTGTCAATTAGAGGTGTAGCGGGATGTATAAGTGATTGAGATAAATTAGTTTTCACCTTTATTAGGTTTACACACATTGATGGATAGTGAGGAAACTATAAATTATAAAGTAACAAGTAGTTCATTTGTGAAATTGTTACATAAACACACACCATTGTATACTCCTTGAACCAATCCCAAAATAGGTGAAATAATTAAAAATTATTTATGTATCCCTTTAATTTATTTATCACGTCATATTTATTTTTACGCTGGGAGGTGTTATTATGATTATTTTTAAGGGTTATTTTATTTAAAAGAATACAACGTGATTCATACCCTCTCTGAATATTTTTCTTTTTGCATTAAAAGGTCATATTACTTTGGTACATTTCTAAATGGAAAATATTTATTGAAATAGATGAATTCCTTTTCATCCATTAGGTAATTATAATCATTGATGATATTTTTTATAATTTTAGAATAATTGCATTCAATCCATATTCAATTCATCTGGATTGGATGTTTATAATGATCCATACACATGATCTCAGCCAATATAAGAAACAAAGGACTATAAAATAAGGAATAAAGGAAACATGATTATGATTCCCAAAGATTCATTGTATTTGGTGTATCTTTTTATAATGAAATTTATAAGATGTTCATGTCACATAAATTATAAAACACCTTGTGGGAGAAATTACCCAACTTGTATGAAAGATACTACAATTTATGTGAAGATAAATTTAAGGTTCTATAAAACATATATAAGGATTTTATGATTGTTATGAATGAATTATTTTTTTAATTAATTTATTTGGTGACAATTATTGTGGAGGAGGTGAAATGAATTTGAATATCCCTCGATTATATCAAAATTTTATAATAGTCCCAATGATGGTTGTCACCATAATTAAATGAATGGTCTTTGTAGTTGATAATATGGATTCAAATGAAGTGACACTTAATATTATTTATAGTACTCCAATTCTATAAATGATAAAGAAAAATGAAATAGAGTCCTTTTAAATGTAGAACCCTTATATGGATGAATTTATAAAAATAATGAAACTCACAATAAAATATTTTTATAAATATAGAAAGTTCAATGAGGTAATTTATTTTCATTACTCAAATTTGAAAAATGATAAAAATAAAATTCAATTGTATGCATACAGTCTATTTCAATATTTTTGGAATGGTTGATATTCTCATTGAAAAGTGTCCCAATACATTTTTCATGATGATTAAGATGATCTAATCAAAACAAATTCATCAAAAAAATTAATGGTTAAGAGGATTTTAAATAAAAAATCTTTCAAGGATAAAAATATTATGTTAGTAGAGGATTATAGATTGTAAGATATAGAAAAAGAAGAAATTGAATATTATAGGGCCTCTATAAAAAATACATCTGTAATTGATGTTGGGAATACAAATATAAATAAGAAAAATTCATTAATTTCTCAATGATTTATATGGTCACCAACACACTCATTTTTTACTAAATATGATTCATTGTGTAGATTAGTGTATTAAATTTATGAGAATATTTATTTTATATTTTATATAATTACAGATGTAATATATCTAATGTTTTTATTATCTAATTTTTTTATTTTTTAATGAATTTTATAATCATTTTTAATAAAACTATATTTAATCGGAATGATACGTTTTGGAATAGAATATTTTTTAAGGATTACTACATCTTATACCTTACATTTAGAATGAACCTATAGATTGGAAATCTAAATTCTGTGAAGAATCCTATATTTTAGTATCAAATGTATAGTTAGTTAACCCAATGTTGGTAATCCATTATAATTTTTTATTCTACAATTTTAGAGTTTTCTATACAATGTAGATACCCAACCATGAAATAGTCATCATTGTAATTTAAAATCTAGATATCTTCCAATATTTAAAATATTATTTCATGGGATTAAATGTATCATTAATTTTTTAACATTGATTAAAAGGATCATTAATAATATATTAAATCATTCATATTCGTAGGGATGTTGTGATTTTTAATGGGAATTTAAATTTTAAGTTCAAAAGAATTGAACGTTCTATAGATTATGATTTTATAGAAATTTGTCAAAATATTATTAAACAAAATAAAATTAGACTTATTATTTATTCTTAATAGAGTATTTTGGTTTATCTTCAAAAAATGTGACTTTATAGTGTCCAAAAATATTTTTTCGAACTAGAATTTGGAAGAATACAAGTTTCAATATGCTAATATGTCTCGGCCCTGTGTTTGACATGTGAATTGGATAATATTGTTCAATATAGATTATTTTATATTAAAAACTAGAGTTTCTACTGAACTAATATTCTATGAATTCATTCTTTTATTCCATTAAATAAATCTATATTTATCAGTTTCAAGGTCAACTCCGAGATGAACTTGTTTTCAAAAATCAAAATATCTTTTTTGTTAGGGTATCATCATTGCCCAGAAAGTTATGTTTTAGATGATCCTAGTAAAAAAATGAATTACATGTGAAATACTTATTGAAAGGTGAAAACTACCAGAATGTAGTTATAGATTTCCTTTTTTAAAGAAACAATTATGAATAAATCACTAATATCATAGAGAATGCACTGGTGGAGTGGACTAGGGAAAATTTTAGAACCAAACCAATTTAAAAATTATTGTTCACTCTTAATTATTATTTTTATAGTACGTAATATTCTTGAATAAAATAAAACTTCAAGGATTTCCAAATAATAAATGGGTTTTAAAATATCCAATTGTTTTTAAAAGAACAAAATTGAAGACCTCTATCTTCGTGCTTATTCTGATCAATAATTAGTATCCCAAATGATCTCTTTGAATAATACTATTAAGATCTAGGAAGAATGATACAAAGTTATTGATGAATAAAACATTTATATGGATCATGTACGAGAATTAATTTGAACGACCATAGATCCATGCATAAATAGAGAGAATTATGGGTGACAGAAATCATGTATGTTCATATATTTTAAGAATCATTATCTCAAAGATGATATGATTGTTGTTAAGACTTATTAAATTCATATATAAGAACCAAAAAAGTTAGATTCTATTATTGAATATGAATATGATGTAAATTCACGAGACATTAATTTTATCATCTATGGAATAGGATCAAATTTTTTAATCACTATTATTTGTCCCCTATTTTATATGATAAGTGGAACAAAATTGTTGTTTCTTATAAAGTAACTAATAAAATTAAATTGTTGAAGTAAAACCCTTCAAAATTTAAATTTGATACTTTCACTATATATGATGGTAAATTTATGAAAAATGAATGAATGATTGATATATTGGATTATGTAGTAGTAGAAATGGGAACTCCAATTACAGACCTAGATTAATAATTTAATGTTATTATAGGTTTAACATCAATGTGGAATGAAATATATACTTATATTGGATAATCCACACATATATAAAGTTTTTCAATGAGTGAATTTATCTGTACTCTAATAATTCATTAGACTGAAATGAATTATATTGTTTAAGATTATATAATTATAAATATGTAGAATACAGATGTTAATATTACTATTTTATAAAGAGAAAATAATATAATAGATGATTTTTCATCGTCAAACTATTATAGTGATTAAAAATATATATATGAACTATCTCAACTAGTCTGAAGATTAATTGGGTTATATAATTGGATGGAATGATTTCTGAAGTCTTTCAAGGATTCCAAAATTATTTATTATAGACTAAAATATTTATGGTGTAATCATTACAAAAAATTGGGTACATCATAGCTAATTACCCCAAGTCTAAAAAAATATAAACAAACGATATAAAATAAAGATAATAATAACAAGTTGAATTATGATTATGAGTGCAATGGAAAGAAGGAAATAACGGTAATATAGAGTGTTTCTAAAGACTCAATAACCAGTTAATGATCTCATTTAGAAAAGGACATATGGAATTTGAAATAAAAGATATTCTTTATGGAAAATTAAGAAAAGGCATAACCATACAACTATATTTCATATTTTTTTGAAACTCTTTCATGTTATAAATTATCTAAATGATATTATTATATTGAAGAAAAATAACAATACCTATTAATAAAACCATTAATAATTTACTAATATAAATAATGATGTACTATATAAGAAATATTTCTTGTAAAACAACATATTTAATTAAAATAAAAATTAATTTATTCTATTTAAAGATACTCTACGTGTGAATCTAGAATTAATGAATTTTATAATGTAGTATAATACTTTAAAATGATGAAATTATATTTTAATAAGGGATAAAAGGTTGTAAATAATATCCTTGGAAAGAATTCACATTGAAAAATAAATATTTTTTATTAAGCGTAATGGTGACAAAACATAAGATGTATAAAAACTACATTGTTATGAGCTCAAATACAAAAAAAATATCAAGGGTAACTTTTATTTGGTGTGGTATCAGAGGTAATTATGATAAAAACATTCATGAAAAATACATTGATTATAGTGTTAAAAATTATTATATCTCAAGAGATTAGTCTTATGTTCATTATCACATGTTTAAAAATATATACATTCCATGATCTTTACTCATTAACACTACAAGATCTATGAGAATTTGGGTAAAAAAATGCATTATTTTATATTTTTGTTTGTGAAAATACCAAGGAGTATGATTGAAATATGTAAAAAGGATAGTGTCTTCTCAGGGCACATGAGTGATGAATTTTCAAATTTTTATGCACTATCTAAATTGGATGGATGCTAAGTCACCTTTAGAGACCATGCTAAAGGACATATCATAGGAGTTGGATTAGTGGGAGATCCAAAAAAATACAAAATAAATATTTCTATTTTCAACAGATGAAGAATAATCTAATAATTTTTTACGAACTGAATGATGATCGGTTTTCTATTTATTTCCCTAACAATTCATGTTCTTTATCAAATGAGTATCTAATTATGTTGTCAGAACCCATAAAAAAATGTTAATACATTATACAATAGTAATTTCTGTGGACATAATGTAAATTATTTATCAACTTATATGTGTGAATAATAGATATGACCTAATTGGCATGGATATTACAATATATTATCCCCATTAATTTTTCTAGGATGATTTCTTCTAGATTATCCCAATCTGAATTTTTATTGGAATATATTCTAAAAAGATTAATTAATAACAAATAAACATAATCCATATTCCAACTAAATAAATGACGATGCTAAATATAAATTTTTAGAACTTATACAACATTATTTTTTACCATCAAGTGTAAAAGATTGGTTTGAGGATTCATTTTTTATTGTTATTATTGATGATTTTTTTTTCAGATTTACCTGGTGTTTTTATAATCTTTAAATGAAATTATTTTACTATTTTGTGTAATTTTCGAAATGTTTTTCAAAAATAACAATATTTTAAAAAAATTTCATTAAGGTGGGGTCATATAAGTGATTATTAGAGTAAAGTGTTTAATTTTTTTTCAAAGATTAGTTTTAAACATTACTTTTATACTACAGTAAAAGTTTAATTAAATTAATGTTGAGAAATAATAAATCAGACCATTGAATAAAATGGAGGAACTATGTCGAAGTAATATATTCATTATGATTATTGTTTTAAAAAGTATATTAATAAATATTTCTATTTCAGGTATAGAGATTAATGCGACCTTTTCTCAAAATAAATCCTCTTGAGATGTGAAATAATAGAGATCCTAAAGTTATATACTTTAATTTTATTATAATATTGGTGTATGATAATAATAATAAGTAAAAAATTATGTGTTCTATCCAAAGGTTGATAAAAGAGTAATTCATGGATATTATATGAATTCTAAAACATTTATTTTATTTAATAAAAACTAAACGACAGTTATAGAAACTATTCAGGTGATGTTTAAAGGATGTGGTCCTTTTGATAAAAAAATGAAATTGATGATTGTAATAATTCTTTTAATAACTTAATAATTTATTATTAATAATATAAATTTGAATAAAAATTTAAATATTATTAAAATTAAACCAATTATAATAAAACTTAATCCATTGGACCTGAAAGTATCTTGCATAAGAATCCTAGAACCATATGGGACCATCCTTTAGATACTGTTATAGGAGACCCAAATATAAGATTAATGAAAATAAAGAGTCTAAAAACCAAGTTGAATTTTATTCCTTCCTATCCTAGTTTATACATAATATTATGAAATAATCTTTAGAAGATGAGAGTTGGATAATAGCTGTGTAGGATGGACTAAACTAGTATAGAGATCCATTTGGAGGAAATAGTTTATATTCCCTCCAAAAATCCACTAATAGGAACAAAATGATTATTTACAAAAAAATTGGATGATCAACATGTATTTAAAATGAATAAGAAGAAATAGATTATAAACAAACCTTTACTGAGGATTCCAAGCTTGAAGCTATTAGGATCTTGTTATCCTTTGAAACTCATATAAATTTTAAATTATTTTATATGGATGTTAAATATATATTTTTAAATGATAATTTAGTGGGATATTTTTAGGATGAAAAAAATATCTGATTTTAAAACCCACATCAATAAAATTATTTTTTTATTCTTATAAATGATCTATATTGTCTAAAAACCACAATGAGAATTTTATAAAAGATTGAGTTATATTCTTTGGAAAAATGGTTTCCAGTAGGGTCTTAGATCCTAATATTTTTTATAAAAAATATCTTTATATTTATTCATTAGTTTAAATCTATGTTTATGAACTTATTTTGGGCTTAAAAAATCAAAATCATTACAATGATGATTCAAAACATATGTAGAAGGAATATGAAATTAGTATAATGGGATAATTGAATTTCATTCTTGGTTTAAAAATTTATCCAAATGATTTTGTAATTGTTATAAAAAAATTAAAAAAGTTATTTTATATTGAAATTGTTTTGATTGAAAATAATATGAATTATGTAACTCTTCGGCGCACTAATTTAAAACACAATTTGGATGAAGCTGAAAAATAGTATATGAGAATTTATATAGAGGAATGATTTTTTTCCTATATATTACATCTAGTGGACCATGAATCAGGTTTTCTATTTTTCATTTCATATAATTTTAATGAAGACCTAAATAACCTAATAATACTAGTGTTAACTGAATATTTAAATATATAAAATTAATAATTTTAAGATATATTCGTTATTAGAAAATAGTTAATTTTGATTTAATTTCTTATTACGATGATGGTATTGGATGGTGTTGAACTGAAAAAATAATAATTATAGGTACTCATCACATTATTAGAAATGTACTAGGTTTCATGGTTTAGTAAAAAGAAACATTTAGTTATATTATCAACTGTTGAGGTAGAATATATATCTATTGGAAGCTTCTGTGTAGAGACATTATGGTTTTAGCACATACTTATGAACATTTTACATATATTGAGTCATATTCCTGTTTTATTTGATAATAGTATTTCTTTTACTATTCAAAAAAATAATGTGAGTTGTTTTGGAAATAATGATATAGAATTTAGACAGAATTTTCTAATTGGTCATGTCCATAAAAAAGATATATCTTTAAAATTTGTAAATATAGATTATCTACTTGTTCATTCCTTCACTAAACCATAACCCCAACAATTTTTGTTATATTAAGTGGGAGTTAGGTTTGTTTATTTTTATGTAGTGATTTTAATTTTTTTTATCTTTATTAAATTTATTATTATTTTTTATGTTTTTCTAAATTATACATTATTTCTCTAAAATATTTCATTTAAAAATTTGATAGTTTATTTATTTTTTTGGAAAAATATTATTTCAATTTTAAAAATACAAAATGATTAAAATTAAACATTGTCTTGAGAAACTGAAACCCTAGTTGAAACTCGGTATAGGTATATAACTATTTCTCTTACCATGAAATGAATAATGTGTAAAAATTAAGATCTATCAGTCTCTCTTGAATCCTAGTTTCTATACCATAATACTTATGGTTATCACAACAGAAAATATGAAGAGAACCGATGACGTTGTTTCATGTGGCTCCACGAGGATAGGATCACACAATTTTGTTTAAAAAGTGGTTCAACGATTATTTATTTTGAATGTATTTAATAGATGATTCTATTTTTAAAGAATGTGATATATTTCTATGGTCTACAATATAAGTTTAATGGTGGAGATATAGAGTATGTACTTAAAATGTAAGTAAAATAATATTAATGTAATGCGCATTTTATTTTTGGATATATAAAATTTCTCATATTTTATAGGTTAATGGATAAATAATTTTGAATTTCATTGATTATATAGGCCAATTTTTAAATTCCAACATGAAAGATTGTTTTAGATCAGTATAAGATAAATTTTTGAAATTATTATAGTGTTCGTGGATATATTGATATTTTTGATACGGACCTCTCACATTAATAAGATTTTATTGATGGATTTATATATAGACCGAAATTATTGGTCATGTTTATTGATACTATTAGAGTGTCATGGAAAGATGAGTCAGAAAAAATCATTATTTTATCCAGGAATGTAATTTATTTATACTAAGAAACATAAAAAAATTCATAATTTATTTTCTATAGTATATTTATCCCTCGTTCTCTAATGATATGATATTTTTCTTCTACCCTAAAGAATGTGGGTTTATATTGTTTTATATAATAGAGTCATGACTATTAAATTTCAGGCTAGACTGAGATATCATCAGAACAGTATCATATTTTCTATAATGATCAGAAAATTTGTATTTGTATATTGAATTACTATTGGAATGCTTATTTGAATTGGAGCTGAGGATGAATAATATTCTAGAGATCGGGATCAGTGGGGCCATTGGAGAATTAAGTCTCTTGTTTTTTCAATGCATGATACAGATGAATTTTTGGAATCACTATTTGAAGGATCTCATGTACCATATGTAGCGAGATTTTTGAAAGGTACATGTATTGGAAGATTCAAAATTCAAATTAGTACTTTGAGAAGGAAAGTAGTATATGAAAATATACCTTCTTGAATATAGGGATTTCTCAAGTAACTTTTATCATTATAGGATACTTTTGATGAAATAAATAGTAGATATGGAATATTTTAGAGGCCAATAAGAAGAGAGGAAGTTATTGTGTAGGATGTAAAGAATGCAGATGAAGAAGTATATCATCCTATTTATATTGAGGAAATGGTTATAGATCAAGCTATTATTGTTTTTTCAAAAATTTAGCGATGAAAAATATTTTCATGTTTAGGAACATGTTATAGTGGAAACTCCTCATAGAGAGTAATTATATAATCTTGAATTTGATTATATAATTTAACTAATCGGATATTAGTCAGTTTATTTTATTAAAAAATCATTGGAATGGAATATGGATGTAGCTAGTGATGTATCAAATATTATACATGAGTTATATAGTGAAGATATAGATGTTCAAATACATTATATGGTTTAAGTTGTATATGATTTTTTGTGTCTTGAGTGGACTTCCTACAATGATAATTATGAGTTTTATTTTTAGGAGAATAATAATTCTTTTTCTTTAGATATTGTTTCTAAATTGAATCGGTTAAATTATTATGTCGTAATATTTCAAGATGATTTTTGAATACTCATTTTCCTAATGGGGATTTAATTTTTTTTAATATTTCTAGAACTAAATTTCAATTTATCAAAACTCTGGATCAAATTTTGTAGAAGTTATTATTCTCAAGAAAAGATTTTGATTACTTTAAGAGATAAATAGCTGGTCATGTTTTTCCTTTCATAAGTGAGGTGGTTTTAAAATCATATTTTGTTGATATATATTTTTGTCAAATAAGTTTGAGTTGATGAAGCCTAGTTTTATTCGTGCTAGAGCTTCAACATAAATGGAGTAGGATTGAAAATTTTGTTCAGGATAGTAGAGAAACGTTTTGAATATCTTATCACCATGGATGGAATAGTTTAGATCTTATAGTGTGACTGTGTTCCCGTATGCTCCTATGGTGAAAATACAAAAGATATGGTTGAGAAGTTAACATATTTAGAGCATGATGTAAGGTTTTTTGTTGTCTAGATGGGTGATATGATGAAAAAATATTCCCAATATTATATCAATACTCGTAATTTTTTAAAAGGGATTCATATAGAAGAACTGAATATGTAAAAGATGTCTAGGTTATTGATGATGGAATGGGTATGGAAAATGATATGGAATTTTGAGATGTTGATAATGAAGTCAAAGGTAGGGAATCATAGTGTTCATGATTCTATATCAAAAGAATATTCTAATGATGATCATGAACATAATCCTCATCAATTTTTTGTAAGATTATAGGCATGAATTGGCCAGCCAATTCAAGCCCCAAATAAATTTATTCAAGAAAGAAAAGGTTACAAGACAATAATGAAGTGTATTGAGTATAAAACAACCAGGGGATTAAGCTGGTTAAAAGGTAGTATTTTCAAAGGAAACAAAACACGAGTTTAAGCTGTAAAAAACATGATATACACCCAAACCAACCAAGAGGGTAAGGTTATAACTGTTGAGAGGACCACAAGAATATACCACTAGGTAAATCAACCGAAATTGGAGAATGTATAAATCCATGTAGTTGAGGACCCAATCTTGCATAAAGTAGTGATGGGAAATAAAACAACCTGGATGTCTGGAATAAATCCACTTTTTCTGAATGAATAAAATACAAAATCCAAGGATGAGGTAGACACTTAAACAAGATCAATCATGAAAAAAGATAACAAAAAACTGAACATTCCACTGCAATATTAGATGAAAATAACAACACTAGAAAGAAAGGTTGAAACCTCAAAAATTCATAGAACACTACATTCTATGTTTGATTGATTAAATCATATAATCAATATTTTTTAATTATATTTATTTTTTATCATTATATAGGGGGAATTTTTGGGTATGTGAATGTTGATCCAACAATATCATTAATTTCTTGTTGATTCTTCAATCACAAAAACACACCCATTTTTTCACTAAGGAAGATGTTTTATTTTTATTTTCGTATAATATTTTTATAATATTAACATAATTTTATATGGAACATTCGATATAATTCGGCTGATGTTTTCATTGTTAATGTATTTTGGAAATTATAATGATGTTTGAAATCACTGTTCATAACCATATTTTTATAGGGGATGTTATGTTTGGGAACCTGAAATTTGATAAGGATCACAACTTTTATACATTACTTTTAAAATAAACATTATGATTATAAACCTAGATTTTATTAGAAACCCTACATTTGAGTATTTATTGTATGGTTTGTTGACACAAAATTTAGATTAAATAGTATGTTGTCTACTATACTTTTAGAGTTCTCCCTACATAGGGATATACATACATTGAAGCTGTCTTCTACAAAATTCTGATTTTTGAAATTTTATGTGATATAATAAAATATTTCATTATAGTAAATATATTAATAAAATCAATTCAAATATTTATTCAATGTTTCTTCATCAAAAAATTAAATCAATCATATTTATAAAGCAAGTTATGATTTTTAAAAGGTGTTTAAATCTAAATTTCAAATTCCTTGAAAATTTTGATGATCATAATTTAACTAGATATTTTTCATGATCTACATTATATTAATCAAATAATATTTATTATTTATTATAAATTCATTTATCTGGTACATAGATAGATTCCATGAATTCATATTTCATAAAATCATTTTCCCAACACTACAATTTAGAGACTTAGGTGTTTGACTATTCTACTCTTTATCCTTACTACTACTAAGAAGTGAATTTGTAATAGTTATTCTATATTTAGTATCTTCAATAATATCCAAGAGATTATTCAAAAGGAATATGATATAAATTCAATATTTTGTTCTTCCTATGATTTATTTATTGATCAATTTCAAAGTCAACAATGACCTGAACCTATTTTCAACAGTTTTTATCTCTTATCTATTAATGTTTCTACTTCTCTTAATATTTTTATTGAAGTAAATTATTTTAAAATAACCAGATGAACTGGTAAAATCTTTTTTTTTACGATTTCAACTTCGTTCACTAAGTTTTATTTCTCCCATATAAAATAACATATTTAGTGATAATCACTAAGAACACAGAGAGAGCATTTCTAGAGTGGACTAAGTGATATTTATATCCCAAATCATGATAAAAATTATTGGGTACTCTTGTTTTCCTACAATGATTAATCTACATAATAAAAAGATAAATATATTTATTTCAAAATCACAAAGGGGTATAATTTTTAAATCCTAAATGTGTTTCTAAAAGGAGTAAATTCACACCCCCATTGTGTATTCATGGTTTTTCAAACCAAAAATCATTAAATAACTATAACCATATGGCATTAATAGTAAAAATGTTGATGTTGGGGGGAGGGTAGATATCAAGTTGAGTTAGAAGCTACCCATGAATAAATTTATGTTTGTAGAGGAAAAAAAGAATAAAAAAATGGTGTTTTTATGACAATTTTATATTAAATAATAAAAATAAGGTAAGTATGTGTTGAATGATAAAATTGAATTTTATAAAGATTTAAATTTACCAAACATAAAGAATAAAGTTTAGTGGAATATAAAAATAAATCACATACCTAAAACATCAATAGATTGACTACTTATTTTAAGGAAATAGTCAATGATATTCAAGATATTATGGGAGAAATTATTGGATTATAGAGAAACATTAAGGGAAAAAAGGATCCTGGATCATGGTAGATATTTGGAATCTATAATATCTTGAAGATAAATAATTTGAACATAAAAAATTATGATCAAATTGATAATTTAGATGGGTTTCCACAAGAATTTTATTTCAATGAGAATATAAAATATGAAGTGGGATTAACTACATGAAAAATGGAGATAGGTGATACGAAGACACAAATAACCACAACTAAGATATTGATTAACATGGGTGAAATAATAAATACACAAAGAGATATTAGAAATAAATTTTTTTCTCTCTAAAATATAGAACATTTTGATGTTACTATTGCAAAAATATAATTCCTACTCAATATTCATGTTCTATAAAAAAGTATAAATTTAAGGTAAAACAGAAACTAAAAAATAAGGGAAGATATTCCTACACTATACATGTTTTTTTGGGATGTAATTTTTAGTGAAAAAATCAGGGACAAAAAATTTGTGAATTTATCATAATATAATCAAATATGTGATCACAATTAGACGTAGTGAAGAAATTATCAACAACTAAATTCATAAAAAATTGGGATAAAAATTAAATAACACTTTAAATACCAATATAATGAAGTTGAACCGTCATATATAGAGGAAGACCAAATATATTCACTAATAAATGAGGGGAAGAAGTAGGCTCATATTAAGAAATGAACAAATAAGAATTCCATTGTTAGGAATATTTCCATAAAAGTAACATGTTGAGATAGAGTTTTGATCCTTGATAATGTATATACCTTCCATATTTTTGTAAAAAAATATCTTTTAATAGAAATTAATATGAAAAGTAAGGTGATTTTTGTTTTTTCAAGGATGAAGGACTATTAATAATTGGTATCAAAGATGAAAAACATTGAATCCACAACTTGATGTGAATATATGTATTACTACTTGAATGGATGTAAACATTTTTTTTTATTTTTAGTAAATTATATAACTTAGGTAAGGTAATGTATTTAAACAATAAGTCATAAATTTTTATTGAGATATATTTTACAATTGAGATTCTTAGAATTAAGATAAAAGTAAATATTTATATCTTATGTTAATAATAAAGGTAAATTTTACCATTTAAGATGAGAACAATTTTTGGTACCAAAGGCATTGAAAATTGATCATAAATAATATATATGACTTAATTAAATATTTTTTTTACATCCTAAAATAGTCATATTATCGTACACACAGATGTGATACTTTTCAAAATAGGTTGAATATTTAGATAACTTATAATGTGAAGGAAAAGTAGTCATTATGATTCCTTATTTTATGATCATTTATGCGTGTAAGAAAAAATATCCTAAATACATATATGGAAAGTGGTTCAATGTTATATTCATTTACGAAAATAATATGATGTATTGGTTAATAGTTCACTAGTATGAGAATTGGATTATACATCATTTTTTATCTCGGATTTTTAAGGGATGTAATTTTAAGAAAAATAGTAAATATATTTTTAACTTATTTTTTTAATATGCAAAATCAAAATTATTAATTTAAAAAAATGTTTCATTTCAGCTTCAATTATAGAAATAACTGGCATTGATATTGTTTATATTTTTAATAATTTAATTTAGATTACCCCTATGGTCGAAAATGTAAGAAAAATATCATAGTAAATTGTGCAAAAAATAAAATAGAGCCTAATTATTAAACATAAATTTCACAATTTTTGTAATTTCATTCATCATATTATTTTTAGTAAATATTTCATTAGGAAACCTCAACTATTTTTATAGATAGATTTTAAATTTTGGATTAAAATATTATAAGTAAGATTTATATTTCGAACTTAACCTGATGATGTATTCTTCATCATACAAAATAAATCATCAAAAGGTTTATTGGATATGAAATATAACCATAAAAACATATATAGTTTACAAATAATAATTAATACCCTAGGGAAATCATTTAATTTTGAAGTAATGGAAAGATGATATCGATCATAGGATTAGTATATAGAGAATTGGGAAAAATAGAGGTTGGGAATTTATAAATAGTTATTGAAAATATGTTATCTTCATTAAAACAATGTTAGAATGATTTTAAAATTTGAATGTGAATTCTATAAAAGTTGAAACACTACTGGTGTGTGACTCATATTTTTTACTTTCAACATCATATATTCAAACAAACATCAGTAAAAATATTTTGATTGGATGTTTTGATGCCTATAACATAAAAAACGAGGTTAAAAAACGTTTATATATATATATATATAAATAATTGATGTGGAAATATATATTTTTTAATACATTTTTAATTAACCAACATTTAAAGCCTCCATGAAGGTAATTAAGACCTATTATATGATAAATGTTATTAAAACCTTGATAAAACAATTTTTTTATTAGTGGTGCTATTTCACAAATTCATAATGATCAAGTGTATCACATGTTTGAGGAATTTTAAGATAATAATATATGGCCAAAAATTCAATAATCTTATACAAATAATATAGTGGGGTTTACTAAACATTTCATCGAATAATAACCAAATCATCATGAGAAAAAGAACTATGTTTTGACATTGAGGTCTCCATAGAAAAATGATTCCATTGATAGGAGGAAATATATTATTTTATATAAGGACCAAAAAATTATCATGGAAAAATAATATATTAGAGGTATATTATGTTGTAGAATTATTGTAATTAGTATAAATATATAATAAATTTTTATTTCATATGTATAGAGAGAATACACCCTATGAGATGTGGTATGAAAAAATATAACACTAAAAAAAATTGTACTTTTTGGGATAATGTGGTTTATTCCAAATTAAAAGAAGTATAAAAAGTATGAATCTCTTGTATATGAAGTGGTATTTCAAGGATTCATTCACAAAATCAATGTATATAATTGTTTTAATTAAGAAATTTGAAAAATAAATGAAATATAATATTCTTTTTTTATGGAAAGTGAAAAAAATATAAAAAAACTATATATAAGAGGAAAGTTATACATAAAATAAAATTTTTTATTGAGCCTAGAGATATTTATTTTACTATGAATAATCCAATGATAATTAGGATGGTGAAATAAAATTAGTGTTTATTAAAAAATCAAGGACCATGGATGAAATCCATGAAGGAAACATCATTGGTTGCAATATATATATATATATATATATAAATATAAATATGATGACTCTACAAAAAAAATTCATTCAATTATCATGTATGGAAACATATCTTTTTATAGGCTTCCATATATAAAAACTAGAATAAGTTGATGCATAAAGAGTATGAATAATTAGTGAAAAATTAAACATGGGAAATATTTTCATGGTTCGGAAAAAAAATCAACAAAACAAAGGGGGGTTTCAATATAAATATCAATAAAGATATATTGGTTTCTTAGAAAATTGAATTACTATAAGTCATGATGTACTCTAAAATTGATGGAATTGATAAAAATGAAACATTTTCCCCTATGGTATTACATGAGGTGATTCATATTTTCTTGTTTGTTGTAGTAATAAATGTGATTAATGGTAATACAAACAGATATCAAATCAATATTAATTAATGGATTACATGAATAATTGTTATAGATATAAAAATTATGGGTTTTTATTCATGAAGAAAAAAATATGGCTAAAGAAAAAAATAATTAATGGAAAAATTGAAAACCCCTAGAATACTATTCTTAACACAATCAATATATTATAAATCCCAATTTTAAATTTGAAGGAGTTGATCAAAATATCTATATAAACAATAATGAAAAATAATAATTATGATTTTCATATATGCCTATGATAATGTATTTGGATGTTAAAATGAATCATAATATAAGAAGTATAATAAATTATGATGCTTGAGTTTGAGATATTAATGATTGGAAATTTACAATTTTCCTTATATATAATCTGATATAAGGAATAGTGTTTATATTTCACTATCTGAATACATAATTAAGGTAATAAAATGGTTTTTAATAGAGGATTTCAAGGTTATGATTTTAACATCATGTTACTATTTTTCAAGTATTTCTTTTATCTTAATTCTTTTCCATCATTGATTGTGTCTCACATTAAAATCTAGAGGATGGAGAGAATTTTATAGTGAAATTTCCTAAATTTCATGGATGTATATTTTTAATCAATAGAGTATATGTATAAAAGTATAATGTCTTAATAGGGTTCTACCCATGTTAGGATAATTCCCAAGGAATTTTTAAGTTTTTTCTATGAAATGGAATTTCACAGTTTATAGAAGAAATACAGGTCATGTAATTGGAATAAAAATTGTGTAATTTCACTGGAGTAGATTATATGATCATAATAGATTCCTTGAATGGTTTTAAACAATTAAAAATGATTACACAAAATGAAATGTTTAAAGATTGGTGTTTTTTTGAAAAACCATGATGGGTTTTTTTGTATATATGAATCATATAGATTACATGATTTTTAAATCTATTACATGCCATGTAATTCTCATGAGGGTGGGTTATTATGGAATAATGCAATAGAATTTCTTATTTCATTCACTTTATCCTATCTTATCTCGACCTAGATATCTTCTCTATTTATTTTGGAAAACATCCCAGGTTTTAGATTGATTTTTTTCTCTTTTATAACTAGGGATGTGTGTGATGTCTCTCTGGGTGAGTAATAAGTTACACTTCTTCATTCCCTTTGATCACAATATCCCAATTGTGATATGGTTTTAAATCCACTGATCTATGATGATTATTATATTGATTCCTTTCTATATCCTTCATGAAATATTTTTTTGTTCTGATAGTTTGTTCGTTGTGGTGTTGTATTTGTTCATTCTTTAATGTAAGTTGTGAATTGTCTTCCCAACAAATGATTTTTTATTGATTAAATTATAATTTTTTTTTATTGATTCAATGTCCTCCATTATAGTTTTTTTGTTTTCTAGTATTTGTATCCCTTTTTTGTGTTTTTAACCCCAATTTTATTGTAGGTGGTTCCCTCCCTATCCTATGTTGGATGAAATTAATTGATCATGTTTTGATAAATTATTTTTAAATAAAATGTCTGGATTTAATGATCATATTTTTCTGTGCTTGGGAAATGTTTTTTTATAAATGATGGTTTCCAAATGTTTTTGTAAAATAAAATGTATTTTAATATAATTGTGAAATAGGTTTTTGAAATGGTTTTCATTTCATGGTTGGGTGAATTGGTTTGGAAAACATAAAATGTAGGAAACCTAGGACACTTAGTTTGAAGGAGGGGTAATAGGTCTCATTAGTTGATACTATATGAAGGTTCACTCATAGAGTTCTCTCCTGATCCCTAGGATTGTTTTTCTAGGAAATTGATTGATATAATTTCTATCTTCACTTTATAGGATGTTACTATACTACCAGGATTTTATTAATATATCTAGGGGAATGATTCATGTTTGATTTTCTTTGTTGGGGGTATGAGTGTTCTCACAGTCAGGACATAGTGTAATCTATAGTGTGATGTTACATGTGCTTTGATTTTCTTACTAATCCTCTTTTGGAATGTGTTTTTCAATTTTACTTGCATGTATTTTATATGATATATGAGGCATTATTTATATTGTTTTGATAAATATTCTTTGATATAGTTATATGAATTCTATGTAAATGTTAGACAAGTTTTTATTGAAAAATGTTGAAAAAAGAGAAAAAATATTTTGTTTTCATTCTTGTGATTTAATAATTTTAAACTACATATCATTCCATGTCTTATTAAATAATGAGAGCTGTTCATATTTCTATATTGAAACACGTTTCAGAACACCTTGGTGGGATGCTACTGAGTTTGTCACCTCACACGTTGAAAAACCCTTCAGAGGTGCATAGATGTATTTATGCCTTTTGATGAAGGGAAATGAAAGGCACTACACTGGGGAAGAGATTTTTTCGATCTACTGGGTTCTTGTAGATGATCAAGATATGGGGGAATTTTTCCCACATTTTCACATGGATATTTTTTGAGTAAAATTTTAGTTTTGTTTTCAATTGCAGTTTGACATATCTCTTGGAGGTTTTTTGATTCTATTTCAACTGTATGACATTTATTTTTCATTACCATCATATAGTATGGAACCATTGGAGATGAAAGTGATCAATATCATATTAGATGGAATGATGGAGAATTTTTTTATTCTCCCGAGTGTTTTTCCATGGGACGAATCAGTATTTTTTTAATGAATGAGGATATTTCTCTCCAATTGTGTGTGTACTATCAAAATTTGAACCCAGTATTTGTTACAAGGAAGTATCATTTACCTCATCTGGATGTTTTTTTATTTATATGGGAAAAGTGGTTTTTGAATATCAATCATTAGTCAGGTTAGAATCAGCTCAGATTTCTAGGGCTTGATATACTAAATATGGATTTCTATAGAAGTTATGTCCATTATGAATATATTATGATGTATTTTAATCTAAAAAATTATCCTACAATTTTTTTGGATTTAATGAATTGGATATTCCAATGGTATGTCAACACTATTTCTTTAGTGTTCATTGATTATATTTCGTTTTATTCAATATTTGAGTGTGAGCATGAGAACTATTTGAGTTTAGATTTAGATATACTGGGTTCCACTATTTGTATAAAAATAAATAAAAATGAAATTTCTAAATTCATGAAGTGATATTCTTGGAGAACATGATTATGAGAAGGTGGTATCAGTTGATATTGTAAATGTGATGTCTATTTGATTTTTCAGAACCACAAAATATTTTTGAGATTCTATGATTCCTTATTATTTCTAAATATTATCTACAGTTCATCAAGGGTTTATCAATGTTGGAATAACCTTTGACTTCTCATACTAGGAAATCAGTGAAATTTACATGGTATGTTATGTGTCAATTATATTTCAATGAGTTGAAACATATTCTAACAACAACACCAGTTTTGATATTACCTTAGTTTGGTAAATTTTATCTTGATTTATATGATGCTTATGGGGATTTTTTTGTTGTTTTCTCATGTATAATGATCATGTTGTTGATAATGGATTTCTTCATATATGAATTCCTGAGGATAATTTCCCCAATTATAATTTAGATCATGCTGCAGTTATCCATGTGCTTATGTGATGAAAAAATTATCTTTTTGGCGACATGGTAAAATTTTTTCTAACCATAATATTTTGATCCATATATTTTTTTCTGAAAAATAATTGAATAATTAATAGATTGGGTAGGTATAATAGCATCAAAAATTTGTCTTTAACATCACCTACAACCTGAGTTATGGGAATGTAATTGAAAACTCCCTCAGAATAAAAGCACCGTCTTATATTATTTTGGAATCAAATGAAATGTGGAGACTTATTGGAATCTTCCCTCCGTTTTGTCTAGTTTATTAGGAGGGTGATTCATGTATCGTTTTGGAAAGTGTTCTATAATTAACATCTTTCTTTGAGTACATCATATAGACTTAGAGGTAGGTTGAATATTTTAGTAGAATTTGAGAAAACATATATGGTGGGGACATTGTTTGGTGTTGGTATCTCTCTCTTCAAATTGTGTACTCTATTTTGAGGATTAGATTTCTTCCTAACATATGATATGAGATGTTTTTTTTACATTCATATTTCTTCTTATTCTATTTATTCAGGAACTATGAAGATATAATATTACATGATATCAAGGTTCTGGTGGATAGTTATGTGGCATGAAATTACGGATTATGTGTCATGCCGTTATACCAATAAACAGATAAAGAAAGAGACACTACTGGAAAAATGGCCCGTACCCAGGGTTCAAAACTGTGGATATAGCCCCCAAAACCGTGGGTATAGCCTATACCCACGGTTTTGGGAACCGTGGGCTGGAACGACGTCAGTATAGGCCCCCAGCCTATACCCACGGTTTTCCAAAACCGTGGGTATAGTTGTCCTGCCACCGTGTCACCGAAAAATATCCAATTCCCATGGTGTCAATGGCTTTTACCCACGGTTTCAAAACCGTGGGTATAGGTCCTAAAAAAATGCAGGCGCCGAGTTTCAATCTCACAACCTCTTTGCTGTAAACACCATGTCTAACCACTACCCTAACTTCACCTATATGTATATATATATATTTAGTTAAATATAGTTATAAAAACTATGGGTATAGAGGGAAGAACCGTGGGTATAGAGTTCCCGCCATAAAAAATTTCCTTCCCGCGGAATTTTTTTTTCCCGCGCACACAAAATTTACTTATACCCATTAATTTTCAAAACCGTGGGTATACGTATTTTATCCCAGACCTATCCCCATGTTTTTCCCCAAAACCGTGGGGATAGACCCCCCCCCTATACCCAAGGTTTTGGAAAACCGTGGGTATAAGTGACTTTTCAGGACCTATCCTCACAGTTTTCGAAAACTATGGGGATAGACCCCCCTATACCCACAGTTTTGGAAAACCATGGGTATAGGTCCTGAAAAGTCACCTATACCCATAGTTTTCCAAAACTATGGGTATGGGGGGGGGGGGGGGGGTCTATCCCCACGGTTTTGGGGAAAACCATGGGGATATGTCCGTTTTCCAGTAGTGAGAATCTGAAACCTTATAGTTTTCTTCATCCTCTTCCACATTTTGTTTGGAAATGGGTTGAGGTTTCCTTGTATTTATTTGTATTACCAAAGACACCCCCAAAAATGAATTATATCAGTGTAGGGGTTTTGATTGGTTGAATTTTTTTATTTTTATATTGATCATGGATTTCAATAATGACTAATATATATTAGATTCATGTGTAAGAGATTTTTTTGTCACATGGGGTTACTTCAACAACTATTTCATAAAGCGATATTAGTTTTACATCATGGTTCCCAAGAGGAATTTAGGAGTTTATGGTGAAAAAGGTCAGTTTTAGTACATCATATAATCCACTGAATGATGGTCATATGGAGGGTTTTATTTACCACTAATTTGATAGAAATAATATAAGGATAAGGGGAATATTCCATTGTTGTTTTACCTAGTTCACACAATTTTATTTAATTTTTATCCTTCATTGGTTAACTAGTGGCGGGGGGGGGGGAATAGGGAATTTTGGATTTGAGATATGTTTCATCGTCTGAGGACACTGCGTGGCTTGGGTAGGTTTTCTAATTGTTGGAATTGGTAGTTTAGTTGATGGTAATTAATGATGCTTTCCTAAAATCCTAGATCAATAAATATCATCTTGATTGCCATCTCCTTATGAGTTGATAAGAGATCAATTCAGTGATAGATGTTTCTATTACGAAGCATCTAATGGATATCGTTCACTCTCAAGTGAATGTCTTGTTAATAAAATTTATTCCATTGGTCAGAGTGTTATGGTAGCACAAATAATA
Source organism: Viscum album (assembly GCA_963277665.1). Lineage (NCBI taxonomy): Eukaryota > Viridiplantae > Streptophyta > Magnoliopsida > Santalales > Viscaceae > Viscum > Viscum album. Next base: position 682,384,803 of record OY728165.1, read on the forward strand.
TTATCCTAATATTTAGGTGTGAGAGATGCTGATGAGGGTTTAGTGGCCTCATATATTTACCAAATATCATTCTTATGCATTAATTCTTTGGTATATAAAGTCTTATGGTGGTTAGTTTTTCATAACCCATTACCTTCCCTTAGGTATTTCAATTCTCTTAATTCATTTTCTTATTGGTTTTATTTCAACTTTTGTATCTTGCGGATAGAGATCATTAGCTCGATAAAATGAACTAATATGTATGGATTTATGTGTGATTTAATTAATGGATTCTATTATAAACATTTAATGGATTAGTGGAGTTCTACCCATGTTTAGAGAACGCATGAGGAATTATGGATTGTTTTCTGGTGAAATTATCTTTTCATAGTATGTAGGAAAAATACACTCCATGTTATAAGATTAAAAAACATGTTATTTATTCTAGATAGAGTTCATAAAATTATATCAAAGGGGTAATTGTTACACATAATGAATAAAATTTATAAGAAATGTAATTTTTAATGATTCGATTATACAAAATAAAGGTGATGGGTTTATTTGACTACATGGACCCCTTGGATTGAATGATGCGTGATTTGATTACATGCCCTAAAATTCTCATGAGGGAACCCTTTTAGAGAAAAATATGAGCGATTTGTTTATTTTATTCAATTAAAAATATTATCTCTCATTATAAAGCTGTTCTCAAGTGATTTTTGGAACCTTTTCTCCATTTGGATCGATTCATTTGGTATTTAATTTTCATGTTTTTGTTTGGTCTCTATCAAGGATAGTAATCCTTTTCATTTATTTATTACATTTGATATTTATATCATAGTTGAGCTACAATTTTATATATGTTGATCATTGATTATTATGATATTCATTTCTTTATAGATCCTTCATACGATCTTGTTTTGGGGGATGATCATTTGTTGGTTATGGTGCAGAGGGAGTGTGTTATTCAAGGGATATGGTGAGTTTTATTCTCAAAATACCATTTTTAATCAATTCCGAGATGCTTGGATTGATCCGAGATATCCATTTTGTTGTTGTTGTTTTTGTGTTATTCTTGTTGGTAGATCACTTTTCCTACTTCTATAACCCAAGGTTTAATGATGTAGGTTTTTTCAGTAGCATTTGTTGAATGAAAATAATTACTCTTGTTTTAGTAAGTTGTTATATAAATGGAATTGATCGATGGACTGATCAGATTTTTGTGTTTATGGAAAAAATATTTTTGATAAAATATGTTTTTAATTATATTGGTAAATTAAATGTTATTTTCAAATAATTGTGTAATGGATTTCTGAAATGGTTTTAAAATCATATATTTATGAATTGGTTTTGAAAACATTTCTCATGGGAAGCCTTGGGTAATTATATGCATGGAGTAGTAATAGGCCTCTTCCATTTATTCTATTAGGGGTTTCACTCATGGGGTGTTATCCTTCTCCCAAGTCATGTTTTTATAGGTAATTTAAAGAAATTGTTGGGAGATTCACTATATGGGGTATTCCTTTACATCATAGATTCAATGAATATGTACATGGGATTGATGTGCATGTGTCTATCTATGTTGAGGGTATGAGTGTCATACCTATACTATCCTAGTGATATCTTTGGCATGACGTTACCTGGGCTTTGATTTAGAAGCATGAAAACATTTGGCTCATACTGTTTAGTTTTAATACAATGGATGTGATATGATTTATAATACATCATTTTAATTGATTTAATATATATAATTTGATATAGGTATATGAAATTATTTGAAACTACTGTAACTATTTTTATTTGGAGTGTGTAAAAATGGTAAATTACATTTTTTCCATTATTTTGATATAAAAACCACTGAAATGAATATCATACCTTCTTTTATTTAACTTTGAGAATTTTTCATATTTTTTTATATAGACATATCGTGGAAAACCTAGGTAGGATCCTATTGAGCTTAATAGCTCGTAGTCTATAGACTTCATTAGTAGTGCGTAGAATATGTCATGAAATTTTAGGTGAAACAATTCAAGGCACTCGAGTGAGTTGTTGAGATTTTCTATCAACAATGTTTGGGTATATGGTGGTGTGATGGTGGGAGTTTTCATATACTATCACATGGTGACTGTTGGATTATTTATTTTAGTTTTTTTTTCTTTCCAGTTGTACAATTCTCTTGGAGATTTGTTTTTTAAAATTTTAGTTATATCAATTAATTTTTCCTATATCTATTATGACATAAATATTTATGTTTTCTTCCCCAATTTCGTTTAATGTAATTATTTCTGTAATTTTTTATTCTTCAGTTTGGTTGAAATTGTTCCTTATTTTTGTTGTATGATGTCTAGTACTAGTGTCTAGCCTCTCGGGATCAAGAAACCACATTAATTATATGAGAATCAGGGAATTTACCAGATTGAGATGGTAATCAATAAGGTTTTTTAATAGTGAAAACACATATAGCTACCGAGATGAATATTTCAAGATTTAATGAAGGTAGAGACATTGATATAAAATAACACAAGAAACCCATTAGGTTCATAATATACATGAAAAATGACCTGATATTTAATTTTCCACATTTCATGTTGAATATATAAAAAAAATCCACAAAAAATCCACATGAATTCAGTGAAAATATCATCAAATTATATGAAATGTATGATTGTTTTTTGGAGAATTTATAATGGTAGAAAATGATACGATAAATTAGGTTTTATATATGAGGAATTGGTATATTAAAAGGAGTAATAAATTTCGACATTGTAAAATTCATCAAATATTGATGAATTATGTGTTTATTTTCTAAGCATGATGCAAGATTTAATTTTATGGCACTGTAAAGCTGATTATATTGTGGCTGCCAACGAAATATAATATTACATCACTAATACTTGGAGCCCAATCATATCCATCAAATAGATTATTTAGATAATGGAATCCCACTCTCCCTTTTTTTCCATTCATAGAAAGGAATAGTGATTCTCATGAATTAATTATTTGGATTTATATCCCTCTCTTGTGAACCTTTATTAATGTCCCCTTTGGGATTATTTTCAAATGAGTATATTTTTTATGTTTTTTATGTGGATAATTTTTTCTTACTAATCGATAAAGGGGGATATATACGATACTATAAAGGATCTTCAAGTTCTAAAAAAGGGGAGAGACTTTAAATTTTTATTCAATGATTTTATTATGTATTTTTAAAGAGAATGATGATAAAGTATTTGTTTCCATGTGGAACACTTCATCTAAAACATGTTTCTTACATCGATATTTACTAATGTAATCTTATATTAAATGACCAGTGAATAACCAATAGACTATATAGAGGTAATAATTCTCAACATTTTTTAGTGTTACTTGTTGATGATTTTGGATGATGATGTGATAAATAATGTTTAACCAACATAAAGGATTATATTGTTAGAAAAAATTCTTTTGAATAAATTTTAATTTTTTTATTGAAAATGTTTTTAAGATAATTTTAAATGGTTTCCAGATGTCTTGTAGGCTTAATATTACAAAGTTTGGAAGAATCTATTAGAGTTTGTAGAATATCTATCTATATATAAGACACTATGTCGATAGAATTTGGATTACACCAAAATAGGATTCATGACATATTGGCATTTCATGGAAATAACATTGAAGTTTTTAGGATGAATGAAATATTTCCTCAATGTACTCACTGTTGATTAAATTAGGATCTATCTAATATTTATTAATTACTAAATTAAAATAACTCAATTTCATGGAATATATGTTATTAAAATATCATTTTGATATGAGATGGGATGAACCATAATAATTATATGTCTGATTAACATGTTCTAAATTTGAATATTTTTCCAAATGATTCACGTAGTGATAATGATACAATGAAGAAATACTACATATCTATATAATTCTATAATTTTAATCAAGAAACATTGTGTGATTATATTAAATAAATAGGATGGATATGATATTTTTTGTTCTTCAAAAAATATGGGGTAATCCACATAAAATGATAATTCCTCCAAAACTATTTTATAAGCATTGAATTCCTACTATTTCATCATGATAGAAAATGAAGAGAGATGGATGTGAATCTTATAAATGAAGATAATTAATGTAGAACATAGGTTATTAAATAATAATGCTTTTATATTGGTAAAATATTGACTTTTGTGTAATAGATAGTGTAAAAGTATCGCACCATGATTAAATTGTTCACGAAATTATTGTTTTGAGTAACAAAAAATATCTACATATTGAAGTTCCTAACTGTTATAGATTTTTTGGGACATTAACTATTTCAATTTTACTCAAAAATTAAAATATCTATTCTGGGTGAACACTTCCCTCAAAATCAATGAATATTTAAGACCACCTAAATTGGAAAATAGATATTCAAACAAGATTATAGATATATATTTATCTATAATATAGTGAAGGAAGATTTTGGTTTAAATAAAACAACAGAGATTTAAAATTACATATATATTTTTTGAATGGGAGATTGAGAGGAAAAGTAAAATCCATAAGTCTCTCTCGTAATAATGTAAAAGAGTTTAATCAAATGTATTAATGAAGAGATGATTAAAACTATATCATTGGTGAAATTTCATTATTGGTTCCGGAATATTGAAATAGCTTTTCTTGTAGGATAAGTGATATTTTGGAGTGATTATGAGACTTATGTTCTATACACTATTAAGGTTTTATTCCTAGTTGGTTAGTTATATTTCTCTAAATGTTAAAGAAATAGATAATGTGAATAGAAAATTATGTACATCAGTAAATCTATTTTTTTATTATCCTTCGATGTAACTCTATGTGGGTGATCTGAGTAAAAATTTGTTGTGTCTATCCTTAAATTATTCACTACACCATGATTATTATGAGGGAGAGAGGGTTTTATGCTAATAATAGACCAAGATTGTAAAGAGGGTTATTTGATTAAAAATATTATATTAATATTTACCCGCAATGTAATTTTTTTTATACTTTAATCAATTATTGAGTAAAATAAAATGGAATAAGTTCAACAATATTATAATAATGAAAAGGTATAGTGGGTGAACAATGAATAAATGGCTATATTATGTACATGTGAAAAATATGTTTCAAGCCTAGTTTTTTATTTTTTTTAATGATTTTTGAATAGGTTTTTGATATATTTATGATGACATGGTGATGATTGTAGAATTCTCATAGACTCACATTATAGAATCAGATTCCATACTTGAGAAACTATCCTTGTGAAACATGAATATATTTTAAGTGATCTTAAACCTCAAATAATAATGTATACTTATTTCATGAAGAATTTATATGATTGAAATTCATTAAATATTATTAAAATGAATTATAAATTAAACAATTATCATATTTTGCGTTTCACCGTTATTTTATTATTTATTTTAGCTGGGCCTTTTCAAAAAAAAATATTTTCAATCCATATTCCATCCAAGGACATGTGCAACCACTACTTTGGTGAAAAACCGGGTCAACTAATCCAACCATGAACTAGAAAGTTAAGTAACTAAATTGTTATTTGGGGCAAATAGTCTGTTTCATAGTGAAATATTGAATGTTAGAATGTGTGACAATGCATGGAAGTGGGAATATGGGCCAACATGGGTCGAACTGACCTGTGATCCTAGGTGTGTGCTTGTGTGGTATGAGAGTATACCCCATGATACTTGTTGAAATGTTGGTGTAATTTATTATTATAACAAGATGTATATAATGGATTGGGACATTTATGTGTGATGATGGAAATGGGTTTACTTTTCATCCATTTAAAAAAGTTACAAACATAACATCTCCCATTAGATTGATTTGATCTCTGTTGTCTGATTTGTATGTTTCATTGACTTCATCATCCCAAACCTTAAAGAAGATACTATGTTTTATTGTTCATATATGAACATACCCATATATAAACTATGAATACAATAGTCATTGTATGTATGAGATGATAATTATATGAGTAAAATTAACTTATTGCACGAAATCTTCAACTTGTATACATGAAAGAGTTGAATGAGTTTCCATATATGATTGAAAAAGAATTTGAATAAGGTTATTCAGATACATTTTGTGTTTTATATATAAAATAAGGAATATCATGTTATCCACTTCCCATACACAAGGGGAGTTCATCACCTAAAATGGGGACACCATGATTATTGGCACCGTGAGGAAAAAGAAAAAAAATCATGTTGAATGTTTAAATGCCGATATCATTCAGGGTATTCATATCATCCTTGACAAGGATTTGTTTTTATTAAGATGATGTGATATTAAATGAGAAATTAAGGTGGTGGGTAGACACCTCTAAAAGTATAAGAACCTTGTCCAAGATGTATTGTCTTTTATTTTTAGAGGATATCTTTTCATTGAAGAAAAACAGGGCACCATGAAGCCTTCTGGTTCTTGAAGATACTTAGTGAATCCCTCTACTTAAGAGAATTTGAAAAGATACCAATAATATAATCAGTTGAAAACCTCATAATAAATGGGTTCATGATGAAACTACCCCACTATACAAATTGATATAATATCAATTTATTGTGTAAATGATAAATAATACTAAGGCTCCTCATAAACACAATATTACATGAATGAGCCTTCTTGTTTTCAAAAAGGAAATATGTGAAGAATGTAGGATATATCATATTTTTATTTTCATGATCATGAAAATGAAAATTCTTATTTTCAGGAAGAAGTTGTTTCAAAATATACCTAGTATCTATTGTTTTTTTTGTGTGAAGAAGAAGAGTGAAAGGGGTATGGAGAATAGTGAAAATGTGCATGATCAAGTATGCATTCATATGCACATTCTGAAATACCCAAATCTATTTTGTTCAATGTTTCATGATGTTGAATAAAAATAATAAACAAAATATATATACCACATGAAATAATAATGAAATGATTCAATATATTTGATAGGGTTTATATATTTATTATTCCATGAAATATATTTTACATGTATGTAGTTTTTGAGAATATATATTTCAGAGTGATATTATAAAAGTCTTATATTTTGTAACATAAAAATAATAATGTTTCAGAACCACTTTCACACACATATTCTCTTTCGTGAGTTCAATTAGAAGGAAGAATGGATAACAAATTTTATTCACTAAAGAAACTTTTAAGATATATGTGACAAGTGATATATGAGCAAGATCAACATTCTTGAATGGTATAAGAAGTGTACTAAAGATATTATTATTTATAAAATAGATGAAGGAGTATAAATAGATAATCTTGTAGTAGATCAATTAGTGATGAAAGGTTAGAGACTCACAAATAGGTTTTGGAGCATAGGAATCCATTCAGTTAGAGGTAGAAAGGAAATATTTCTATTCAAGAAAGAAGTAGGATAAGTCACTATTGTGGATTCTGAATAAGGTCAATGTAGATTTTAGTAGCACTGTTCGATGCATCATAAACAACCAATTATATGGATTTAGTATTTATGATAATGTGTGATTCAGTATCAAATTTTCTAATTTCATAAAATATTATAGTTGATAATCCATGTTGGGTATATAATCAGTATCGAAAGAAGTAGGTCATTGAGGTCTACCATGGGAATACCATATTCTATAATCTCTATTAACATTACTTCATATGAGGGGATATTTTAAGGTATCAATTAGTGTTTCAAAAAGTTTAAAAACATCATGAGGTTTTACTAAATGTAAAAGAATTTATATAAGAAAATACAAGATTCACATCCCCTATAAATGGACAATTTATATTTGGGATCTATATTTTTTATTGGAGAAAATATTCCATATAAATATCCAAGAGTATCATTATAATGTGAAGGCACTTGTAATGGAGTAGGATACAGAAAATTTTAAAAAAATAAAATAATCATGAGAATACTATTTAGATATTTCAAAAAATAATAAAAATAATATAAATAAAATACAATAAATTAAGGAGAATATGTATATTATTGTTAATAGTGAGAAAACTCCAAGTGAAGGTAATCTGAATATTATATGTTGCAAAAATAATCTTGATCATGAATCTTATGATGAATCCTGGTTTTTATCTGAAGATGATTAATCATTTAGTTATCTTAATTATAAAATAAATAATCATAAGAGGAATGATCCAAAATAAGTGGAACATTATATTTTTGGAATTTTTAATTGGTTTCAGGATGAACATTATAGTTGGAAGAAGAGACTGATGATATGAAATAGTTATTAAATAATAAGGTTGGCTTGTTCTACACTCTCATAAAACTAGTAGAAGTAATGTATGAAAATTTTATATTTTAAATGAATTTTATGTTGAACATGTTCATGAATTTCAAATGAATTTTTATGAAAATAATTTCTTTGATAATGTAGTTGTAGAATATTTCAATGAGATTAAAAAATTAAATAATGTATTTATGGTTTTCAAATCACCTCAAATATAAGATAAATCCAAGATGGTATATGATCATGAATATATTTTTTAATAATCAAGAAATATGAGTTATGAACAAATGAAGAATATGATTTTGGATTGGGATGAAATGGTTAGATCAATTTATAATGAGAAGAACTCCCTCAATATGAATTATTTATATTTGGGGGTCCAATCGATGCATTAGGAATCACCACATGGTCGAACTTCCAAATTAATTGGAAAAAGAGGTACATTAAAAAAAATTATTCATTGAAGATAATAACTCAATGAATATATTGAGATCATACTCTAATAAATTATAAACATCATCAATAAATATGGTATCCCTTAACCTATAAAATATTTAATATAGTAATGATGTTTCATGTATTGGTAAAGGTGTTGAATCACAATCTGGGAATGTATAGATGAATAAAAAAACTGATCAAATAACCAAATTAAAGGTAGATGCTAATATATTTATGAATATATTTTCACCATTAAGTGTCCAATATTATGGTGGATCTTGTCAAAAAATATAAATTCTCACAATTTGTGAAATTTGGATAGACTACACCACAAAATAAATGAAAGAGATTCATAAGATTTTTTTGGTTTATTTGGAAGTTCAAGAAATAGTATCTTAAATGATGTCCTAAATATAAAATTCAAGAAAATTATAGAATTCCACAAGCATTTTTCATAATGTATAAATAAAATAAAAATAAAAATAAAAATGATACATCCTCTCATTTATTAATTGGATAATGAGAGGAATTAATAAAATAACAAACCCCTAGGAAAAAGAAGGATCATGATGAAGATTTAATGTAGTAGTAGGTTCCTTGGAAAATTCATATCAAGGTGACATATACATATCCAATTGTTTCTCTTTCTAGTATGAAAGGTATGGGTACAAATCCTACTTTTTCTGGTATAATATTTAATCTCGAAGATACTTGCATGAATGAAGGGGAAGTCATGTTTAATATCTGATAATAATTTCTTATATAATGAATGGTGTGACTCGAAACCCACAATAAAAAAATTTCATAATTTTAGGAATTATTTAAAATGGATTTTATAAAATGTATATAAAAGGGTTACATAGATGAAACGTTCATGAAAATAATTCAATTGGATATTCTTTATGTTTTGGAAGTGAAGTGTCTTTAAAAGATAAATATTTCTAAGTCATATGAAGTGTGTGAGAAGATAAAGAATGTTTGAAAATATTTCCATGTTATTAAGAAATCAATAGAAATTGGCTATTTAATCATAGGAAACTATAAAACTATCCAATGCTAAAGGAAATCCAAAATCAATAGAAGTTTAGGTGGAATAAGGGTTTCCACATAAAAGTTTTGAGAAGCTAACTTAGATAGGATGAAAAAATATCCTTGGAGAGAGGATGTTCTCATCAAAAATTTTTCTCCTAATGAAAAAGAAGACTCCATATTATTCTCTAATATATATGTTATATTTTTTTACTATCATGATGTGAATTTAAGGATATGAATTCATCCCTTGAGGGGGATCATCTAGGATAAAAAATATTATAATCTTCATTATATATTTAATGTGGATATTCAAATATCTTTATAAAAAATTATGATGAAATATGTTAATCACACATTCATCCATTATTATTAAATTGATTAATAATATTAATCAAGGTTTAGTGCTTTGTTGATAAAAATATGAGATAAAGGTGGAGGTATATCTTTTGCATCTGAACATTATGAATTGTTTATTGAAGTGTTTTAATGTATTATTATTTTATTGATAAATCTGATTAATTAAATTTTCTGAAATGATAATTGAGATATTTTTAACATGATATCACATACATAGTAATTTTTAGATAACATACACAATGTTGTTATACCTCTCTAGTTTTCTACACTAGTTTATCCCATATAAACTTTGAGTAAAACAACGATAGGATCCTTTCTAAGATAACCATGTGGTATCATACTTACCTCATTTAAATGAGAAGATAATTTTTTTTCCATTAATGATTGAAGAAGAAATGTGAAAATAACCCTATTAACACTTACATTTAATTTCCAATTAGCGTGTGGAATGTTTAATCACACATAATGAATTTAAAATATGTGAATCTATATTGTCTATAAAATTTAAAGGGGAATCTATTTTTTGACTGTTTCATTTATTTAATGAGGTGTTAATATGTTTTTCCATAACTCAAAGATAATGTGTTCTTTCTTAGAGTGTTTTTATTGACTCACATTATTGAATTGGATGTAATAATTGAGAAATTACCATTGAAAATGTGATGACTCTTGAAGTGATGTCAAGTTCTGAGGATAATGTCGATTACAAAATTATTTACAACAATATAAATAAGTGTATTTGGTTAAAACCACCCAATATAATTATTATATAACGAAGTACATGAAAAATAATCATTCATTAATTTTAAGTAGGAATCATTATAAATTCATGTTAAATAATTTTTTTTGAAGGAACAATACATTTATGATATATTTTAGTTTGGAATTAAATAAAAAACAAGTCCCACACATATTCCAACCAAGATCCTATGAAACCATTACATATAAAATAAATCATGTCAACTCATTCACCCCATAAGTGTCATGTTTAGTGAATTCATGGGTAGGAGAGTGAGAATTGGGTGATCTTTAGTGGCCACTTGGATTCACACATGTGTGGGCACTAATGGAAGTGAAAATATGTGTGTGTGTGGTCCAATGTGGCATGAATGCCTAGGTGTTTGTGTGTGGATATGGGATCAGACACCGTATACCACATGGTTAATGTTACTATTATTATAATAGGAAAATCCTGATAGAATTCAATTAAAATTTGAGGTATATGGTTTGGGATCATTGATAATTTATTAAAAAATTTGAGGACCTAAAAATGGATTATTGATTTTTTTCCAATCATCCAATCGATACAGGTCCTCGTTTTTATACCATCAACTCTTGATGGAGTTATTATTTCCTGGATTAATGGATAAACTTCCATTAATCGAACCAAAGCCTTACATTGTAATTCTGAGTCTGAGATGCTAAGTGGATGAGAAAAATGAACTCTATTAAGATAATCATCATCTTTTATGCATGGAATTTTTGATTATTTCAACAAGATCCAATGAAAATGATGTTTTAGAAGTTCCTTCAGATACATGATGTGTTTGTGAATTAAAATGAGGATAATAATTTGATCAATATCACAAGAATGTGCGGATTTCACCACATAATATGAGATGAAATGATTATTAGAATCGTGATAATTATACACAATGAAAATCACATCTAATGTTTAAATTTTTGTGTATTTAGGGATACTTATATTATACACGACTTAGATTTATTTTAGGATATAATATAAAGAAATCAATATAGAAAAAAGGTAGTGGGTACATGAGAATAAAATGAATAGAACATTGGACAAGATATTTTGTAGTCAATTTTGAGAGAATCATGTTTTCCTCATGAAAAATAGATCACCATGAAGACTTATAGTTCCTGAAGTGAATTTAAGAATCCCATATAGTTTAAGAATAATGAAAAATACCCACATCCTGTAGAATTAAAAACCATATAACCAAAATTTTCTTGAATAAACATTCCCGTGGAATGATGGTTATAATCTCAATATGTGGAACAAAGGTAAAATAAGAAGATGAACCCATGTATATATACTATTACATGAAAGAGGATTTCTATTTTTATGATGTTTTTATATGAATAATACATGAAATATAATTCTTATAAGGACCCGGCCTTAAATCATTACATAATCATGATTCAAATTAATAATTCACATTGAGGATCTTTTCAGGTTTAGATTTTTAGAGAATTAGGCCATAACTATTACATTACATATTAAAAGTTTTAGAGTAGAATTTTCTACTCAATTACAATTTTTTTCATAAAATATAAACTATTGAAAAAAAGTGTCATGTATAGTTCCATGTTTTATATAGCATGAATTTTCATTGATCCCATCCTTGACCATAACCATCTTTTAAGTCCTGTGAAAAACATTTCAAAACCTGCGATGAGCATAAAAAGCTCAGTAAGGGTTATTAAACAAAGAATGAAATCATTATTTCATCATTACATACATATCATATGATCTTTAACATACCTCATTAAATCATTTGATTTATGAATAACACATAGAAAACATAAATCATAAAGGTAACTTGTGGAAACCATATCATACTTACACTGTAGCTATCACAGCTACATATGAAATTACATTTGGAATACCCATCACAGAATATTCCCTAAATCTCTTAGGAGAAACATTCACATTTACCTCTATCATTTTACCCAATGCATTGTAGAGCTATCTCGGTCTCACCTACCCTAATTTTATCACAGAACCACCCGTATACGTAAACAATTCCCACGAACCATAACATATTCATACCACATAAAACAGACATAATGGAAAAGATAAAATTTACGCAATCTAATCACAATGTATCATTTAAATATATTGACATAAAAAAATCCATTATCAAAACCATATTAAATACAAAAAATACATAAAAGATTATATGGTATTTATTATCCATTTAAGAAACATTTCGGCTTGTTAAGGAAGCCAAAGATCAAATAATACTCGCGTGACGGAAAGGTCGTTGTCACATCATACGCTAAAAAAGCATTCTATTTTTTCATTTAGTAAAATAATTCATAGAAAAATATTTCCTTTGAATTCAATGAAAAGTAAAATGTTATTATACACTTTATAAAAGAAAGTTGTGTTTAAAACAAAATATTCCTCAATGAAAGGAGACTAATACGATGACCCTTACCTCGTGTCCAACTTGAGCTGTTCAGTCTATAATATCCTGAATAAAAAATAATATAGAAAATTTATACATTATTAAGAACCTTTTTCATGTTTATTATTCCATTTATATCACTTATTACCATGCTATAAACATTATGTAATCATTTAAGTTAATAATGATCATTTGGTAGATATTTGGTACTTGAGTCAAAAATGGACTTCTTATTACTACAAGTTGTACATGTATTCAAAAGTTAATTATATCCAGAATTATATTCTTTATTTAGATATCATATATATTATATATATCCATTATATAAAAATATTTATATTATCACATAAAATTTGGAGGTAAGAAATGAAATGCACCATTCATGGAGACGGTAAGCCGTACGTATGCATGGATGCTACTTTCATTTCCATTTCATATTTTTATGGAATGAAAACATAATGATACATATGTATATTATAATTCTAGTATAATATCATATATATTATCATTAACTTCATCCTTTATAAGTACCATATAAGGCATTAACGAGTCATATCACTTTGAGGGGGCGGTTGTCCGCACTTCCTAAAATGAAATTATTGCGTTTACCTATTATGGAAACCATAAAGGTATGCTATAAATGAAAAATATAGAAGCATAAAGAAAACATAAACATAATATATATCATATATAAATATAGTTCCATCATAATTAACACCATGAGAGGTGGTAGAAAACAATTGAACTTCATCGTTTCGTGCGGCAGTAGTTCACCGTCCACAGAAATAGTATATTCCTTACCCATTTGAGGATGTGTGTGTAAGTGTAGTTCAAATCCTTATCATAACATCATCCTAGAATATTTTGGATACTAGTGTTTATATTAAATAAAGTAATAATAAGAGTTTAGGGTGTTGGAGAAGTAAAATAAAACAAAAGAACTTTAGAGAAAACATCAACTTTAAATCAGGTAGCTCCCTTTGGATTGAACTAAAAGGGTTTCTTGAAGTGCTTTCTGCCTATGGTAAGGATTCTATAATTAATAGAGGGATCTTGGAAGCTTATTTGAGAAGATTTTGGATGATCCAAGGGAATTATTAGTGTGAAAAATAGGTAGGAAGTGAGGGATTTTTATAAGGGACAGGAGGGGATCTTTTGGAAAGATTGAAAATATTATTTTATTATATAATGATTTTCAGATTCTAAAGTCCCCAAAACATTAAATTCTAATATAAGGAGTCCCATTTTCGAAATAAAATCATCCAATAAGAATTGTAAATGTTTTGGATATTGTTACAATTTTTATCTTCTTATTAATTTAAATGATTCATTAATGACTTAAACACTACATCAACATTGTGTCACAAATAATTTTATTTATTTTTTTTCTAAAAAGTATAAAACAGTTACCATGATTTAGGTAATCTTTTTAGCTTTATAATTAATATATATAGTCAAATATATCAATTATATAACCACCACATTAATTTTTTTTTAGCAAAACAATACATGTTTATGACATTTTTATTTTTACTTTAACAGAAGAGTTATTTATGTCATTATCTTACCCATGTGGATTTATGGGATCCCATAATTGACCCATGGATTGTCTTAGTCGTTCATGACTCAACCAATAAGGTTAGGACAAGTTTCAAAGTAATTTTATATTATAATAACTTTGTTTTTACCTTAATTACCTTAATTACCTTTAATCACGCTTAATAAAAGTCAAAAATTACTATTCACCAAAAATTATTTTCATACCATTGAACAAAATTTTACTTATTAGTGATAATCATGTATGTAGATTTTTTGAAATTCAATTTACAGAAGCGGTAAAATTTCATTTAAATGAAAATGTCAGTTTTTTAACTACTACTTAGTGGCTTCAGTATTCATCAAAAATTGAAGGTTTTAAGAAAAATTCCAAATATTCACCCTAAGAGGAATGTGATATTATAAATTCAAAAATAATGTATATTTTATAAAATTCAAAACACAGAAGGTGAATTAATTAATTTAAAATTAATTCCTGTTGTCAAAAAAAAATAAGGTGTTCTTAAGAATCAATAACTTATAAAAGATTGATACTTGTTAATGTCCAATTTCAAAGTGAAATTACATACAATGGACAAAATTGGATTAAATAGTAAATATATAATCTATTTTAAATTTAAAACCAATTAAAAGGATAATCTAACTATATAAGTAAATTAGATTAAAATGTGGTTTTTGAATTAAAATATAGCATTTTGACTATTCATTAAAAAAATGAACTTTATCGGAAAAATACCGAAAATTTACCCAAAGTAACTTTTGATATCCTAATTCTAAAAAATAATTTTAGTTTGTGTAATAGAACATATAAGTGACAAAAAATTATATTTAAAAAAGGTTCTCTCTAAAATGACATTAAATTGACCTTTTAAAGAATATTAGAGTATTTATGCTTAAAATCGGATTCTTTCATATTTTCAGTCTCTAAAATTTGTTGGAAAAGTATAAAATAATTTAAAAAACATGTATAATAATATTTTATTTAGTTCTTGTAAAGACATGGAAATTTCAAGGAAAAGTATTTCTTAAATACTATGGAATTTTATGAGTCTCTGGCTTCTGACGACACTTAATTATGAGGCCCGGTGTGCCCGGAATAAATTTACGAAGTTTAGCTCAGATACATTCAGTGAACGAACAAGCATGATTTTCTATCTTTTGAACTGGTGCTCGGAATTGAAATATGAGGCCACCGATAAACTCGCAGCACCGGTAATTGCTTAGGGGGACATTTACCGTAATTGCGTTTGCACGGGAGGGTAAGTTAATTTTTTCTGGATTAAATGAGAAGTGAATAAAATTGTGGAACAATTTTATTTTTAAATCTAAAGGTGGTTTTATCCTATATGTGGGAGTTAGAGTGGGACCCACTAGCACCCAACTACCCATGTGAGGATAAATTTGATGTGGGGCCCACATTAGCCCCAAACCTTCACATTCCCTAAAACTCCTTAAACCCCCTCTTAATTTTTGTAAACTTCTCATTACATGTGAAACCTTTCTGCCTTCTCTCTCTCTCTCCCTCTTAACTCTTGCCAACACACTTTAATCAATTAATTTAACCACTTCAATTAATTAATTATGTGTTTTGAAATTTAAATTTTTTGATTGCATGGAATGATTAAATGAAATTTGGAGAAGCCTCATTTTTTTTGATGGCTTGTTGTGTTGAGATACTGGGGAGAGAGATCTTGAGTTTCGAAGAACTATTCATCTCCATCATTGAAGAATGCCAACTCTCCGACGAGGAACATTGACTTGGCGACCCCAGATTCTCCATCCCATTTTTCCACCGTGAAAAGGGAGGAGACACTGACGTGGGATCACTCCAATGATGTCTTGCCTTATAATCTTCTCTCTATGACAAAAGGGGAGATGCCACTACCTCCTTGGGTGCACTCCGTCATCGCTTACAGAATATCACCCCGTGACTCCGTCTTCCGCGACGTCCTATGTTCGATATATTTGGATGAGGTAGGGGTGTGTTTTTTTTTATTTTTGAAACGTTGATTATTCCTTTTGTGTTTGTTTCTCTTGACCCGCTTGCTACCAAACTAACACGGATGGACCAGGCCAAACTAACACGGCCCGATCCCTCCGCTGTTTTTGTGAATGTTTGGTGTGTTTTTCGTGTTATTCAAGGGTGATGAACACCGCATATTTGGGAGTTCATTGTGTGATGCAACGATCCAAATTTGAAGACCCAACATCACGACGCCAAGTAGAGGTGTGACGACGATAGCGGGCGATGGATCAAACCGGAATGGGAAGGACCGTCCCTCGACCGTTCTTTGAGCGGGTGAATCAAATCATGTTTTCGGAGCTGATCGGAGGCCCGGAAACACCAGAGATGATTACGGGACATCGGGGAGACCTAGTGTCTGATGTTTCGTGATGAAAAGACTGTCAGAACAAATAATGGACATCATGACAGGCGCACTTGCCGGATGCGTCGTTTTTGGAAAATTCCAAAATACACGGCATGTACCTCTGAAGAAGACACCGTGTAGTGTGGGCGAATTGCAGCTTGAGATTCAGGTTTATACAAGTAACACATGGCATGTGACCCCGTTCAAACGGAATGTAACCTCTTTACAGAATGGAAGAAGAATCTTAGTGAGACATGGTGTGTATTCTAGGAAATACACGGACACGGGCAGCAATACATGGCCAAGAGGCATGGCGTGTATTCCCTTCACAGAAGGGAAGAAGCAGCTTTGAGGGGCTCGACGTGTATCCCAGAGATAAAAGCACATGGGGTGGTGTACACGAGCATGTACTACACCACACAGCCAGGCATGGACAGTGGCATGGGCTACCCCGTGTACTAGTTACACGGTTTGGAGAACACGGGTTGAGGCCGTGTACAGGTACATGGCCAGCATACACATAGCCGACCGAGATGCATGGACACAGTGAGTAACCATAACACACATCGTGTACTTAATTCCTATATGACCAGCCTTTCGACATGGACCGTTGGACATGGGCAGTAACCGAGAACTAACTCGATAACATGTACCAGATACCTACATGCTGTGTAATTTTTGGTAAAAGGCTTGGTCATTTTGTACACAGTATCATGGATACTTTTTTTCTAGATTATCCCCCTATGACATGGAAGACCTTCGGAATACATCAACTTGAGACTTCGTGGTAGTTGATGTATTGATCCCATGACTCAAGGAGTGGACCCTCCCGGAATCGAGCGTGCTGTATGCGGGAACCCTAGAGCTGGCTATGACTGCGACGACAATGACAACTGTACTTGGATCCTATGTGGGTTCAGAGGCGAGGACAACTGTACTTGGATCCTCCATGGGTTCAGAAATTATGACAACTGTACTTGGATCCTATGTGGGTTTGGTAATGATGGTTACTGTACTTGGATTCTACGTGTGTTCGGAAGTGATGACTTTTGTACATGGATCCTACGTGGGTTCGGTAGGGAAGATGATTTAGAGGCTACATCTATCATCTCCACCCCTCTTCATGAGTAGTATAACTGTGTGAGCTGAGTCTTGACTTTCAGTCATTTTCATTAATGTGATTAACTTGCCTTCCTGTGTGGACTGGGTTGTGCTTTCCTATGTGGACAGGGTTGTACTTGGGCTCGTGAGTTGGAGACGAACTTGAATTGATGGCTTAGGTATATGTATGTGCATATACCTAAGTAGAGTTTGTTGTTAATTTGTGTTTGTATATTTCCTTTGTGGTATATCCTTCGTGTATTCTGGGAGACCTTCGGGGGTCTCGGGGTCCCTAATAAGTATTGTATACTCACCCCTGCATGGGCTATGCCCACACTACATTGTGTTGGATGCAGACGACAGACATCACTGATCGAGGTGGAGTCTTGTGGAGTGGGACATTACCTGGAGGTGGACCTCTTGGCGGGACGTACAAAGAGCGGACGGCCGGACCCAAGGAGCAGAGGAGACCATTTGTACCCACCCTTCAGGTGGGATATCCAGAGGATGACTTAGTGGTTGCTAGTTTACTTTACTGTAGTTGTTCTTTCTTGATTATTGTATTGTACTTTCAGTTGGGTTTGTATTCTGGCCCATTTACATTCCAACACACACTTTTGTACTTATTTTTCATAGTGTTTACTTCGTCTTGCGTACTCTATTTTGTTTTTTTACTTATATAAAGGCAATTCCTTCCCTTTAAACCAGATTTATGCCTTTGGTGCTAATCGCCAACCCCTAGCCTATGGATGGTGGGTTTAGGGTAATCACGACATGGGCCCCGAGGACGGGTCGTGACAAATTGGTATCAGAGGAGTCGGTTCTACCATAGAACTCAAGACTCTGATAATTTCTTCTGTGAAGCAATAGTGTTAAGAGTATTGAGTTTGGTTTTTAGTCCAGGGAGTTCAGTGTTGGTGCGACAGACGACGTATCCATACACCAGGACCTTGACTTCTGATATCCGACTCAGTGCTCGAAAATAATGATTGCATGTGTGTTTCAAAAGTTTTATTTGTGATTACATTGTGTCAGCTCACTAGGTATACTGTATTAACCATGGCACACCTGTTAATTTTAGGATTACCCCACGAAGGTAGCTGGCTAGGGTTCCGAGCTTTGTGCGAGATGGCAACCCACCGAGCGACGAGGCCTCGGTGCAGGGCCCCATTATAGCGAAGGCACAGGTGGTACCTATACCTGCTGGGCCACTGATACCACCATCCCCAGCAGCGGAGAGTGTACACCGCTTGAGTGCGTTGCATGAGTTTCAGCGACAGAGGCCGCCCATGTTCCGCAGCGAGAAGGACCCTCAGGAAGATGAGGATTGGCTAGAGACTATCGCTCGAGTCTTAATATTTGTAGGGACACCATCAGATGTTATGGTGATCTTTGCAGCGAGTCTCTTGCATGCAGCAGTAGGTAGATGGTGGATCCTGATGCTCTAGGTGCACTACGAGTTATCTCTACTATGGATGGACTTCGAGATCCTCTTTCGCTCGAAGTTTGTTCCGGCCTTGCGCTACTCCACAAACATGGTACGAGACCCATTCTTCCAGGCCCAGACCTTCAAGCATAGATTGAGGCATGAGATCAAGGCTTTGATGATCTCCTTCAGCATTCTGACGCTGGCAAGAGTACTAGAGTGATCCCTTCTTGTGGAGAGCTTCCTTGCTGAGCCTATGCAAGCAGCGAGGCCTACCGTAGGGTGACACATAGTGGAATCTTCTGTAGCCAGTAGTAGACAGATGTTGCAGAGGTCCATGCAGACCAGGCCATCAGGTGGGCGACCTCAGGATACTGGTTCGGAGGTGAGGGGCACACGTAACAGAGCTAGTCATACGAGAGGCATGCAGTGCTATGCATGCGGCGGGTAGGGCCACATGGCTCGTGACTGCCTGACCCGCAATGTAGAGGAGAAGAAGACTGTTGAGGGACCACCCATGCAGAGGTAGAGGATCGACTGTGGCGGTCTGTAGGGAGTAGATGGATGAGGCAGAGGAGCTGGACAAGCAGCAGGTGGTGGGCGATGCTTTGAGGCTCTACCACCACCACCACCAAGAGGTCCACCCCGACCACAGGGAGCTGGCGGACATAGGTAGGCTCAGCTTTAGGCAGTGGAGGCTTATGACCACGATGCACCTGAGATGATTCGAGGTACTATCTATATCTACTCCACCCTTGCTGAAGTTCTTATAGACACAAGAGCGAGTCATTCATTTATTGTTGCTGCCCTTGTTTGGAACTCGGAGATTCTGAAAGAGCCGTTGGCTCGATCCTTACGGCAAGAGACTCCTGCGGGAGAAGACTCGATGATTACACACTGGTGCCGGCAGTGTGATCATACTCTAAGAGGCGAGAGTTTCGGCTGGGATCTTCTTGTAGTGGCGTCGAGACCATATGACGTCATCTTGGTTATGGACTGGTTATCTACTGTCCATGCCCAGATTAACTGTATTAGGCACAAATGCAGTGTGTCCGCACATATGGAGGCAGGTTCAGCTTGACTAGTGATAAGGGAGCCTTTGTAGTGCAGTATGGACTTATACAGAGGAGAGGACACCTGATCACACATCAGTTGGCTAGTCTCATCCTTGGAGCGTTTGATGTGTGGAGTATGAGTTTTCCTGTTGTGGTGGAACAGTATGCTGACGTTTTCCCTGATGATGTTCCAGGACTACCTCCTTTCAGAGAGGTAGACATCAATATTGACCTGTACCCTGGGACAACCCCGATATCTACTCCATCATATCAGATGGCTGTTGCCGATCTTCGTGAGCTGCCGGTACAGTTGGAGGATTTGTAGGGAAATTGATTCATCTGACCCAGTGTTTCACCCAGGGCTTCTCTGATGTTATTCGCCAAGAAGGTGGATGGGAGATTATGACTATGTGTCGACTACTGTCGCCTTGATTAGGTGAACGTAAATAACAAGTATCCACATCCGGGGATAGAAGACCTCATGATCAACTCAAGGGAGAACAATGGTTCTTGAAGATAGACCTTAGGTCAGGCTATCATCAGTTCAGAGTTCGAGAAGAGGATGTGGAAAAGATGTCCTTCAGGTGTCGGTATGTCCAGTATGAGTTATTGGTTATGCCTTTTGGCATAACCAAAGATCCAGTAGTGTTTATGAGTTTTATGAATAGGATATTCTAGCCTTACCTCGATCGATTTTTTGTAGTCTTCATCGATGACATAATGATTTACTCGACTACTAAGGAGGAGCATGCCTACCACTTGCAGTTTGTACTCAACACACTCTGAGGAAACCAGCTTTATGGTAAGCTCTCGAAGTGTCAGTTTTGGATTCGTGAGGTCTACTTATTGGGGTAAGTCATCTCTAAGGCAGAAGTTGCAGTGGATCCTGCGAAGATCGAGGCAATACATTCTTGGGAGCCACTCAAGAGTGTGACAGTGGTGCAGAGTTTCCTAGGTCTGGCTGGGTACTATCAGAGATTTGTGTCAGACTTCTCCAAAGTTGCAGCACCAATTTCAGCTTTGACAAAGAAGGGGAAACCATTCGTGCGGTTAGATAGATGTCAGCAGAGCTTACATGAGATGATAGAGAGATTGACCAGTACACCCATCTTAAGGCTACTGGAGGAGGGAATATGGTACATAGTTTACTGCGACACATCATGGACCGGACTTGGTTGTGTCTTGATGTAAGAGTGGGTAGTGATTTCTTATGGTTCACGACAGTTGAGGAAGCACGAGTAGAACTATGCTACCCATGACCTGGAGTTAGCAGTAGTGGTCATCGCCTTGAAGATGTGGCATCACTATCTGATGGGCGAGCACTTTACAATCTACTCAGACAACCAGAGTCTCAGGTACATCTTATCACAGAAGGACTAGAACCTGAGAAAACAGCGATGGCTTGAGTTCCTCTAAGACTATGACTTTGAGATATTCTATACTCCTTGTAAGGGGAACATAGTAGCTGATGATCTCAGTAGGAGAACAGGCTTTCATCTACTTGGAGAGGCGATATAGAAACTAGCCGCATTGTAGATATCCTTCATGGATAGAGATGGAGTTGACTTTCTACAGTCACTCACAGTCACTCCTCCACTACTTCAGCGGGTCAGAGAGGAACAACGAGGGGACGTTGACTGTGAGACTTGACGTGCAAAGATATCCACTGTACAGGCACCTGATGTATTTTCTGTAGGAGGAGAGCACATCATCCTCTTCAGGGGACATAACATGGTACGAGTTGCATTACAGGAGAAGGTGCTGAGGGAGTTTCACACTTCCCCATTGGTGGTACATCCAGGAGTAGCGAAGAAGTACCAGGATTTCAGACGATAGCACTGGTGGCCGGGTATGAGGAAGGTTGTGGCAGAGTTTGTTTCATGATTCCTCACCTGCCAGCAGGTGAAGTTGGAGCACCAGGTTCTGACAGGCTTCGTGTATCTCTTAGAGGACTCGGAGTGGAAGTGAGATTTGATATCCAGGGATTTCGTGATGGGGCTTCCACGTACTTCCAGAGGACAAGACTCTATCTGGGTGATTTTCAACAGACTCACCAAGTCGGCCCACTTCATAACTATTAGAGAGCAGGGCTTAGTGGAGAGCATGGGATGCCTCTACGTTCATGAGATCGTACAACATCATTGTGTGCCATCATCTATCATCTCCGATCGAGATGCTCGCTTTACTTCTCGGATTGGGAAGGGGTTGCAGGAGGAACTTGGGACGCAGTTACGCCTGAGAACTACCTTTCACCCTCAGAAGGATGGCCAAATGGGGAGAACCATTCAGACTCTTGAGGACATGCTCCATGAAAGTGTCCTCGACTATGGTCGCAGCTGGGAGGATCACCAACCCATAGTGGAGTTTGCGTACAACAAAAGCTACAATTCCACCATTAGGATGGAACTATAAGAGGCATTGTATGGCCGACCATGCAGATCACCTCTGTCCTGGACTGACCCTGGGGAGTCAGCACTCATAGGACCAAAGATGGTTCAGGCTATGATGGAGAAGGTGCATATCATCCAGGAGTGGATGAGGACTACACAGAGCAGACATATGTCCTATACTGATAGGAGGTGGAGACCTCTGGAGTTTGTGTATGGAGACCACATTTTATGACAGGTCTCAACTTGACGTGGATTATGGAGATTTGTATGGGGCGAAAAGTTACCTCCATGCTTCATAGGACCATTCCATGTCCTCAGCAGGGTAGGTGAGGTGGATCACCGCATGGTGCTTCCACTTCAATTGCACTGGGTGCATGAGATCTTCCACGTATCTCCACTGAGGAGATATCTGACCGACCCGGTACATATCATCGATCATAGGGAGCTGGACATTGACGACATGGTGACATTTTAGGAGGTCCCAGTTGAGATCGAGGATCGACAGAAGCGTGTCCTATGTGGATGGTAGATTCCTCTGGCGTACATTCATTGGTAGCATGGTAACCTCCAGGAGAGAACATGGGAGCGAGAGGCTCAGATACGTGCATAATACCTTCTTTTTTTCCCTAGTTTATGATGTAGCTTTACAGGGACGTAAATCCCGAACGTGGGAGTAATGTAAAGACCCAGAAATATCAAGGATTTTTTTTTCATATATACATTGGAATTTTACAAGTCTGTGGCTTCTGAAAGCACTTGATTCTGAGTCCTGATGTGCCCAGAATCAATTTCCGAAGTTTATCTTGGGTACGTTCAGTGAACAAATGAGCAGGTTTTTCTATCTTTTGAATCAGTTCTCGTAATTTAAATATTAGGGAACCAATGAACTCGTAGTGCCGGTAATTTCTTAGGGGGACCTTTACCATAATTTCATTTTCATGGGAGGGGAATTTAATTTTTTGTGGATTAAATGATAAGTGAATAAAATTGTGGACCAATTTTATTTTTAAATCTAAAGGTGGTTTTATCCTACATGGGGGAGTTAGAGTGGGACCCGCTAGCACCTAACTACCCATTTGAGGATAAATGTGAGGTGGTCCCCACACAAGCCCCAACCCTTCTCATTCCCTAAAGCCCCTTAAACCCCCTCTTAATTTTTGTAAACTTCTCACTACATGGGACACCTTTCCACCTTCTCTCTCTCTCTCCCTCTTTACTCTTGCCAACACACTATAATCAATTAATTGAATTACTTCAATTAATTAATTAGGTCTTTTGAAATTTAAATTTTTTGAATTCATGGAATGACTAAATAAAATAAGAATAATCCTTATTTTATTTTTGGTTGGCGTGTTCTGTTGTGATATTGGGGAGAGAGCTCATGAGTTTCAAAGAACGCTTCATCTCCTAGGTTGAAGAACGCCAACTCTCCGACGAGAAACATCGACTCTGCAACCCCGAATTCTCCATCCCCTTCTTCCTACACGACAAGGGAGGAGACACTGACGTGGGATATCGCCAACAACGTCTCGCCTTATAATATTCTCTTCCTGAAAAATGGGAGACACCACTACCTCCTCGAGTACACTCTGTCTTCGCTTACGTAACCTCACCCCGTGACACCGTCTTCCGCAACGTCCTACGTTCAATATCTTTTGTTGAGGTATGGGTGTTTTTTTTTATTTGAGAAATGCTGATTCTTCCTTCCATGTTTGTTTCTCTTGACCCGCTTGCTACCAAACTAACACGGAAGGACCGGGTCAAACAAACATGGCCCGATCCCTCTACCATTTTTGTGAATGTTTGGTGTGTTCTTCGTGTTCTTCATGGGTGATGTACACCAGATCATTGCAAGTTAGTTATGAGATGCAATGATCCCAATTTGAAGACCCAACATCATGACGTCCTAGCGGAGGTTCGATGATGATAGAGGGTGATGGATCAAACCGGAACGAGAAGGATAGTCCTTCAACTTTTCTTCGAGTGGGTGAATCAAATCGTGTTTTCGGAGGCGATCGGAGGCCCAGAAACACCAGAGACGATTACAAGACATCAGTGCGACCTAGTGTCCGATGTTTCGTGATGAATGGACTATCAGAACAATGAATGGACATCACGGGAGGCGCGCTGGCCGGATGCGTCGTTTTTGGAAAATTCCAGAATACACTGCGTGCACCTCTGACGAACACACCATGTAGTGTGGGCATATTGCAGCTTGAGTTTCGGGTTTAGAAAAGTAACACACAACATGTGACCCCAGTCACATGGCATGTAATCTCTATGCAGAATGATAGAAGAAGCTTCACGAGACATGGCATGTATTCTGGGAAATACATAGACACAGACAACAATACACGACCAAGAGGCACAACATTTATTTTCTTCACAGAAGGGTAGAAGCGGCTTTGTGGGACTCGATGTGTATCCCGGGGATGCACGAACATAGGGTGGATTACACGGGCGTGTACTCCACCACATGCCTAGGCATGGCCAGTGGCACGAACTACCCTGTGTACCAGGTACATGGTTTGGCAAATACGGGTTGAGGCTGTGTACGGACACATGGCCAGTATACACAGAGATGACCCAGATGCATGGAAAATATGTGTAACTATACTACACGTCATGTTCTTACTTCCTACATGACCAGCCTTTTGACATGGACCAGTGGATGCGGTCAGTAACCGAGAACTGACTACACGGCGTGTACCGTATACCTACACAATGTGTACTTTTTGGTAAAAGGCTTGGTCATTTTGTACATTGTATCTTGGATACGTTTTGTTTGGATTATCCCCCTATTACAAGGAGGACCTTCGGAATACATCAACATGAGTCTTAATGGTAGTTGATGTATTGATCCCTTGACTCGACGATCAGACCCTCCAAGAATCGAGCATGCTGTGTGCGGGAAACCTAGAGCTAGCTGCAACTGTGATGATGATGATTACTGTACTAGGATCCTATGTGGATTCGGTACTGAGGATGACTGTACTAGGGTCCTCCGTGGGTTCAGTAGCGATGACGACTGTACTTGGATCCTACGTGGGTTTGGCAGAAATGGTTACTGTACTTGGATCCTACGTGGGTTCGGAAGCGATGACTTCTGTACTTGGATCCAACATGGGTTCGACAGGGAAGATGATTCAGAGGCTACATCTATCATCTCCACACCTCTTCATGAGTAGTATACCTGTGTGAGCTGAGTCTTGAATTTTATTCATTTTCATCAATGTGATTGACTTTCTTTCCCGTGTAGACTGGGTTGGGCTTTTCTGTGTGGAATGGGTTATACATGGGCTCGGGAGTTGGAGCGGAACTGGAATTGATGTCTTAGGTATATGTAGGGGCATATACCTAAGTAGAGATGATTGATAATTTTTTCTTGTATTTTTCCTTTGTGGTATATCCTTTCCGGATTCTGGGATACCTTTGAGGGTCTCAGGGTCCCTAATGAGTATCGTATACTCACCCCTGCATGAACTATGCCTACACTACGCTGTGTTGGATGTAGATGACAGACAGCACTGATCGAGGTGGAGTCTTGTGGAGCGGGATGGTACCTGGAGGTGGAAAACTTAGTGGGGCATACATGGAACGTACGGCCGAACCCAAGGAGCTGAGGATACCATTTTTACCCACCCTTCAGGTGGGATATCCGGAGGATGACTCAGTGGTTGCTGGTTTACTTTACTGCAGCTGTTCTTTCTTTATTGTTGTACTGTACTTTCAGTTGGGTTTGTATTTTGGCCCATTTACTTTCCATCACATACTTTTATACTCAGTTTAATTAGTGTTTACTTCATCTTTCATACTCTGTTGTGTTTGTTTACTTATAAAAAGGCAATTCTTTCCCTTTTAACAAGATTTACGCCTTTGGTTCTAGTCACCAGCCCCTGGCCTATGGAAGGCGGGCTTGGGGTAGTCACAGCATGGTCCCCGAGGACGGGTCGTGACAGTTCTATTCATTCCCTCAAAAAAAAAACGGCTAGGAGTTAACTACCATTTAAAATAATAATATTACATTGTTAGTGTGTAGTGTAATATTTCAAAGAAAACCCTTGTTGCGAATAGAGAACGCCATCGAACATAGAAACCCCTTAAAAGTAATGTTAATATTTAATTCATAGATATTAATATATATGAACAATGTATTATTCTTTATTTATATGGGATGTTACATCCTTACCCCCTTTTAGAAATTTTGTCCTCTCAATTTTAATTCACTTATAAAATAAGTGGGGGTATTTATCCCTCACAGAATTTTCTGATTCACTTGTTGCCTCTTGAACCATATGGTTTTCCCACAAAAACATTACCTGATGAATTACCTTATTCTGCAACACTTTCTCTCTACGGTCAAGAATCTGGACTGGTTGTTCTTCATATTAGAGATTATCTTCCAACTAAACAACCTATGGACTTAAAACCTGATATGGATCTGGCATATACTTTCTCAACAATGAAACATGAAAAATCACTGTGTACCTGGGATAAACTTGGAGGTAAATCCACTCTGTATTCAACTGATCCAACCTTCTCTAGGATTTCATATGATCTAATGAACCTTGGAATCAGCTTTCCCTTCTTACCAAAACGCATCCCACTTTTCCATAGAGAAACTTAGAGAAAGACATGATCACCTACCTTGAAAGATAGATCCTTCCTTCGGTAACCCGCATAACATTTCTGCCGACTCGTAGCTATTCTCATGTGCTTCTGAATCAACTAAACATTCACTACCATCTCTTCCACCAATTGTGCTCCCATCAGTTTCCTTTCAACTACTTCATCCCAAAAAGCTGGAGTTTGACACCTCTAGCCATATAATGCCCCAAACAGATCCATCTATATACTAGAACAAAAACTATTATTATAAGAAAATTCAACCAAGGAATGATGTTGGTCCCCAATTCTCTAATAATCCATCGATAAAGCATGTAACATATCTTCTAAGGTCTAAATTGTTCATTCTGACTGCCCAACTGATTGAGGATGAAAAGCTGTACTAAAATTTAATTAAGTACCCAATGACTTCTGAAGGCCTTTCCATTAGTTAGAAGTATACTTAGGGTTACTATCAGATACATGGGGAGGGGAATTCCATGAAACCTGATTATCTATTTAACATACAACCGAGATAGTTAATCTAGAGAAAAAGTATCCCAAATAGGATGGAAGTGAGTAGATTTAGTCAACCGATCAACAATAACCCAGATTCCATTATTACCTCGAGATGTATTTGGTAAAACCACAACAAAGTCCATAGATATATTTTCACATTCATACTCTGGAACTGGTAAAGACTGATGTATCCCTTTTAGTAACTGCTGCTCTACTTTAATATGTTGACAATTTAAACATTTCATAGTAAAGTCAATAATAGCTTGTTTCATTCAATCTTACCAGTAATACTCCTGAAGATCTCTGTACATCTTAGCACTGTTGGGATGAACTGAAAATGGAGAACTATGAGCTTCACATAACAACTCATTCTTCAATTGTGAATCATAAGGCACACATAATCTCTTTCTGAACCTCAAAACACAATCATTTTCAATGTTAAATTTAGGAAACATACTCATCTGAACCGACTCTACCTTTTTCTATAACTCACTGTCTTCCTTCCACGCTTTCATTATTCTATCTGATAGAGTTGATATCACTGTTACCCAAAATAAAATACATGAACTTCCTATACCCACAACTTCTATTCCAATGTTCATCAAATAAAAAACAAAATGATCTTGTTCCAAACATATCATGGTTAATGAAGAATTACTTTTTCGACTCAAAGCATCAGCCACTTTATTTTCTTTTACTGGATGGTAAAGGATCGTGCAATCAAAATCCTTGATTAATTACAGCCATATCCTCTTTCTCATGTTCAGTTATTTATGAGTAAATATATAGATTAAACTTTTTTGTTCAGTATATATTTAACATTTTACTCCATACAGATGATGCCTCCAAATTTTTAAAGCAAAAAAACTGTAGCTAATTACAAATAATGTGTAGGGTAATTTAACTCATGATGTTTCAACTGATGTGATGAATAAGCTATTACCTAATCATTCTGCATAAGGACATAACCATGTCCTTTCAATGAAGCATCACTATAGATAACACAATCACTATATCAGGAAGATAATGAAAAAACTAAATAATTCATCAATCTTCTTTTCAATTCCTGAAAACAATCATCGCATTCTTTTTTCCAAATGAACATAACACCTTTTAGAGTTAATTTAGTCATTAGACTAGATAACCATGAAAAATTCTCAACAAACCTCTGGTAATAACCTAACAAACCAAGAAAACCAAAAATCTTGGTTATATTTGTAGGTGGTGGCCATTATTCAAAAACTTTTGTTTTATCAGGATCAACAGTTATACCAATTTTTGAAACAATGTGACCAAGGAAAGAAATTTTTTGTAACCAAAACACACACTTTCTGAATTTTCCATACAGTTTATTTTCCTTTAAGTTTTCCAAGACAACCCTTAAATTACTTTCACATTCCTCTTTACTTTTTGAAAAAACTAAAATATCATCAATGAACACAACCACAAACTTATCTAAGAAATCATGGAAAATTCTATTCATAAGATCCATGAATACAGTAGGTGCATTGGTTAACCCAAAAGTCATGACTAAAAATTCATAATGGGATTATATAGTATGAAACATGGTATTCGTAATGTATGTTTATTTTACTTTCTGATGATGTTACCCTGACCTCATGTCAATATTCAAAAAATACCGAGCTCCCTGGAGCTGATCAAACAAATCATCGATATGAGGAAAAGGATACTTATTTTTAACAATTATATTATTCAATGCTCTATAATCAATGCAAAGTCTCATTGTACAATCTTTCTTTTTAACAAACAAGATAGGAGAACCCCATGGTGATGTTCCAGGTTGAATGAAGCCTTTATCTATTAACTGATACAATTTCTTTTTTAACTCTAAAAGATCAATTTGAGTCATTCGATAAGGGGGATCTGAAATTGGCTTAGCATCAGGAACTAAGTCAACAATAAATTATACTTCCTGATCAGGTATAATACTAGGAAACTCAACAGGATAAAACATCAAGGTACTAATTTACCACGGGCACATCATTAATCTGAATAGTTCCTTTTTTTCATCAATATGTGCAAGGTAATATTTAGTTCCATATTTTACCCATTTCTCAGATTCCTGATATGTTATCAAAAGTAAGGGTTCATTCTTGTACAGAAACTGAGAATATTTCTAAAAAGAAACCTTTTTAGTTCTTCAAGCAATCTTATCATGATAAACAGAAATCCAATCCATACCTATAATAACATCAAACTCTAATAGAGGCTAAACAATAATGTTTTCACGTAGATTTTTTCTGCACACAAGTATAGGAAGGTTCTTGTAAATTATATGTGTCTCGACATTTCCTCCTGGTGTTTTTACTATTAGTTCTTGATTCATATCTTGAGATGGAATTTCCAATTTACTAGAAAATTTCTCAGAAAGGAGAGAGTGCATAGACCTTAAATCAAACAACAAATTCGAATAATATGAACAAACAAATAGTGTACCTAATACTACTTCATTCGGTAGACCAATATCTTCTTAAGTAGTTGCAAAGAATTTCACCACCACTTTCTGCTTGTAGTCTGGCTACATTCCCTCAGATGAGTTCTTCATTGGATAGTCATTTTCATAATGACCCATTTCATTCCACTTAAAACATCATAATGATTGTGAACCGGATTTTGTCTTACCATTACCCTGATCTTTTTCAGTGCAATTATGATCCCTATGTCCCATTTTACCGCATCAATAGCACTTACCAGAATTCAAATAACATTCCCCATCATGATTTTTACCACAATTTTCACAAACTGTAATCTTAATTTTCTTACCATCAGACTGTTTTGAAGAGTTCTTCCCTTTCGCCTTCCACCTGATCTCTTATTCTGTTGTTTTTCAAAGAACACCTGATCATCGGAAAACTCCATTTCTACCTTCACTGCATGTCGATCAAGTTTTTCATAACTTTTGAACTCAGAAGAAGCTAAATCCCGTCGATACTTTAGATTTAATCCTAAGTAAAAATGGTTTATTTTACTATCAAGATCTCATATGCAATTTGGAACATACCTTTCAAGTCGAGTGAATTTTTCTTCACAAGAATTCACTGAGTCATCATCCTACCTCAATTCCAGGAATTGTTTGTCCATCCTACATCAAACCACCATAGGTAAATATTTCTCATGGAACATACCTTTGAATTAAACCCAATCGAGTGCATCAATCTCCTCACAATCCCTGATATTTTTCACCATCGACCACCACTAATCGACTTCACCTTCAAGACGATAAATACCAAGAATAACCTTTTGATGTTCTAGAAACCCCATGACATAAAAAATTATCTCCAGTGCTTTAATCCAATATATAGATAGAACTGGGTCAGATGATCCTCTATATGATGGGGGGTGCTACCTCATGAAATGCTCTACTAGTGACATGTTCTTTTGTGGTTATTCTGGCTGATATCATGCATAGATATAAACATCATTTATATCCTGAGTCAACTGTTCCATTACTGCAAAAAACTATTCAGTTCCAATTCCGACCATCTCAGGTTGCTGATTTGGAAGGCTGTCTTCCTCCTAATGCCATCCCAACATAGTTGCTCTGTTTCCTCTTCAGAAAAACATTCTAAAAACTAAAATATCATAGGCAAAGCATCATGGTAATCTTTAAATGTTATATCATTTCAATCATATCATAAATTAAATTTTAGATATTAATTTAGCAATACCCTAACTCTTAAGGTTTTCTAAACCGACCTCTGATACCAACTATAAGGACCCGACCTTAAAACATTGCATAATCTTGAATTAAATGATTAATTCGCATTGACGATATTTTCAGGTTTAGAGTTTCAGAGAATTAGGACATAAGTATTACATTACATCTTAAAATTTACAAAGTAGACACTTCTAGTCAATTTCCATTTTTTTCATTAAAAAAAACTCTTGAAAAAAAGGGTCATGTCTACTTCCATGTTTTAGAATGTATGACTTTTCCATGATCCCATCCTTTACCCTAAGCATCTTTAAGTCCTGGGAAAAACATTTCAATACATGGGATGAGTGTAAAACACTCAGTAAGGGCTATAAAACAAAGAATGAAAACATTAGTTCATCATTAAATACATAATATAATCTCTTTAACATAACTCATGAAATCACAATATTTATGAATAAAACAGAGAAAACATAAATCATAAAGGTAACTTGTGGCATCCATATCATACTTACTTAGTAGCTATCACACCAACATAGGGAGTTACATTTCGAATAACCATCATAGTATATTTCTTAAATCTCATAAGGGAAATATTCATGTTTACCTCAGTCATGTAACCCAATGCATTGGAGAGATATCTCAGGCTCACCCACCCATGCTTTAACATGGAACAACCAATATACATAAACAATTCCCATGAACCATAACATATTCATAACACATAAAATAGACATAATGGAAAAGATAATATTCTGACATTCCATTCACAATATATCATTTAAATATTTTGAAAAAACAAATACATTATCAAAACCATATTCAAAACCAAAAATACACAAAAGTGTATATGGTATTTATTTTTCTTTTAAAAAACATTTCATATTGCTAAGGAAGCCAAAGATCAAATAATACCCAGGTGATGGAAAGTTCGTTGTCACCACGTACGTTAAAAAAAATTCCTTTTTATCATTTAGTAAAATAATTCATAGAAAATGATTCCCTTTGAATTCAATGAAATGTCAATGGTTTTTATAAACTGTATAAAAGAATGTCGTCTATAAAATAAAATATGCCCCAATGAAAGGAGATTGAGACGATGTCCGTTACCTCGTGTAAGATTTGACCCGTTTGTTCTTTAATATCATGAATAATAAAATAATGTTAATTTATACTTGATTGAGAACATTTTTCAAGATTATTATTCCTTTTATATCACTTATTACCATTTTATAAACATTATGTAATCATTTATTTTAAGAATGAACATTTAGTTTGTATTTGGTACTTGAGTCAAAAATAGACTTCTTATATCAAGAAGTTGTACATGTGATCAACAGTTCCTTATATATAGAATTATGTTAATTATTTAGATATCATATATATCATATAAATATAGTATATACATGTATTTATATTAGTACATAACATTTTGAGTAAGAAATGAAATGCACCGTTCATGGAGACGGTAAGCCGCACGTAAGCATGAATGCTACTTTCATTTCTATTTCATATTTTTATGGAATGAAAACATAAATATACATATTTATATTATAATTCCAGTATAATATCATATATAATTTTATTAACACTATTTTTCATATGTCCCACATAATGCATTAACGAGTCATATCCTTTTGAGGGGGCGGTAGTCCACACGTCCTAAAATGAAATTATCGCGTTTACCTGTTATGGAAACCATAAATGTATGATATAAATGAAAAATACAGAAGTATATAGAAAACATAAACATAATATATATCATATGTAAATACAGTTCCATTATAATGTCAACCATGAGAGGTAGTAGGAAATAATTAAACAATCATCGTTTCGTGAGGCAGTAGTTCACCTTCCACAAAAATAGTATGTTTATTACCCATTTGATGGATGTGTGTGTAAGTGTAGTTAGAATCATAATCATAAAAACATTGTAGTATATTGAGTATATGGGTTTTGTTATTAAATTAAGTAATAGAAGAGATTTGTGGGTTGGATAAGTAATATAAAACAAAAGAACATAAGAGAAGACATTACCTTTAAATCAGGTAACTCCCTTTGTTTTGAACCAAAAGGGTTTCTTAAATTACTTTTTGACTAAGGTAAGGATTCTAGGATAAAGAGAGGAAACTTGGAAGATTTTTGGAGCAGAGGATGGACGATCCAAGGGATTGAGATGTGTGATAAATGCGTAGTAAGTGAGGCTTTTTTCAAGGGAGAGGAGGGTCTCTTTTGGAATGTTTAAAAATATTATATTATTATATAATGATTTTCTATTTCTAAAGGTCGAAAAAACATTAACTTCGAAGTTAAGGTGGACCATGTTTGATGTAAAATCTTCCAATAAGAATTTCACAAGATTTGGAAATTTTTTTAATTTTTATCTTCTTATTAATTTAAATCATTCATTAATTACTTAAACACTTCATCATCATTGTGTTATAAATAATTCTATTTATTTGTTGTCTAAAAATTATATGAAAAATTACCATTATGTAAGAAATATTTTTTTCTTTCTAATTAAAATTTATAGCCAAATATACCTATTATATAAACCCCACATTAAAATTGTGTTAGTAAAATAATACATGTTTATGTCATTTTTTTTTACTTTAACTAAGAAGTACATTCTGTCATTATCTTACCCAAGAGGATCCATGGGTTCCCAAAATTGACCCATGGATCATCTTGGTCGACCATGACTGAACCAATAAGGTTTTCACAAGTGTCAAAGTAAATTTATATTATTATAACATTATTTTTACCTTAATTAACCAAATTACCTTTAATTGGGGTTAATAAAAGTCAAAAATTACTATTCATCAAAAATTATTTTCATCCCATTGAACCACATTTTATATTATAATGACTACCATGTGTGTTGGTTTTTTTATAGTCAATTCATAGAAGCGGTAACATTTCATTAAAATGAAAAGGCCAATTTTTTAACTACTACTTTGTGGCTTCACTATTCATAAAAATTGAAGGTTTTTAGCAAAATTACAAAAATTCACCCTAAGATAAATTTGATATTCCAAATTCAAAAATGACGTCTATTTTACAAAATTAAAAACAAATGAGGTCCATTAATTAATTTAAAATTAATTCCTATTGTCAAAATAAATAGCGTGTTCTTAAGAAATAATAACTATCAAAATATTGATACATGTTATTGTCTAATTTCAATGTGAAATTACTTCCAGTGACCAAAATTGGATTAAATGGTAAAAATATAATCTATTTACACTTTAAAACCAAATAAAAGGATAATCTAACCATATAAATAAATTAGATTAAATGGTAGTTTGAATTAAAATACATCAATTTTCACTATTAATTAAAAAATGACCATTATAGAAAAAAAACAAAAAATTTACACAAAGTATATTTTGATGTTCTGATTCTAATATATAATTTTAAAATTTCAAATAGAACATATACGTGAAAAAAAACATGATTTAAAAATATTTCTCCTTCAAAAGGCGGTAAATCGACCTTTTAAAGAATATTACAGTATTTATGCATAAAATCATATTCATTCTTATTTTAAGTCTCTAAAATTTATTAGATAAGTGTAAAAACATTTAAAAACAAGTATAATCATATATTAGTTAGTTTTGTTCATTCCCGCCAATAAAACGGCTAGCGGTTAACTACCAATTAAAATAATAATATTACATTGTTAGTGTGCAACGTAAGTTTTCAACGAAACCCGTTGTTGCGTATCGGGTATGCCATCGAACATAGAAACCCGTATAAAGTAGCATTAATATTTAATTCAAAAATATTAATAAATATGAAAAAGTTCTTATTCTTTATTTACCTGGGATGTTACAATTCTATTTTATGAACTATCACGAAATGTATCCATTTTTGAATTTCATATAAAATCAGTTTCAAGATATACTAATAGTATATTGTGGTTTCAAAAAAGAAGAAGAGCGCATGTAGTCAGGAAAATAATGATTTCATACAAGAACATGTAAATGCATCCATATACGCAGTTTGAAGAACCTGAACATATTTTATGCAATGTATGGAGAAGTAAAAGATAAACATTAAACAAAATATACATAGCACATGGAATAAAAAAAATATGATTATATATATGTTTTAGGGTTTATATATAAAGAATATCGTGTAATATATTTAACATGTAATATGTTTTTGAGAAGTTTTATTTGAGAATTATATATTGAATACCCTATATTAAATAATATAATACTAAGGAATGTTTTTTTTGTCAAATTAATAGGTCAAGGCAATTTCATGACATCAATCAGAAGGAATAATTTTCTGAGATTCTTTTTCACAATGGAAATTTATCGGATACATGTGATCAGAGTTATTTGAGAAAAACCAACAAGTTGTAATGGTACTTAAAGTTTAAACAAGAATGTACAATTAAACAATATAACAGGGGAAAAAATAAGATCATACTGTGATGGATTATTTTTTGAAGAAATTTTAAAGTCACTCGGTTGGAGTAGAGAGTAGAGGATGTCTTTAAGTTGGAGTTGGAATAAGGGTAAGTGTATTAGATGGAACTGAATGATGGGGTAGTATCTAGTGTGGAATCTAGATAAGTCCATTGTAGATTCTAGAAAAACCGGTTGATGTTTTATATATAACCACACATTTGGATATAGGTTTTAATATATAGTGTGATTATGTATTGAAAATTGTTATTGATAAGAAATTATAGTGCAAAATCCATGTTGGGGGTATAACCAACATTGTAATAAGATTGAATTTTAGCTAAACTGGGTAAATACTATACGTTTTTCTCTCTCTTATGATTCTTGTGATAAGGTGGGATTGTGAGATAACAATGAGAGGACCAAGAACCTAAAAAATTTCATTATTTTGAATTTAATTTAAATTAATTCATAATAGTAAACCAATGTTTCATCCTTATTGGTTAATCTGGAATGGGGCCTATAAAAGGTTGGATAAAAGAATAATTTTATAACTAAGAATAAGATTAAAGAATATTTAACAAAATTTGAAATATTTTTCATTAAATTTAATATTTCTATTTATAAATTTAGGCGTAATAATTTTTTGATTTATGTACATGTCTATTCGTTTATAGAAACTTTTAGGGTTGAATAGGGAAAATGGGATCTCTGAGTTACAAATTTACGTATCTCATATTTGCCTAAATTTTATTATGTATTTAACTATTTATATGTCAGTAAATTTTTTATTTTAAGCTAAATTTTAAAATTTTTAATTTATAGGAATATTTAAGACTATATTTTGGAAGAAGATAATATTTTTATTTTTATTCATTTTTGCATTTTTATCATAACATATTGTAAAATTTTCAAAATAGGGAAATTAATCTTTTGAGGAGTACATAGTTTTTTGGATTCATTTTATTCAACATACCATGTGAATAAATCTAATAATATGATGTCCAATTAAATAATAGAAGGATATCCTAGAAATATTTTCACAGTTTTGATTAATTTTAATTAGTAACTCATATCTCAAAAATACCCTATCTAAATGAACAAAATTTTTAATTTATCACATATTTTGGGATTGATAATTACTTAATTGACTATATACTCAATCATATAACATTTTTATTCCCATAAAAGGATTTAGAATTATATAAAATAAATTAGATGAGTAATATAGGATAGGAAATATAATATAGCAATGAGAAAATTTTCTTTGATATACAATTTTAATGAATCATTTAATTTATGGGAAGACATTTAAGTGAAAAAAAATATGTTAACTGAATAAAAAATTTCTAGATTTTTCCATTTAATGGGATAAACATTAATGAAAATTTAATTGATATAATTTTAGAGAAATTTTCTATATCACTTCCTAATAAATTTTAACCTCCACTTAAAATCATAAATCATATCCATTTTCTTTAGATAATGATGTAGTTTTTTTTAATTAGTATTCTTACATGTTAATATATTTAGATGTTTCTTTATCCCTTTATTTCATTTTCAATTTTATGATTCCACTACCACTCTTCAATAATCTCCATTGTTAGGGAGTGATAACTATTGATGTTGTTCGAGTGGGGGATCTATTATGTTTTGAGGATGATAAAATATAATATATACATTTTATATTATTATATAATTTAGTATTGGTTAAATTGATTATAGTATAATTTTTTTTACCAATTTTATACTATAATATATATCTTGTTGTTAATAATTTATACTTTACTTTATAGTTATAATGATTCATACAATAGAATGGTGTTTTGAGATATAGTGATGGAGATTATACTTCATAAAGAGGTATTGGAATAGAAAAATCACAACTATAAAAATATGGTGTGTGGATTATTGTATTGATCAC
This sequence comes from Viscum album, assembly GCA_963277665.1. NCBI lineage: Eukaryota > Viridiplantae > Streptophyta > Magnoliopsida > Santalales > Viscaceae > Viscum > Viscum album. The sequence continues at coordinate 682,423,029 of OY728165.1, forward strand.
TTAATTGAGTTAGATAATGAGATTATATTTTTAATTAATAATGAGACCATCACTGATAACTCCTATGAGTATAAATATTCTTTCATAATGAAATCTTTGGAAATTATTTTATATTGTTATATATTTTATATCATAGTTATATAAAATATGAGTTCTCTAAAAAACAGATTGATTTGGTTTTCATTGAGATGCATATTTTTAATAAATAGTGATAAATGAAAATTTGTGTGTGTGAGAGGCCTCCTCAAGTGATTAATCCTAGTGTGTTCACTATAATACACTCTTAAGAGAATAAGAAATTAATTTTTTTGTGATTCAAAAAAAGTCCATATTTCACTAATGGGAAATTTTTGGAAGAATTGAAAATATTAAAATATCTTCTCACATTATAAAGATATATTGGTTCAGGTACATGAAAATTGGATTTACAATCAATCATTCTCTAGAGGCCTCATATATGTATCAAAGTTAGTCACAAATGGGATTTATTTCATATTTGAAAATAAGATATTTCTTTTATAATAATTTATTTTATGGTAGGGAAAATATATTTTTCAAGGGTATGATGGAAAATAAAATAAAAGAGGGGGATCTGAATTGTGGTAGAAAAAATAATCATAAATTTTTCATCCACATAACATATTATATTGATAAATTTTTTAAAATTCCAATTGGAGAAAATATTTATCTAATTTTTAAATAATCATGGAGTCAAATATCCTAGTGATGGTATTATAAAAGTTAATTAAATATAGTTAGAATAAAAAACAATTTGATTAATAATTTAAACTAATAATTAATGAGTTAAAGAAATAGTACATTTAACAAATTTAATATCCAATAATGATGTTTTAATTAACCAAAATGAAATTTAGGAAATGAATAAAGTGAATGATTATGAATGAAATATAGAGTATAGGTTAGAAAAAAAATAATCTTTTTATGTATATTTATTAAAAAAACACATTAAAATTAATGTGAATTCTAGATATGTACACCCAATCATATTTTTACATAATTTTTAAACTACAATAATATATTACCAAATTTATACCTATTATATGGTCTATATATATTTATATAAAATCCCACAACCTTACATATAGGCATAAAATTACATTCATGTACATAATATACTAGTGCTATGTCATTATGGATATGTAATCCCTCAAATAGGTTTTCATATTTTCTATCTTCCTATACCCAAAAACCATAGAACATTCCTGATTGATTTTAATATTTTATCAAGAGGTATAATATAATATCTATATGGAAGACAAAAAAAATCTGCATCCTAGATAAAACCATAATATAATAAATTTACACCAATCATAACAACACCTAATAATATGAAATTACAATAAATTAGAAAAAAACATTAAAAATGATTTTCAAGTATCTATCATACATACTGTACATATCTATGTCTGATGCTCAAGGTTCATATTCAACTATAGGAAACATTTTTACAAACTTTAGTTGTTTAATCATAAAAATAATCTCAATCAGTCATGATGAAATTGGTCACAACATCATCTGATGAACACAACATTTTCTTTATCTAATGATGATTTAGTATAGAAAAAATAAAATTATTTCTAAATATTATTATATTAATCATGAAATGGATCTTCAAATCCCAAAATATTATTATATTAGTTTATAATTATATTATATAAGTTAGGAAAATTTTATTTTTCAAAAATCATAAGATGATAAACAAAAAGATAAGTCATATCCTTTTCATATGATGTGAATTATGATTTTTAGAATAATGAATAATGTTATCAAATTTAAGACTTCCCAAAAATATCTCTACTTCGTAAAATAGATGACATGCAAGAAAATTTAAAGGGGGGAAAGAAAATTAAATATAAATCTCCCTATTACCATCATGATGTGGAATTTCTATCTCATTATTTTGAAATAATGATTAAATAATCATTATTATTGAAAAAAATATATTCATTTCAATAACCTACCTAATTTAAAATTTTGGATTTATTATAACCAACTAATAATAAAAGTTTAATAGTTATCCCCATTTTTAAATAATAATAAATTAATATAAGATAAAAAAGGAATTTTTTTTCTTAAATTTCACCTCTTTTTATGTAAAAATATAAATACAAGAAAAATAAAATATAAAATATAAAATTTATCATTTTTGAGAGTTATTCAGTCATATGTTTAGTTTCAATTGGAAATTCATTAAATCATATGATATTCAAGAAAGGTTTATATCATGGTTGATGCAATCAAATTTATCTACATCAAATCCATTTTTAAAAAGATTACATATCTAATAATACATTGTTATAATGTGAATTTTGGTTGAACTTTTCATTCCCTAAATTTCTTATTGATATTAGTGGTAATATAATCATATAAAAATGCATTATTTTCTATTATCATGCATTTATCTTCCCCTTCTACCCTAATGACCAGAGTGAAAAATTTATAAATATATGATGGTATTAACACTATTATAATGACTTTATTCGTTAAATATGTTTTTCTTACCTACATCAATTATACATAAAAAAAATATTTCTAATGAAAAACTCTTTAGTAGAAAATTGAACATATACAAATATGATATGAAAAAACCCATGATAATTTCAATCTTTATATAACAATTTAAGATTAAAATTTTCTTATTATATTTCCTTTGATGTATGACTGGTTTTTAAGTAATTTCATAATAAAGGAAAAAATATGTCAATCAAATTCTCTTATGAATTATATTTATAGTTTCATTGAATATTAATGAAAATGATACATTTTCAAAATAAAAAACATACCAACCTATAAAAAATAATGAAATAGTTTTAATGAAAAAATGAACATTTTAACCTTATTTAACCATGAAATATATGAAATTGTAAAATATATTATTGATACAATTATGTATTCTTGTAGTTATCCTCAAAGAATAATGGATGGTCTTGATTTTTCAAGGTTGTTTTAATAAATAGAAAAATTTTAAAACTATTATTAAAAATGATTATCTATTTGTTTGAAAAATAGTTAAGTGAAAAAATTAGATAAGTTAAAAAAATAAGAATGATTTTAAATTAAAATATGTTTTAAAATTTTATATGTTTTTAAAAAATGTTTTTTTGAAAAATGATAAGTTAAAAATTCTTATAAATATGAAAAAATTCTTCCAAATTTTTTCTATAATAGGTTTTATCTCAGTTGATAGATATAAAATGGATTTTATTAAATTTAATATAAGCTTAATAATTTTTAAATTATTTTTAATGAATTTGAGTATGTCAGGATTACGTTTTTTTATATAAATATCATTAAGATGATTTTAAATTTTAATATTTTCTCGAATAATATATCATTTTTGTTTGTAATCTCTAAGGAAATGTAACCTTATGCCTATGTGTTTCTCAAGTGAATGATTTTGTGTGTTTTAGGATAATAAATTTCCACTAGTACTATAATAAATAATATTATTTTATGTTAAAATCAATCTAAATCCACGAGTGTGTCTTGCATCCAAAACAATTGAGCACAATAACTTCTGACTATTATATATTCTACTTTTTTAGTGTAAATTATAACAAAAATATATTTATCACTTTCCCTTGAGATTAAGGATCAACTTAATGAGTGGTTTGTTCCTGAATTATATTTTTTATATTACATATATCCTCAATTGATACAACTTGATTATCATTTTAGAAAAAAATCATTTATAGAAGAATATAAGAATACTAATTCTAAAGTCCTTTTTTGATTTCTAAAAATGTGTTGTAACACATTTAAATGAGATTATTTTGGATTACCTTTAACTATCACACATAAAAGTATATAAAACTTAATTTCAATTCAAAATTTCAAATATATATAGTAAATATACAATCATGATTCTATAATGTTTTTCGTCTATCGATCAACTTTTTTATCAAGATAAATTTTTTTATAAGTTGTTCCATGAGTGCTAATATTTGATGAATTACCATTTCTAAAATTTATGATTAAGTAATTAATATAGTTATATTCATTAAAAATAATTTATTTTATGTTTTTCAATATAAAAAATTGAAGGAAATGTCGAGTTCTTATACCATTCCCATTTATAATTTATTATTTATATATTTAGAATATTATCAGAAAGATATTTATTAGTTGAAAAAAATAAAATATCTTGAACATAAATTTTTAAAATGATGGTGTTTTTGAAATAATTATTTATTATAAAGCTTGGATGATCAATTCCATTATCAAAATTATTTTAAAGAAAATATTGGGTGAGTTTATCATACCATGCTCTTAGAAAATTTTAAAATCCATATTGTACATGATTATGTTAAAATGAATTTAATAGAAATTTATTATATTAAAAACATGTAGTTTTTTCAACATAAACATCATTGTAAACATATATATTAATTAAATATATATTCACATCCATTTTAAATAAATTAATGTTCATATGATCCTTCAAGGATAATATGATCTTTATTGATTCAAATCTTGCTATTGATGAAAAGGCTTCCCCATAATCAAAGCCTTAATGTAGAAAATAATTTTCAAAAAATGTCATTCAATATTTATAATAATTATTTTTTATCAAATCATTTTTTAAATTAATCACATTACATGTTCAACTATAGTTTGTTAATATATGGTTCAAACATGGTTCCATTTATATTGATTGTTCTCGTCTTGTTAGGCCCATATACAACCTTCCTCACCAAAAGCATATTATTAAATTTCATGTTAAAAATATTATAAGAATGAATGATTCTCACAATAATTTATCAAGAAGTTTATATATCTATATAACTAAATTAAATAACCAATTATATAACAATAAGTATGATTCCATATGATCTATAGATTTTTGGGTAAATTTATATGATGGAATTCAGTTATCAAGTGTACCTATTATATTGAAGTAATTTTAAGATATTGAATTTTTGATTGTATAAATTGTATAGGATTTAATATCAATAGTCCTATATTTTCTTACAACAAATACACAATGGAATTTCCGAAATCATTGTTGATATTTTAAAGAACTAATGGTTAAAAAACAAAAGGGGTCAGATTCATCAAAATTTATATAAACCACTTCCTCTAAAATATTAGTTATTTTATTAAAAAAAATAAAATAAAGTATAGTATTATAATAACCCATCAATTATTTGTTTATCAAATTTGGAATCAATGGTATGTCATAAATATTTTATATTATGGATTATGAAATTACATCTATAATGTCTAATGTATGTACATTTTGGATTTCAATTGGTACAAAAAATATAAAAAGAATTATTAAGATATAGGCAGAGTAAAAAATGATTTGTAGTATAAAAATTAGTACTCATAGACTCATCCAAAACATGTTTATAAATATATTACTCAATTATAAATGTATGAGTAATTTATGGATGAATTAGATTTCTTATTTTAACAATGAATTTTTTCTATTGTGTTCTTGGGTAGATAAATTATGTGTAATACCACTTCTGTTAAAATGTTAAAAATCAAAAGAAAATAACTCTAAAATATGTTCACTATCAATAGTCACCAATGATAGTTTTTTATCTTATGTATTAGAATAATGAAATAGATTAAAATGATTAAAATAATGATATTTTTTGAGTGATAACATAATGGAATATAAATATTGTATAAATGTTATCAAATAAATGTATATAGTATTTTTCTCTAATACATTAAATTTTTTAGACACCTATTAGATCCATGTGCACATAAGGTAAGGCATATGTAGTTTATAAATAAAACATACATTTAAAACATGATTATTTTTTCATTCAAAATTTATAAGTATTACTAAATCTAGTTGATTTAAATATATGTTCTATAAGATTCTATACATTTCCATTCCAAGAAATTTTAGTTAATTTATTAAAGATATATTGTCATAGACTCTTATTCCATAACCAATATAAGTCTTTGGTTTCACTTAAATAAATAAAACTATTATTACCTATTATTATATGACGAGTGTGTAAATATTTTCATGCTTATAGTTAGATAAAATTTACTTACCTTCTAATATTTGAATAAATTTTATTTATTCATAATGATAAAAATATATCCCACAACATATAACTAAATAATACTCATAATTATGTGGTGATTTCCTAAAACATATTAAACATTTGGGATGAAATTTTTTTCACAAAAAATATTATCCCCCGTTTTAGTGAATTCACACTATTCATTATCTCCCAAAGTAATTATTCAATTATTAAATTTATTAATGTTTCAGATGATTGAATTGTCATGAGCCATATGTTGATAAAAACAACTATTCATCTACTATTTTGTTCTTTGGTTGGTGCACACACTATATTCTCTAGAAAAATATTAAATAATATACATTATAATGACACATATTTGTGTCTAATTATGTTAATAGATAAATTTTTTGAACTAAAACCTATTCAAAGATATTATAATATATAATTATAGTTTCTCTAAAATTAATGATTTGGGAAAAAAATATTGATCATTATTTAATGAAAAATATTTACTATAGTGACCAATTCTTTGATATTCAGTTCAAAAAGTTTCAATTTTTGAGAGATAAAAATTTTGTCTGAAAATAAGATATATTAGTAGTAAAACCCATTTCCATAATGATAATGATGGTGTAATTATTTTTGTAAATTGTATAAAAATTTTCCTAACCTGATTAAAATTGACATAAAATAAGTTTTCATTAATGATATTTGGGATTATAGTGAAGAAACAAATTTTAATTTTCTTCATCTTGAATTTAATCAAAAATTATTTGATGAATGAAATTACAACCAAATGAATTCCAATAAATTTAATCTAAAAATATATAATTAAAAAACTATTTCTGAATATAATGTAGTAAAATGTTGAAGTTTATGAAGTTTATTTCATTTATTTATTAACTTTAATAAGATTTAATTTATTAAACTAATAATTATTTTTTAATTTATTATTCCATCAATTCACAGGAGTGAAATATCCAGTGATTTCATCTAAAATATGTAATGATTATTCAATTTCTAAGGAATAATTTTTTTTTTATTTTTATGGATCACTTATTTATGCTTCAAATTAAGTAGTATACTGATTTTAGAAAATTATCATATATTTAGAATCAAGGATTATATTTGTAAGTGATTAAATATTTACCATTCCCTTAAATCATTTTCAATGAAAATGAATTTTTGAATCGAAAGTAATAATTTTCTTTATTTATGTAATGAGAGCATCAAATGAATGAACTATATATGTTCCACATTACATTCCCACCATGTATGTAAATAATTATTTCTTTTAATTACCTTTAATTTAGAATACATTATCATATGTCTATTTTTATTTCTCAATTTAGGTCAACCAGGTATGATTTTTTACTTATCTCACATTCATATAATATTAATTCTACAAAATATTTCTTGCCTTTATTGTTTATTATTTCCAATAAAAATAAAAATTATTTTATTTACTAATAAGTTTATTCAACATTATTGTAATTTAAAAATGTTTTTTGTTTTTATTTTCTTGTTGACTGTGATCTTAATGCCATCATTTTCGATTTGAAATAATAGATTTATAATTATTTAAACAATAATTATAGTTATTGGAATATGGAAACATTATATAAAACAAATTATACTCTTTATTTCATTTTTTTTATCATCTCGTTTCATCATAAATTCATACTAAATTACTTTTTTTAATAATACATATAAACATAACATTATCAACCACTTTGTATTTTTATATGTTTTCATCTTATAATCACAATATATTTTAATAATATTGATAATATTTTCATATATTTAATCTTCTAAAAACTAATTTTCACTAAATAAATGACAAATATATTCTAGTTCTAGAAATAGTTGATTTATCTATGTTACAAGTTCTCTAGGTAGAAAACAAAATTCTTTATTTTTTTTCGCTAAGAATAGATCTGTGGATTTCCAAAACACTGAATGTTAAAAAATGTGTTATCTAAATACTATTCAAATTTCCATTTCTCATTTCACATGAAAATATAACGTTATAGATTTACAATGTCATGGAACACAATAATATATTATAAACATTATTGATTAACTATTATTATTATTTTTCATAATGGGATAATTGAATAACATCATTAATGAGAGAATTGTAATTTCTAACTAGAATGATAAAATTATCTAATCTAGTATCAAAGACATAGGATATTAGAAGATAATTCTAGTAATTATATGAATCTCCTTCAAAAAATATGGTCATGTTAGATTTATGTTTTATAGGGTTTTAACACGTAATTGTGGCATAAAAAATATTTTCTTTATTAATGTTTTTAGTGTAAGGAAACTAAGATGAAATTATAATAAAGTAATAAAAATTCAAAATAATGGTATTATAAAAATCAGGTTTAATACCTCCTTTAATACCAATATTTGTTCCAAGATGTGTTGGAATAAAGTAGAATAACTAGAGGGGATTGATGATATTAAAATAAAAACATTATAATTTCCATCCACATCCTGTATTATATTGACAGTCTTTTATAAATAAAAATTAAATCAATGAATGGTATGATATTATAAATATTGATGTAGTGAATGATCTATTTAATTTTATTGTATACTCTAGTGAAATATTGTTAGGATAATGAAAAACAAAGTGATATATATTTTTTACTACAAATAAAAGTTTTAAAGTTGTTAATCTTTAAACAAACAGAAATAAGGAAATATATGTACGAATTGATCATAGTGAAATACTGGAAATGAATATAATCCAAGATTAATAATAAAACGTTGTGTATATATTCTAAATCCAACTACTCCATTAAATGATATTTATTAAAACCACACATTTAAACAAAAGTGAATGGTGGATCTAAAAACCAGATCTAAGGTATCAATGACCTTCAATTAGTCATAAAGTATCCTTAATTTTATAAATATTTGAAGTCCCATATTACAATCCCCAAAGTCCCTAGACTATACCAATTGGTAGTGGTTCACTTCCATGTATTGGATGTATATGATATCTATCTTCAATAGCATGAGAGTGCTCTGGTATACAATTGAGTTTTCTATATGTATATCATAAGCATTTATTGATCATGTAGGATTGATTATAAAATTATTATATTATAAATACTGATAAAATTACATGAAAAAGATTACACAATGGTAACTATTATCATAAACAATAAGAAAGTAAATACAAATTGATTAAATTTTCTCTATGTAATATGAAATTTCAGAAAATCAAAATTAATAATTTTTAGAACATGCATTCAATTATCTATCATATATACTATAAAAATATAATTCTAATTATATATTTATGGATTAATTTATTGTAAATTTTATATAAAATTAAAACTTTTCGATTCCAAAAATATTTGAAGTAGTTTTAATAGCATCGAAAATAATATCATCAAAAGAATTAATAATTTTCTCCACTTAATGTTTAATTAGTTCAGCAACTCAATAGTTATTTCTATATTTGATGGGTGCCATATTACATTAGAACAACATATCAGTAGTTTTTTATTTCTATGTTTATTGTTCAAATAAATTATTTACAATATTATTTTTATTAAAAAATATAACAACATAAGAAACATAACTTTGATCATTTTATTATAATGTGAATTACTATTTTTTGAAATAAAAAAATAAGTGAGTCATGGATAAACTACCCAAAAACATCTAAATAATACATTATTTACTTGAATATAATATTTTGGTATAAAAAATAAATGAATAATAAGTGGAAAATTATTATATTCCACTCATTTATGTAAGTAGAAGTATTTTCACATTAATACATATCATTTAAATAAATTTCAATAAGAATGAAATTTTACTCTTTTGAGTTAAAGAATTATTATTTATGTCTTGTTTGTTCAAAAAGTAAAATAAAAAAGATCAATATATTTTTTTTAATTTTTAATTTGGATGTATATATTGTATTTCAAGTAGAGGAAAGATGAGGACATTCCAACCTCATTAATTTTATTAATTACATCAATAAAAATGGTTATGTCTACTAAATGATATATAATTAAAGCAGCTTTTATTTTTTTTAATAAATATAAAATTAAATTAGAGAATACATTATGAATTATGATTAAATAAATTCAATTAAACCATGTAAGTGAATGTCACATAAAATCGTTCATTGTCCAATTGAAGGAATGTAAGATTGTATTCCAACTGTCATTACCATGTAAACATATCTGGATTTGTTTTAGTGAATGGATGGATCATCACATGATTGAAAGGTTGAGATTGATGATATTTCATTCAACCCATATATGATTATTTTGGGGATATGATTTCCAAAAATAGATATATAAACTTATTAGGGAACCTACTAAAGTTTGAAATGGGATTGTATATGAGTTATGTTATGTAATGAAACCCACACTATCAAATATATTGATATTGGGATGTGAAGTGTTTTTTAAGATAATACCTAACAAAAAACTCACATTATGGGGGAAAAATACATCTTTAAAGGATATATTAAGGAAACTAAATGATATAAACTCTAAAATACATAATTTTTTTAATTATATAGTTAAATTCCATATTTCTTGGGAAATAGTGTTAGAATGATTTAATTTTATGAAGTTGATAAAAAAGATACAAAAATGATTACTCAAGAATAAAATATGCATGAAATAGTCAAACACAAATTAGTTTGTAAGAAACAATTACTATATTGGATGAAAATAGATGTTAAAAAATTGTAGAGATAATATTTTTTAATATAGATTTAGGTTTTATAATTCTTCTTTAGTATAATAAACCTTTTACCTAAAAGAAAGAATTTGATACAAAAGAAGTTTCTAGTTTGAAAGAATATATAAACTCTTATGATAGTATTTATTCTAAGAAAAAATTCATACCCTTAATTCAAATTTTTTTATTAAGAAAAAATCTATGAAACATGGGATATTACCTATCAATTACCAAGTATATAGAAATATTATAGAGTTGGTGAAATTTGTAAAAATAATGTATGATCGTGCGTGTTATTTATTATGTCCTTTATTTTATTACTATTTTATAATAATTTGATCCTGTAAACTAACAAAAAAGGGAGTGTTTTTATGTTTTTAATTTTTGATAAATGATTCACCACCATATTATTAACTTTTAATCTCACACATGGATGAAAAATAAGACATCAGAGAGTAGCAAAACCCTCATCATCATGTTACCACATGAAATATCATCAGATCAACTAACTGAAAAATTTTATTATTTATTTATTTCATTCAAAGTGTTTTTTGATTTAATGGTTAATTTTAATATTTATCATCTATTAGAATAAACCACATGATAAAAATTTCATATAAAATATTATTTCCTTCAACATATCGCATCTTGTGACACACTTAAACTATAAATTGTAAAAAATGAAAATTTGGAATTATTCAATCAAATTGTATTTTAATAATATAATAAAAATCATTATTTAATAGAATATAAATATATATCCTTTTAAATATCATATATTGGGTGTTAGAGGTAGGACATGTGAATTTGTATAAAATAAACTAGTTAGAAGGAGAGTGGGATAGTGAGTCTGTGAGAGTCATGTAATCGATGGATGATTAGATGTGAATTTATTTTTCTAGTATGATGATCTTAACTACGAGGGTTTAGATCATGTAATGGTTTATGTTTAATGGATTGAGGTGTATGATATTATATTTCAGTTATATTCCATTTCAAGAAGAATGTTTTCATGTTTCATCTTGAAGGATTTTAATAGGGTTTTGTTAAATTTAATAACCTTTTTATTTTCAAAAGACTCATATGTATATTTTTAATATAATAATATTTTTATCATCCAATTTCTAGCAACATCATAGTGTGGTTGGTAATATATTGAATTTATTTTGGGTGGTTTGTTAAAATTTTATGGTTGTGATTGTTTTGGAATGGACACCACTATCGCAGTGTCAGACCTGGAGGTTGAGTTTTGGTGTGTGGCCATTTTTTTGGGGAAATCACAGCATGGTTTTTTATCATGTATTTATCCTTCCTTGGTTGAATCAATTTAATATATATATATATATATACTATTCACTAAATAGTGGTATATAAAGGAGACTACAGCTTGGATCTCCTAGAATAGATCATTGTAACACCATTGTGGTGGGGCCATTAAATATCAAGTCATTATCCTATTAAAATAATGTATTATTGTAAATTTGAAATAAAATATGAAATTTTCGTTTTTCTTTATTTATTTTGTGGATTTTAAAATCTAAAGCCATTCTTTTGAGAACCCATACTCCATTTAATATTTTTTTATTATTAGTTTCATGAGAATAACTATTTTTCATTTGAGGTGATTTTCTTATTTATTATCTTTGTTTTTATTCCTAAAAATATTATTGGTGGAGTTATGATAATTTTTTTGTGTCAAATTTGTTGTTCATGGTATTTTTAGTTTCTATATATCACTATGTTATATATTTTGGTGTTATTCCTTTCATGGTGTTTCTTTTGTGGTCATATCCCTTTCTCTCTGTTATGTTGTGAATGGAGGAGCTTTAATTAATGAATTATATTAAATAATACACCAGTATTTGTATATAATGAATAAGTATCATGGATTTCCTGACATTGGGGTAATGTTATGTACTAACCTATTGATGATAATGAATCAAATCAAAATGAAACTGAAGGGTGTAGGGTGAATCACATGTGTTTACATGATTACATTATATTTATTATATGATTGATCTTTTATTTATGATGTTTAAAATAGGCTGGTTCCTTGTAATATTTTTATTTCCTATCAATGATTTAATTTTTTGGAATCACATTTCATAAATGATTAATTACATAAGTATGATAAATATTTTTTTTATGAAAATACAAATTTTGTTTTGTTATTGTCAAGGAATTATGTTTTTAATTTAATATGAAGCCATATTTTGAAAATGGAATTTTCTAAGTAATTTAATAAAATAATTAGATGTTTTATATCACTGGTATTCTTTATGTTATTGATATTTATTTTTTGGAACTGGTTGTGAATTTTTTAAGCTAATTTTGGGATGTTTGAATGTGGGGGAATATGTGATATGGATAGTTTTCCTTGGATGGAATGTGAATTTTTGGTTTTTTTATATTAAAATATTGGATGTGTTGAGATGTTATATGGACGTATTAGAGTGGGTGAATTTGTGGAAATTGGTGTTTGTTTGTGGTTATTATTTTTTTCATGTGTAGTGAGTCATATTTGGTTATGGTTGTTTGTATGTTATGGGGTTGGGGTTATATCTTCTCAATGGTAGTGTAATGTGATTATTATTGATGAAACATGTAATATTCATGGGATGGCATTGGATGTGTTATAAAATTAAAAGTAATTGTTAATTCCTATAATTGATTGGTATCATCTGGGATAAACATGGGTGTTTCTTAAAGAATTATTTTTCAATAAATATGTAATTGAACAATATAATTGACATATTCTGGATAGATAAAAAAAATTAAGTTTAATGAAGAAATGGTATTATTTAAATGCGTAATGTTTTAATTATTATTTTTTGTTTGTGGAAGTAGGGAAGATTGTGTTGTAGAGATTAAAATGGTTTATTGGGATCGATATTGTCAATTATGTGGTTTTGATGATTATTACCATTTTTTATTGTTATGGTCCCCTATGATAGTATTGTGTATAGTTACATATGTTATTTATTTTAAATTTCATATTAAATTCATTCCACATGAGTTAGATAACGTTACCAACACCCTAATAATTTATTGGGATGTTTAAATTGGTGTCCTAGTTTCTATGGGAATGCATAAAAAATTACTCGAACTTCACTACCCTCACCTCTAGGTATGGAACAAGCTACAATGGATAAAATGTGGTATAATTATGTCGGATAAAATATATTAATGATATATTTTGTCTTATAATAAATAAATTTCATATGTGATTTGATGAAAATAGGATGATGTTATATTGTGGGGGTCATTCATTATAGGGAAAGTGGACAAGGTTTCTTTCCATTATATTCGTGATACCCTACAGTGAGGGATATGTGATGAGGGAAAAAAATAAAAGGATGGGGTTATGAATTTTTGACCATGTGGTAGTGGATTATAGTTCATGATGATATATATGTGGTATGTGGTTGTGATATAGTATGTGGTGTGTGATTTGATGGTTGGGATCCAGATAGTGAAGTTACCTGGGTTTGGTGGATGAATCATGGGGGGAGAGTTATATCGTTTTATGAATTTTGTTTATTTGATTAAACATAACACTCTATTATAAGTCTCCATACTCTAAAATTTGTGTATCATTGCCTTACTAAAAAATTCAGTAAATTAGTTCATTTGAATAAAATTGTTTTTATAAGGCTCAACTTTACAGCCTTCTCCATGATGTGATTCTTTACACACCATAGTCTCAGATTCTCCACTATAATAAATATATTACAACAATGGTTTGGTACTTCTCAATTCAATAGAGTGTATCACCTTACATATACTTCCCTACATATCATTGGTATTCCAAAAACCTTGTTTCATAATTAAATCAAAGCATTAGACTATTCATTATTTTCATACACATAATCCCATTGTTCCCTATACTACCCATCATTTATATATATGTTTTTATTTCCATTAATTTTTGAATTATATAACTTTTCTGGACTGGGAAGTCTCTATATTTTTATAATGTATCTTCTTCCTCTCCTAAAAATATTCAATGAATTCCTTCCAACAATCACAATTTTATAGAGTGCTCGGTCTTTATTTTTTCTTAGCATCACATATCATGAAAACAAATATGATCACTTGGATATATAAAATAATTTAAAAGATCCTATGATAATAATATATCCAGTAGATGGTAATCTCTTTAAAGGACCGACACCAATGATTAGAAACATACATAGTTGGTGTTCCTCTCCCCAATTTCATCTCTTCTCAAGATTATTATAGTATTTCACAACAATGAAATCTTGAATTCTCCTCCTTCATTGATACCCAAAAGATCTTCTTCAATCATACCATATCAGAATATTCTAAATCTTATTATTTAAAATATATCACCTATTATTAACTATATTCATGATCTAATCCTACTATTCTCTAACTACCTTCTTTATGATCTATCTTTTTCACTATTATATTTAGGTCACTATAAAATACATTTTATATTTTTATAATATATAAATGATCTTATAACATCAATTTCCAATGAAATTCCTCAACATTTCTCATCTTTTTCATAAATGGGTGTCCTTAATTATTAATATATTACATTTTCATCATAATTACCGTCTCCTATAAATCTCCATGAATTCCCACTATTCTTGTTTCTATAATTTATAGTTTTTATACAGTATCTTCTAGATACTTCTTCTAGTATTATTCAATACATTCTCATATTTATTTCAAATTACATAAAATAAAAAAAAAGTAAATACTTTAAATTAATAATTAAAATCATAGAAAAAATATTTTTTTTCCTGAATCATTAATTACTAGTCGATATATTCATTGAATGTCATTATAGACCTCAAGATTGTACACACTCTCATATAATTACTCAATACATCATTCTAATTCCATTCTATTTGAATGATAAGAATTTATTACATATATATATTTTTAGAATAACTCGTGTACCTTCGTATTTAAATTCATCATTTATAGATTTGACAATTTAAAAAATATAATTTTTATATTTATTTAATCAATAAAAAAATTATCATAAATGATCTTATTAATTTTTCAATTTAATAATAAAATTCCTATAAAATCAGTGATAGAATCATTATTTGATTGGTGATATTAAAAATACATAAATTCATCTCCAACAACACCAAATTTATTCTCAAAACTAATCACCAATATATAGTTTCAAATATTCATATTTAAAATCCAAAAAATAAAAAATAATGATATTCCCCAACATTTAACCCACTAAACATCTTAAACTACGATTTAGTCATATATATATATATGTGGTTTTCATGTTTTAACCATTATTTAACATCTATTTAATTAACTCATTGGATTATATATTTTTGATATCAAATTTGGAAACATTATATTTTATTTTCTAGAAGTTATAAAAAAACACTTTTCACAGTCATACATAGATCTATTGTTATAGACTTATTATAATGAAAACATTCACTCTATCTAATCACCATTTCATAAGTCATTTGATGAACTAAAAATTAGAGAATTCTATTTCCTAAGATAATAATTCTTATAAAACAATGAAATTGTATCCTTGGTTGACCAACGTTTGACATGAAATCTAATATTCACATTGTGATCCAAAGTGGTATGGTTGCGTCATACTCAAAAAACATAACATTTAGTCACATACCAATAATTAAGTGATAAAATATTCCTTTATGTCATTAAACATTCTCCATTTTATAACACATGAAAACTTATATGACATTTCTATCAAAAAATTCATTTGAAGTCACAACCATGGTCATAAATTGGATGCTTTTCATTTTTTCTATTATATAAATTTATTCAAAATTTAACATAAATTTACTAAAATATCTTATCTATCATATAGATATTTCATAATTTCTGGTAAAAATTTAAAATTAAATGAAATTAAAAAAACCATTCTACAATAAATCAATACAATTAAGATAGATACATGCAACTCAATAATTACTCATGTTAGATTATTCTTACGAGAATTAAAAACAATAATTTCAACAATAATTTCATGAAAATGAATCCTTTATCATAGTTCACAAAACATAAATAATAAATCTTCAATCACAATAATCCATATATTGGTTCCCCATAACTTCATATATTACAACATATAGTAAACCACCATTGAGCTTCATAAAAAAAATAGATTCATAATGTTGTCTCTAGTTTCTTTCACTTTATATCATTCTAAACTATTTTAGAAAATATATATCACTTTTTACATGTCATCAAAATGAATAAAAGAAAAAAAAATTATCAAGTGTAGATGCATCCAAACCATGAATCCTTCTCACACTCTATTTTCCCAACCAAGAATGGGAAAAGTATAATATCATCCATTAATGGATACATATTCTCTCAACCAAATTCTTATCTCGTAGTATAAAATTTTAAAATTACAAAGTTAAAATTAAAAAAAATAAACAATAAGGAAATTCAATCCAAATTGGGAACTTAATCCTCCCCTTATAGATTTTTTAATCACAAAATTAAAATTAATTTCAATTTCATAACAATCCCCCTTATTGAGAATAAAAGAAAAGAGTAAAGAAAATATATCACATGTATATAATGGGACATGATAGGGAAATAATATCACTATCCATTTGTTATATTTAAATTATTCTCCCCATTCATTATGTAATTTCCATAGATAATGAAGGCACCACAAATTTCTTAGCAATGGACCGTATGAATGTTATATCTATGTTTACTGGGAATAACATGATGTAGAAAAAATGACTGATATTAAAAAAGCATCAAAGCTATAAATATTCATTAAAAACATAAAGAAACATATAAATCAAATGTTTTCAAGGTATTCTCAAAAAAATTATCTCGATATTTTTTTCCTATGATAAACTTCCTGAAACACATTTTAAAAATCATATTCATGTAACATTGTTACAAAATTTCTTTAAAAAAACCTCAACATGAAAATTAGAATGAGATTAATCAAAATAGTAATTTTTAGAGTGAAAAGAATACCTATATATTCACCTTTCACTATGTTATCTCAAGTTTCATGTTTATATGAAAATAATAAATAGATGATATAATTTTCATCACTGAAACCCCCAAATTAATTAATTACTTCTATACTTCATCATAATGAGCATTTTATTCCCAAAACACTCTATAAGCAGTCTAGATACCTATTATTCTATTATAAAAAATATTAAAATTATAAAAATTAAAATACAGTTGATGTTTATATAACTTGACTATATGAATATCTAATCTGTCATCATTTATGACATTTTATACACCACATTAAATTAACCCTTAAAACTATCACATAATATAATTTGAGGAAAAATCACATCATTATTTTAGATCCTTAATTGTTTCACCGGGTAGGAGAATTCATTCCAAACCAAGAAACTATATTTTCTTATTGATTCAAACGTATATATTTATACAAAATTATTTTTTATTTTTATTTGTAGAACTATTCTCCTGTTGTAAATATATACTCTAATTAATTTTTTGATTTAATCATAGCTGTAAATGACCTCATTAATACATCTACCATGAAAAATTCACTTATTTCAGCTTGTTCCATTTTCATGGAAAACTCTAACTAATATGGAATAATTATTATATATCCCATGGGTAAATTATATTCCATCCTTTTTGGAAAAACATATTATTTTTCAAATAATACTTTAAAATTAGAATCAATGGTTCTTTCTTCTTTTACTAATTTTTTTTCTTTTGACTAAGTATTTATGCAATACATATCACAGCTCTTTGACCATCTAATTTCCACCGTCAAAATAAATTTTCAATACCATTTTAGTTTCCTTTTATAGGAATCCTCTCAGAATATACATTTGAGATGTCTTCCACCCAGTACTTTATTTTTCATTTCATTGATTGAAACTTATTTTGTTTCTAGATCCCTCCTTCTAATATTATTTATTATACAGATTTTATAATTTTATATTATGGGGAAATTTGTACCACAAGAGAATATTTATATCCTCTCTTATGTGATTTTAGTTTAATCATCCATATCTCTCATAATGGGAATGATATTATCAATAGAATTATTTATTTTGGTTTTCCTTAATGAATCCTTACTTTTATTTCAATTATTCTTTTTCGTTAGATATTGTTTCATCCTCATTATTAAAGTAAAATAGTTATGTCTTGTTGAACCATACCATCATTCATCAATAATGTGACCAATCTTGTTTCAATAATCATATAATAATTATATTTAATCTAATCTATTTTTTGATATATTAATTTTATTTTACAATGATTTATTCAATCATATAGATTTATTATTTTCTAGAGACTTTCTACACCTTAAATCTTTCTATCTACCACTTCAATTTATTGTGACATTGTTAAAAAACTCAATGGCCATAATCCCAAAATATAGCTACACCGAAAGCTACCAATAATTTTTTTTCATTTTCTTCTATGCTCAATATGTTTACAATGTTTTATTACATGGTTTTGTGGAACCACCATTATTTTGGGATTTACTTACGGAATTAATTCTACTATAAATTCTTCCATAAAAACATTAATATGTTTTATGATTATTGGAATATTTATAGACCCAAATTTATTTATATTTTTATTTCTATACTACAATTATTTTAAAATTTTCATTACAATATCAAGATGTGTTTGGTATGTGGGAATTATCTTTCCTTAAACACAAAGTATATGAAACTCAAAAACATTTCTTCCTCTTTTTAACAAAATTTTATTCCTTCCTATAGTAAATAATATTTATTTAGATTAATTTAAAAAAAAATATTCATCTAGTAGTTTGGGGGATTTAGGTTCAGTAATTTCAGGAATTTTTAGTTATCAAAAATATATAACCACTATATATTGAGAGAATATTTCATAACATATACTGATATAATATATTTATTATAATGACTTCTTACCTTGTTAACTTGTTCTAAATTCTAGTTAATAACATATTGGATACAAATTTCAATCTTTTTTACATTTTATTCAATCACTTCATGTTTTGTAGCTTTTATATTCACCATGAAATTATATATATTTTATAATACATGGAATACATCTTTAACAACTAACACAAACACATCATACTCAATAATATATCTTTAAAATAATTAGTAATTAATGAAATGTTATTACAGGATATTGAAACAATTTATCCCTTTTAATTCACATGTTTTGAGAGAGTGTTTCCTATGCTAAATTTTCTAGAAAATTCCACATTTTAAGAATAAAATTCCTTGTCAACATAATATTTTTCATCAAAAAATTCAATGATAAAATATATTATGTTAGTTAAAAAAGTAGCATGGACCTTATTAAAATAACATAAAATATAAAAATAGATGTCCTAAATATTATAGATTGATAAATTCTATTCATACTCTCCATATCATGTACATGAGTCATGAAATTACCTATCTAAACAAATTCTATATATTTTAACTTACTAGTTTTGTTCATTTTTATAGAATGGAAGGTCCTTATAATTTTTATATTTTCATTGATTTCTTTTTCTATTGGTTCTATAGTTTCTTAAATGTATTCTATGAAACATTAATATCTAATATTGTAGATATAAAAATAGTATTTTGTATATATGATTATCTTTTAATCAGAAAAAATATTAACTTCATATAATACAATTCGGTAAGATTAAATTTTCCATAGGTGAACTGGATTATCTACTACACTACATGAAGTAACGATGGTTCAGTAGACCACAATGGGGGTGGGGTTTAATCAGTTGTCTCTCTTCATTAATTATTCTATTTAAATTTAATATCCTAGAATATTATTAATATGGATGAATTGAATTGTATATCTCCTAGTCTCAACCAAATTATTTATAAATAAAGGCATTGGAACATAAGAAATTTTATAAAATTTAGATCTAAGGAATTGTCCTTGTGATTTTTATATGAACTATTAAAAAATTATTCATTATAATCAATGATTTGCTGAAATGGTTTGGTGATTCTCATAACATAAAAAAGTATCATTTTGAAAAAATAAACTAGATTCTCATTGAACATCCCACAAATTATATTAAAACTAAAATCACAACACAACACTATGGTATCCTTACATACCATGAGTCCTATAAGTTTCATAACTTCCAACTATTTATAAATTTTATTGACTTTGTTGAAATATTTATAGAAGATCACTAATCAGAATAAGTATTTCAATAAATCTTTATAATTGGTCTCTTCACTCTCAAAAACATAGTTTTAAAATACATTGTTATGTTTAAGATAATAAATTAAACTTTTTCTCTATTTCACCTAAACACCATAAATTTTCAACAGAATATGATGAAACAACATTCTCAACAAATGATAAAGGCCATGAAATATTAAAAAATTTAGTAACTTCATAGATCATGGAAATCATTAAACTAATTATTAAAAACTTCACATCAGGGTGGTCTCTCATTTATTTCTTTTATTATATAACTTATACTAGAAGAAGATAACACAACTGGATGAGATTCAAATTATTCTTTGATTGCCAAAAAACTTTCCTTACTAGAACATTATTATTATCTCCTCATCATCCTTTTTTAAGAGATCTAATTTTTTTACAATGCTTAATATCTAAAAATTCAATTATTTATCTTTTAACGTCCCTCTATATTTTTTTATTCATATGTTTGTTACAACCAAATAGGTCTTATATATTAATATCATATAAATTCTACCATCACATTTTTATTCTATAGATTCCATTCAAATTTTCACTCCTTTTTCACACATTAGAATCTCTAATGATAAAAATGTTCCTTTTTTCATCTCAAAACAATCCTACAAAACATTTATAGGAATAATAATTAATTTTTTTTATCAAATGTCTATCAATTGTAAAGTTTATTTCAAAGCATATTTTCATCATTTCTCTGGTATTTATTATATTCTTCTAAAAATAATTCAATTAAAATGATAAAAAATTGTCTCTTAATGATCCAAATGAAAAATCCCAAAAAAAACATATTTTTTACTTGAGTCATTATTTAATACATGAGAGATTCAATGAATATTAGTAAAAAGATAAATATTATATTCACATTGATATAACATCTCAACATTTTTTTTCATTTCATTCATTTTAAATCACAATAATTTGTGATATTAATAATATTGATGTATAACTCTATAATCTTTTTACATAATTCATCATTTCTAAAATGGATAACCTGGAAGAACCTCATTTTCCAAATAATCTAATTTTCGAAAATAATCTCATTTTAATAATTTTATTTATCAAATTAAATATGAAAATCTCAAAAGTAATTTATTAAATCACTCATTATTTTGTGATTTTGTAAAAAAAAATAATCAAATCCTAAAAAAATTGATTTGATTCTAAATTATAATAACAAATAAATAATTTTAAATATTTTAATTTTATATTCCCAAATATAAAACATGGATATTCTACATAATTCATCTCATTCATCACCCTATACTAATCCTAGATAATCGAACCTCAAGGATACATAATTTTTTTATCTTGAATTTTTTTAGCATCATCCCATTTGATTTCCATTTTTTAGAATTCTATTTAGAAAAATTATTTATCATTATGTAGAAATTCCAATAATTCACTATGTTTGAAGATGTATGTAGCATAAAGTAATACAGAACATAGAAAACTATCATAAAATATACCCAATAACTATTTAATATTTATTTTTATGTCTTCTTAAGTATGAAAATAAATTTCATTATAAATTTATGTTATTATAAAATCCAAAATGTACAATCTATATTAAACAATGTCTAATGTTGGAAATCAAAATCACATGACACTCGAAAGTTATACACTTATATAAAGTTCATATGTCACAGTTCAGATTAATATGGGAAATAAAGAATGATGTTATCTACATGATGGTTTTATGATATTATATATTATGTAAGACTTGGAATGTCACATGATCATATCTTCAGAAAGGTCACATGAAATGAAAAGTGAGAAATTGAGAACGTTGTCAATTTTCTCCATTATTATAGTACTTAAATACTTCATCAAACTCAAACTATAATATCTTTAAATCTTCTAAAAAATATCAAATAATGTATGAACACATAATTTTTTTTGGAGTAATAAAACATTCTCATATTAATTAGTTTCAATCCCATGGACACCTACAACATATTAAAACACATATTACTATATGTTCAATATATTAAATGCATTTAAAGTTAGAACTACATTTCAGTAACATTTGAAATTTTACCAAGTGTTTTATGACACTGAAATAAAAAAAATAATATACACTAATCCTTGAATGGGTTTTATACTAATAAAAATATTCTATATTACATTCGAGAAGAATTTATGTTCATTAATAACAACATTAGAATGATTAATCCTACAGATAGAAATTCAGGGATTTCAAAACTATTGTAAATAGCACTTCTCAGATATATTATGTAATTCCTATTAAAGAGAACACATGAATTCAATAGATGTACATGTACACACCCCAAAACAACATCCCATACAAACTTTTCACAAAAAAGGAAAATTAATCTATTCCTTAGGTAGAAATTTATTTCAACACCCAAATTCCTTTACTACATAGTGCAATTTTAAATAACCCTTAAAAAATTAACTATCAATACAAAAATAATCTCCATGAATCCATAAGGGGAACATTATATTAGACCACTATGGCATTTTATGTGTGGCGATGATATCAATAAACCAATGAGGAACTGTGTTTTCAGTACTTTATTTATATATTTTTATGATATTATGATATTTTTTAGGATTCGATATTGTGTGAGTGAGACTTATGGAGGTTGTTTGATACATTACATATTGTATCTGAATGTCTGTTCAATTTTTTACTACTGAGTAATTAGTATAAATAATCAATAATTTCAATAGAGGTATTAGAGATGATATTATTTAGGATAAATAGATTATCACCCATATATAAGACAATATGTTTTCCATGATACAAGATAAGATTAGTGATAGAGGTAGAATCTACTTGCTCAGATTTAGTTCTATTTTTGGAGTCACTAACTTAGGAGGTACTTTGGTACTTTATTTTAGATAATTTATTTTGTATGTGAAATTCAATTATTATGGGATACATTTTTTCATTTCATATCATTGATTTGAATAATTATTTAACATTGGGATACGTTGGTAGTATTTAGAAGGGTAATACCTCGTATATTCATTCTTTATATCCTCAATTCTTTCTCCTGACAAATGGTCAATTAGAGTTAGACATTATGGGTCACTCTAATCATTATTGTAGGAAATTGAGGGGTTCCCAATGTGATCTGGTTGTGATAATATTGTATACATGATATGTTTGATGGGTTATATAGAGATTAGATTTATAATTTTAGGATTATTTTATGTCATTTTTAGGGAAGCATTGTCAGTGAAACATAAATTATGATGTATCAAGAGAGACCTACTAGGATACATGTGATTACAACATGTTGTAATATGATTCCCTGAGCTTAATCATGATGAGAAACCCAATGGAGGACAAACAAATTGAAATAGGATGAAATTTGATAGGTATATGAAATATATTTATTTGAGAATATTTTTAAACTTTAAAAGGTTTTAGGAAAATGAATATGAATTTCAATAATTAAATATTACTTAATTTCCTACTATTTGGGTTAAGAGTTCTTTATTTTTTCTTATAGAGATTATTTCTGGATAATATACATGTGTGGTTTAAGACATTGATGTTCTATAGGAAGGTATAGTTGAAAAATATATGGTTGGGTAGATTATGTAGGTGGGTCATTGAGGATGTATCCTTTTGAGTTCCAGAGTTAATGAGTAGGGAAGTACGAGTTGAGTGTATTCGATTTTGAAATTTGGATCTAGTTGAAGAATCATATGATCAATTTCATATTTATTTAATTTAAGTAATCTTATTGTCTCATATTAAATTTTAGTTATATTAGAGTGGAATTTTGATGATGTTCGATCTTACTCCTTGGGCAGAAAATGGAGGAAAAGGTTTCTTGACAATACATCTAATGAAATATAAATTTAGAATTACCTTCAACGTTGATGATTTTGTTAAAGAGGTAGGATATTATCTCCCTCTTGTATGTGAACCTATATCTATTAGTGTACAAGGTCATATTAAAGGATTTTATTCAATTTTATCCTAATAGGTGTTTAGATAAGGATGATAGAGTGTTGTGTTTAGATGAGGAGTTGTATCTCACAATTCCGCATGCGATTAAAATTTTTGTTCTTGCCAAATTGTTTGAATGTACAGTAGAATTATGTGGTTATTGGGTGGATACATGAATATAAAATATCATATTTTGTGGAGAGTCATTTGGGATTCATGATGAATTGAGTTATAGATTTATGATCTCTTAAGTCATGTTTATTGATTTTTTATCTTTCAAGGAGTTATCCCTAATATTTTTTTCCATATTCTTTGGACCTAGTAGCTCTAATTCATATGATGGGGGCTATATTCCAAGGATTGTTAATTTTACAAGTTATGACCATCAATGATTTTTATTGTAATCTATCCTTATATATATTCATTTTATAGGATGTTTTTTGTTATTCCATCCTTATTTATAGTTTCCTTATAAGACATATTAGGAGGGGAAATATACAATTGTTTTTATTTAGGTAGAGAGAGTATAACTGTAAAAACACAGTAGTTTATAAGATCCCCATAGATATATGGTTGAGTTTGAATGTGAAGGTGGTATTTGTTAGGGATAGTAAGGATGATGATATTTTCATGGTCTATCACATTATATAGAGATGTTATGACCATATTGTTCAGAGATCATTTGAGATACCATATTATTTTATTTACCATTTTTTATCACATTATTTGATTATATATATTCTAATTAGATCATTAAACAATCCTAGGTTTGTGGATTATTCTCCTATGTAGAGAGGAATTGGTTCCCTATGGTTTCAGTACACTACGTAGAGGTAAATCATGCTTTATTGGTATGTGTTGGGGATGTGAAATAAGGAAGGAAAAATATAAATAATTTGGTGATGTCTCCCCACTATAGATACAAACATATGATGTTATTCATTTCATGTATTTATTTCATTCTATGAATGTGTTAATTATTTGTTTTAATAGTAGATTCATGTTCTACTATGTGTAAGGTCGGCGTGTCGTGATTATTAGAAAGATGAATCATCAGATGGGGTAGATATAGTTAGAGTCTCATTTTTTCAGGTATTGGAGTTATTTATGGGTTTCATATTGGAGAAAGATGTTAATAATTTTAGTTTTTTGAAAAGATTGTAGACATTTTCCATAACGAGGATGTGATAATACCCCCTTGATGTGATATCTATTTTGTTAAAATTTTGAATCTTGGTTTTACTACAATTTTTGTGAATCAACATAAGATGAAACCATTTGAGATATGATATGTTAAGATTCATATTATTTATAAAATGAATAATTCCTTAATTTGTCCTCGTGATCACCCATGGGGTTCTTTAGTGTTTTTCCTATAAAGATAAATGTTGGGGTACAGACTATCATAGAATATTAGTAGTAGAATCAGGTAAATATAATACATCATTATCCATTTTTAAAGAGAGATTATTTTTTAATAATTTTATTATATACATATAATTATCAAGGATAAATATGTAGTATGTGTATCATAAAATGTGGGTGAAAGTAGGATATCCAAAAGACATTATTCCATTGTTGATATGGAGACCTTGATTTCATGGTTATGTCATCCAGTTTCATGAATTCTACAAAAATATTTCATGAAACTCAATATTTATATTTTCTATGATTGTATTGATTATTTCTTTTCAGTTTTAAAAGATGAAAACCTCACATAATAAATGTTATTAAAGGATCCTACTGAAATTTTAGGGAAATTTTAAAAGTATTTCAGCACAGTCAGCTCTATGAGATTATGTCTAAGATGTTTTTTTTGAATAATTTAGGTGAATTCTCATTGGAATATTGTGTTCCAGTATATATTACAATTAAAATCATGAATGTTTGAGGTGTATTAGTCATGGGTATCCCACAATAAAGAAGAAATGTAATATATTTTCCATATTATTATTGTATATTATTATAGTTTTGTATATAATTTCATTCAAATTGTTTCCCTATAGATAGAATTGATTAGGAAGGACTAAAATTTCGTCTAGACTACTATGGGATAAATATATTTTCACTACCCAAACATAATGTATATCAATGTTCCCATTATATAGTTACTAATGGAGGGAGTAATGTTTTTTGTTTTATAGTATGCATCCCATTTAACATTGGGTTTCATATTGATACAATATGGGGAAGTGATCTCATATAGTACTATATAGTTACATCACCATGAATATAAATATCCCACCCATGATATTTTGTTGGGAAAAATGGTGTTTTATCAAAAAAATATATTGAATTTACCTCATTGGAGAACAATTTATAGTCACATTAGATTAAAAGAGATTGAGATATATCTACTCATATCCATATTTTATTGTGTATCAATGGACATGGATAAATTTTCGGTATTACTATGACTTCAAAATCATATACACCCCTGTAAAATTTAGTTTATATTTCTATATACTTAGTAAGAAATAATAAAGAGAGGTTGTGTAGGAACTCGATGATTCTTGGAGAACAGTGGATGATATTATAGTGATTCATCTTGATTTGGAAGAGACTATATGTATATGTTTTTTTTAATAGATTGCCATTAAAGAATAATAATTATATTGGGTGGTTGACTGTAAATGGGGAAACTTGGAGGTAGTTGAATTTTGAGATTTTTTTTTCATTCTGATTATACATAAGTTTGGATTGAAGGATTATTGACATTATACATTGTTTCAATGGATTTTTTTTCCTATTTGTAATATGTGGGGAGATTCATTGTAATTTATGTAGGATACCCATAGTATTGGTTCTTAGATAATAAATGTTCTTTCATTTATAGAGGATTCATGTTATATGAATGTTTTAACAAGGATTTATATAGATTATATGGTGAGGCTTAACAAGATAACAATGACCATTGTTTCATAGTGTGATCCTCATTTTACCTCATGATTCTATAGAAATAATCATTCATTATTATTATTTAAACACATAGATATGAGTTAAAACTACCTTTCTTCCACTAATGTATGGGTGAGTGGATGTAGCCATTTATACATTAGAGGATATTTTCTATGTTAATGTTTTGTTTTTATGTTCGTCTTTAGTGAAGAACCACCACTTGTTTGAATTTGAATACAATATTAGTAATCTCTCTTTGATTGGAAATGATGCCTTTAATGAATTTTATTGGTGTAATTTTATCTCTATTCTATATTAAATAAATCTTGCAGAGTCATAGTTTCATTGACAATAAATGATATAGGTCATGAAAAAGGAACAATTAATTTGATAGTAGATGAAGGTGAAAAAAATACTATTAGATGAATTATATGAATCAAATAAGGAAACCTACATTGTTTTAGGGTGGATATAATCTTTTTTGATAGTTTCACCTATACATGAGATGTAGAGGTTTAGACATGGGAGTAATAATTTAATGAAGTTAATAATTCATTTTAAGGCGTTGTGGATAATTTTTGAGGAAGCGTATGGGTTAGATCTTCCCCCATAAGAAGACCAACTCTACAATTTCTTCTATGTTCTGTAACTTCATTTATATCATTATTATTATTCTGATTTCATAAATTTAGGGTGACAATGTTGTTGAGGATGATGAGACATTCACGGAGTTTCTAGAATAGATTATAGATCCAGAAGAGAAGGTTATTGGTGGACATTAAATTCCAATGGTTTTAATTTCATATTGTAATGGTTGTGCGGAGGAATGTATGTAATAATTTCAGTTTGAGATTCATGCTTAGTACCCCTAATTTTCTTATTCCTCATTCTGATATAATTTTGAGATGTTTAATTTTTTTAAGATTTATAGAGATTATTTGAATTCTATACAAAAATATTCATGGATTATGAAATCAGCCTATTCGAGTGGTATATCTCAGGGGTGCGTTCGGGTTGGTAGGTTATATTTTTCTTATGGGTTTGGTTTTATTCCCGGGGATTAGAATAGTTTTATAGGTATTTAATAACACATAATGGTCATTTATTACCAATAAAATTGTATTATTTTGACGTTTACGGTTTGAGAAAGATGATGGGGGAAGGAGGATTGATTTTTACATGGAAATTTAATTGGAAGGAGGGTACCATAGTGTGGTCATGGGTCTCCTTCAATAGAGGGTTTTTTAGATAAGAAGGTAATTTTATGGTCTTGTATACTATTACATCATGGTTAAAGTCAAGGAACACTATTTTTTTCTCTAGATGATGTATAACCCATTATATTTAGTCACATAACTATTTTAGGATAAATTTAGGTCTCGGTTTAGTGAGCCCTAACTTGTTTTGAAGGGTTTGATGATGGTTTTGTTAACAAAATGAAACATCAAGTTTTCTCTTATACTGTTATAAGTGTTCTTTTTTTTCTTATGTTTTTCTTTTCTATTTTATGATTATATCATGGTATCGTAAGTAGACACATGATCTGGGTTTGTGGTGTTTTTTAATTATATCATGAGTGGAAATCATATAGAGGTCACCACTAACGTGGAATGAATCATAGAGGTTATGTTTTGGGATTCTATGTTTTTTGGGTGTCATCATGAATTTTTTCATGACATGACCCTTCCTCTATTGTATTAGTTTAAAAAATTTACTATGATATTAATAGTGTGAGATATTGGACATCACAATATGAATCATTAGGATCATCCTATTATATCCCATTCATGATATAAAAATTAGATTGTTGAGTGAATGACTCATCTTTATCCTTGGTTTCAAAAATTTCATTACACTCAAGATAGAATATTACTTATATTGATTTGGGGTTTTTCTCTTTTCTTATTTTTTCATTATACAAACATAATCTATAATTAATTAATTATTGATAAATTGAATATTTATATATATTTTCAAATTCCATGTAATGTTGAGTTTATCTGTATCAATTAAAATTACAGTTTTATGATTTCATTCAAATGTGATGGGAGATACAGAATATATGTTAACCATAATATTGATCATTTTTTCTGATTGAGAATCAATTGTACCAAAAGTTATCAGAATGTAAGTATTTTATTTTGTTAAAACATCTTTAATAAATAGAATTGGGTAATTATAGGAATAGAAAATATTCAATGGTGTTGTACATAGTAGAATCTAAAATAGTCATGTTTACATTTTCTATCATTTCGATATTATTGAGTGTTTCTGATTTTTTAACATTAATTATCTACTTATAGTTACTATTGGGATGCTAGATTTTAAAATCATTATATTCCATCATAATTTTTATTTTTAGTATCCTTATGATCATGGTGGTCCTGAAAATATATAATAGATTGTAAAATAAATTTAGATTAATGGGATTATATAGTTAAAATAAGTTCTAGTTTAACTCTCACATTAGATTTAGTCTTGGTGGAAAATTTAAATTGATCATAATATGAAAAATTTTCTTGGGGATGGAGATACTTATAACTACAGATGGTCTTATAGTAAAAAAAGTTTCATATTTATAAAATTTTACATTTTACAAATTATATAGTGAAAGAATGTCCATATTTTGATCTAAGATAACTTGGATTCGATAAAATATCCTCATACCATAGTATATTAAAAGAGAATATTTCACTCAACATGAACTATTTTTTTAATAATATCATTTTATTAGTATCAATATTGTTGTAATACACTTCACACATTGTTTCTGAAAATTACCAATGTTTGATGAGGTATGTTTTCAGTATTATTTTTTGAATCATATATAGTTAATGAACTATTTTCTAAGATTATTCTTGCTTCTTAGGGGTGTCCTTGTGTTTTGGGGCATGAAAAGGATGAAAAAGATGTCATATGTTTCCTGTAGAATGGTTGGCACATGGTTAGAACTAACCATGAATTAAAATCAGTGGATTGTAGAAGGAGGGTGCATAGTTTTTGTAAGCCATGGTTTGTGGCTAGGAAAAGATGTGGCTCAAGTGCCATTGGATAGATGTGGGGGCCCAATCACCACATATGTTGTAAATATGAGTGGTTTCTTTCTAAAAAATATGTTTCCTAGTCTACTCTTAGATATAGGGAAACACATGGTTAGCACATGGCTTGGACAACCATGCGACCAAACTAGGAAACAATGAAAAAATGAGGATTTTTCAATTTCCTTCCCAAAATTATTTCAGTCTTACTTGATTTTCATCAATATTTAATTTCCCATTGCACAGGTTGTGAACAATGATCCACTATGATATCCAAGGATGCATATTCCTCGATTCAAAGTCACTTAGTGTGTCTTTTAGTAAATATTGAAGCTATGGGTTAGTTCTAGACTCAAATTACTCCTATTATCAGGATAAACTGTGATGTGTTGTGTATTTTACCGTTGATTCTTATAAACCCTATTTTTAGGGTGTACTTATTATTAATTTTTTATGAAATTTATGTTTTAATCAAGGGAAATGGCTAGAAAAGTGTTTGTGAATAATCATGAGAGAATGTGCTTTAAAATTATTTACCAATTTTCTAGATGTTTGGTTTTTGAATTTGGTTGTCAAAATGTTCTACCATGATATATGTTTGTGTATTTTGTTTTGAAATTTAAATTTGGTATTAATGTAATGTGTGTAACTCCTCATAGAAACAATCAGATCCATTAATGACTTGAGACTGGTCCTAGGGATACTCCTAAGGTATGCCAAACTCGTTAATGTTATGTAATGAAATTGAAAATGATTAGATAGGGAAATTATGGGGGTGATAGGGTTGCAATTATAATATTATTGTTGTGATGGGTAAATATGGCCTAATTGGAATAGTATGGGAGGATGTTATTATGTAATGAAAAGGTTAAATTGAAATGATTTACTTACTAAGAATATGTGATATGATGAAGTGGATTTTAAATAGTTTAGATGTTTTACTTATAGTTTTATCTGACTGTGGTTTTCAATTAACAGAAATGATTTCTTAAAGTGGAATGTATTCTAAAATGATGTATTTGAATTATATTTATTTAAAAGGTGGTATTCAAATGGTTTTAAAAGGACTATTATAAGTGTTGTTCTGATTCCTTTTTGATGAAAATATTTTGATCGATATTTTGATGAATTTGATGGAAAATGAAGGACTTAGACCTTTTTTTTAAAAAAAGAGGTAGACCCATGTCATTATAGGTTGGTTATGGTATATTTTAAAATAGTATATGGTTTTTTTGTTAGGAATTGTGAATGTGTTTTATGATTCACGTTATCCATGTTTTAGTTTTATTGGTGTTTAGGGATCATGATAAATGATGTGATAAATATGGAATTTACTGATAGTTTAATGGGCGAGGATGTTGGACCTAACATTACACATCATGGTTTATGGTGGATTGACATAAATATTGAACACATTTTTTTGGGTTGTTGGACTGATGATCCACCACCTTGGGTGGGCCAAAATGATGCTCCAAGAATTCAGATACATCATTGTTTAAGAGGATGAACTGATTATCTAGAATACAAGGGTGTGGGCATGGAAATACATATTATAATTGACAAGTTAATACATAAAGTTATAAATCATGATTTGATACATGGATTGATACACCTTGTGTATTTAACTATGAATTATAAGGTATATTGGTGAGATGACTTGCTTGTGTTGAAGTATGTTTGATTGGATCGGGTGTTTCTTTGACCCCGAAGGACAATGTGTTTTTTGAACTAATGTTTACTTATGAAAAACATGTTTAAAATTATTTGATAGTCATTTATCTATAGACCATATAAATGAAAAAATTATAGAATTATTAATTCATTAGGCACCACTAATGGTGGCCTAGTTAGTTGTATTAACACCCTTCTCATGCCTCTATGAAAATTGTTAGCTAAGAAGGTGAAACATTAATTCAGGTATAGGTTTAGGATATGTACCTTTCTCTTGGAATATTTTAGGGATGATGGGATTAAGAAAGTGGTGTTATGTATGGGTTAGGACTCGGGAATTAATTTATGATTTTTCATAGTGATGGAATTTAATTTTATATTTTATGATTTTATAACATTATGATTATACATATCATTGTCAAATCATATATCACTTGGATTATTATGAGATCGTTCCATGAAATATTTCTTTTATAAAATGTATTGGTTGTTATACGTATTAATATTATTTATTCTATTATTATACTTGGATGGGAGGGTATAGTTTCAAAAATGTATCTCTATAGACTTGTGCTTTTAGTTAACAACCTCTGGCTTGTGAGAGGGAACTCTTGAGATCTTATAGCACACTTAATCAAGGAACTGATATTAATGGAACATATTATAGGAACTTAAAAAGATATATAATAATGGTTTTATTTATTATTATTATTATTGTGTAATGTTATACAATGAACAAGGATCTTGTTACATAGAGGTATAGAGCTCATGACTATGTGCCTATAACCCTATGCATAGGGGGAAATATAGTTACTAGGGTTGTAAAATTTATGTTCATTATTCATGCTGTACTATTGAATGATTTTACCACCTTGAGTGTTGTTATATGGTGTGATGTTTCTAATTGAAGAGATTTTTATCTCTTGGTATTGTATGAAAAGATAGGTTTTTGGAACATAGGATTGGTAGGTCATTAGTATGCTTATTGTGATTGATAGTTTCTTAGGATTTACTTATGCTGGTATTTTATTTTTTATTTTTTATTATTTTCTCATCACTCATGTATTTCTATTGATGTAAATTGTTTAAATGGGTTTGTATTTATGGTTTTTAAAACAATTTATATGACTATATGTTATAGTATGTTGTCACTCTGTATGGCCAATTCCTAGGAGACCTTTGGATAATCGAAACATAAAAGTGAATTTTAAGGTAGTAGTTATGTATAAATAAAGTGTCAGATGGAAAACTATAATGATTTTTTCATTTTAACCTCTGCATGAAATTATATTTAGGTAAAACATTGAAATGAAAAATTGAATAATGTTGGGATTTTTTTAGACATTCTAGGTAAATTGATGGTTTTTAAATTTGAATCATTTGGTTTTAAATATTAATGTCAATTAAAGAGAAATATTAAATTATTGAACCTTTATGGATATTTTAAATGTGTATCAATTGTTTTTTTATCATATACCATGAATTTGTGGGTTGTTATACAAAAGTGACCTTATTTTCAGGCCATTATTTGTGGATATTTATGCTTTGATGGGTCTACATATACTGGGTAACAGAATATTACACATTTTATCTTCAGTTAGGTTGTGATTTGTTATTGTGAAAGGTCATATAATATTTATTGATGTGGTGAACCTTGTTTGTTGTGATATTTTTGGTTTAATGATTAAATTGAAATGAGTGTCTTAGTTTATGGTTCCATTAGTATGGTGAGTAGTTTTCATTGACACATTATACATAATGTTTTTCATAATTTGGTTAGGAGTGACACATATTATAATAAAATTGATTTTATGGTATGTATCATTTTAAATTTAATCTCATTTATAGCTTACGTTTCATGAAAAACCATGATTAACAGAACCATGATAAACATTTAATATTATTATTTAAAATGAAATGATCTTTTAGCTGTTAAATTTGAGGTGATGAAAAGAAATATATAAATTATGAAAATATATTATTGAATTAATTGGTTACCAATTAATTAAAAATAAATTTTAAATAGAAATTAATATGAAAGAATTTTGTTTATTAAAAACCTTTAAATGAGAACACATGTGTTTTCTGCTAACCTTTATGTTTTGATGAATATTGTTAAATTGATTCATTTTAATTGAAAACAATTTTTTTCAAAAATAATTTATATTGTTTATTAATATTTTTAATTAGATTTGAAGTTTAATTATATATTTTTTGTTGTTGAATCTAATTTATGTAATTGGATTCAATTTCACATTGAATTTATATGATAAAATATTTCAATCATTTGGATGTTTTCATTTTAAAAACATGATTTCTCATTCGGTTATTGAGAATAATTTTATATTAATTTTTTCCATATATGAATTTTTTTATTTTGAATAATGAATTTCATATTTCTAGTAAGGATGAATAAATTAGTTAAATATTTAATTTTTATATTTAGACAATTTGAATAGTAACTTTAGTATTTTTATTAATTACCCCATTTAAATGTATATTTTATAATTAAGGGAGAAATAATATATTAGATATTAAAGAATTTACCTTAAAAATGTAATAATTTTATTGGATGAGTTATTTTAAAAAAGTGTCATCCTTGGATTGATTTGGTGTCATATGGGACTCACCTGGATGTCATTAATCATTTTTTAGTATTTTATTCCCAGGAATGTCCAATACGTCATAATAATTTTTTTAAATGTATTAAATTTTTTATATGTGTTTATTCATAAGATATCGTCAAATTTAAATTATACTTTCAATGGAAAAAACTTTTATCTTCATAATTATTTTTAAAAAAAATTATGGAATAAAAAATTAAATTAAACACTTGCACAACGATGATGAATTTTTTTAACTAATTGACTTATCAGATAAATTGTTATTAGAATTTTAAAATAAATATAATTTAATATAATTAATTTAGAAAACTAATATATATATTACCTATAAATATTATAGAAGTATTAAAGGTTTTTTGATGTTATATTGTGTATTGATATTTTCTAGAGAATCAAGAAACGAATACTATCAAAATTGACATTAACAATATTTTAAAATACATAATACTTTTTTAAATGATATAAAATTCATAAAAATAAAAACTTCATCCAAATGAATTATATAAGGTCTATAATATCATCCATGACTCATTTATGGTTATTTTTTCATTTTATAGTTACTATATCAATACTTAAATAGTAAAAATCAATGTTGTTACTCTAAGAGTCAATGGGATTAACATCTAGTTATTGCCAAAATATATGGGTAATTATTTTACCTCGACTTATATATAGATTATTTTTTGAATGTATTTAAACCCATAAACATATTATCTTTGAAATAACTGACTTTGGAGTCATTTGGAATTGAAAATTTATTTCTATTAATTTAATATTTTAAATGTTTTAAAAGATCCCCTCACCACCTCCTTTCTCACTCCCTCACACAACATTGATCCATATATCTCGATCAAAACCATACCAATTATCCTCCAAACGTCTCTACCTTAATCCAAGAATCCTTATACTGGGAATAAATCCATCCAAGGATGTCGTTTTGTGAAAATCAAAAGTAGATACCCAAAGAAGTGGTAATGTTCATCAATGAACGTTTTTATATTATTTATTCCTTAAAACCCATAAATTATTTTTATTTAATATTTATATAATAACTGTAGTATCATAAATAAAATAATATTTTTTATATTAATGGTTATACATAAAATCTCTCACACTTCCATTAAATAGGATACACATTCATTGTTCATGTGTATGACGAACTATCGCCTTGGAAACCGATATCGTTCATATTTACATTTCCACAATTCAAGGATGGGAATAATCATAGAATCAATGTTTCAATATGATATGTATAATATAAATGATTTATTTATTATTTTATAATTATTATAGAACACATAGGTAAATTCATTCAATTTTCTTTAAATATGATAACTTCATTTTTGGATGTGTGGACTACCTTCTCCTCATAATGATGTGATTAATTTACACATTACATGAAATGTATTGAGAATGGGATTTGTGAATTTATATTATATAATGAAAATAATTAATATACTATAATTATATTAATTACTTTATTTCATTAAATAGTACAATAAAATGGAAACAATAATCATGTGTATGCACGATATACCATTTCCCTGAACAATGTATTTAATTTTCAATTTATATATTATATAAATTATAATAAACATACATATAATTAATATATATGATATATATTTCATGGATTACGTTATGGAGATGATTAAATCTTGATTAATGTAAGAGGATCAAAAATATAACAAATCAAAACACATGCTAAAAATAAAGTGGTTGTTACCCGAAAGGTAACATTGACATTAAATATTTAATAAACGGGTAACATATAGTCATAAGTAAATAATATATGGAATTATAAAAATGAATATGGTTTTATGATAGATGTAAAATAAATATATATTTATTATATAATAATTTTTAATGAGTACTATGATAGTAAATACATAAGGTATAGAATTTTTAGCTCACTTTTATTAATTTGTGACAAATGGATTATACACTAAATGATTATTTTTGTTGGTGTATATATTTCCCATGAGTCACTTTTATTATTATTATCCTGTATATTATTTTATTTTAATATCCATAAAATATTCAATTATTCATGGGGCATACAATTCCACTGATTATAAATTGGTATGGTATTATTTCCTGATATCATCATTATTCAGTATTTTTTTGGTTAGAGTCTCTACATGGGAATATTTATCTTCCATTTTATTTTTTTTGGAAAATGTGTTCACTTTTTTTAGTATCCTTTAATGACTATTTAAATATTTTTTTAACCCTTTTATATTTTCTAGAAAATTTTATAAAATGAATCTTTCTATCATATTCTAAAACGAATTACTTTATTAATTTACTCAGAAAAGTAAGAGGAATATTTTTAATGTATATACTATGAATAGAATTTTCTATCATCATGAATATATAATGTTTTGAAGATTTGTTTATAACTTTTCAAGGTTCTTTCAATCAATTTTTTTCTTTTATAAATTTGAGTACTTTTAAATAAATGATTACAGAGTTGGAATGATTTCATATTTATCTAAATTACCTTCAAAATTATTCATTGTTATGAACGAATTCAATTTAATGTGGTTTATATATCACCCCATTGTCATTTAATATCATGATTTAATCATAAACCTTAATCCATTGTTATATACAATGTTTAATTAGGGAATTTAATTCATTATCTGTGTAAATATTACTAAATATCTATTCTTTATTAAATACGAATATTAAAAAGGCACATTGTTTATTAATTAAATCTAAAAATCTATACATTTAATTCATATTACTGGATATGGCCATTGGGAAAATAATTTATATATACCCTCATTGCATCAATATTTTATCATGAGAAGAAAATAGTTGAATGTATTAAATAGGATTCTAGAATCTATAAGAAACATTCTTGTGAAAGTTATTGATGGTATAGAAATACTTGTTCCACACACAATATGTATAATATTTAATCATTTACATCAATTAGAATTCTATTGTTATTATTAACGTTTTATCTATGATATTTATTCTTTGAAATTATATATAGATTTATTACAATCGCATATTATTGATAAAAAATAATGTAATTTCATATTGATACTTTTTCATATTTATTATGCCTTATCAAGTTATTTTAATATCATGTGTTATCATTTATTTACCTTTCCATGTTGATTTATTCTCGTTAAATCATTATTGTTTCTATTTTACAAACACTTACTCAAAATTTGAGTACTCATTTATTTTTTTTCCTTCCTCAAAAATCCAATAAACATAATTGGAATTTTACGAAAGGATACACTAGATAGAATACAGTTATCCATGAAAGAAAATCAATTCTGTTTTGATTAGTGTATTCATATGTAATACAAGACTCCTGTATGTTTCTAGTTTACCAAGATATCCAAACTAATCGGTCTTTCATGCTGCATTTCCTTGTTATCATGTCAATATAATGGTAGTTGAAACTGAAGCTAAGCTTAATGAGGTTGGTTCATTATTGTTTGTATTAATAGAAGTTTAGTATCAACTAGGGGAACTATATTTATGAAAAAATATATTATAGAACATAGCCCTATGGTATAATTTATGGATAATTATAGATAAACATCCTAATGTTTCAGTTAAATAGTTATTATGTGGTTTTCCTAGTAAGGGATCTTTGTTTGGATACTACAAGTGGATGTGATTCTATAATATATTTATCTAGGGGTAAAAAATCTTAAAATTTATATCATTCTTGACTTGAGTGTAAAATTGTACATGAAAACATGCCTTACTACACACCTTTTTTGATACTCTAGGGTGATATAAATTGGATAATTCACATTTTTTACAAGAAATTATGAAGGATTAGAATATATGATGAATATTAATAATCTTAATTAAAAATAATGTATAATGATATTCCATAGATGATTATATTTTTTCACAATTACTATTATCACTTAGAGTTTTCTTTCTGGTTTTAGTCAATGGATGGAACCAGAAAGAGTCATGATAAATTTGAACATGGTGGAAAAGGTGGAGGTAATGAGAAATAAAATTGGATGTTGATCATATCAAAAGACACAATGTTCATGACTAATATGTTTTCTGGAAATTTCATTAACATAATATACATGAAATGACACATGAACTGACCAAATATGATAATGATAATGCTTTCCAAGAGCCCCAGTGGTAGAGACCATGGAGAAAATAAGACTCAATTTCCATCATGCATGAAACGCGGAAGGAGACACTTAGGAATGTGTTGCAGTGGAAAAGATAAATGATTTTTTGTGTGGGAAATAAAGAAATAATGAAAATAATTTTCATAAAGAGTAAAAATTATGATGGAAGGAAATAAAACTTATCCAAAAAAATCTATTTTAAGTTCATTTCCTTAAATCAACAGAACCATGGAATTACCCAAGTCAATGTCCTCTTCTATTGGATGTATTCTTGAAAAAGGATGTACAACTGTGGAAATAAATGGAAGAATTATTTATATATTGGGCTTATATTTAAATCCTTAATTAAAAGTATATTAAGTGAATAAAATTTTTGGTTATTTTTCTCTGTAGAAGTTGACTCAAATTCGCTATGAAATAAAAAATTAATTTTAAATACAAATCATTAAGATAAAAAGATGAGGCACATTGGAAATTTATTAAAGGGTGAAAATATACATGTCCATTATATATGTTTCCTTATGTTCATATTAAAGAAAATAAATAAACTATTTAACCTTAGGAAGAAGATATAGAATAAAAAACCTAATATGTTATCGTTTCCTACAATGATTTCTAAATCCTTTTGACCCATCATTTATTTTTCATCGACTCTTGTTCCAAATTGCTATTTTATAAAGGGTATTTTGAATAGTAAAAATATAATTACCAAGAAAGAATAAGAATATTTTGAGGATTTAATTTCTTGAAGGATGAGAGATTGTAACACCCGAATATTGAATGGTCTGTATCTTTTTAAATTTAGTCTATTAGATAGCTTTTGTTTCATGCAACACCTAGCTTAAATGAAATATGAAATGATATTAATATTTTAATTTAAATTATAATTATCTCCTAGATGTAAAATTGGTGGTTATGAATAGGATTAAATAAATTAAGAAAATATATAATTTAATTCATTATTTACAGGTTAATTATAAATAAATTTTAAAACTAATTTAATGTAAAGGAAATGTTTTTGTAAAAACCATTTAAAAGAGGACAAGTGTGTTTTATAAAAAAAATAAAAAATGCACTTTTATCTTATATTAATGATATATAAAAAATATATTCAGTATA
This sequence comes from Viscum album, assembly GCA_963277665.1. NCBI lineage: Eukaryota > Viridiplantae > Streptophyta > Magnoliopsida > Santalales > Viscaceae > Viscum > Viscum album. The sequence continues at coordinate 682,463,379 of OY728165.1, forward strand.
ATTTTTGTCATTCATCCTAGGTGTTTTCTAGCCATGATATAAGATCAAATCAAATTTTACACATTAAAGGTGTCATTTTATGAAAATACTATTCTACTACCTTTTGGAGGAGCACTTGATTGAAATGTAGTTTTTGAAAATTTTAAAATTTATATTTGAAGAAATAAACATATTATTTTACTGTATAATATTTAAAAGGTTTTATATATTTTTTATTTGTATGATAAGTTTCATTTTTCAATGAACAGTGATAAAATTGGGCATTCAAATTGATTTTTTGTGAAAATCATATATAGTATTTAATTAAAATTTAATTTTTTTTAATATATAATTATATAATTTTTTATCTTTTAATAAAATATAAGTCATTTTAATTAATTTCATGATGAATTTAGATAGAAAAACATTTCAATCTTTTGAAGGTTTTCACTTTAAAAACTTTTTTTCTCGATCCATCGATGAGATTAAATTTAATTTAATTTTGGCCAATTTTTTACTTTTTATTTAGAAAAATTAATTCTATATTTTTAATCATAGGTTCAAAATTAGATAAGTATTTCTATTTTTATTTTTTTAAAATAAGAATAAGAACTTCATAATTTTATTAATTACAACAGTTAAGGGTAAGTCAGTTAATTACAGGTTAAAATAATATTATATATATTAGAAATTACCCTATCACTTGATATAATTTTATTTGATGAGTTAATTTTTAAAAAATCATACTTTACCCTATTTTTGGGCCACTTGGATCAGCTTGGATTAATTTACACTATTTTTAATTATTTATTCTAAGAAAATTTAAATATTTCATACTCTTGTTTCAAATAAGTATTAGATTTTTTATATATGGTAATTAAAAATATATTATAATATAAATATTAGATTTAATGTTAAAATTTTTATCCTAACCATTATAATTTATTTTTAATGGTATTGAAGAAATATTTTAATTAACATTTTTCACAATGATGATGCAGTAATTAGTAAATTATGGGAATTATCAAAAAAATATTAATAAGAATGTTATTATAAATATGATTTTATATAATTATTTTCATGTATGAGTTTTTTGGATTACTATATATAATAGGGATATATTAAATGTTTTTTCTTAATATATCTTTTTTATTGATACTTGTTAAAATTTCAAGAAATTAATAGTGTAAAAATTGAAATTAACGACATTTAAAAATTAATAATATTTTTTTAAATGATATAAAATTAATAAAAATATAAAAATAGGATATATATTTTAGATAAGGTTTGAAATTTTATCCATGAATAACTTTTGGTTCATTTAGAATTTATAGTAACTCATTAACCATTAAAAAATAAAAATAAATTTATTCACTATAAGAGTTAAAGGGTTTAACGAAGGATTAATGCCAAAATATACTGGTAATAATGTAACCAAAAACTATATAATTTTTCGGAGTGTATTTATACACATAATAGTATTATATTTTAGGAAAATCACATTATAGAAATTTTTAATTGATAACTAATTTATATTAATTTTATGTTTTTTGATTTTCAAAAATTTCCCTTACCTCAATTTTGAAAGGTAACCTCTATAATAACTTACTCCCACAACCTTACGCCCAATAGATCATAAAAAAATAACCGTTTCTCATTTAAAATTCACTAAAATTATAATAGAATCATTACTTTAGTTATTAAATCAATCAAAACAGCCCCACTTTGCAAATAAAAAAGAGATACCCAAAGAAGAGGTAACATTTATCAATAAACTCTCAAGTTTTATTAATGCCTTAAAACACTTAAATTATTATTTTAATGTTTATATATAAAACTCCATAAAAAAATACATATATACTATTATATTAATGGTTATACCTCCACTCACACAAACCTCCATAAAATGGGATATGCAATCATCATTCGTGTATACGGTGGACTATCGCCTCACAAACTCATGTTGTTATTACTTCCATTTCCACACTTAATGGTTTGTAATAAATATATAACTTTTATATTTATATTATATATATGATATGTATTTTTAATTTATTCTTCTTTAATTATTTTTTAACTCATACCTTTATCCTTTCAATTTTTTATAAATATGATAACATGGTTTCTGGACATTTGGACTACCGCCTCTTAAAAACTATGTGATTTGTTCACATATTACATGGAATGTATTGAGGATGGGTTTAGTAAATTTATATGATATTTATGACATTAAAATTATATAGTTATTCTTTTAATTAATTCATTTCTTTGAATACAGTAAGGATATTGAAAAAATGTTCTTGCGTATCTATGGACAACCATCTCCATTAATGGAGTATTTCATTTTTTACTTAAATATTCAGCTTATTATAAAAATATAACATATATATATATATGATATTTATGTAATTGTTATCATTATTTTAATGATGATATCATAATATAAGTAAGATGATAATAAATATTACAAATCAAAACACACGTGAAAAACAATACAGTCATTACCCGAAATGTAACTCCAACACGGAATTTTAAATAAATGTGTAATATAAAGTCATAACTAAATCATATATGGTACTATAGAAATTAATATTGTTTTGTGATAGATTTATAATAAACCTATATTTATTATACATGAGGTTTGAATGTGTATGATGAGAGTCGAGACATAAAGTAAGGTATAATTGTCTCACTTTTATTTTTATGGGAAATATTCCTTATACACTACTTGATTTATTTGTGTGGTGTATATAATACCTATGAGTTATTTCTATGCATATTATTATGAATATTATTGTATTTTAATATCTATATAATTTTTTTAATGGGACATATGATCCTTCTATCTATAATGTGGTAAGGGCTTATTTCACAATCTCATCATTATTTGTGATTGTTTTTGTTTAAGTCTCCACAAAGTAATGTTTCTCTTCCATGTTAGTGTTTTAAAAAAATGTTTTAAAAATGTTTCAATATTCTATAACTATTTATTAAAGTCACATTTACCCCATTTTCAGTTCAAAAGATTATTCAAAGAAAATATTTTCTTTTATGAATGTGTAATGTTTTGGACAAATTAATACAATGTTGTAAGGGATTTCTTGTTAATTTACATTCCATTAAGACTTATTCGTTATTATAAACCAATTAATGTTAATGTGTTGTATATACATCTTATTTAACATTTAATTTAATTATTTAATCATAAAATGTATACCATTTTTACATATAGTGTATACTTTTATAGTTATATGATTATCTACGTAAATATTAATAAATTATTATTATTCATTCAATATGTATATTTGAAAATGGCCATTGTATAGTAATTAAATTAATTAATATATATAAGGAATTTTTTGGATTTGAAATATCGTGTAGGGTTAAGACAATATATGTCCCCTCGATGCATCGAAATGTTCCTATAAAAAATAGATTCACATATTAAATAGGTTTCTACCTCTAGTTTTAAATTGTCTTGTGAATGTTCTTGAAGGTGAAGGTTTTTATATTCCTCAGACATGTACTCAAATAATTAATAATTTACTTCATTCATAATTGAGTTATTATTACTATTATTATTATTACGTATCTAGGGGATTTATTTCTTTGACATTATATATTCATTCATTTCACTCTCAACTAATAGAATAAATGGAATGTGTTACCTTTTCATAATGATTATGCCTTATCCGGTTAATTTAAAGGAATGTGTTATTAGTTATTTACCATTAAAAGATTATTTATTCCCATTAATTCATTATTCCTTCCATTTAACATACCCTTACGGAGTATTTGAGATAATACTTATTTTGTTTCCTTCCCCAAGAATCAATGAACTGTACTAGGAAATATCTACAAGGATTCTCTAAATGGAATAAATTTATACTAGAAAATATATATTTATGTAAAAATTATTGTATTAATTTATAATAGAATACCCATGTATGTATCTAGTTTATCAAGAATAATAAATAGACCACTACTTCATGATGCATTTCTTTGTAATAATTAATATGTAATGGTAGTAGACAACGACTCCAGGCTTACTCGGGTCGGGTCACAACACATGTGAGAAGAAACATTTTTGAGGTATAATGATATGGCTCAATGGGATATCCTAGTGAACATATTTATGCCAATCTAGTTTAGTGATTTGGTTCTATGTGACCTTGGAGGGTGACTAGTGAGAGGCTAATTCGTGTTAAGACTGCCTTTGGGTTCATGTTGAATATGTGTATGTTTTTGGATTTTGGAAGTGATTCAGGAAGATTTCTTCTTAGTGTGGGGTCTAGAATAAATTTTTAGATAGAAAGGGATGGGTTTTGGGAATGATCCTTGAGTTGAGAGATTTAGAGGTTTTTAATAATCAAAGTAACAATGGGAATTTTATACTGTGCTACATTTACACTGGAATGTAAATAAAGGTTTAGTTATTCGATGGTCGAATCAATGCACAGTGTTTGTGAATGGTTTTTTTTAATTGAGGAATTATTCCTTGGATTATTTTTTATCAAAATAACCTTGAGTGATTTAGATTTCTTTTAAGAATAGTTTCAATGTTAGAGGATCGTTTATATGCTCAAACCTATTGTATTCAAAATGTTTGACAGAATGATTGATGTTGACTTTCGATGGATGATATAATGGTTTCTAGAGAATAGGTAGGCGCCTTCATGTTGTAATAAAACCTTGGGTGATTATTTTTCATGTGGTTGGATAGATCATAAGAAAAGATCACGTTGTGGGATGGGTGTAACATCAATTGTTTTAAAAACGAAACATGATGTTCAATAGCATACATGATACACTCCATCGAGCTTAAACAAACAACTAAATATTATTATTTAAATGTTAATTTTATAACATAGTGATTGGAATTATGGGAATGAATAGTATCAACTTAAATATGATAATTTTGTTTAATTTTTTTTTAAATAATGATTTATTGGTTACCAAATTTATAAATAAATGAAATAAAAACCAATTAAATATAAATGATGTGTTTTTATGAAAAATCTATTTAAAAAAAAATAATTTTGTTTATTAAATCATATTAATCTTTATAGATATTTATTTAATGAATATATATTTTATATATTCAATTTAACGTTTTAAATACATCTTTTATGTTATCTAGATATGATGCAATAATAAATGTAATTTTTCGAATAGAAGAATTATTTTTTCTAAAAATTTATTTTTACCACCTTTTGAATGAAAAACCATTTAAAATATAGTTTCAGACACCTTTATATGTTTTATATTAATAAATAAACTTCTTCTTTAGAATTAGGACATCTAATTTTACTTTGGATGAATTCTTTATATTTTTTTGATAACTATCATGTTTTGATGAAGAGTAAAAATACGCTAAATTTTAATTGAAAACATATTTTTCCATAAAGACAATATATATAGTTAAATAATGTTATTTAATGGGTTTAAAGTATAAATTAAAAATATTTTTAACATATTACCTGATTTTGGCCATTTTTATTAATTTCACATTTCAATTGGACATAAATACATGTCAATCTTTGGATAGTTTTTAGTTCTTAAAAACCCATTTTTTGGTTTGTACAACAAAAATTAATTTTAAAATAATTACTAAAAATTATGTGTTTTGAATTTTGGTAAATGGAATACATTTTTTTAATTATGAGGTCCCAATTTTGTAAATAGGTACTTTCATTTTCCAACCTTATGAATAATAAGTTTAGTAACTGTTTTTATTTACCCTGGTTAATGGTTAAATATAGTAAATAAGGATAAAAATAATATTATAATAATATAAAACTACCCTAAAACATGTCCTGATCTAATTTTATGATATTTTTATGACCATGGAAATCCTTGGGTCTATTTTAGGACTTCATGGATCTACTTGGGCGTTATAATATCATGTTATAACAATAAATTTAAAGTAAAGAGAAAAATAACATTAACATGTATCGTCTTACAAAAACAATATTTATACGGGGTTATATAAGTGATATAATTGACTATATATAGTCATTATAAATCTAAAAGATAACCAACATCATGATTTTTTTATAAATTATAGTCATTAAATTAATAAATTTAATTATTAAACAATGGTGATGCTGTAAATACTTCATTAACAAAGTATTTAAATAAACGATACTATAAATATAAAAATAAATATTATCTGACATAATTTATGTCATCCACGAATTTTATAGGTGAATATTAAATTTCAGGAATGATTGAATTTTTTTTCTAATGAATCAGGTTGTTATGAATTTTTAAAAATGATATGTATGAATAGTGACCAAAATTGAGATAATTCATAACTTAAAATACATAATAGCTTATTAAATGATATTAAATTTCTAAAAATATACGATTCAACCAAATTATTATGATAAGTAAAAATATTTAATAAATGGCATTTTTTGGTCCTTTTACATGATATAGTAATCACATTAACCAAAATTTTGTAAATAACATGATATCACTATAAGATTAAAAAGGGTAAAATAAGGGTTAAAGAAAAAAGATATGGATAAAAAATATTTAAAAACTTTCTAAATTTTTTGTATTATGTGAATTTTGACCCAAACTATATTATTTTAGAACAAAATCCGTTTTTGGATAATTTTAATTGAAATAGAATTTATAATAATTTAATATTTTAGGACTTTCCAAAACTTCCCCCCACCTATTCCATTAAAGGGAACTTCTTATTATCATAATCACCCACTTACAAAGCCTTTTAGTTCAGAAAAAATATATCCACTAATCTTACAATAATCCTTAAATTGCTCCTAGAATCCTTACCTTGGGAATAAGGCATTTGAATAATTCCTTTTAGCTCAAATCAAAAGAAGATACCCGATTTTAAGGTAACGTATTCTCTCAAGTTACATTCCATTATTTTCATTATCCAATCCCTATGTTCTTCATATTCGTTGATTACATAAAAATAAAGTATACACCACTTACTAGTATGTTTTTATGATAATTATTTGAACTAAACTTACACACATATCTATCTAATGGGTACAAACATACAATTTCTGTGTTCGATGAACTATTGCCTCACGAAACGATGATTGTTCAATTTTCTCCTACCACCACTCACGGTGGACATTATGATGGAATGTTTTTTATAAGTGATATAAATATTTTATTTATATTTTCTCTATGATTATGTAATTTTTGTTTACAACATACCTGTATGCTTTCCAAGATGTGTAAATATAATAACTTAATTTGAGGAAGTGTGGACTATCTCCCCCTCAAAGTGATATGACTCACTCATTAAATACATTGAATAAATAAATTAGTATCTTATTAAACCTATGATACATACATGAAAAAAATATAATATTTTTGTTATAATATACGTTAATATCTTTTTTTATTTTTCGTTTAATATGAAAAACAAATTAAAGTAGCTTTCATACATACGTACGACCAACTGTCTCCATGAATGGTGAATATCATCTATTATCTACAAATATTATGAAAATTATAAATACATATAAACTAAATATATATGATATTTAAATCTTTAATAATATTCTTGACATGATGGACTCTGACCAAATGGACAATTTACATCAAAATGAGTTTATTTTTTGACTCAAGTACCTAAAATCAACAAAACATATGATATAAACTCAAATGATTAACTAATTTCTATTACATGGTAATAAGTGATATAAAATGAATAATAAACTTTATAAAGGTCCTATTCAAAGTATAAATCAACCAATATTTAATATTAATGAAATAAATAAATGAACGGGACATGTCAAATTCAAGGTAGGGGAACTTCTTATCCCAAATTTCATTCTATGGATTGATCTTTTACATCTTGACTTTGTCATGCTATGATTATGGGATAAATTAATTTTGATATATATTTAATTTATACTTTCCTTTTGGGTATTTAAAGTTAATACACATAATCCATCTATTTTATTGATTAAATGATATTTATAAGGGAATTTCTAAACTCAATTTACACTCATTGGGTCTTACACATACTTTGTTGATTATATTATGCTAATATTATGTGTGGAATAACTGTTTATGTATTTATGTTTTTATTTACACTTATTTTTGTGTGTATATACTATTTATACACATAATAAACCCATTGATAAATTCTTACATTATTTATATGAACCTTGTAAGAAATATCTTAACTCGATCTCCAATCATTGAGTTGAATATACATGTCACTTATGTTTTTTCAAGAATATGTGTGAATGACCACTAATATTTTTACCTGAAATATCCACTTATATTGGGTGTATTTATATTTTTCATACAAAATTATTTTATTTATTTATCCTTAATCTATGGATATGATCTTTTTAAGATATTTATCTAAATTTACATTCCATTGAAACTTATTTGTTGTTATCACCAATTCACTTTAATATGGTGTATATACTGTCCTTTGACATATTATATCATGAATATCCTTATTATAATTATATTATAATTTTTGATTAATGTTATACATTAATTATTTTTATTCAATTATTTTCTCTAGTTATAAGGGACTCTTAAACCAATATATCATTTTAAATTTTCTAAAGATTTATTCTTTAAAATATTTCTTATTAATGAACATGTTTTCGAAATGGTTATAAGGATTTATTTATATAGAAATTAACATTTTAAAATGCCAATTTCTTTAACATTGTCAAAGTGGTATGGGACATTTTGATCAAAACAAGACTTTTTAAATGTTTTAAATGTTCATTTTAAATTGGATCTATTATGTGAACATCATGAAATGATATATTGTGAACGAATATGTGTAAATGTTACTTTTTCTTTATGCTGGTATTATGTGTTATGATTATGGTCTGATTCTTGGTCATTGTTTTTGTATATGGGTTGCTCTGTGAAAAATCATTTCTGTTTGATCCTGTGATAGCTCTCCAATAGATTGGGTAACATGAATGTGGAAAAATATAATGTTTTTTCTAATATATTTAGGGAATATAATGTGATGGGTATTCAAAACATAACTATAAAGGTTACTCGCTATGTAGTTCTTAAAGCTACAATTTAAGTATGATATGTTTTCCAAAAATTAATTTTTTTTATGATTTCTATAATGTTTTTTTGGAATCTTATGATTACATTATTTATTATATTTAGTTTATGTTTTATGTTGAATATTATGATTTTGAGTAAATGTTTTAGTGGGTTTTAAATATTCACATGAAAATAGTTTTATTCCTTATTGAGATTTTTATGCTCATCCCATGTTTTTGAAATGTTTTCAGAGGGTATAAGGAAGGATGAGAGAAATTAATAATTCAAGAAGATTTTTATCAAAGATATAATTCTTGTTTTATTTAAAGTGTATTATTATTATGAAAAAAATTGAATGTGTAAAAGTTTCAAAATTCTAATTTTTGAGATGTAATGTAATAATTATAGCCTAATTCTCTGAAACTCTAAACCTGAAAGGAACCTCAATGTAAAAGACTGTAAATTCTTGATCAAAACTCAGGATTATATATGGTTTATTCTGGGGACCTTATAGTGAGTATCAATGGAAAGGTTTAGACATGATTTGGGATTATGGATTATGGATAACCACATGGTATGTCTCTATGTCTATTCATTCAGTTAAATCCTTATTTTAAAACTTTTTTATATCAAATATTTCCAGTTAAAAATGGAATGAAGACGATCTTGAACAAAATTCTTATCTACTATAGATGACATGATTTACTAATTTCACTGATTTTGGTTCTGATAGGGGGATAAGACTCTTGGATGGTTCTTATTTTGATGATTTTTCTATTTGGATTTTGGGTCCATGTAAAGCCTTATTCCCTTTAGTATTCTTTTTTTTCACATTTGGTTATTTTAATGGGTTCTTCCTTTTCAAAGTTTTCAAAAGGATCCATTATTTGTATAATAAAATGGGGTCACCATTAACATTATTAAAAAAATGTAGTTTTTTGAAATATTAGACCCCTCCGTTATGCCTCGATACCATCATGGATCATGGGTTTTATTTAATCAAATACTATTTTTTCAATATTCTCATATTTTTAAGAATGGTAAATATTATGAATTCATTTTCAACTATTTTACCTTATCACATGATTTGGAATCATATTATGATTTTAAAAGAGGTACTAAAGAAGGAGAACCTTTTGTGACCTATTTATATTTTCTTTTCAAATATTGTCTTTCAGCACATACTTATGGTATTTTAAAAGGACCATTGATTAAAAGTTTCAACTCTAAATTGGTCCGATTGTTTTATAAAAATCCTATTTTTTCATATGTTTTGAAATTATATGTAATAAAAAATTATTTTCAAAAACTATTTTCCTGTGAACAGACATATGACCCAAGAAATACATGGTGTATTTAGATAAAGGAATAAATAGATTTGGTCAAATCGTTAAATCATTTTTGTAATTAAGGTACCTTATATATACTTGATTAATCTAATTATGAAACCAAGTGGACACCATGATCAATGTATGAGTTTCTCTATATTTGGAATAGTTTTGTTTTATCATATGGATGTGAAAAAATGTAAATATAAATAAGACTTAATGAATTAATATGTTGAGGTCATTATGAGTTGGGATGAAAATGATATGTATACGACACCATTGAGGTTAAAAAATGTTATGTTTTTTTGGTGTTTTATAAAAAGGGAAAAAATGCATGATGGGTGATAAACTATCCCTTCCAGCAAGGCCATGAAAATCAAACCCATAACCATAGGGAGATAGGGGAGAATCACCTACCACCAGCCTACATGAAGTCCCTTGTTAGTATGGATTATTATTTTTATTTAAATGATTTTATGGATCATTAATAATTTTATATTAGGAGCATATGATTTATCAAATGGATATCCTTAGAAGAGGAAAATGATTTGATGATTAAGCTATAAATGTTATTTTTGAATATTTTCATTTATTGGGGATAACTATATGCTTAAATAAAGTAGATTAAATTGGCATTTCATTTGAGGATTAATGGTTTATTTTTATTTTGGAGGAATATATGTTTTAATTGTTAACATATAGTGATTTGTGTTAATTATGGAAATGATTAACCTATCATGGGGAACATGTGATTAGATTAATTATTTTTAAGTATGAGGATTTAAGATTAGTCTATGATATTTGGATATAAATGTTTATAATTTTTGTGGTAGAATATGTGAATAATCATTGTGAATTTTGGGTTTCAATATTTATAAAATTTTATTATTAAATGGTCTTTTTCAACTTTGGGTATTGTTTGTTGAATTTTGGAGATTAAAAGTAGTATTTCATTATATAATAGATTTTTTTGGATTACTTGATCTTGTACTAACTAACCATTTTGGTTTTTTTAATGTCAAAAGGAAAGGGAAACATATAGTTTACCTTTTTTGGATAATTTGATTCTCTCTAAGTTGGTTATAGCACATCAGTTGTGACCAAGTCACCTTGAATACTCATCGTTTGGAGAAAAGATGAGTTTTTGGTAGATATTTATTAGAGGATTAAACTATAATTTACAATTAAGTATGTTTCCTTATGTTCATAATCAAACTCATAAATAAATTACTCAACCTTATGAAAATCATATAAAAAAAATGTTTTCAGTTTACTTTTCCTATTGGGAATTCAAAGACTTTTTAAACCATTACATGTTTACAGTTTTCTTATTGTTAACATTATCCCTATCAATTTTTATATCACTCTCCAATTAAACATAAATTTTACTTTTCTCTTATATATCCATTTATTCTTACATGTAATCCTAGTATGTTATATCTCAGGTGATCTTCGTACTTCTCTATCATTCTTTTAAATTTTTATTTCACTGACTCTTTTTTTGATGTGGGATTTTCAATGATCATACTAAGCCATATTTTAAAATTGTGGGGACTAAATTTCAAATAGGTGGGAATGATGTAACATCCCACAATATAAAAAAGAAACACTATGTTCAATAGCATACATGATACATTGAATCGAGCTTAAACAAACAACTAAATTTTATTATTTAAATATAACCATTAATACATAGTCATTGGAACGGTAAGAAATAATATTATTAGATGAATTATAAAAATAGGGTTTACAAATATTTAAATTATTATTAATTGGTTACCATATTTATTATAAATGGAAATAAAAACCAATTTAATATAAAGGATGTGTTTTTAAGATAACGCATTTGAAAAGAGAATAATTGGGTTTGTAAAATCATAACACTCTTTATAGTTGTTTATTTAAATAATAATATATATTATATATTCTATTTAGTGTTTTAATTCATCTTCTGTGTTTTCTAGATATGATATAATAACAAATTCAATTTTTCAGATAAAAGAAGTATTTTTTTTAAAATGTCATTTTACTGCCATTTGTTGGAAACCCCTTTTTAAATTCATTTTTTGAAAGATTTATATGTTATATTTGACAAAATAAACTTTATATTTAGAATAGGTAAATAAAAATTTACTTTGGATTATTTTTTGATATTTTTCTAATAACAATCATTTTTTGATTAATAGTAATCATTCCCTAAATATTAATTGAAAAAACTTTTTCCATCAAGATAATTTATATTGTTAAACAATATTATTAATGGGTATAATGTATAAATGGAATTTATTTTTATAATTTAATCCAATTTAGGACATTTGATGTAATTTCAGATTTAAATTGGTCAAAAGTCCTATTAATCTTTTGAATGTTTTTACTTCTTAAAAACCCGCCTTTTGGTTTTGACCAGGGGAATTAATTTTAAATTTAATTCTACTAATTATATGTTTTAAATTTTTCAAAATTCATTAAATATTTGTAATCAATATTTCCAAATTTTTTATATAGGTAACTTTTATTTTTATACAGTATAATTATTAACTTGTGTAATTTTTATTATTTACCATGGTTAAAGAGTAAATCTGGGGAATACAGGTAAAAATAATAAAATAATAATATAGAATTATCCTAAAAGGAGTCCTATTAATAATGGATTAGATATTTTTGACCATGTAAGTCCTTGGGTCTATTTTAGGACATCATGGATTCAATTGGGAGTGATAATGACTTGTTATACTAATGAATTTAATATAAAGAGAAAAATAACTGAAACATATATCTTTTTACTCAAAAAATTTATATGTGGTTATGTTGGTGATATATTCATCTATAAATATTAATTATAAATCTAAAATTATTTCCTTCATCATGAATGTTTGTTGATAATTTTTAGGCAATAAAATATTAAATTTTAATGTGATAGAATGACGATATAGTGATTGCTTCATCAATAAAAAATTCAAATAATTTATATTATAAATATTAAAATAATTATTATTTGTCTTAAATTATGTCATTAACAAATTATATAGGTGAATATAACATGTTAGGATTGATTAAATGTTTTCTGTTCTAATTAATCTGGTTGTTATAAAATTTTAAAAAAGTAATGTATGAATAATGACTAAAATTGCCATAATTCATAACTTAAAATATAAAATATTTTATTAAATGATATAAAATTACTAAAACTAAAATACTCTAAAAAAAGTAAATATAAGTCCAAATATGTCATAAATGTCGTTTTTGTGGGTATTTTGGCATGATGTGGTCATTACATTAACCAACAATGGGTAAATAACATTATATCACTATAAGATTAAAAAGGGTAAAATAAGGGTTACACTAAAATGATATGGATACAAAAAATAATCCAAACTTGCTTAAAAATTATTTAATAATGTTAATTCGAACCAAAATCAAATTATATGATAATTAAATGAGTTTTTTTTACCATTTTTAGTTGAAATTGAATATATAATATATTAAAAATGCAAGACTTTCTTAAAGTGTTCATCCCCACTTCTATAAAAGGGAACATATTCTTCTATTTATATCACACATCCAAATCTTTTTAATTCTGAAAAACTATATCTAATACTCTTAAAAAAATAACACTATTCCTCCTAAAAGCCTTACCTTTTCTAGTAGAAAATTCAAGAAAGCCTTTTGGATCAAATCAAAAGAAGTTACCCGATTTTGAGGTAATGTCTTCCCTCAAGTTACTTTCCTTTATTTTCCTCATCCACTCCCTAAAATATTATTTTTATTTGATTACATAAAAAAGTTATATTCAATATTCTTTTATATTTCTAAGAGTTGTATTGGAATTACACTTACACACACCTCCATCTAATGGATACGAACATTCTATTTCTGTGTACGACAAACTGTTGGCTCACGAAATGATGATTGTTCAAATTTATCCTACCATATCCCATGGTGTACATTACGATGGAACTGTATTAATATATGATATATATATATATTATTTATTTTTATCTATTCTTCGTTAATTTTTATTTAAAATATACCTTAATTCTTTCCATGATGTGTAAATACAATAATTTTATTTGAGGATGTGTGGGAGACCACCCCCTCAATGTGATATGACTTGTTTATTATATATATGGAATGTATAAAGGATGGTCTTATAAAACCTATTATAAATACATGGAATAAATAAAATACTGGTATTATAATATACATTTATAGGATTTGATTAATATTATTTTAATATGATTAACAAATGAAAGTATTATTCATGCGTATGTACGGCCAACCATCTCCCAAAATAGTGAATGTTATTTCTTCTATACAAATATTATTGAAATTATAAATACTGATATACAAGATATATATTATATTTCAATCATGAATAATATTCTGGAGATTATGGAATCTTACAACATGGACAATTTACATAAAAAATAGTTCATTTTTTACTAAAGTACCAATCATTGACAAAAAGTCAGATATGAACTCAAATAATTAACTAATTATTTAACATTGTAATACATATTACAAAATGAATAAAAAATTTAAAAAGTTTCTATATCATGTATAAATTTACTTATGTTTATTATTAAGAAAGTTAAATAATTAATGGGACAAGTCAGATTCATTGTAAGGGAACTTCTTAACCCAGTTTCCATTCTTAGGGTTGATCTTATACTTCATGACTATGTCATGATATGATTATGTGAGAATTTAATTTTCAAATATTATATTGTATTTATACTTTACTTATGGGGATTTATAGTAAATACACATAATCGATCTAATTTATTGACAAAATGATCTTTGTAAAGGAATTTATAGACTCAAAACAAACTCATTCGGTTTTATTCATACATTGTTGATTCTATTGTAAAAAATATATATGTGTAATCAGTTTTTATTTATTTATGTTGTAATTTTCACTTAATTTTGAGTTTATATACTGTTTCTACACATAATCACTCCACTTATAAATTCTTACGTCATTTAAATGAACTTTTTAACAGAAATCATAACTCAATTTTCATTCATTGAGTTGAATATCCATGTCATAGGTCTTGTTTTCCACAGACATGCGTGAATAACATCTAATTGTCGTACATTCAATATCTACTTATATTAGATTTATTTTTATTTTTCACAAAAAATTATGTCATTGATTTATCCTTAATCTAAGGATAATATATTTATAATGGATTTCGTCTCAATTTACATTCCAATGAGACTTATTTTTTGTTATTTACCAATTCACTTTTATATGGTGTATTAACACCCCTTTGACATATTATATCATGAATATCCATATTCAGATGATATAATAAGTTTTCATTAATTTTATTCTTTAACTGTTTTTATTCAATTACTTTCTCTAGTGATAAACAAATAATTAACTAAAATATCATTTTATATGTTCTAAATATTTATTCTTCTAAATCATTCACATTAATTTCCATTTCTTCGAAATGGTTTTATGAATATATTAATATTGATATTATATTTTAAAATGTCAATTACATTGGATGTTTCAATGTGGTATGGGAAACGTTGAATCAAAAATCATATTTTTAGATGTTATAAATGTTTCTTTTAAATTGGATTGACTATATGAGTATCCTGAAATGATATTTTGTGAATGGAAATGTGGAAATTTTACTTTTTTCATTATGTTGGTTTATGTGTAACAATTATTTCATGGTTCATATGAATTATATATATATATGGGTGGTTCTGTGATAAACCAAGGGTGGGTGAGCCTGTGATAGCTCTCCAATGGATTAGGTAATGTGAAAGATGTTAATAATAATGTTTCTACTAATAGATTTATGGAATATACTTAGATCAGTATTGAAAGCATAACCATGAAGGTTACAAACTATGTACATGTGAAAGTTATGATGTAAATATTATATGGATTCTAATAGTAACGTTTTTTTGTTTTATTCTTTCTATGATTTTTTTTTTTGGAATCTTAGGATTACATGATGTAAACAAAGTAATTTTTGTTTTATAAGTGAAAATTATGATATTGTGAAAATGTTTTCATGTGTTTTAAATATTCATGGACTAATAGTTTTATTCATTACTAATCATTTTATGCTCATCCCATGTTTTTTAAATGTTTTTCACAGGGTGTATGTAATGATAAAAGAAATTAAGAATTTAAGAATAGTTTCATGAAGACAATAATTATTGTTTTATTTAAGTAGTTTTATTATTTAAAAAAATTGATAGAGTAGAAGTTTCTACATTGTAATTTTTGAGATGTTATGTAATTGTTATGGATAAATTATCTAAAACTCTAAACATGATAAGATCCTCAATTTGAAAGAAAGTAAATTCTTGATCAAAACTCATGATTATGTACGGTTTAAGGATGTGGCTATATTATGGGAACATTGAGGAGGAATCGAGTTGGATGGGGTTGATCTCCATGAGATATAGTTGGTTGTTTAGGTGTGTTTTTAACCCTAGTTCAAGTGATGTGTGATTTATGGGATTTTTATTTAGGGTGAGTGAATTTTCGTATAAAATCATACAACTTGGGGTATCGATTATGGTCAAGATGGTATGTATTTTCTAGAGGGAAACATTTTAGGTTGGGGTATGTGAAAAGATTTCTTAGGAGAGATCACCCAGTGTTTTCTATGAAATTAGAATGATGTACATTGGTGTATGAGGGACCATTTGGTTTTGAATCTATGTGAGGGACAATTTTCATTTTAATGAGAATATTTCGGGTGGTGGAGGAAGAACCCAAGTGGTGTGGTTGTGGTAGTACCACAACAAATGTGGGACAATGAATGTATGGTTGAGTCTTGAAATAGTTAACAGATTTGGATAATATGTCCTTTTCAAATCATATAGTCAAGGATGAGACGTTTGTAGAAAGGGAAGACTATGACTTTTTAGGGTAATTAATTTTCCATACAATGGAACATGACATCGGGAATGGAGCAGATGTGGTGGTAATTAATTATAATATCTCAATATACTCTTAGACTCGATATGAACATGCTCAACATATCAACATCGTCATGCGTACACAATGAGAGAATCAACTATACACCAAGATATTTAAATTAAATTCATGTTTCATGAATAGTGATTATTAGAAGGTTGTGATTGTGAAGTATTTGGGGTGATCTTGTATGGTGGGAACTGAACCACCAACCATAATTGAGTAATGTCCATTTTAGGGAATATAGAATAGAGAATGCAATGTGTTACATTATTAGAAGCTGTGAATATGTGATAAAAAACATTATTTCTTCACTTAAGTGATGTGTACACTTTTTGGTATCGACAATGGTGAAATATTGGGAATTTAATGTTGGAGTTTGTTGGGTTAGGGGGTGAAAATGATACTCCTTTGGTGGTGGTTGATATGATAGTTATAGGTATATGACCCTTGTGTTTTATTGGTAATGGATTTGTAGTGATAGATCTAGATTAAACAAGGAAGGCATCAAGATTCTAGTAAGAAACCGACTATGAGAGAGCGTACATGCCATTCGAGATGTTATTAGTGAATTAGAAGTACTGAATGACCATAGAAGGGGTATTATTTGGACTTGGGGGAGTTTTGGAAGTAATATGAAGTGTTTTTGGTAGTGGTGAATTAGTGTATGTGGTAAAACATGATGATTTATTTTAATGGTGGTGGTTTTGACTATTGAATATCATCAGTAGTTGGGTATGGGATCCATTAGTCATTCTAGGGTTATCGTGGAATGCCTCTAAGAATAAAACTTTTATGACTAGGTGTGGTGGAATCATGTCAAATATTTGACCCATATTTTTTATGGATGAGATAGTAGGATAATTTACAATGTTTAATAGAATATAGAAAATATGTGGTATGTTAAAGACCACATTTGGTGTCTCACATTATAGGTGATTGAATTTTTTCAATATTTAATCACTATTTTCATGAATTTTTATCTTATTTTCCATCAATGCATATAATACTGGTATGATTATATCCCTTTATTTTTTCATTTATTAGGATGATATTTTGTTCCAATTTGCATTCTCATGGGTGTTTGGACATGGAGAGTCAGGTCCATGTTGGGTGCATTTTGGTTGTGTGAGATTACAGATATAGTGATCATTAAAATAGAATAAGTTCTACAAATTGGAAGTGGTAAATTTTAGGATTACACTTCTAGTGGGGATAAACGTAGGGTTGGTAGGAAAAAAATGACCAAATAATTACTATTTAGATTTGATATGATCGAGTAAGTTCAATCATGGTGTTTTGGTTTTGAAAATGGCAATTGTCTTGGGTTTAGGCTAGCTGAGCACTTTGAGTGGATGTTTATGCCTCTATTGCACTTCAGATGATCAAAATGGAATGATGTATTTGGGCCTTAAGTTTTTTTATCTATGTTGGTTAGGGAATGTGGTTAGATTATGATGTATTACATTGGGTGTTGCTGAGTTTGAGTCACAATATTGCACAGAGATAGAGTAGGTTAGAACCTAGGGATAACATGCCATTTGAGATTGTAGATTGGATCAAAATTATGGAATATCGATTGGATATACCAATATTTTATAATTATACCCTATATTATTCTCATGTTTTCGATGTTTTAGTAGTTTTATCACTCCATTACATTTTATAATTTTTAGGTTTTTGACAATTTTGAGCTTTCGTATAATGCATCATTTTTAGAGAATCCAACTTGTGCTCTGGATTTTAGTGAGAACTTTATGGGTAAGGCCACGTATTTCATCCACATGTCGTAAGGACATGATATTTTTTCTGAGAACACTCATGTTATGGAACCTGGAATGAAAACCTAGTTTCCTGATTCTTTTACCCTAGGGTATTAGTGAAGCTTGGGAGTGCATATTGATGAGGAGATTTTATAAGGTGGGGAAGATGTATGTTCAAAACTTTTATGCGGTATATTTTCATGTTAAATTTTTATTTGACTAATTAAATGATCAATGGAATGTTTCTCTAGATTACATCAGGTCTCAACTGTGTCCTAGGGGTTCATGGAATTAAAATGATGTGAAAAAGGACAGACTATTCTTGAAGAATGGTTGTGACATAGTTAGAAATAATTGAGAACAATATCCATGAAACTTGAAGAAGTATAGTGGATGGTATTGGTAGTTGTTATATGTGTCTAGAGAATATTTATCCCAAGTACACTTTGACATAGGCTCTTATAAATGAACATCATGGTTTTTCAAATTGTGAACATCTCACCCACAAACTGTGTGGCCTATACCCATAATGGATAAAGGGAATTAGACATTTGTTTCATGGTTTGACCAACTATACACCGAAACTATGTTCCCATTAAAAAATGGAAAATTCTATATTATCTATCTTTTTAAAATATATTTTCCTAAAAGCAATTTATAATCAATAACCCCAAAAATAATATTGTAATAACCAAGAGCTCGCAATTCCTCTAAGGATGAATCACCCACCTTTCATAAGAATTATGAGTTTCATTTGTTGAAAATCAATGCTCTGGGTATGTCCTTGACTCCAGTTCCTCCAATTTTAAATACGAACCATGAAATGTTTTTTCATCATTATCTAATTCATATGAAATATATTTATAGGTTTCTATTTATCTGGGTTTTTGAGGCTATTTAAGATCCAATAAAGTCTCATGGTTGGATGAGTGGTTTAATATGTTAATGAGGTATGTTTTCTACAATATTTTAACAATAATCCTGATGGTTTTAATGTGTATATGGTTGCGGTCATTGAATTCCATACTGTGTTTTGGTGTCTTCATGTAACAAAAGTATGTAGGGAATTAATTTTATGTTATAGACACTTCAGATATCTCATCAGGTATTTTAATGATTTGTGACCCGTCCTATGGATACTCTTGGGGTATTCCAAACCCTTGAAGGGGATGTAATGAAACTTTAAATCATGACATAGAGAAATTAAGAGGGTGAATAGATTTTAAGTTTTGTGACCCAATCATAACATACATGGATTTCACATTTTTTAAGATGAATATTCATCACATTTAAAAAATAAATTTTTAGAGACCGTGATAGTTTAGTGTCTTTGGAATCATGGAACATATTATTCTAATTTGGTGAAAGATCATCAACACCTCCCAAAATGGTGTTATCCTTTATAACTCCTACATTAATCCTTTTTTCATTACATGTGAAAAGAGAACATAATAAAGGGTGATCTCAAATGCTTAGTAAGGGTAAAAAAGGATATATGTAAGCATAACCTGGACATAAGGGTATGATAACATAAGAAATACATTTAATGATCATACCCTACATATAAAATTCACATACATGGGTCATGACATAAATATGGGCTATTAATAAGACATGAATCCTAAAGAAATCAATGAACAATATTATTGAGAGCATAAAATTTAGATAAAACATAAACATGTGGCATATACATCCTCTAATGACATTTTGAACAAGCATAATACATATTGTTTCACTCCTTTCATTAAAAAAATGAAATAAATCCCTCTCAAAACTTGTTGACATGAAACCTAGTCCATGAATATCATTATGTATAATAAATAAATGTCCAAAAATATCATTGTGAACATGTAATCTGGTTAACACATGACATTGTAAACATGTAATTAGGAACACACATAACATTATGAACAAATATTCAGGTTTACACCTAACATTATAAACATGTAATCATGGTCATGAATAATTTTCTGATGAAATAATAAGGTTTACTCAAAACATTGTGAATGAGTAATTAGGTCACACATAACATTGTGAACAGGTAATTAGGTTCACACATAACATTGTGAATATAAGGCCCCAACCATAAACCTTACTTAATCTTGAGTTATTACAAGATTACACATTAAGGATCTTTTCAGGTTTAGAGTTTTAGAGAATTAGATCATAAAACTTGCATTACATTCCACATATAAACAAAGTGGTTACATAAAGATAGTAATCTTCTTTCCCATCAATGGAAACATATTTAAAATAAAACATGTATTCTTTCATGACACTTCCTTGACACTATCATCATATCATGTACCTTTCCCTTGACCTGTGAAAAACATTTCAAAAAACATGGGATGAGCATAAAAAGCTCAGTAATGGATATAAAAATATCTAAAGGAAACATGGGTACATATATACATAATAATGAAATCATTATTTACCCATAAAACATAAGAACTTTAGCATACCTCATCAAATCATGAATAAATCACAGAAATCATAAGACATAAAGGTAACATGAGGCATTCATAAAATTCTTACGTAGGGAGTAACCCTCTTGGTTACGTTTGGAATACCCATCACAGTATATTCCCTAAATCTCTTCGGAGAAACCTTAACGTTTCACTCCTTCGTGTTATCCAATTCATTGGAGAGCTATATTGGGCTCACCCGCCCTTAGTTTATCACATAACCACCTGTCTTCATAATAATTCCCAAGAACCTCAACATAATCGTATCACATAAAACACGCATAAAGGAAACATAAAATTTACACCTTTTAATCACAAGATATCAATACAACACATTGATATAAAAACATTATGAGAACTATTTTCAATACCAAAATAAAATAACAGTAAGACATGGTATTTATTTTTCTTTTTTAAAAAAGGTATGGCTTGTTGAGGAAGCTGAAACTGAAATAATGGTCACGGCGGCAGAGAAGTCGTTGTCACTGCATACGTACGACAAAAACATTCCCTTTTGTAGTTTATTAAAATGAATCGTATAAAAAAGATTCCTTTTGGATAAACATAAAAGTAAAAGGGGTTTATACGCCGTATAAAAGAAGGTTTTGTATAAAACAAAATATGCCTCAATGAAAGGAGATTGAGACGAAGTCCCATATCTCGGGTCTGAATTAACTCGATCATTCTTTAATGTCCTGAATAATAAACTTGAGTTAATTTTTACTTGTTTAAGAACCTTTTTCATGTTCATTATTCCTTTTATATCACTTTTTTCCATGTGATGAACACTATGTAATTATTTAAGTTAATGACGGTCGTTTTAACGATCAATGGTACTTGAGTCAAAAATAAGCCCTTTATAATTACAAGTTGTTCATGTATCCATTATATCCAGATTTATAATCATGATGTATATATCATATATATACAGTATATACATGCATTTATAATATTACATAATCATTTAGAGGTAAGAAATGAAATGCACCGTTCATGGAGACGGTAAGCCGTACATACGCATGACCGCTACTTTCATTTCTATTTCATATTTTAAATAAATGGAATCATAATTATATAAAGGTATGTTATAATTCCAGTGTAATATAATATATAATATAATAACTCCATCCTTTATACGTCCCACATATGGTATTAACGAATCAAATCACTTTGAGGGGGCGATAGTTTGCACTTCCTTAAATGAAGATAGCGTGTTTACCCATAATGGAAACCATAAAGGTATGCCCAAAATGAAAAATACAGATGCTTAAGGAAAAAATAAACATATTATATATCATATATAAATATTGTGTTATCTTAATGGCCACCTTTGAAGGTGTTAAAATAATGTTGAACAATCATCGTTTCGGGAGGCAGAAATTCACCATCCACAGAAACAATATGTTCTTTAACCATTAGATGTAGTTTTGTGTAAGTGTAGCTCGAATACATATTATAACAAAATCCTATTATATTTAAGATACTGGAGTTGTTACAAAATAAATGAGTAAAAAGTGATTAGGGGGTTGGAGAAGAAAAATAAATCAAACGGACTCAAGTGAAGACATTACCTTAAAATCGGGTACCTCCCTTTGGTTTGAGCTCAAAGGCTTCCTTGGGAAGACTTCTGCCTAATGTGAGGCTTCAAGGAGTAAGAGAGGGAAGTGTAGAGACAAAATTGATAGGGTTCGGCTGAGAAAAAGGCTTTTTAAGTGTGGTTAAGGAGGTAGAGGTGGGGGCCTTTTATAAGAGGAGAGGAGGGGTACTCTTGTAAAGTTACACAATGTAACTTTATTTTCAAAAGAGTTTCGGATTTTAAAGGTCCCACATTGATTTATTTTCGAGGATAAGGTGATGAGGGTTCTAAATCCACACATCCAATAGGTTTTGGACATGTGTATGTCTTAGATTTTACATTTTCTTTCCATTTTATTTAAATCGTTAAATAATGAGGTCATCGCTGCATCATCATGATGTCATAAATAATTTAATTTATTTAAAGTCTAAAAATTATAAAAAAATACTATGATGTATGAAATCGTTTTTTCTTTCCAATTACTATTTATAATAAAAAATCTGAATTGTATAACCCCATGTAAATATTGTTTTAGTAAAACATATCATGTTTGTGTCATTTTTAATTTATCATTAAATAAAAAGTAATTTATGTCATTTTCCAACCAATGTGGCTCCATGGGGTCCCCAAGATGACCCATGGATTGTCTTGGTCGGCCATGACACATCCAATGAGGGTAGGACAAGTTTCTAGGTCATTTCCGTTTTTTAAAACATTATTCATACCTTAAACTACACTAATTACCTCTAATCGCGATTAAGAACTTTAGAGTTACCATTCACCAAAAAATTATTTTAATCTCATTGAACCACATTTTACTTCTTAATGACAACCATGTATGTCGGATTTTTGAATTTCAAAACACAGAAGTGGTAAAATTTCATTTAAACGAAAAATCAGTTTTTATATGTACCACTTAGTGGTTTCACTATTCATCAAAAATTGAAGTTTTTCAAAAAAATACCAAAAATTCACCCTAATCTATATTTGATATTCTGAATTCAAAAATGAATTCTATTTTACAAAATTCAAAACATATTAGTCACATTAATTAACTTAATAATTAATTCCAGCTGTCATGACAAATAGCGTGTTTTTATGAAACAATAAGTATCAAAAGATTAACACCAGTTTAAGTCCTATTTCAAAGTGAAATTGATTCCAATGACCACCATTGGATTAAATGGTAAAAATGTATTCTAATTTCACTTCAAAACCAATTAAAAAGATAATCTACCCATATAAATAAATTAGATTAAAAATCATTTTTGATGTAAAATGCAGTATTTTTCACTATTCATTAAAAAATGAACATTGTCTGAAAAATACCAAAAATTCACACAAAGTAAATTTTGATGTCCCAGTAATAAAGAATAAGTTTATTTTGACAAACATCGCTTATAAAATTGTCAAAATATAGATTTAAAAAAAATTTCCATCAAAAGGCAGTAAAACAATCTTTTAAGAATATTAGTGTATTCCATGCATAAGATTTCATTTATTTACATTTTAAGCCTCTAAAACACTATCTTAATCATTAATAGACATAGATAAAAATATCTATTATTCATTACTTACATGGGATGTTACATCCTTCCCCCCTTTAGAAAATTGCATCCCCGCAATTTATTTACTTATTGAATAAATGGGGGTACTTATCCTTGATTGCATTTTCAGATTCCCATGATTCCCCTTCCATCATGTGGTTATTCCACAAATCCATTACCTTATTAATCACCTTATTCCATAACACATTCTCCCTGTGGTCAAGAATCTGTACCGGTTGTTCCACATAAGATAGGTTCTCTTCCAGCTAAACTACCTCTGGACTCAAAACATGAGATGGAACTGGCATGTACTTTCTCAACATTGAAATGTGAAAAACATTGTGTACCTGAGATAAACTCGGAGGTAAAGACACCCGGTATGCAACTGATCCAACTCTCTCCAGAATTTCATATGGTCCAATAATCCTTGGACTCATCTTTCCTTTCTTACCAAATCTCATCACACTTTTCCAAGGAGAAACCTTGAGAAAAAGATGATCACCTACCTCGAAAGATAGATCCTTCCTCCGGTTATCCACATAACTCTTCTACCTGCTCTGAGATGTTCTCAAGTGCTTCTGAATCATCTGAACTTTTTCTGCCATCTCTTCTACCAATTCTGGTCCCATCAACTTCCTTTCACCCACTTCATCCCAGAAAGCTGGAGTTTGACACCGCTTCCCATATAATGCCTGAAATGGTGCCATCTGTATACTAGAATGAAAACTGTTATTATATGAAAATTCAACCAAAGAAAGTTGTTGGTCCCAAATTACCTTATAATCCATAGAGAACGAAATTATAATATCCTCCAATGTCTGAATTGTTCGTTCTGACTGCCCATCTGATTGAGGATGAAAAGCTATACTAAAATTTAATTCAGTACCCAAAGACTTCTGAAGGCCTTTCCAGAAGTTAGAAGTGAACCTGGGATCACGATCAGATACAATGGAGAGGGGAACTCCATGTAACCTGACTATCTCTTTAAGATAAAAATTGGAAAGTTGATCTAGGGGAAAAGTATCTTGTATAGCAATGAAATGAGCAGATTTAGTCAAGCGATCAACAATAACCCAGATTTCATTATTACCTCGAGATTTCTTCGGTAATCCAACAACAAATTACATGGACATATTCTCCCATTTCCACTCTGGCACTGGTAAAGGCAGAAGCATCCCTTTCGTTAACTGCCGCTCTGCTTTAACCTGTTGACATGTCAAACACTTCACAGTAAAATCAGCAATATCTCTTTTCATTCCATCCCACTAGTAATACTCCCACAGATCTCTTTACATCTTACTACTGCCAGGAAGAACTAAAATTGGAGAACTATGAGCTTCACATAACAACTCTCTCTTCAACTGTGAATCACAAGCCACACACAATCTCTTCCCAAATCTCAAAACGCAGTCATTATCAATGTTGAATTCAGGAAACTTACCTTTCTGAACCAGCTCTACCTTTTTCTGCAACTCACTGTCTTGCTTTTGTGCTTGCTTGATTCTATCTGATAGAGATGATCTCACTGATACCTGAAACAAAACAGAAGAACATCTTGCACCAACAACTTCTATTCCAAAGTTCATAAAATCCTTAACCAAAGGATCACGTTCCAAGTGCAATATTTCTAATGAAGCATTACTTTTTCGACTCAAAGCATCAGCCACTTTATTTGCTTTCCCCGAATGGTAATGAATTGTACAATCATAATCCTTTATTAACTCCAGCCATCTCCTCTATCTCATTTTTAACTCATTCTGAGTGAATATATATTTTAAACTTTTGTGATCAGTATATATTTCACACTTTACTCCATAAAATGATTCCTCCAAATTGTTAAAACGAAAACAACAGCAGCTAATTCCAAATCATGTGTAGGGTAATTTACTTCATGAGTTTTCAACTATTGTGAAGCATAAGCAATTACCTGATCATTCTGCATTAGGACACAACAAAGTCCTTTCAATGAAGAATCACTGTATATAACAAACTCACCATTCCTGGAAGGTAGTGCCAAAACTGGATCATTCACCAATGTTCTTTTCAATTCATGAAAACAATCATCACATTCTTTTTTCCAGATAAACATAACACCCTTCGGAGTTAGCTTAGTCATTAGACTAGATAACCGTGAAAAATTTCTAACAAACCTTCGGTAATAGCCTAACAAACCAAGGAAGTTACGAATCTCAGTTACATTTGTGGGTCTTGGCCATTCTTCAGCAACCTTTGTTTTTGTAGGAACAACAGTTATCCCATCTTTAGAAGAAATATGACCAAGGAAAGAAATTTGTTGCAACCACAAATCACATTTGCTGAATTTTCCATACAGTTTCTTTTCTTTTAAGGTTTGCACGATAACCCTTAAATTTCTTTCATGCTCCTATTTACTTTTAGATAACACCAAAATATCATCAATGAAAACAACCACAAACTTATCCAAGAACTCATGGAAAATTCAATTCATTAAGTCTATGAATACAGAAGGTGCATTGGTTAGCCCAAGAGGCATTACTACAAATTCATAATGGCCATACCTTGTACAGAACGCGGTCTTCAGAACATCTGCTTCCATTACCTTCAGCGGATGGTACCCCGATCTCAAGTCAATATTGGAAAAATACTGAGCTCCCTAGAGCTGATCAAATAAATCATCGATATGGGGAAAAGGATATGTGTTCTTAACAGTGATGTTATTCAGGGCTCTATAATCAATGAAAAGTCTCATTGATCCATCTTTATTTTTAACAAATAAAACAGGAGCACCCCATGGTGATGTGCTAGGTCGAATGAAACCTTTCTCTAATAAATCGTTCAATTGCTCCTTCAACTCTAAAAGTTTAATTTTAGCCATTCGATAAGGGGGTTTTGAAATTGTCTTAGCATCAGGAACTAAGTCAACAGTAAACACATCTTCCCGGTCTGGTATTATTCCAGGAAACTCATCATAAAAAACATCAGGATACTCATTTACCACTGGCACATCATTAATATGAACAGTTCCATTATTTTGTATGATGTGTGCAAGGTAACATTCATTTCCATCTTTTACAAGTTTCTTTCCCTCTTGATAAGTTATCAACAGTAAGGGTTCATTCTTGTACACAAACTAAAATTCTTTCTGAAAAGAAACTTCTTTAGCTCTATAGTCAATCTTAGCATGGTAAATAGAGACCCAATTCATACCCAGGATAACATCGAACTCTACTAGAGGTAAAACAATAAGGTTTTCAAGTATGTTCTTTCCACGGATAAGGATAGGAAGATTCTTATAAATTATTTTTGCCTCAACATTTCCCCCATGTGTTTTTACCAAAAGTTCAGGAGTCATTCCTTGATATGGTATTCCCATTTTACTAGAAAAGGTTTCAGAGATGAAAGAATGTGTAGACCCCGAATCAAACAACACACTGGCATAATCTGAAAAAACAAACAAAGTACCTGATACAACTTCATTTGATGGCCCGACATCTGCTGAAGTAGTTGCAAAGGATTTCACCACCCCATTATGCTTGTAGTCTAACTGCTTCCCATCACTCAAGCTCATTGTCGGACACTCGTTTGCATAGTGACCCATCTCATTTCACTTATAACATTTCACTAACTGTAAATAAAATTTGGTATTACCATCACCCTGATCGTTTCCATTGCAATCACGAGCCTTATGTCCCATCATACCACATCGGTAGCACTTTCCAGAATTCAGAAGACATTCTCCAGCATGCCTTTTTCCACATTTATCACAAACTAGAAACTTAGTTTTCTTACCGTCAGAATTTTTTGATGAATTCTTACATTTCTCCTGCCACCTTGGTCTCTTCTTCTGTTGGTTGTTATAGAACACTTGATCATCGGAAAACTCCATTTCCACCTTCTGAGCACATTGAACAATCTCTTCATAAATTTTAAACTCACGAGAAGCAAATTCCGTTCGATATTTTGGCTTTAATTCTGAGTAAAAATGATTGATTTTACTATCAAGGTCTCGGATAAAATTTCGAGCATACCTTTCCAATCGAGTGAACCTTTCTTCATAGGCAGCCACTGAGTCTTCCTCTTGCCTCAATTCCAAGAATTGATTTTCCATACTAAGTCGAACATCCTTAGGAAAATACTTCTCAAGAAACATACCTTTGAATTCATCCCAGTCAAGAGCATCAGTCTCTTCTGCATCCCTGATATTTTTATCCATCGACCACCACTGATCTGCATCACCCTCCAAACGATAAATAGCAAGACTAACCTTTTGATTGTCTGAACACCCCATGACATCGGAAATCTTCTCCAGTTCTATAATCCACCCTTCAGCTAGCACAGGGTCAGATGATCCTCTGAATGATGGGGGATGTTGCCTCATGAAATGTTCCACCACTGACATGTTCCTCTGCATTTTATCTTGCTAATCTCGTGTATGGATACAACCACCATTTATCGCTTGAGTCAACTGTTCCATTACTGCAACAAACCGTTCAGTTCCAATTCTGACCATCTAAGGATGCTGATTCGGAAGGTTATTTCTATCTGTATGCCATCCTAGCACTGCTTCCCTGTTTCCTCCGCGGAAAACCATTCTGAACAAACATTTCTTAGATGAAGCAAAATGGTAATCTTAAAATACTATATCACTACAATTTGACCATAAAAAAATATTTTTGGATAATCATTTAATAGAATTATAACTCCTAAAGTTTTCTAAACTGACCCCTGATACCAACTATAAGACCCCAACCTTAAACCTTACTTAATCTTGAGTTATTACAAGATTACACATTGAGGATCTTTTCGGGATTAGAGTTTTAGATAATTAGATCATAAAACTTGCATTATATTCCACATATAAACAAAGTGGTTACATAAAGATAGTATTCTTCTTTCCCATCAATGGAAACATATTTTAAATAAATCATGGATTCTTTCTTGACACTTCCTTGACACTATCATCATATCATGTACCTTTCCCTTGACCTGTGAAAAACATTTCAAAAAACTTTGGATGAGCATAAAAATCTCAGTAAGGGATATAAAAATATGTAAAGGAAACATGGGTACATATATACATAATAATGAAATCATAATTTACCCATAAAACATAAGCACTTTAACATACCTCATCAAATCATGAATAAATCACATAAATCATAAGACATAAAGGTAACTTGAGGCATTCATAACATTCTTACGTATGGAGTAACCCTCTTGGTTACGTTTGGAATACCCATCATAGTATATTCCCTAAATCTCTTCGAAGAAACCTTAACATTTCACTCCTTCGCATTATCCAATGCATTGGAGAGCTATATCAGGCTCACCTGCCCTTAGTTTATCACGAAACCACCTGTCTTCATAATAATGCCCAAGAACCTCAACATAATCGTATCACATAAAACATGCACAAAGGAAACATAACATTT
Source organism: Viscum album (assembly GCA_963277665.1). Taxonomy (NCBI): domain Eukaryota; kingdom Viridiplantae; phylum Streptophyta; class Magnoliopsida; order Santalales; family Viscaceae; genus Viscum; species Viscum album. The sequence continues at coordinate 682,493,430 of OY728165.1, forward strand.
ACACCTTTTAATCACAAGATATCAATATAACACATTTATATAAAAAAATTATGAGAACCATTTTCAATACCAAAATTAAAGAAAAGTAAAACATGGTATTTATTTTTCTTTTTAAAAAAAGGTATGGCTTGTAGAGGAAGCTGAAATTCTAATAATGGTCCCGGCGGCGGAGAAGTCATTGTCGCCGCATACGTACGACAAAAACATTCCATTTTGTCGTTTAGTAAAAAACTTCGTATAAAAAATATTCCTTTTGGATAAACATAAAAGTCAAAGGGGTTTATACACCGTATAAAAGAAGGTTTTGTATAAAACAAAATATGCCTCAATGAAACGAGATTGAGACGAAGTCCCATACCTTGGGTCTGAATTGACCCGATCGTTCATTAATGTCCTGAATAATAAACTTGAGTTAATTTTTACTTGTCTAAGAACCTTTTTCAAATTCATTATTCCTTTTATATCACTTATTTCTATGTCATGAACACTATGTAATTATTAGAGTTAATGGCGGTCGTTTTAACGATCATTGGTACTTGAGTAAAAAATAAGCCCTTAATAATTACAAGTTGTTCATGTATCCATTATATCCAGAATTATAATGATGATTTATATATCATATATATCCAGTATATACATTCATTTATAATATTACATAATCATTTAGAGGTAAGAAATGAAATGCACCGTTCATGGAGACGGTAAGCTGTACGTACGCATGAACGCTACTTTCATTTCTATTTCATATTTTTTAGAATGGAATCATAATGATATAAAGGTATGTAATAATTCCAGTGTAATATCATATATAATATCATAACTCCATCCTTTATACGTCCCACATATGGTATTAACGAATCAAATCACTTTGAGGGGGTGATAGTCCGCACTTCCTTAAATGAAGATATCGTGTTTACCCATAATGGAAACCATAAAGGTATGCCCAAAATGAAAAATAAAGAAGCTTAAGGAAAAAATAAACATATTATATATCATATATAAATATCGTTTCATCTTAATGGCCACCTTTGAAGGTGTTAAAATAATGTTGAACAATCATCGTTTTGGGAGGCAGAAATTCGCCATCCAAAGAAACAGTATGTTCTTTAACCATTAGTTGTAGTTTTGTGTAAGTGTAGCTAGAATAAATCTTGTAAAAACATCCTATTATATTGAAGATACTGGATTTGTTACAAAAGATATGAGTAAAAATTGTTTAGGGGGTTGGAGAAGCAAAATAAAACAAAATGACTCAAGTGAAGACATTACCTTAAAATCGGGTAACTCCCTTTGGTTTGAGCTCAAAGGCTTCCTTGGGAAGACTTCATCCCAATGTGAGGCTTCATAGAGTAAGAGAGGGAAGTGGAGAGACAAAATGGACAGGGTTTGGCCGAGAAAAAGGCTTTGGAAGTGTGGTTAAGGAGGTAGAGGTGGGAGCCTTTTATAAGAGGAGAGGAGGGGCACTCTGGTAATGTTACAAAATGTTACATTATTTTCAAAAGAGTTTCGGATTTTAAAGGTCCAAAAATTATTTATTTCAAGGATAAGGTGACGAGGGTTCGAAATCCACACATCCAATAGGTTTTGGACATGTGTATGTCTTAGATTTTACATTTTCTTTCCATTTTATTCAAATCGTTAAATAATGAGGTCATCGCTGCATCATCATGATGTCATAAATAATTTAATTTATTTGAAGTCTAAAAATTATAAAACAAATACTATGATATAGGAAATAGTTTTTTATTTCCAATTACTATTTATAATCAAAAATCTTACTTGTATAACCCCATGTAATTTTTTTTTAGTAAAACATATCATGTTTGTGTCATTTTTACTTTATCATTAAATAAAAAGTAATTTATGTCATTTCCAACCAAAGTGGCACCATGGGGTCCCCAAGATGACCCATGGATTGTATTGGTCGGACATGACACATCCAATGAGGGTAGGACATGTGTCTAGGTCATTTCATTTTATTAAAACATTATTCATACCTTACACTACACTAATTACCTCTAATCGCGATGAAGAACTGAAGAGTTACCATTCACCAAAAAATTATTTTAATCTCATTGAACCACATTTTACTTCTTAATGACAACCATGTATGTCATATTTTTGAAATTCAAAACACAGAAGTGGGAAAATTTCATTTAAATGAAAAATCAGTTTTTATAAGTACCACTTAGTGGTTTCACTATTCATCAAAAATTGAAGTTTTTCAGAAAAATACCAAAACTTCACCCTAATATATATTTGATATTCTGAATTCAAAAATGAAGTCTATTATAAAAAATTCAAAACATATAAGTCACATTAATTAATGTAATAATTAATTCCCACTGTCATGACAAATAGCATGTTTTTATGAAACAATAAGTATCAAAAGATTAACACCAGTTTAAGTCCAATTTCAAAGTGAAATTGATTCCAATGACCACAACTGGATTAAATGGTAAAAATATATTCTAATTTCACTTCAAAACCAATTAAAAAGATAATCTAACCATATAAATAAATTAGATTAAAATTCAGTTTTGATGTAAAATGCAGTATTTTTCACTATTCATTAAAAAATGAACATTGTCTGAAAAATACCAAAAATTCACTAAAAGTAAATTTTGATGTCCCAATCATAAAGAATAAGTTTATTTTGACAGACATAGCTTATAAAATTGATAAAAGATAGATTTAAAAATGTTTTGCCATCAAAAGGCAGTAAAACGATCTTTTAAGAATATTAGTGTATTCCATGCATAAGATTGCATTTATTTACATTTTAAGCCTCTAAAACAATATCTTAATCATTAATAGACATAGATAAAAATATCTATTATTCATTACTTACTTGGGATGTTACATCCTTCCCCCCTTTAGAAAATTGCGTCCCCGCAATTTATTTACTTATCGAATAAATGAGGGTACTTATCCCTCATTGCATTTTCAGATTCCCATGCTGCCCCTTCCATCATGTGGTTTTTCCACAAAACCATTACCTGATTAATCACGTTATTCCGTAACACATTCTCCCTATGGTCAAGAATCTAGACCGGTTTTTCCTCATAAGATAGGTTCTCTTCCAGCTAAACTACCTCTGGACTCAAAACATGAGATGGATATGGCATGTACTTTCTCAACATTGAAACGTGAAAAACATTGTGTACCTAAGATAAAATCAGAGGTAAAGACACCCGGTATGCAAACGATCCAAGTCTCTCCAGAATTTTATATGGTCCAATAAACCTTGAACTCATATTTCCTTTCTTACCAAATCTCATCACACTTTTCCAAGGAGAAACCTTGAGAAAAACATGATCACCTACCTCAAAAGATAGATCCTTCCTCCGGTTATCCACATAACTCTTCTGCCTTCTCTGAGCTGTTCTCAAGTGCTTCTGAATCATCTGAACTTTTTCTGCCATCTCTTCTACCAATTCTGGTCCCATCAACTTCCTTTCACCCACTTCATCCTAAAAAGCTGGAGTTCAACACTGCTTCCCATATAATTCCTGAAATGGTGCCATCTGTATAGTGGAATGAAAACTATTATTATATGAAAATTCAACCAAAGAAAGATGTTGGTCCCAAATTCCCTTATAATCAATAGAGAAAGAATGTAGCATATCCTCCAATGTCTGAATTGTTCTTTCTGACTGCCCATCTGATTGAGGATGAAAAGCTGTACTAAAATTTAATTCAGTACCCAACGACTTCTGAAGGCCTTTCCAAAAGTTAGAAGTGAACCTGGGATCACGATCCGATACAATGGAGAGGGGAACTCCATGTAACCTGAATATCTCTTTAAGATACAAATGGGAAAGTTGATCTAGGGAAAAAGTATCTCGTATAGCAATGAAATGAGCAGATTTAGTCAAGCGAGCAATAATAACCCAGATTGCATTATTACCTCGAGATCTCTTCGGTAATCCCACAACAAAGTCCATGGATACATTCTCCCATTTCCACTCTGGCACTGGTAAAGGCTAAAGCATCCGTTTCGGTAACTGCCGCTCTGCTTTAACCTGTTGACATGTCCAACACTTCACAGTAAAATCAGCAATATCTCTTTTCATTCCATCCCACCAGTAATACTCCCGCAGATCTCTGTACATCTTACTACTGCCAGGATGAACTGAAAATGGAGAACTATGAGCTTCACATAACAACTCTCTCTTCAACTGTGAATCACAAGCCACACACAATCTCTTCCCAAATCTCAAAACGCATTCATTATCAATGTTGAATTTAGGCAACTTACCTTTCTGAACAAGCTCTACCTTATTCTGCAACCCACTGTCTTGCTTCTGTGCTTGCTTGATTCTATATGGTAGAGATGATCTCACTAATACCTGAAACAAAACCGAATAACTTCCTGCACCAACAACTTCTATGCCAATGTTCATAAAATCTTTAACCAAAGGATCACGTTCCAAGCGCAATATTGCTAATGAAGCATTAATTTTTCGACTCAAAGAATTATCCACTTTATTTGCTTTTCCCGGATGGTAATGAATTGTACAATCATAATCCTTGATTAATTCCAGCCATCTCCTCTATCTCATGTTTAACTCTTTCTGAGTGAATATATACTTTAAACTTTGTTGATCAGTATATATTTCACACTTTACTCCATACAAATTATGCCTCCAATTTTTTAAAGCGAAAACAACAGCAGCTAATTCCAAATCATGTGTAGGGTAATTTACCTCATGAGTTTTCAACTATTGTGAAGCATAAGAAATTACCTGATCATTGTGCATTAGGACACAACCCAGTCCATTAAATGAAGCATCACTGTATATAACAAACTCACCATTCCTGGAAGGTAGTGCCAAAACTGGAGCGTTCACCAATCTTCTTTTCAATTCATGAAAATAATCATCACATTCCTTTGTCCAGATAAACTTAACACCCTTCCGAGTTAGCTTAGTCATTGGACTAGATAACCGTGAAAAATTTCTAACAAACCTTCGGTAATAGCCTAACAAACAAAGGAAGTTACGAATCTCAGTTACATTTGTGGGTCTTGGCCATTCTTCAACAACCTTTGTTTTTGTAGGATCAACAGTTATCCCATCTTTAGAAACAATATGACCAAGGAAAGAAATTTTTTGCAACCAAAACTCACACATTCTGAATTTTCCATACAGGTTATTTTCTTTTAAGGTTTGCAAGATAACCCTTAAATGTCTTTCATGATTCTCTTTACTTTTAGAAAAAACCAAAATATCATCAATGAATACCACCACAAACTTATCCAAGAACTCATGGAAAATTATATTCATTAAATCCATGAATATAGCAGGTGAACTGGTTAGCCCAAAAGTCATTACTACAAATTCGTAATGGCCATATCTTGTACGGAACACGGTCTTTGGAACATCTGCTTCCTTTACCTTCAGCTGATGGTACCCCTATTTCAAGTCAATCTTGGAAAAATACTAAGCTCCCTGGAGCTGATAAAATAAATCATCGATATGAGGAAAAGGATATTTGTTCTTAACAATGATGTTATTCAAGGCTCTATAGTCAATGCAAAGTCTCATTGAACCATCTTTCTTTTTAAGAAATAAAACAGGAGAAACCCTTGGTGATGTGGTAGGACGAATGAAACCTTTCTCTAATAAATCTTTCAATTGATCCTTCAACTCTAAAAGTTCAATTTTAGCCATTAGATAAGGGGGTTTTGAAATTGTCTTAGCATCAGGAACTAAGTAAACAGTAAACTCAACTTCCCGATCTGGTATTATTCTAGGAAACTCATCAGGAAAAACATCAGGATACTCATTTACCACTGACGCATCATTAATCTGAAGAGTTCCATTATTTTCAATGATGTGTAAAAGGTAACATTCATTTCCATCTTTTACAAGTTTATTTCCCTCTTGATAAGTTATCAACAGTAAGGGTTCATTCTTGTACACAAACTGAAATTCTTTCTGAAAAGTAACTTCTTTAGCTCTACAAACAATCTTAGCATGGTAAATAGAGACCCAATTCATACCCAGGATAACATCAAACTCTACTAGAGGTAAAACAATAAGGTTTGCAAGTATGTTCTTTCCACGGAGAAGGATATGAAGATTCTTATAAATTATTTTTGCCTCAGCATTTCCCCCATGTGTTTTTACCAAAAGTACAGGAGTCATTCCTTGAGATGGTATTCCCATTTTACTAGAAAAGGTTTCAGAGATGAAAGAATGTGTAGACCCCGAATCAGACAACACACTGGCATAATCTAAAAAAACAAAAAAAAGTACCTGATACAACTTCATTTGATGGCCCGACATCTGCTGAAGTAGTTGCAAAGGATTTCACCACCCCTTTCTTCTTGTAGTCTAACTACTTCCCATCACTCAAGCTCATTGTCGGACACTCGTTTTCATAGTGACCCATCTCAATACACTTATAACATTTCACTAACTGTAAATCAAATTTGGTCTTACCATCACCCTGATCTTTTCCAATGCAATCACGACCCTTATGTCCCATCTTACCACATCGGTAGCACTTTCCGGAATTCAGAAGACATTCCCCAGCATGCCTTTTGCCACATTAATCACAAACTAGAAACATAGTTTTCTTACTGTCAGAATTTTTTGAAGAATTCTTACCATTCTCCTACCACCTCGGTCTCTTCTTCTGTTGGTTGTTATAGAACACTTGATCATCCGAAAACACCATTTCCACCTTCTCAACACATCGAACAAGCTCTTTATAACTCTTAAACTCACGAGAAGCTAATGCCATAAGATATTTTGGCTTTAATCCTGAGTAAAAACAATTGATTTTACTATCAAGGTCCCGGATAAAATTTCGAGCATACCTTGCCAATCGAGTGAACCTTTCTTCATAGGCAGCCACTGAGTCTTCCTCTTGCCTCAATTCCAAGAATTACTTTTCCATCCTAAGTCGAACAGTCTTAGGAAAATACTTCTCAAGAAACATACCTTTGAATTCATCTCGGTCAAGAGAATCAATCTCTTCAGCATCCCTGATATCTTTAACCATAGACCACCACTGATCTGCTTCACCCTCCAAACGGTAAATAGCAAGACTAACCTTTTGATTTTCTGAACACCCCATGACATCGAAAATCTTCTCCAGTGCTATAATCCACCCTTTAGCTAGCACAGGGTCAGATGATCCTCTGAATGATGGGGGATGTTGCCTCATGAAATGTTCCACCACTGACAAGTTCCTCTACGGTTGATCTAGCTGATCTCGTGTATGGATACCACCACCATTTATCGCTTGAGTCAACTGCGTGATTACTACAACAAACTGTTCAGTTCCAATTCCGACCATCTAAGGATGCTGATTCGGAAGGTTATTTCCTTATGTATGCCTTCCTAGCACTGCTTCCCTATTTCCTCTGTGGAAAACCATTCTGAACAAACATGTCTTAGATGAAGCACAATGGTAATCTTCAAATACTATATCACTTCAATTTGACCATAAAAAAAATATTTTTGGATAATCATTTAATAGAATTATAACTCCTAAAGTTATCTAAACCGACCCTTGATACCAACTATAAGACCCCAACCTTAAACCTTACTTAATCTTGAGTTATTACAAGATTACACATTGAGGATCTTTTCGGTTTTAGAGTTTTATAGAATTAGATCATAAAAAATTCATTAAATTCCACATATAAACAAATTGGTTACATAAAGATATTATTATTCTTTCCCATCAATGGAAACATATTTTTAATAAAACATGGATTCTTTCTTGACCCTTCCTTGACACTATCATCATATCATGTACCTTTCCCTTGACCTGTGATAAACATTTCAAAAACCATGGGATGAGCATAAAAAGCTCAGTAAGGGATATAAAAATATGGAAAGGAAACATGGGTACATATATAAATAAGAATGAAATCATACATTACCAATAAAACATAAGCACTTTAACTTACCTCATCAAATCATGAATAAATCATAGAAATCATAAGACATAAGGGTAACTTGAGGCATTCATAACATTCTTACGTAGGGAGTAACCCTCTTGGTTACGTTTGGAATACCCATCACAGTATATTCCCTAAATCTCTTCGGAGAATCCTTAACATTTCACTCCTTCACGTTACCCAATGCATTGGAGAGCTATATCGGGCTCACCCGCCCTTAGTTTATCACGGAACCACCCGTCTTCATAATAATGCCCAAGAACCTCCACATAATCGTATCACATTAAACATGTATAAAGGAAACATAACATTTCCTCCTTTCAGTCACAAGATATCAATACAACACATTGATATAAAAACATTATGGGAACCATTTTCAATACGAAAATAAAAGAAAAGTAAAACATGGTATTTATTTTTCTTTTTTAAAAAAGGTATGGCTTGTAGAGGAATCCAAAACGCAAATAATGGTCACGGAGGCGGAGAAGTCGTTGTCGCCGCATAAGTATGACAAAAACATTCCCTTTTGTCGTTTAGTAAAACGCTTAATATAAAAAAGATTCCTTTTGGATAAATGTAAAAGTAAATGCGGTTTATACACCACATAAAAGAAGGTTTTGTATTAAACAAAATATGGCTCAATGAAAGGAGATTGAGATGAAGTCCCATACCTCGGGTCTGAATTGACTCGATCGTTATTTAATGTCCTGAATAATAAACTTGAGTTAATTTCTACTTGTTTAAGAACCTTTTTCAAGTTTATTATTCCTTTTATATCACTTATTTCCATGTCATGAACAATATGTAATTATTTAAGTTAATGACGGTCGTTTTAACGATCATTGGTACTTGAGTAAAAAATAAGCCCTTTATAATTACAAGTTGTTCATGTATCCATTATATCTAGAATTATAATATTGATGTAAATATCATATATATCCAGTATATACATGCATTTATAATATTACATAATCATTTAGAGGTAAGAAATGAAATGCACCGTTCATGGAGACGGTAATCCGTACGTACAATGAACGCTACTTTCATTTCTATTTCGTATTTTATAGAATGGAATCATAATGATATAAAGGTATGATATAATTCCAGTGTAATATCATATATAATATCATAACTCCATCCTTTATACATCCCACATATGGTATTCACGAATCAAATCACTTTGAGGGGGCGGTAGTCCGCACTTCCTTAAATGAAGATATCGCGTTTACCAGTAATGGAAACCATAAAGGTATGATCAAAATAAAAAATAAAGAAGATTAAGGAAAAAATAAACATATTATATATCATATATAAATATAGTGTTATCTTAATGGCCACCTTTAAAGGTGTTAAAATAATGTTGAACAATCATTGTTTCAGGTGGTAGAAATTCGCCATCCACGGAAACAGTATGTTCTTTAACCATTAGATGTAGTTGTGTGTAAGTGTAGCTCGAATCCTTATTATAAATACATCCTAGTATATTTAAGATACTGTATTTGTTATAAAATAATTAATAATAAGTGTTTAGGGGGTTGGAGAAGCAAAATAAAACAAAAGGACTGAAGTGAAGACATTACCTTAAAATCGGGTAAGTCCCTTTGGTTTGAGCTCAAAGGCTTCCTTGGGAAAACATCTGCCCAAAGTGAGGCTTCTAGGAGTAATATAGGGAAGTGGAGAGACAAAATGGGCATGGTTTTTCCGATCAAAAGGCTTTGGAAGTGTGGGTAAGGAGGTAGAGGTGGGGGCCTTTTATAAGACGAGAGTATGGGCACTCTTGTAAAGTTACAAAATGTTACTTTATTTTCAAAAGAGTTTCTGATTTTAAAGGTCCTAAATTGATTTATTTCGAGGATAAGGTGATGAGAGTTCCCAATACACATATCCAATATGTTTTTGACTTGTTTATGTCTTATATTTTACATTATCTTTCCATTTTATTTAAATCATTAAATAATGAGGTCATCACTGCATCATCATGATGTCATAAATAATTTAATTTATTTAAAGTCTAAAAATTATAAAAAAAATATTATGATGTAAGAAATCTTTTTAGATTTCCAATTACTATTTATAATAAAAAATATGACTTGTATAACCCCATGTAAAAATTGATTTAGTAAAACATATCATGTTTGTGTCATTTTTACTTTATCATTAAATAAAAAGTAATTTATGTCATTTTCCAACCAAAGTGGCTCCATGGGGTCCCCAAGTTGACCCATGTATTTTCTTTGTCGGCCATGACACATCCAATGAGTGTAGGACATGTTTCTAGGTCATTTCATTTTATTAAAACATTATTCTTACCTTAAACTACACTAATTACCTCTAATCGCGATTAAGAACTTAAGAGTTACTATTCACCAAAAAATTATTTTAATATCATTGAACCAAATTTTACTTCTTAATGACAACCATGTAAGTAGGATTTTTAAAATTCAAAACACAGAAGTGGTAAAATTTCATTTAAACGAAAAATCCGTTTTTATAAGTACCACTTAGTGGTTTCACTATTCATCAAAAATTGAAGTTTTTCAGAAAAATACCAAAAATTCACCCTAATCTATATTTGCTATTCTGAATTCAAAAATGAAGTCTATTTTTCAAAATTCAAAACATATAAGTCACATTAATTAATTTAATAATTAATTCCCACTGTCATGACAAATAACGTGTTTTTATGAAACAATAAGTATCAAAAGATTGACACCAGTTTAAGTCCAATTTCAAAGTTAAATTGATTCCAATGACCACCATTGGATTAAATGGTAAAAATATATTCTAATTTAACTTTAAAACCAATTCAAAAGATAATCTAATCATATAAATAAATTAGATTAAAAATCAGTTTTGATGTAAAATGCAGTATTTTTCACTATTCATTAAAAAATGAACATTGTCTGAAAAATACCAAAAATTCACACACAGTAAATTTTGATGTCCCAATCATAAAGAATAATTTTATTTTGACAATAATATCTTATAAAATTGTCAAAAGATAGATTTAAAAAGGGTTTTCCATCAAAAGGTAGTAAAACAATCTTTTAAGAATATTAGTGTATTCCATGCATAAGATTGCATTTATTTTCATTTTAAGCCTATAAAACACTATATTAATCATTAATAGACATAGATAAATTTATCTATTATTTATTAAATACTTGGGATGTTACAGTGAACACATAATAAGGTTCACTCGTAATATTTTGGATGTGTAACCAGGTTCACACATAACATTGTCAACATGAAATCAAGTTCTCACATATTGTATATACTCATGAGTTATGAGTTTTTACAGAAATAATTAGAGTTAGAAATATTTCCCACCAATATCATAATGAAATCATAGATATGTGTTCCAAAAGATCTTAATCATCTATGATATCATAACCCAAAAAATTAACTAGGCATCTTAAAAGCATTATTTTATCATAAAAAGAGTAAAATATATATGTTTCGCAATTAATTAATCATTTAATAACCCATAAAAGGAATAATATTTCATTGTAATGTAACTCATGAAAAATAAACATGTTTCATAGTCATCATTTTATCAAAACATAAACCATTTAGAGAAATAATATGATGGTAACCCATGGATCATATACACAATAGGTATGTGTAACACCAATGGAAGACATCATATGTGGAAAATAATATTGAAATATCAGTTTAAAATTTTCTTAAGGAAAATATTCGTTCCTCTTTGAAAAAATATTTTTAAATCATAAAACATTTTAAAAAATATTTTCTTTGAAAATAACCATGAAAACTTATAAATAATGATTTGAAATTTAAATTTTAAAACGTTTTTAAAAACAAACAAAAAACTATAAAACTTTCTATTTAAAATGATCTTAAATTAAAATTTATAAACATTTTTGGATAACATTTTTAGAAGACAATGTTTTTGAAAAAAATATATTTTTGGGTGAAGAGAGAGATAAAGTGATATTGTCATAAAAATATTTTATTAATAATATTAAGTACCAATGGGTACGGAAGTTATAAAAATACATGATGATATCAAGAATAACTAGAGGAGAAGGAAATTCATGATATTTCTTGAGACATGGATCAATATATTTTTTCAATGGAGTCATAATAATATAAAATCTCGATAAATAATGAGATTGTAGTAATAAACACTTACCATTTCGATAACAATGATTTATAATCCCAATGTAATAATAACATTAAATATAGGATAATATTTCATAAAAATGAATAGATTCATTACCTGAAATTTAAATGATAATTATATACACCTTATAAAATAATATAAGTGAATAACATATCATGTGTCCCAATGAATAAAAAATGAGACAAAGTTATCTTACTGGTTTGCTAATTTTTGAACCGTATACCCCATGGAAGATAGATAATAAAATTTATAGGTTAAAAACAAAATTACCAGTGTAACAATTATAAAATACATCCATGGTATTTATTCAAAAAAATATAAGAAATTTGTGGGGAATATGGATTTTATATCATGAAAAGTAAATGTTATATGAAAATACCATACTCTACGAGTAACTATTGAATTACTATAATTTTGAAAGAATAAAATAAATTTAATATTTTTATTTAATTGAATAATGTAAATTTTGGAATGAACATTTATTAGGGTATTATATATGCCACATAATATAAATGGGTGGTGAATATGGTATTTATCTCTTTAATTTAGGAAATTGAAATAAAATTCTATTACCTATAGTCTTTAATCTCACCATACGTGTTGAAAAGTCCTATATAAAAAATATATGTTTATTATTAATCTAAAAAATAAATATATTAATGTATATAATACCATTTATGATTTACTTATGACATTATATTACCAATCTATTAACATTGTCTATTATATTTTTATTTTAGTTAATAACCGCGCTGTTTTTCATATAATTTTAGACCTGTTATCCTTGATCATCTTACATTGATAATGATTTACATATTTTTAAAATGTAAAACATTGTATGAATTTAATATATATTATTTATATAGGTAATTATAATAATAAATAGATTTTAGAAATACGAAATGAAATAAACTATTCATAGATACTGTAGGTCATATGTACGTATTAACAATCATTCCATTTTCTTTTCATATGTTTAAAAAAATGAACATTAAATAATATATATATTAACTTTACAATATAATTATTATTTAATATATAAAACATATGTTTATTTGAAAAATCCTTAATACATTCCATTATTTTGTAAACGAATCTCAGTAGTTTGAGGAGGCGGTAGTCCACAGATCCAAATATGAAGTTATCATATTCCCAAAAAAAGTAAACAATGAAGGTATGTGTTATATATTAAACAAATAAAAATTAATAAAAAATAAATATCTTATATATCATATAAAAATGTAATTAAATCATGATTACCATCCGTTATTGGTTGTAATGTAAGAACAAATGACATCAGTTTGCAAGGTGGGCGTCTGTCGTACACTAGAATGATGATTGTGTATCACATTTGATGGAAGTGTGTGAATGTATAGGTAATAATATAAAAATTAAAACATATTAGAATATTGATTATATTTAGAATATTATATAATAAATATATAATAATAACTTAATGAGTGGATAACTAAATAAAAAATAGTTCTCATCAAAAAACATTACATATTTTTCAGGTAACTCCTTTTGGATTATAAGAAAATCCTTCATTAGATTTATTAACGGAAACATTTAGGCTTATAGGATAAGATAATAGATGTTGGTATATTATTTTTGTAGGTTTTTTATGATATAAATGGCCTGATAGTTGTGAAAATGCTAAGGGTTTAGTTCTATTATATAATGTAGGACTAGTGGCATTCTTGTAAATACAAAAAGGTAAACACTATTGAGTGGTCTCCCATATATCATGTCCCTCCAATAATGTTAAATATTAAATAAAATATGAGAAATATTATATATATGGTAATAAAATGGGTTTTTTATATTTTTTTGTACATTTGGACACATAATATTATTTTTATACCATTATGTCTACTCTTTTTCACCTTAATCATTGTGATTAATTTTAATTAATTTTGCCTAATATTTTTGGTAAAAAATAAGTTTATCTTAATAAAAATTATACATTATTATTACTAAATTAATGTAATCCATTTTTTCCAAATTTTATTCTCATAAGTGGAAGGATCCAGTGTAAAATTAATATCATAGACGGGATTAGACAACATGTTTTTAAATTGAAAAATTTAAAAAGATAAAAATGTTTTTATATATTCTTTCAAGGTGAAATTGATTACAAAAAATTAAATTATATTAATATATTTATAATTGATATAAATAAACTTTGATAAAAATTTAAAATATAACTTATCTTTATAAATAAAATATATAAAAAACCAAATTTCAATTAAAATTCATTATTTCACATGATTCATCAGAAATAAAATTTCTCATAAAAATAGCAAAAAATCACCTTGAGATAATTTTTAAATTTATATTTATATATTATAATTTAATTTAAAAAATATAACTTATAAATGTGTCATAATAATGTTTTAAAACATACACACATTTTAATGGCGGTAAAACATCCTTTTTGAAAAATACATATTTTTGGGCATAAATTAGATCTATTGTTATTTCTTCCTATGAAAACATAATATTAAAGTAAAATGATTGATATAATATATTAAATATTAATTTAATTAAAATTATTCACCAAAATAGATTTAATTAATTTTTTGAGGTTAAACATGTTTCATAAAAATATTTTTATAGAAAAGGATTTCTGATATTTTCAAAATGGTTTTAATATCAAATTTTAGAAATTAGTCACCAATGAATTCAGGTTTCAAGGAAATTTTCATAATCTAGATAAGAATTATAATACCTTATATTCCAAAAAAATTGTGATAATTGTAATAATATTTAAATAATAATTTTAATATTATTCTTTTGATAAAACTAGGTCATAAATGCAATGAAAGCTGTCAAAGGAACTCCAAATTTATTTGTAACACAAGTAAAAAAATAGTATATCATAAATGACATGAAAATCTATGTGATATGTTTAGGGAATGATTAACGTGTTGTTTTGTATAAAGAAATCATAACATGGTGTAGAGTGTAGTGCAAGCTATCAATGAAATTTAATTAATTAAAAAAATTCTTAAAATCATGGGGTGTTGCATTATACCACCGTTACAATGAATATATCCTTCAAAATTTGTCTAGGTTATAAATTATTAAACACATGAAAGTTAATAATACATAATTTCAAATCGTATAAATGAATACTAAAGCTTCATTTAAAAAGAATATTTGGAATCATAATAGTTATACAAAGAAAAAAAAAACTAGGTTTACACAAAAGAGAACATAGGTGATGATTTAGAAATGGTAGAAAAGCATAAATAATTATAGGGAGTGATAAATATCACTAATAAAAAGAAATTTTGTGAACCAGATAAAGAATGAAATCAAAAAACCATAAATCTATAATTATCTAAAGGTCTATTTTATTCTCAATAAATGAAGGTACTAAGATAAATGCTTTGTTTTTGGATCAATTTTTTATAATTGCAAAATTTTTCATAAGAAGATATACTTTCTTGATTTCATTCAATTTCACATGCACAATATAACCTTTTAGTTGTTCCTTGATCAATTTCCACATCATCATTAACTCTAAGAAATAAAGGTAATTTTTTTTAATTCCCAATGAACTAATAGATAATGAGATCCATAAATAAATGATAAGTCATTCCATGTATCTTTAGTCATCATCAAACAAATATGGTTAGAAAATTTAATCCAATATGCACAAATCCTCATATTGTGAGATAGTAATTTAATATCTAGAATCTCATCTGAAGTTTAACATAATCCATTTCGTAAATTATTAACCTTATAACCCTTCCAAAATATAAAAATACAAAACATTATGAAGAAGTTCTCAATATTTCTCAATATTAAAAAATCATTGATCCCTATATATCTTAATGTATCTCTTGATTTTCATATAACAAACATGTGAATACATTTATTATGAAATCTATTGAAACATGGTAATAACCTGAATTATCACAATATCATATCGTAAACATACATGATTCTTCATTACTAAAATAGAACACAAATTATTGGATATATTTGTTAAATCTAAAAAATTTTAAACTAAAATAATGATAACAGAAATCATTTTTTTAACAAATAATTTTTTAGTTTTGAGATAACAAACACTATCCAATTTATGTTATTCCTTTAAATCATCTCATTTTCCAAGGTAAACACAATTTTCTCAATATTTGGAACACATTATGTATTTCTTTACCTTGTTCAAAATATAACCTTTCTAGGTCATCAACACAATTTAATATTTTTTAAATACATAATGAAAAAACATATACTTCATGATTTATATAACATAATTCATGTATTCTAATACATATTCATTTATACCATCCCACTCATTTCTCAAAACATTATCCCGCCTTCATCATCTAATTCCATAAAACCACTTTATTACAATTTTAAATATAAATCACTTATTAGCAATTATTAAATTCAATTTAATCATGTTTATAAACAATATTATTAGAATAGACCATACCTTTAATATGTCACTCATGGTCTCTTGATCCTCATCAGCGGGGCTATTATTCTTACAATCTTGTTGATTTAATTCATGAGATTTACCGCTAAGACATGGGATTTTATAATGAACATACTTTATACATTTGATGAATTTGATATTCAATGAAACCATTGGGTGGACATTATTCTCATCCAATGCGTTAAAATAACTTTTCATTTTCCATTTTTAGTTACATGATTTTTTTTCTAATAGTTCCTAGAAAAATCATCTTACTTTTGTTTTTAGAAATCCTGATATAGTATCTAGTCATGGATTTAATTTATTGGAAACCACTCTCTTAATAATTTACGAAAATTTTGAGAAATTTTCATTAAAATTGATTTTTCCTTAGACTTATCTTTATGGAGAAACCTAAACATATCATTAAAAATATTCATAGGAATGTTATTAAAGTATTTTCATCCCAATTTACAATGGTTAACTAGTAATATCAAATGATCACAATGATAGTCAACCTGCATTAACATACATTGATATTACATCATTTTAGATGAATATTCAACACATTTAAAAATTACATGCCTAAGGACATTAATAGATTAGTGTCATTGGAAACGTGGAATGCCTTCTTCCAAATTAGTGAATGATCTTAAACATCCCCCATAAATATCTTTCCCTTTAATACTTCTACTTAAACACATTCCTCATGAATAGGTGGAAGGAGACATAAGAAAGGGTGAGATCATATGATCAGAAAAGGTAAAAATAAAAGAAATATTCAATCATAAGATGAACATAAGGGTATAATAACATAATAATGAAATCTACAGATCACACACTACCTATCAAAAATCATATACATGGGTCATGGAATTAATTCTTCCAGATCGTAAGACATGGATCATAATGAAATAAATGAACACGAGGTGCGAGGGAATAAAATTGGAATAAGACATAGACTCATGGGATACACATCATATTATAACATTGTGAACATTTATAAATAGAAATAGGTTTACTCATTAGGTTAAGGACATGAAATCACGCCCTCACATTCACTTATGGAAAAGAAAATAGGTTCATTTATTTCATTATTGACTTGAAATATAGGCCCACACATAACATTGTGAACATTTAATCATATTTACAGAGAACATTGAGACCATGTAATTAGGTTTATTCATAACATTGTGAACATGTAATAAGGGTCACACATAATATTAAGAACATTTTCAGGTTCAAGAATAAAATTTTGAACATTTATTTAGCTTCACTCATAAAATTATAATCATATAATCTAGTCCACACATAACATTTTGAATGTGTAATTAGGTTTATGCAAAAAAAAATTGAATAAATAATAATGTTTCATCATAGCATTGTGAACATGTAATCAGGTTCATTAATAAAAATTGAATCATGTAATCAGATTCTTGAATAACATATAAACTCATGAGTGTTAAATTTTTACCCAATGCGTGGTAGGTATATATAGGTACCACCCGTCTAATAATGAAATCATAGATATATGTGTGAAAATATCATTAAAATTCAAGATTTCATAACACATGAAATGAAATGGGTATTATAAACAGTTAATACAATGGTAAAATATGGGAAAGTGAATTTTTTCACAATCATTTCATCATTAAATAACCAATGAAAGGATGTGGGTTTCTTAATCATACAACACCTGGATGAGAAATTGGATCCCAATATATCATCCCATCAAAACATAATCCATGTAGATATATAATATGAATTGAACACATGAATAATATACCTAGTATGAAAGAGTGACACCAATAGATGTCATTGTCATGACCCGTCCCCCAGGGCTCTTGTGGTGACTACCCCAAGCCCGCCTTCCATAGGATAAGGGTTGGCGACTAGAATTGGAAAAGAATATCCCTAAAATGGTAAGGAATTAACATTAAAGCATTAAAAGCACACATACCTAGAACACAACATGATACAACCATGAAGTAAAACTGCAGTAGTAAAAGTGTGTACAGAAATAAGAGGGGTTGGAATACACTCCCAACTAAAAGATACAACTACAACAGGAATAAATAAAGTTCTCCAAGGATAGTCCACCAAGGTTCCTAACTGAAGTATAGGTACAGATCATCTCCACATCTCTCCACGTCAGTCGTCACTATCGTCCACTATCAGGTCGTAGCTCCTCGAGTCTCAATCAAGGTTTCCCATCATCTGGACAAGACATAACAAGGAATGGGCAATGTATATGCCAACGTGAGTATAAAAATACCCATTAAAAACCCCGAGACCCCCTAAGGTCTCTCAAAATTCGATAAAGGAAAACCAAAAAACATTATCTTAATAACGAAGCCCAATGTAAAGACTCCAATAAAACCTAGTATAACTTAAGTACAAAATTACATATGATTAGTCTTAAGGCTAGATCATTTTCTTCTGTTAAAAGGCAATGCTTCTGACCCACACAACATCGATGGGTAATAACCCCAGCCGACCCACATAGGATATGACCATCCTAGGATCGATAGGTACTAACCCTCAATGACCCACACAGGATCTGACCCATATAGGACCGATAGGTGCTGATACAAACTGGATCGCTAGGTGTTGAGCCACACAGGATCTCAAGGTGTTAACCCACTAAGGATCCCTAGGTAATTAACCACACGGGATCGTTTAGGTGCTGATCCAAATATTATCACTTAGTGCTCACCCACACAGGATCACTACGTACTTACCTCCATAAGAACTTCCTTCAATCGATAGGTGCGGATACACACTGGATTTCTAGGTGTTAAGCCACACATGATCTCAAGGTGTTAACCCACTAAGGATCCCTAGGTAATTAACCACATAAGATCGTTTAGGTGCTGATCCAAATATTATCACTTAGTGGTCACCCGCACAGGATCACTACGTACTTACCTCCATAAGATCTTCCTTAAATCATCAACGCATAGCCAACCACTAGATTCCCACACAAAGCACACATGATTCAGGGAGAATCTAATCCTGAAGACATCAGTCGTGTTTAAACTAGCACAAATTCTAACAATGTTATAACCCAATGATTGGTCATGTCATAAGGCTTCCAACACAATAGACAGCGCGTCAATCGGACGCCCAGTCTAAAATTTATAGGAATTTTAGTGTCGATGGCCCGGTTGGATTCAGGTACCAGTAAACCCAACTATACTCCAACATTCTATAAAACATTGGCGGATTATCTCAAAAGAACCATCTCATTCTAGTGATTCCAGAACTGCTTTCGGGTCTTCAAATTGACGTCTAGTTTACAAGATACGATATTTTAAGCATATTTTAGTCAAAATAGGTCAGGGTTTTGTCTGACCTGAGCTAACTCGGCCTGGGCCGACCCGACCCAGTTCAGATCGACCAAGGTCTGAGACGGTTTGGCCCAAACCGGCTTGTCCGCAGACCGGCCAGGCCCTAACCGGCTGGGCTAGGTCGCGACGGGCTCGGCCCACTCGGCACCAGACTAGCCCAGCCCACCGGATGGGTGCGACCTGTGCGAGGGTCATGCGGTCCTCCTCCAGAATTGCTAAAGAGTTATTTGTGTATTTGTAATGGAGGATCCACATGGTGCCACCTCATCTGTAAGTGGGACCTTCAGGGTGTGAGTCCCCTTAGTCGTGACATCGATGCCGCAGACTCCTCACCGTGGGGCATGCCAGGTCACCACATTCATCCAAAGTGGCCGGTCAGTAGATGGCCACCGCCTCAGGTCCACGGTGGTGCTATGAGGCGCCACACTCTTCTGTGGCCGCCGAGCGCCAACAGAACCTCCTCGGGACACCGGGTGGGCTCTGGTGGACCGTTTTCCCTTCCACTTGAGCCTATGGGCCTCTCGGGAAGCCTTCATCACTTCTTTCAACGCGGTTTCAAGGTTCAGTTTAGTTTAAAATCCATCCCCAGAAGAATGTGATGAGAAAAAAGTGGTAGAGGGTCTGGGGATTGATCATTTTTCATGCACCCACTACATTAGTATTATAACAAATGGGCAGGAATAAATTCATCATCATCCACTTAATATTAATTCAAGTCAAACCCCCTACTTCAAAAATCAAAGGAGGTGTCACAGTTGGGTGAGAGGAGAGTCCTCATTCGATGTAGTTGTTGACATTCATTGATCACGGATCGTTTCCGCCTAAGAATCCATTCATCATCGATGGAAGAAGTCATGGTACTTTTACAGAGGTTCCTCACATGATGAAGACATGTCAAAACCCCCAACCTGAGCTCCATTTAAATAGATGGGGGATGATTGTTTAACACAACATATCTTTAATGAGGTTTATTAATAAGTTAATTAATGAACCTCTCATCTCGGAATGGAGTGGTTATGAGTATAGGGGTTTCAAGCCATTAAATGGCTTCACAACACAACGATCCCACCACCCTGCTCAACTATTAGAGAAAAATAAATAAGAACTTCTATGTTATTTTATTATTCTTTAAAAAGTCTAAAAAACTATCTTTTTCTTGAAACATAATTTGGTCGAGATGAATCTTCCATTAAGATAATACTAACGATGTGGATAAAATGGTGCCATTAGAATTTTAATCCGAGCACTTGTTCAAATGATAGAAAATGTCGCCCGCGCATTTACTGAACGTACCATAATAAAATTAGAATTTACATTATGAGAACACCAAGCCTCAGAATCAAGCGATGTCAATTTTCATAGACTTGTAATAATACCAATCAATTTTAAATAATTATATTTAATTTTTAGGTCTTTATATTCTCTCCACCTTTGGGATTTTCGTCCCCAAAATCTACAACAAAACTTGGGAAACACATGGTGTAACTAAGTACATATCTGAGCCTCCCTGTCCCATGTTATCTAAAGGTGAGTCTCATGATTCCAACAAATTTGAACCAGAGGAATCAACCACCCATGAAGGACCCACTCTGGTTGATCATCTATCTCCCCTAGTAACGTTGTAAATGTCATCACATCATTGATGTCCTTCTCACCTCAGTCAATAACATGTGATGGATTATGTATGTACCTCCTCAACTATGACACATGGAAAACAATATGCAGCCTGTGAATCTATAGGGGAGAGATATATATTACGCCACCTCTACTACTCTATTGAGGATTAGGAATGGTCCTATGAACCTCAGAGATAGCTTCTCACCCTTGCCAAACCACTGTAATCCTCAATGGGGTGAGACCTATAGAAAGACATGGTCTCTTTCCACAAACTCCTAGGGTATCTATCTCTAGTCAGCATAAGAATTATTCCTAATTTGTACAGTCTTCATCTACTCCGAGAATATATGCACCTTCTCCAGGATAGCGTATACCAACTATGGACACATAAGTGCTAACCCCCCTGGGTCTGTCCATCATAGAGGCAATCAGTAGGGATGACCATATAGGGCATCAAACAGAGCCATGCCGATGGTGGAGTGGTAAATGTTGTTGTATGAAAACTCCACAAGTGGCATGTGGTCCTCCCAACTACGGAAAAAATTGAGCACACAAGCACAAAGCATGTCCTTGAGTGTCTGTATAGTCTACTTTATCTGACCATCTGTCTGAGGATGAAAGGTGGTGCTCAATCATAGTAGAGTCCTGAATGCCTCTTATAATCTCGTCCACAAGAGGGTTGTAAAGAGAGAATCACGATATGATACGATCATGGATGTCACCCCGTGAAGTCATACAATACCTTGTACATAAAGACATCCCAATATCTCTATTGATCCCTTCTCTCAGATGGGTAGTAAGTGGGATGACTTGGTGAGTCAGTCGGAGATCACCCAGAAAGAATCATGGCCCCTAGACTTATGTGGTATCCCCATCATGAATTCTATGGAGATTCCTTCCCACATCCACATCAGTACCTCATGTTGTTGAGATATGTCTGCTGGTAGTAGATGCTCAGCCTTCAGTTCCTGACAAGTGAGTCATCGAGATACAAACTCTACCACTGATTTCAGCATCCCTAGCAACAAGTAATATCATTGGAGTTCCTGGTACATATTTTATACTCAAGGATGTTCCTCCAATGGGATTGTGTGGAACTCCCTCAACATCTCCAGTTGAAGTATCATTGTTACCATAGTGCATCCTTTGAAGAGGATGACGTGCTCCCCACCATCAAAAAACTCATTAGGAGCCTATCCTGAGGATATATGAGATCATTGGGCCTTACAATCTACATCCCCAAGTAGTGCCTCCCTGAATTGCTAATCTAGTGGGGGAGTAACTTTCAGAGAATTGAGGTAAGCTACTCTATCTCTATCCATGAAGGATAATTTCAATGTAGTTGGCTACTCTGTCGCCTCACTCATCAACTGTATACCAGACCTCCTGCTGAGTTTATCTTATACTAAATTCCCCTTCCCATGAGTGTAAATGATTTCAAAGTTGTAGTCTTGGAGGAACTCTATCCATCATAACCGTCTCAGGTTTCGGTCCTTCTGAGAGAATATATAACTGAGATAGTTGTAATCAGAGTATATTATAAAACATTCTCCCATCAAGTATTTCCACCAAATATTCAGCATAATGACAACTGCTAGTAACTCCAGGTTATGGGTAGTGTAGTTATTCTCATGCTATATCATCTTCTGTTGTAACAACCTACGATTCCATGGCATGTTTTCATTCGAATAATGAAATAGCTTAAATTTCACACAACTTCGAGATTCTAACACACTGCTTCCAATCAAACTAGCCATTATAAAGAGTAATACCCACTTTATGAAATTTTATAAAAATTATTTTTCAAAATGGAATTTAACTTTTAATTTATAATATCAAAATTATTTTAGGGTGAATTATTGGTACTTTTCTAAAAAACATTCATTTTTTGATGAATAGTACTAATTTTTCATTAAAAACAACTTTTTTAATTAATATAATATATAGTGTTAAATTATAAATTTATTGGTTTTAAAGTAGCATTAGATTATTTTTTTATCATTTAATATAATTTAGGTCAATGTGTGTAATTTCACATATAAACTAAACATAAACAAGTGCCGATCTTTTGATAGTTATTATTTCTTAAAAACACGTTTATTGTTTTGACAACGAGAATTAAATTTAAATTAATTTCTTCAACTTATGTGTTTTGAATTTGAAAAAATTGATTCCATATTTAGAATCAGGAGGTCCAAATTATGTAAATAGGTAACTTTTATTTTTATAAATTATGTATAATTACTTTGGTAAATATTTTATTTACCATGGTTAAAGGGTAAATCTGGTAAATAAGGGTAAAAATATAATATTTTAATAATCTTAAATTACCCTAACATGTGTCCTTTTCATATTGGTTGATACTTTTCTGACCATGGGAATCCTTGGGTCGATTTTGGGACCCCATGAAGCCACTTGGGACTGATAATGACATTATACATTATTTAATCTAAAGGGAAGACAAAAATAACAAAAGCTTGTATCTTTTAGTAAAATATTTTAAATGGGGTAATATAATTGATCTATTCAACTATAAATATTAATTCTAAATATGAAACAATTTCCTACATAATAGTATTATATATATAATTTTTAGACATTAAATATTTTATTTTATTTTCTTACAGAATTATGATGCAGTAATAAGCTTAATAATGTAATATTAAAATAATTGATATTAAGAATATCCAAATAAATATATATTTATACTTTTGATGAATTAAACTAATTTTATAGGTTAATATGACATGTTAGGGTTTATTAAATAATTTTTTTATAAGTAATCATGAGGATGTGATTTTTACAAAAACCAAATACTAAATAGTGTCAAAATTGACATAATTGAGTTTTTAAAACAAATACTATATTATTAATAAATATAATATTCCTAAAAATATATAATTCAACAAAAGGTCTTAGATAAGGATATATATGTTAATAATGAACCACTTGGAGTTCTCTTGAAACTTTATAGTAAGTTTATTAACCATATAATATAAAAATACAAATTCACATGGTAAATGTCAAACTATTTAACTAAGAGATAAAACTAAAACATAACGTTAATATAGAGACTTAAACTTGTATAAAACCTATTGGATGGGTGTTTTTCGACCCATACCCACCTTATCCTAGAAATAAATAATTTCATATCCATTAGAAACCGAAAATAATCTTATTATAAAATAATATTTCAAGATTTTCTTAAAGTGACCCCTACCTCTCTTATAAAAGGAAACTTCCCCTTCTCTTAATTTTCAACCACCAAATCCATTTGTCTTAGCCAACCCTTACCAAAATAAACTCCCTTTGTTCCTCAATTCATCCTAGATTCCTTGGTTTGGTCATAAATACAACCTACGAACTCTTTTTATCATATCAAAAAAGAAGAACCCGAAGAAGAGGTAAATATTTCATCACCTCTTTCAAGTTCATTTCTTATTCCACTTCTTCTTTCTTTGTTTTTTCATTATAGAATAATAAATCCAGTATATTATATATATTTTGATGTAATTATTAAAATGGTACAACCATATTTATTATTCTATCCATTATAATAATGAAAAAGTCACCATAGGTGCGTATGTACGGCTAACGTCTCCACGTTGTGATATAGTTTGTTATTCAAACACATCATTATTTGAATGGGTATAATAATGAGTATAACTGATGTAAATAATAAATATAACATTTTATTGATTCATTATATATTATATAAAATCCAATTACATATGATTTTACCATCAATATAATGATATTGTCACTCGTGCGTACGTGCAGTTTACCGACTCCACGAAGACGATGAGATTCATTTCCCCATCGTAATAATTCAAGAATAATTTTCATATAATGATAAAATATAATGTTTATGAAAATAATATCATTCTATATATGAATAAAATACATCCTATCCATAAAAAAACATGGCTTACATAACCAAACATATAATGAAAAATGAATCAGTTAAGACCCGAAATGATGATACTATTGGAATATTATTAAAAAATCAATATTAGAGGATCATATATGATATCATATTTATGTATATAGTTTGTGAATAAATTAATAACAATGTTTTAACTATTATACATGAGGTTAACATACCATCGACTACGGAAAAGTACAAGGTAAGGGTTAATTTCACAATCTATTTAATATCCGAGGTTGTTTCTTCGTAAGTATCTACTGAGAACTATTTATCATCCAAATCCATGTTTTCTTAAAAATGTATTTCAAAACATTTTTAATATTTAATTGACAATGGGTTAAAGTAATTTATACCCTTATCTGACCTTATATATTTTTAAAGGAATCTTTCCGTCGTTTCCAAACAAGGTACTTTATGACATTTTTGACAAAATTAAGGTAAGACTATTTTTTTTAAATTATATGACGGGTCCAGCTATTTTACATCATTATAGAATATTCGAAGATTTCCTTACAATATAACAATAATATTATCAAAATAAATGTTTTCTTTTATAATTATTTGACTCTTAAATTATTTCAAAATAGAAAGAGATATTTCTCTCATATAGTTTTGATTTCATCTATGTCAACATCCTTTGATAAATATTACACTTGTTTGAAGACGATTTATTATGATACAAATATTCCATATTCTATATAAGGTTTTGTGATATTTATGACTGTGGGTGTGTTTTTTTAAATCATCCATTGGTTATGGTTAAAGTATTGACATTTCTTATGCTAGTTTTAAAACGAATGTTTATGTTATGTTTTAACCTTTTTATATGAAAAATGTATTGGACTTAGTATGTTACAGGTGGAGCCCATTATATCTCCTAGATGTATTGGTAGTAATAATGAGACAATTCTACGTGGAATTGGCTGAGGCCATTCCCAATTTGATTTATGGTTTTGGTCAAGTCCTAAATCATTTTTAGACATCTTGGCCGAGGCCTTGACAAGATGATTCAGAATGTCCGACATTATACATTCCATCATTATGAAAATAATATCGATGGTTCACATGGTTATTCGACTAGTACAATACCCATGACTAAGTTTTAGTATGGAATTATTTACTCGATTCAAATTTCTACCATAAAGTGTTCATGTTTATTATTTGTAAAGGCATGTGATTTTTAATTATTCATCATACCTAATGTTTATGTTAACTTATGCTGTATTGCTTACCCTTACTGAGCATTTGAGCTCACCCATTTGTTATGTTTCATTTTACAAGGATATGAAGATGGTTTTTATGAGTGACTTGTAGGAATAATCTATGCAACATGGATGTTTCAAATCGAACAAATTAGTGTTGTATTTCTTTTCAAGTTTTGATGTTATACTTATGTATATATATTGTTTCCAATAATACTAAACTGATCAGTCTATCAAGACATGATTTAATGTATAATTCCAATGTTAGGTAATAAAGCACCAACTCTGGGTAACTCGGGTTAGAGTGTTACAATTGGTATCAAAGGAAGTTTAGTACAATCTATAGAAACTAGATTTAGAAAAAATCAGTTTAGAGAACATTACCCTAAGATAGACATTAAGGATTACTATAGAATATCTTAATAAAATTTTGGTACTATAGATATTTTGTGAGTTTTCCATGAAATACATCCCTATTGGGATATGAGCAGGTTGTGGTGGCTCTGGCACAGATGTACCTAGGGGTAAAAATTGAAAACACCGTTTTCAGCTAGACTCGAACGGTAACTGGTGCACGTCAATGGGCCTTGATGAACTCTTAGTTACAAAACTCCTAGGGTATATGCTTAGGATTATTATAATTATCATTATAAACCATTATTAAGGGTTTATGAGTATATACATCATCAAAGAAAACATTTTTTTAATTATGGATTATATCGATAAACCGTTCAATTTATGATATGTGTTTTACACGTTCGGAATTATGTATTGAAGTTCATAACATAGTCTATTGTATGACATTTTTTAGAAATGGTTACTATTGGAAGGAATGGAAAATCGATCAAAGCACGTAATACATGTAAGGATTTCCCTCCTGCTCAAAATAATTATAGCTGAGCTGGTGATGCAACTGTGGCGGATAATCTTATAACCATACTGGGGAAACACACAGAGGTTATGAATAACAACCTTACCTGTATGGAGCCCCCCAATCTAGAACATGGAGGATCAATTTTAGATCGATTAATGAGTCAATAACCACCAATATTAAATGTTTCTACAAATCCTTTTGTTACTGAACAATAGATAAATTTCTTAGAGAAAATATTTCATGCTTTAGGGAGTAGCGAAAGGGAGAAGTTTTCATGGCAGTTTATCGCCTCACCAGAGTTGCAGATCAATGATGGCCATTAATTAAAAAACCAAAGGAGGATAATAAAGTATCAAGTATGTAACAAAGGCAGTATAAATATATTTTCGTAGAAAAATGCATTCCTCGTGACCATCGAGTGGATATGGAAAGGAAATTTCCGAGTCTGAGACAAAAAGAGGATGAGAATGTTGCAAAGTATGAAGCTAACATTACAAGGTTATCAAGGAATGCTGTAGATTATATATTTAACCCATGAAATAGGATTGATAATTTCATTGATGGGTTAAAACCATTTCTCTGTCGATCATTAGTCTCATAATACCTCTCATCATATGAAGATATTCTCTCATGTGCTATTAAGACAAAAAAGAAATTATCTAAGTCTTATGACTTTAAAGAAAAGAAAAAGATGAAGACAACTGCCAAACACTCTGGGAAAGGAAATAAAGAAACAAGGAAGAAGTGAAGAGTTGAATTTCAACCCTATGATAATTTTGGAGGGAAGCACCCTGGTGCCTCTCTAAAAGGAAAATGAGTATGCAACAAATGCGGACTGAAACACCATCTTTCTAGAGATTGTAAGGGGAAGTAATAAGTTACCAATGTTCAATGCGAAAATTTTAAGGACATGATACATTATAAAAATGAATGTCCTAAGCCTTAGGGATATGTATCTCAGAAAAGGCCAAGGGACCAATGCCAAGCTTATGCAATCACCACTGCTGAGGTTGAAGCTCTAAAAGATGTGATGGTAGGTAATTTAATGGCTTCCTCACGTTTAGTCATTGCTTTATTTTATTTTATATCATAGCATTGTTTCATATCTTCCCAGAATGCGAATAAAATTAGATATTATCCATTTGATTTAACAAGGGGGTTTTCAGTAAAAACTCATAAGGGAAGTATCATTTCAATAATTTTTTGTGAATCAGTCCCCATTGAGGCATATAAAAGATATTTATCTGCTGATCTACTTGTCATACCCATGATTTAATTTGATATAATTCTCGGTATGGATTGTCCTTCAGACCATGATGTGAAAATTTATTGTAAGAAGAAGAAGGTTATAATTAGTGATGATGATAAAGAGCACATTATTTTTAGAGTAGAAATGTTACCATTTTATTCTTATCTAGATACACCCCCAGTATCTCTACTAAATTCAATTATTAGAGAAGATTAGAAGGAAATAATTATGGGTGAGGAAAAGAATGTTCTAATATAGGATGTACCTATTGTGTGAGAATATATTGATGTGTTTCTGGAGGATTTACCTAGACATCCTCCAGAATGAGAAATTGAGTTTTACATGATTTAATTTCTAGTTCAAGGCCCATATCAAAGACCCCTTATAGAATGGACACTATCAAATTAGTGGAACTAATGAAGAAAACTACGCGAATTGAGTAATAAAGGGATTTATTTGCCCTAGTGTTTCTCTATGGAGTTCGCCTATCGTTTTTGTTAATTAGAAAGACAAATCTATGATGTTGTACATTGACTACAGGGAGATCAATGATATAACAATAAAGAAAAAGTATCCCCGACCTCGCATTGATGATTTATTAGACCAACTTCATAGAGCTCAATACTTCTCAATGATTGACCTTCGATCTGGATATCATCAGTGTGTGTGAAAGAAGGAAGTCATTCGGAAAACCTCATTTCGAACGAGGTACGGGCATTACGAGTTTACAGTAATGCATTTTGGATTGACTAATGCACCCTTTGTATTCATGGATCTAATGAATAGTGTTTTAAAGGAATATATTGATGACATTGTAGTGGTATTCATTGATGATATCTTTTTACACTCCAAAATCTACGAAGATCTTGAAAATGACATGTGAATTATTTTAAAAACTCTTAGAAGAATTTAATTATATAGGAATTTTAGAATGATTGAATTATGGCTTCATGATTGGCTAACCCATTAACAAAGCACACTCATAAAGGGGTTAAATTTCTTTTTAAAAAAGAGTGTGAAGAATGTTTTGATGAACATAAGAGAATATTAGTCAATGCTCTTATCTTGATTATACTATTAGGGAAATATGGATTTGTTATTTATAGTGATTATTTAAATAAAATACATGGTTGTTTCTTTATGAAAATTGATATAGTTATTGCCTATGTATCACGACAACTAAAGAATCATGATAAAAACTATCCCACTCATTATCTTGAGTTAAAAGATGTAATTATTTCTCTAATGATATGGATACACTATCTATAGAGTAAAAACTTTTATATTTATACTGATCACAAGAGTTTGAAGTATATTTTCTCCCAAAAAGAACTCAACATGAGGCAAAGAAGATGGATTCAACTACTCGAGGATTATGATTTCACTATGAATTACTACTCAGAGAAGGAAAATAACATGGAAGATGCTTTAAATATAAAGGACCATGGTTTTTTGAAAAGATGATATTTAAATGGGATCCTATTTTCATTGATATTGTAAATATGAATATGGGAATAAACCTGGAAGGAGAAACATCAGTACTTTTTCAAATTGTTGCCAAAACATCTTTACTAGAAAGGATAAAATGTTCTCAGACAGATGATGAAGAATTTAAAAATAAAATTAAAGATGTGAATGATGGAAGATTGAGAGACATCATATTTGAAGATGGAATTTTGATATTTGGGAAGAGACATTGTGCTCTTAACATACCTGATCTAAATAGGGAATTGATGGATGATTATCATAGATCCAATTTCTCTATACAACCTAGATGAAATATTATGTATAGTGATTTTAAGGAATATTTTTTGTAGGCCAACATGAAGAGGGAGATTACTAATTTTGTGTCAAGATGTATGGTTTGTCAACAAGTGAATAATGGAAGGCAATAGCCTAGAAGAGTCATGAACCATCTTCCCATACCTTAGTGGAAATGGGATAATATTACGATGGAATTTTTCATGGGGATACAAAATACTCCTTGAAATAATGATGCAATATGGTTCATTGTAAATAATATTACCAAGTTAGAAAATTTTCTTGTTATAAAAGAAGATTTACCACTTGAAAATATGGAAAGACTATGTATTAATGAAGTTTTAAGAATCCATGGTGTAACCCTATCGTTTGTTCTTGATCATTATCCTTATTTTACATCAAGATTCTGGAAAAGCATTAAGAAATCCCTAGAGACTGAACTTCATTTGAGCACTTCCTACCACCCTCAAACTGATTGACAACTAGAATAGACTATTAAAACCTTAGAAGACTTGTTGAGATCTTTCTCACTTGACTTTCCTGGTATGTGGGATAAATTTTTACCTCTTGTAGAATTTTCCTATAACAATAGCTTCCATTGAATTATTCAGATGGAACCATATGAAGCATTATATGGAAAGAGATGTTGCACACCATTTTGTTGGGATGATGTTGGTTATAGAAAACTCGTAGTCCCATAACTTGTTAAGAAAGCAATGTAAAATGTGAAGATTATCCAAAGCCACATCAAAGCAGATCAAAGTAGGTAGAAGAGATATGTCGATAAGTGAAGGAAGTATATATAATTTCATGTAGGAGATCATGTTTTCTTGAAGGTATCTTCATGGAAGGGTGTTATACAATTAGGTAAGAAGGGTAAATTAAATCCCAGGTACATCGGACCTTTCGAAATTCTAGAACGAATTGGGGTTGTAGCATACCATTTGGAAATGCCACCAAGTCTCTTCAATGTTTACAATGTGTTCCACATATCACTGTAGAGAAAATACATTCCCAACCCAACGCATGTACTCACCTTGGAGAAAATTGAACTGGAACCTAATTTGTCTTATTGTGATGAGCCTGTCAGGATTCTTGATACCAGAGAAAAAGTGTTGAGAAACCGGATGACTCATCTGGTAAAAGTTCTATAGGGATACCATAAGATGGAAGAGGCAACATGGGAATGAGGTGAACATATGAGGAAGAACCACCCGAATATTCTAGTGTGGTAGTATTCATGAATTTTTTAGAACAAAATTATTTGAAGAGGGAATAATGTAACACCCCAAGCTTCCACAGTACGTTTCTCTTTGAATAACGCAATATCTTGCCTTGTATGCAACGTCAAGATTCGAACACACTAAGACCAATAAAACTATCTGTTATGAATAATAATAACCTCTTTTCAAAATTTTAAAAAATTTATTTTTTAAAATGGACTTCATTTTTTAATTCGAAATATGAAAATTAGCTTTGGGGGAATTTTTTTACTTTTCCGAAAATATTCAATTTTTAATAAATAGTAATAAATTTTAATTAAAAACATCTTTTTTAATCAAAATAATTTATAGTGTTAATTATAAATTAGAGTTGTTTTAAATTATCATTATATTATATTTTAATTATTTAATATAATATAGGTCATTATGTGTAATTTTATATTTAAACTGAACATAATCAAGTGTTGATCTTTTGATAGTTATTATTTCTTAAAAACACATTTTTTGTTTTGACAACAGAAATTAATTTTATATTAATTTCTACCACTTATGTGTTTTTAATTTGGAAAAATGGATTCCATATTTGTAATTATTAGGCCCAAATTATGTCAGTATATAACATTTATTTTTAAACATTATGAATAATTACTTCGGCAAATATTTTATTTACCATTGATAAAGGGAAAATTTTGTAAATAAGGGTAAAAAAATAATATTATAATAAAATTAAATTACCCTAACATGTGTACTATTCCTATAGGTTGATAAATTTCCAATAGTTTGCATCATTGGGTTGATTTTGGGACCCCATGGAGCCACTTGAGAGTGATAATGACATTTTACATTAATTAATCTAATGTAAGGAGAAGAATAACAAAAGAATGTATCATTTAGGGAAAATAATTTATATTGGGTTATATAATTGATCTCTTCAACTATAAATATTCATTATAAATATTAAAAAACTTCATACATAATGGCATTTTAAAAAAAAAATTAGACATTAAATAATGTAATTTATTTTTGACACAATGATGATGCAGTAATTAACTTAATAATAATAAAATAATTGATATTATAAATATCTAAATAAATGTAAATTGATACTTATGATGAATTCCAATAATTTTATATGTTAATATTACATGTTAGGGTTGATTAAATATTTTTTTTGAAGTAATCATTCTGTAATGATTTTCACAAAAACCAAATAATAAATACTGTCAAAATTTACATAATGGAGTCTTTAAAACAAATACTGCATTATTAAATGATATAATATTTTCAAAAATCTAAGGATCGACCAAAGGACTTAGATAAGGTTTTATTTATTAATAATTAACCACTTTGGGATCTCTTGGATGTATATAGTATGTTTATTAGCCATATAATATAAAATTGAAAGAGTCGTGGTAAATGTCAAACTATTTAACTAAGAGTTAAATCAAAAGGGTAAGGTTAATATAGTGACCTAAACCAGTCCAAAACCTATTAGTTGAGAGGTTTTAGATCCATAACAACCTTATCCTCGAAATAAATCATTTTTGTGCCATTAAAAACCGAAAATGATTTTATTATAAAATAATATTTCAAGCTTTTTCTAAAGTGATGCTCACCTCTCTTATAAAAGGTAACTTAAACTTCTCTTAATTTCACACCTCCAAATCCATTTGGCTCAACCAATCCCTGACCAAATATCCTCTCAAATTTCCTCCCTTCATCCTAGATGCCTTACGTTGATTATAAATCCAACCTAAGGAGCCCTTTTGATCAAATCAAAAGGAAGAACATGAAGAAGAGGTAAATATTTCATCACCTCTTTCAAGTTCTTTTCTTATTCAACTTCCATATTCTTTGTTTTTTCCATTATAAAATAGTAAATACAGTATATTATATATATTATGATGATATTATTAAAATATTACAACCATATTCATTATTCTATCTATAATTTAAATGACAAAGTCACCATACGTGTGTACGTACGACATACCGTCTGCACGCCGTGGTGTAGTTTGTTATTCAAACACTTCATTATTTTGATGGGTATAACAATGAGTATACCAGATGTAAATAATAAATATAACATGTTATTGATTCTCTATATATTATATACCTTCCAATTACAAATTATTTCACCATCAATGTAATGGTATTATCGCTCGTGCGTACGTACAGATTACCGTCTCCATGAATGCGATGAGATTCATTTCCCCATCATAATAATTCATGAATAATTTTAATTTTATGATTAAAAATAATGTTTATGAACATAATATAATTATTTCTATGAATAATATACATTTTATCCATAAAAAACCTGTCTTACGTAACCTTTCATATAAAGGAAAATTAATTAGTTAACACCTGAAACGATGATACTACTGAAATATTATTAACAACGAAATATTTGAAGATCATATATAATATCATATTAATGTATGTATCTCTTGTACAATTTAATAACAATGTTTTAACTATTATACAAGAGTTTAACATACCATCGACTAAGTAAAAGTACAAAGTAAGGGTTAATTTCTCAATCTCTTTATTATTCGAGGTTTTTTACGTAAGTTTCTACTATGACCTCTTTTTCATCTGCATCCGTGTTTTCTTAAAAAAATATTTCAAAACATTTTTACTATTTACAAGAATATTGGATAAATTATTTTATACACTTATTAGACATTATATGTTTCGAAAGGAATCTTTCCATCGTTTTCCAAACAAGTTACATTATAACCTTTTTGACAAAATTAAGTTAAGAATTTTTTTTAGCTTATACGACGGATGCAGCTATTTTCTACCATTATAACATCATCGAAGCATCCAATAAAACCATAGAAAAATATTTTCAAAATAATGGTTTTCTTTTATAATTATGTTACTCTTAAATGATTTCAAAATAGAATGAGATATTTCTATCATATAATTTTGATTTCATCTATGTCAATATCCTTTGATAAATTTTACACTTGTTTCAAGTTGATTTATTATGATACTAATATTCCATATTTGATTGAAGGTTTTGTGATATTTTTGACATGGATGATTTATTTTTATATCATTCATGGTTTATGGTTAAAGTATTTCCATTTCTTATGCTAGTTTTAATACGAATTTTTATGTTATGTTTCAACCTATTAATATGAGGAATGTATTGGACTTAGTATGTGATGGGTGGAGCCGGATATAGATCCTCGATGCATCGGTAGGTCTCATGATAAAATTATATATGGAATTATTTGAGGCTTTATTAATTTGAAATATGGTTTTGGCCGTGTCCGAAATCATTTTTAGACGTCTTGGTGGAGGCCTTGACAACATGTTTCAGAATGTCTGGCATTATACATTCCCTCATTATAAAAATTATATTGATGGTTCATATGGTTATTTGACTAGTAGAATACTGATGACTATGTTTTATTATGGAATTATTTACTCAGATCACATTCGTGCTATAAAGTGTTCATGTTTATTATTTGTAAAGGAATCTGTTTTTTAATTATGCATCATGCCTAATATTTATGTTATATTCTGCAATATTTATTACCCTTACTGAGAGTTTGAGCACACCCATTTCATTTGTTTTGTTTTCCTATGATATGAAGAAGTTATTTATGAGTGACTTGTAGGAATAATCTAGTTTAATTGGATGTTTCTAATGAAACAAATTAGTGTTGTATTTCTTTTCAAGTAGTAATGTTGAACATATGTATGTATCTTGTTTCCAATAATACTAAACTAATTAGTCTTTCGGGAGATGATTCCTTGTATCATGACAATGTTATGTAATAAATCACCAACTCTAGCTAACTGGGCTCTGGGAATTATAGATATGATCCGTCTGTGATCACCGATCGTTCCTACATGAGGACACAACCTTGTCTGGTCCCTATTGCATCCCAGTAGACTACATAACCAACACCTCCTTTTGGTAGCCTCAAGATTG
The DNA here is from genome assembly GCA_963277665.1 of Viscum album. Lineage (NCBI taxonomy): Eukaryota > Viridiplantae > Streptophyta > Magnoliopsida > Santalales > Viscaceae > Viscum > Viscum album. The sequence goes on from OY728165.1 coordinate 682,529,089, forward strand.
GGTCACTCATCAGCCTCTGCCTCGGCTCATTAAAACACTGTTGACATCTCTCCGTCCATATAAAATGTTGTCCCTTCTTTGTCAAATCTGAAAAAGGTCTAAAAACTCTGTAAAAGTCAGTTTGGAATCTATTGTCGTACCCAACCAATCATAGGAAACTCTTCACCTCGATCACACTCCTGGGTGGAACCCATGTAAGAAATGCCTCTATCTTCACCAGATCCATGACAAATCCAGCCTCTGAGATTAAATTCCATTGGATGTGTACATATCGTATCCATAACTGGGACTTCGAGAGATTTCCATAAAGCTGGTGCTCCCAGAGTGTATTCAGAACTATCTGTAGGTGTGTGTCGTTCTCCTCCTCTTACACTGAGTATATCAAAAAGTCAGGGAAACATCCACGAAGATATCAATGTACGGCAGGATGATCATGTTCATGAGACCCATGAGCACTTCCAGAGTGTTGTTCACTCTAAAGGTAATTACCAAGAACTCATAATGGTCATACAAACATCTAAAGTTTGTCTTCCGTACGTCCTCATCCCGTACCCTGAGCTGATGATAGCCAGGCTTGAGGACTATCATCAAATACCACCATGCCCCCTTTATATGGTCGAAGAGATTATTAATCCTCAGGAGTGGATACTTTATCTTCAAGGCCACCTGGTTTAGGGGCCTATAGTCCACAAAAGCCTCATACTCCCATATGCCTTTATGGCGTACAAAATCGGGGATGCCCATGGAGAAAAACAGAGTCTTATGAAACCCTTCCCTTTAAAGTCCTGCAACTATTCCCACAACTCACAACGCTCTGCGAAGGACATCTAATATGATTGCATAGATATTGGGGCCATTCTAGGGTACATTTCGATGTAGAAGTCTACCTCTCTACATGGGGGTAGTCCCCATACATCACTAGAAAAGACATCAGCATACTAGTCCACCACTACATGATAACTCATACTCCATATGTCAACTATTATGATGGTAAGGCTAGCCAACTGATGAGTCATCAGCTGCACCCTCCTCTGAAGAAGTACATAATACACCGCAATGGTTCCCTTTTCACTAGTTAATGTAAACATGATCCCATCATCAGGTACAAACCGCACATTTCCCCAAAAATAGTCAATCTGAGAAAAGACTTTGGATAACTTGTCTATACAAAAGATGACATTGTAAGGCCTTGACGTTTCTACTTGAAGATACCATCTGAATATCTCTCCTCCTAATGTGAGATCACACTATCTTCAAAAATGTGTAATGGTCGAATCTTCTCCCATAAGAGTCTCTAATCGTAATGACTAAGCCGACGGTTCTATCAGAATATCCGAGCTCCGAACGAGTGTCGTGGAAATTAAAGAGTTACTCAAACATGGGTCTATAAGAACTGTAGGTATGGTAAAATAGACATAGATCATACTTAAAATCATTTCTTGAGAACCATGGTTGTTTTCCTCTTTCGCCTGAAGCTTAGATCACCCCTGTCCACCTGCTCCCTGTGGGTAGGGTGGACCACCTCAGGGTAGTGGTGGTAGAACATCAAATCGTCATCCACAACCCACTACATGACCTATTCCTAGGCCACATCATCCTCCTTTCAAACCTCCTCACTCGAACCTCAACCTCTTTCTTAGTGGTCCCTTGACCATAGGTTGATCATAAGTTTGGCGGGTTAGACAGTCACAATTCATGTGGCCCAGCCCACCGCACGTGAAGCGCAATCTGCTCACCTGTTGCCTTGCTCTGCCTCATGGGTTCCGCACCTCCGATCCTATGTCTTGGGTCATCCTCTGCTAGGTATGGACCTCTTGGGCCTCTGCGTCATCTTCATAATTCCTGTTGAAGATGAATCAGATACTTGTCGTCTGGTGGTGGCTCTTACGGTCGGTGCCTACTAAGTTTAAAAGATCTCCACCAACAATGCTTGCTCGAGCACTCCGACCTGCGTCGGGATATTGTGTGAAATCATCAATGCTTTGATCTCCCACCAGAGACCCTGGTCAAAGGTCTGGGAAAAATAGATGGGGTCACATACCATGTTAGTGGAGTAGCATGAGAGGTCAGTAAATCTCGTCGAGTAATGGCCATTGATAGGCTGCCATGTTGTATGTGAATCAACACCGAGATACGCAAAGGGCATAATTTCATTGTTATGAACTCCTCCCTAAAGTGGGTCTTGAAGTCCAACTTGGAGAGTGTCGCCTCCTCATCCATTATGAGCGTCAGACTCCACCATCTTCCTACTGTGCCCTAGAATAGGCTAGCAGATAGGACCACCATCTGTTCTTCTAGTGTATCAATTAAATGAAAAACTCTTGCCACAACCTCCATCCAATATTCAAATTCTTAAGGATCTGTCTCACCTCAAAACCTCAGAGGCATCTGTCTCTTGAAATCATGAAATTTTCTCAATTGGTGTGCATGGACTGTTATTCTGGCTAGTAGAAATAGATTCCCTCTAAGTGGTGGTGCTGCTTGTACACAAACCAAAGGTTCCAACATAGTAAGAGGATCTTGAATTTAATCCCCATTGCTTGGTGGGCCCTTATCAAATACTCTCTCTACAATGCTATCACGCTATCTACGTCCCTGATTCCTAAAATGAAACATGTGACCCATGGTAAAAAAAATTCAACTAGTGAGCTGACTCAAAAGAGGTCAAAAGTAAAACATTTACAAAACACATGCGATCAGTTTTTTCATTCACTGAGTTGGAAATCAGAATTCAGGGTCCTAGTGTATGGATATGTCAGCCACTGCAAAAACACTAGACTCTCCAACTAAAAACCACATTCAAAACACCTATCACTATCGATCGATTGGGAAGTTCATAGTATTTTTTCTTTGTTAAAAACAACTCATCTATTACCGAATTTTCATGACCCGTCCCTTGGGAACCATTCCGTGACTACCCCAAACCCACATTCCATAGTCTAGGGGTTGACGACTAGTAGCGAAAATGCATATCGCTAAAATGGGATTACATTTTCTTCAAACCTGTAAAAAAACACATACCAAGAAAATAATAGGATTCCACATTAAGGTAAAACTACATTAGTAAAAGAGTTTACTAAATGTACAGGGGACAGAATACAAGACCAAATGAAAGATACAACCAAAATAGGAAACATTAAATAGCTTCTGGGATCATCCACCAAGGATCCAACCTGAAGGGATGGTACAACTCGTCTCCCCACCTCTCAACATCAACTGTCACCACCGCCCAGCATCTGTTCATAGCTCCCCGAGACTAAGTCACGGTTTCCTATCATCTACACCAGACATAACATGGTACGGGTATAGCCCATGCAGGGGTTAGTATAACAATACTCAGTAGGGTCCCTGAGACCCCTGAAGGTCTCTCAGAATTCCTCAAAGGAACCCACAATTCATGATCTAAATCCCAAATCCCAAAGTAACGACTCAGCTAAAACCAGGTATAAATTAAGTATAGATGTACAAATAATTAGGCCTAAGGCTAGATAATCTTATTTTGTTAGGAGGCACTACTTTTGACCCACACAGGATCGATAGGTACTAACCCCCACTATCCCCCACATGATTAAACTCACCCATGATCGATAGGTACTAACCCCCCCTGAGCCACATAGGATCCAACCTACCCAGGATCGATAGGTACTGAACCCTGCTGACCCATACAGGATCTGACCCACACAGGATCAATATGCGCTGACCCATATAGGATCATTGAGTGTTGAACCGCATAGGACATAACCCACAAAGGATCATTAGGTGCTGATCCACACATGATTTCTAGGTGATGATCCACAAAGGATCACTAGGTGATGATCCACAAAGGATATCTAGGTGCTGATCCACACAAGAGAACTTGGTGGTAATCCACACAAGATCTCTTAGTGCTGACCCACACTAGATCACTATATCTTACCCTACACAAGATCTTCCTCCAATATCCACCTCACAACTAGCCACTGATTTCCTGTACAGAGCACTCTTGATTCTGAGAGAATCTACTCTGAAGCCATCAGGCTTCTTTCAACTACCACAATGTCCCACAAAAAAGTAACCCAATTATCCGTAATGTCATAATGGTTTCAACTCAATATACGACGCGTCAATCGGACACCCAGTCTGAGTGTTATAGGAATTTAGTGTCCAGGGCCCTGTTGGATTCGGGTACAATTCACCCATATCATACTATAATGTCCTCCAAATTATAGGTTGAGTATCTCAAAAGGACCATATTATTCCAAGGATTCTAGTAGTGTGGACAGTTTATCAAATGGTCATTTGGTTTGTGAGATACGACCTTTTAAGTATATCTGGGCCGAAATGGGTTTGGGTCCTGTCCGACCGACACAGCCTGGGCCGACCCAACCTAGTTCGGTTCGACCGGGGTCTGACCCAGTCTAGGCTGAACTAGATTGGATGTGGCCCAACATGGTCCGAATCAGCTGGCCTAGGCCGTGGCGGGCTCAGCCCAGTGGGAAGTGGGCCAGACTGACCCACATGCTGGGCGCGACCCAGAAGCGGGTTGTGCAGTCCTCCACCCAAATGGCTAAAGTGCTGTTATTATAGTTGTAATATTAGAGCCAAATGGCACCGTCTTTGCTGGTATTGGGACCCATGGGGTGTGGGTCCCCTTCGTAGAGGCTTCAAAGCAGTGGCTTTCTCACCATGGTGCGTGTCGACACACCGCCTACCTCTAAAGCAGTCAGTCGGGAGAAAACCGCAGCTTCGAGTCTGCCCCGCCTCCATGCAGTTTCGCCCTCTTTCGCAGCCAGCAAGCACCGGTCGCTTCCATACTACCAGTTTCGGTCTTCAATGCCGCCATGCCGGTGGAGCCTCTGCGAGCCACCATGCGAGGTCCGATAGTTCATTTTCCGTTTCACTCACGCTTATAGGCCTCTCAAGATTCCATCGTCGCTACATGCCTCCCGGTTTCACGATTTTGTCGAGTTGAACATTCATCCCTTGAAGAACGTGACCAAAACAAAGTGGCAGCGGTTCCATGAATTTTTTATTGTTCCAAACCATCCACAATAGCATCATAACAAACAAGGAGTAATAAATTCATCATTATCCTTTTCTAATTAAATCAAGTCAAACCCCTTTCCTCAAGAATCATTTGAGGTGTCAAGGTTTTGGTGGGAGGGGAGTCCTCGTTGTATGAAGTCACCGACATTCGTCGAACATAGATCATTTTTCCCAAGATTCCATTCTTGTTTAGTGGAATATGTCACTGTACTTTTCCAGAGGTTCCTTCCTTAATGAAGCTATGTAAAAAATCACAAATAGAGCTCCATTTAAATAGATGATGGATGAGAGTTTAATACAACATAACATTAAATATGTTCATTAAAAAGTTAATAAATGCATCCCCCATCTTTTAATGGAGTGGTTGTGAAAACAAATTGTGAATCCATTAAATGGGTTGACAACTTAGCGGTCCTACCACCGCCGTCTATCCATTGTAGATAAATTGTATAACAATTTTTATGTTATTTTATTATTCGTTAAAAAGTCTAATAAACATTAGTTTTCTTTCGACCTACTGAGGTCGAGGTGAAGCCTCCCATAATTGAAACAAATCATTATGGATTCAACAGTGCCCTAGGATTTTTAATATGAGCACCGGTTAAAAAAGATAGAAAATTTCACCTTCACGTTTACTGAAGGAACCTCAAAAAAATTCATAATTATTTTTCAGGCACACCGGGCCTCAGAATCAGGCACTATGAATTTTTTCCGACTCATAATAATCCCAAATAATTTTAAAAAGAATCATAATGAATTTTCTGGTCAATACAATCTTCGTATATGGAAACTGGTTTGAAGTACCATTTCAAAAATTTCTTGGGAAAAAAGACATTTTCTCTTGGAAAAAAATCTTTTAAAATCATAAAACATTTCTAAAATATTTTTCATTAAAAATTACCTTAAATATTTGTAATGAATGATTTGAAAACAATTATAATCAATTTTTTAAAAATAAAACATTTTTAAAATAAATTTTCATCAAAATAATATAAATATATAAATTAAAAACATTTTGTAAAACTTTTTTTTAGAAAACATGGTTTTTGAATAAAATATATTTTTGACTAAATAGAGAGATAATGTAATATTTTCATAATTTTTTTGAAACATATTAATTAACAAATAGTGGGAAAATTGAACCAATAAATGATTATATAATGAATAAATAAAGTAAGAGAAAATTCATGTGATTTTTTGAGATATAGATCATAATATTTTATCAATGCAAACATAGTCATAAAAAATCCCCATAAACGATGAGATTGTAGCAATAAACTATTACTATTTTGGTATCTCTAAGTCATAATCCCCATGAAATAATAAAATTAAATAAATGTTAAAATGTCCAAAAAATAATTCTATTCAAGATATGACATTTAAAATGGAATTATATACACAATGTTATTGAATATAGGGTAAAAACACACCATGTGTCCCAAATAAATAAAAGTGAGACAAAATTATCTTATCGATTTGGTAAAATTTGAACCGTAAACCACATGAATGATATATTACCAAATGGATATGAAAATATCAAAAATTCTTAGTATAATTATCATAAAATACATCCATGGGATGTATGCACAACAAATATAAGTAAAAGGTGGTAAACATGGATTGTTTCTCAAGAAAAATAAATATGAGATGAAAATCCCTTACTACTTGTGTATCATTTGAATCATGATCTCTATGAAAGAATAAATTCAATTGAAATTGTTAATATCATTGAATAAAGATAATTATTACTATAACTTGTCTTAGGGTATTATATACACCACATTAAAATTTGCGTGGTGAATATTTCATTTATCTATTGAATTTAAGAAAGTGAGATGAAATTTAATTACCATAAATATTGAATCTTTTCATACTTAGTGAATCCTCCTAAATAATAAATATTAGTTTAATATGAATCTAATACTAAACCATATTAATTTATATAATACCAATTATGATTTAAATATGACTTTATATTATTTTTTTTATTAAAAATTTCATGGTAACGTTACATTTTGGGTAATAACCTCTTTATTTTTTGTAAATGTTTTGACATTTTATCCTTGATCATAGTACAAATATCCGAATTTACATATATAAAAAATAAAAATAATAATAAAAATATCTTTTTTATTTAGTATATATGTTTTTATAGTAATAAATAAATAATATAAATATGAAATGAAATACACAGTTCCTTGAGATGGTGGGTCGTATGTACGCTTGACCACTGTATCAATTTTATTGTCGTATTATTAATGAAAGTAAAATAATTGATATATATATATATATATATATATTATCTTTATAGTATAATGAAAATTTTATATATAACACATATTCTTTTTTATAAAACCAACTCTAAAATATTCCATTTAATGCATGATCTAATCACATTACACTAAGGTGGCAGTAGTCTACGTGTCCAAAAACAATGTTATCATATTCCCACAAAATAAAAAACATGAAGGTATGTGTTAAATAAATATTACATAAGAATAAATAAATCATTTATATCAGATATATCACTAAAAAAAATTATTTCCATCATTATTATTATCCTTGATGGGTGATTATTGAAGAGTGAACAACATCAGTTCGTGAGGTAGTAGTCTGTCGTATACATGAATAATGACTGTAAATCTCATTTGATGGATGTGTGCAAATATGTATGCCATATCGATAAAAAAAATCTTATAATACTTTTTATACTGAAGTTATTATATAAAATATATATGATAATAATTTAAGGAGTATAGAAATAAATAAAACAATAGATCTCATTTAATAATATTACCTCTTTTCGGGTAACTCCTTTAGGTTTATACCAAAACCCTTCATGGGTTTTATTTCATCGATAAGTGAGGATTATAATATTATATTATGGAGATTTGAGATTATTTGGGTTGGTTTTGGATGATTGAAAAGGATTTATTTGTGTGAATATGTGATGTGGGTGAGTGACTTTATATAGCGGAAGAGGGGTGGCGTTCTTATAAATACATCAAGGTAAACACCATTGGGAGGTATCCATTACATCACATGTCTCCAATAATGGTACATTTTTTATAAAATATGGTACATTGTTAATATATTTCAACAATTCGGGTTTTTACGAGTGTTTATGTAATTTTAACCCTTAAGATCAATGATTAAGCACTAAGTAAACTCATTTTTACGTTAATAACTATAATTAATTTTAATTACACTCACTAATATTTTTCATAAAAAACTCTCTTAAAATAATTGAAATTATAAATTATTCATATTCAAAATATTCAATCCATTTTTTGAAATTCCAATAAAATAATTGTATAAATTAAATTTAAAATTAACCCCACAGATAGGAAGAAACATGTTTTTAATGTGAAATTGTTCAAAATATTGAAATATTTTTACAACAATTTCAATGTGAAATTGTATTAAATGAACCTAATTGTATTAATAGATATATAATTGATTTAAAATACTTTAAAACCAATTTAATATATATATTAATCATAAAAAATCATACAAAAACATCGTTTTTAATAAAAGATCAGTATTTTTCAATATTCTTCCAAAATGAAACTTCTTATAGGAATTACAAAATTACACCATAATATAATATAGAAATTAATTTTAAAAAAAATTATTTTTAAAATATATTTTAATTTTTTTTATATATTTAGTTTTGAAACATATCCACCATTTAAAGTTTGTAAAATAACTTTTTTGTAAAATACATATTATTGTGCCTGAAATTTAATTTTTTCTTATCTAATGTAAAGAAATTAAATAAGATGAAATTTAAATAATTGAATTAACATATACTCTATTAATTTTGATAAAATAATTCACCAAAAAGTTTTAATATAATTTATCGAGATAAAACATGAAAGATAAAAAAAATTCTTGAAAATGATCTCCTATATTTTAAAATGGGGTTTATTTTCATTTCTAGTAAATTAGACACCAAATAATTCATGTATAGACAATATTTTAATAATTTAGTTAAAAAATTATATAGATTAAATTACAATAGAATTGCGATAAAAATAATAATATATTATTATTAATATTAATAATATTTTTTTGATTGGTAAAACTTGGTCCTCCATGTAATGCATGCTGTCGAAGGATCTCAATATTATGTGCAACACAAACCAAACATAGTGTTTCATATACCAAAATCTAATATACGTGTTTCATGTAGAATAAGAATGGATTTTTGTTACGTATAAATAAATCATAACATGGTGTGCCGTTTCATTTAATCCATAAATGAAATTTCATTTATTTGAAAAAAATTAATCAATAAAAACTCAGGGTGCTACAATAATTATAATTATTATGATATTATACTAAAATGGATAATTGGAATAGTATAGTATGAATTGTTTAAAATATTATGAGGTTTAATTTAAATAATTCATTATCCAAGATATTTAAATATACCAAATTTTTTCTTAAATTGTTTGAATGTTGCTATTTGGATTTTGATCTTATTATGGGTTTTAATAAATTTTAATGATTTTTTAAAGTATATTATGTTCTAAAATGTGGTGTTGAACTAAAATAGATTTTAATGGGGGGTGGTTCAAATGGGTTTCAGATATATATTTGAAATTAATTGATGGTTCAATTTTGAGGAATATGGATTTATGTATCTTTTGATGGCTTTGATGGAAAATGATGATCTCAGACCTTGTGGATTTTTTATAGAGGTAAACCTTCACTTTAAGTGTAACAATGATATTCTTAAATTGAGTGGTTGTTTTTATTATAATTCCATGTAAAAATTGGTTTGTATTCATTTGTGAAATGTTATAGTTTTTAGGGTCTATATGGTCCATGATAAATGATATGATAATGAAGGAATTGCAAGATAATGTAATAGTTGTAGATGTTAGACATGGAATTCCACTTCGAGGATTAGGGTGGCTCGACATGGAATTAAAAACCCAAGGATTTTTGGGATATTTGACTAATGAATCACACCCATATGCAGGACAAAATGATTCTAAAGGTTCCCCAATGCATCATTTACATAAATGATAAACAAATTCTACTCACTACTATGGTAAGGACATAACAATCCATAGTATAGTTAGGATGGGATGATATGGTTTTATGAATCCTGATTATATACGTTGACTTATCTTCCATGTATGGAAAATTGTGACTTCTATGGAATATTGTTCTGATGACCAACTTGGGATGAAGAAGTTTTAATTTGATCAGGTGTCTCATGTAACTCACGGGATAATGAGGTTATTTAAATAATTTTCAATTATTAATAATAAGGTTATGTTTAGTGTGAAGTCATTTTTCATTAGACTATATAAAAGAACTATTGATATAATGGTTATTTTTTTAGACACTATAGGTTGTGGCTGATTGAGTTTTCTCACAACCATCTCAGGAAACCATGAATCATGGGTAAAAACATACATACTACTTGTTTAGATACATGATCAGGATAAGTATCTATCTCTTGTTTTTCTGATTGTTCTGAAGGGTTGGAGCATGTGATGTCAACTTCAGGTTGGGACCCAGGTCCATGTTCAGTATTTTTAATTATTTTGATATTTAATGCTTTAATGTATGACTATCTAACAAATAGAGTATAAATATCATTCTTATATCGCTTTAACCTTATTTTAATACATTTACTTTTTTATACATAATGATATTATTTCAACTTCTCTTACACTCTGATAAGAAATTACATTTTCCAAAATATATTTTTGTTGGGACACGCTTCTAGTAAGTAGCTTGTGGTATACTAGGAGGTGTTCCTGAATTCATGTTTTATAGTAGCCTAGGGTACTAGTTTGATTAGCACGTGGTGTGATATGTCATTGTTTTTACACTACATTGTTATTTAATTTTCTTATCAATTATTTAATTTATGAAACATTGATTAATTTTTTTATAGAGGTAGTATTTATATTGAATTATTTTTTATTGAATAAATATATTTACTCTACCATTTATTGAGTTGATTATAAATTTTATTTTCTAATAAACTTAATTCTATAATGGGTCAAAAAACATATATCACATTTTCATAAAAATTCACCCCTCCATGAAGATTCATATTAGATTTTGTAGGAAAAAATTTAGTATTAGAGTTAAACTATATATTGATCTATACCTCTATCTATTATAATTTGTATCAAAAAATTTATTATCTATTTCTTTAATTTATAAAATATTATTTATAATAATTGTGTAGTAGAAAAAAGCTATTTTTGTCTTTATATGGTAGGAGTACTAGTTAGATATATGAATATTATAAATTCCTACATCCCACTGATCATTTTTGGTGGTGATTATAAAAACCATATGGATCATATGGAAATTTTTATTTAAAATACCAATGATAATAATTTTTTCACGCTTACCCGAATTTATGTAAAATTATAATTAATGAAGTTTCTAATTTTACTCAACAGTAATGATTAGAGTTTAATCCTATATTTTTTTTCAGAAAATCATACCATTTTTGATATAAATAATCACTAGTTTTCAAGATCTATCTCTCCAAACACTATGCTGAATCTATCAAATTATTAAATCCACTCAGATTAATTCATCCAATGTTCTTGAAGTTTAATGAGTTTTGCGAGGAGCTGAATATAAGGTGTTGGATTTTTATATATTGATAATCAGTTTCCAAAATGAAATATATATTAATAATGATAGATAAAACACATCATTAAATTGTTTAAAAGTATTTATCAGACAATTAACTCACTAAAAAAGTGATATGTATCTTACCTATGGGCTAGGAGTAAATGAGGACAATTATTGGGAACTCCCGACATATTAGAAAGGAAATTATTAATGATTTAACTATAACTCTCATGAAATATGAGGAAAATCATAAAAGAAAAGTTTAAAATTATATTTAAGATAATTTAATTTACCTTATATTAATATTTATATCTTTAACTTGCAAATGGGAATTATATAAAATTGGGGTCATCTAAAAGATATTGTTTCATTTTTTCTATGAACATTGATTTAGAATATACTAATTGGGAATTTTAAAATATGGATAATATATTTATTAAAAATAATAATTTATATAGGAATTACTAGAATGAAAAAATGCTAGAAACAAAAATTTTGAAAATAAGAAATCTTCAGTGACAATACTCTACATACCAAAAAACTAGAGAATATTAGACCAAATATATTAAAATTTAATAAATATAATAATGAAGGGAAATCATTAAAAATCAATTATAGGATATCATTTAAGACTACTATATACACATGGAGTGATAAAAAATATCCATTATATTTTGTTAATGGAGAAATAAATAGAGACAACAATGGGAAGAACATTATATTTTGTGTGGATGGTTTTTATGTGCCTACAAATGAAAAAAATATTGATAAAATGGAAGAATATTTGATTTTAAATTATAATTGGAATGAGATAATTCAGTCCAATTTTATGATGAATCAGAGTCAGATGATGATGATATAGTTCATAAAACAAATGAAATAAATTTCTCTTTTTGAGTGGATGGATATACATCAAAAAAATTACAAGAAATATCTATAATAATAAAATTATGTTATTGAGAACATGATATATCTTATGAAGTCATATAATTTGTTATCGAAGAAGTGGAAATAATCTTTTGATCATTCTTACATTTTGGAGAAGATAAAATGTAATGTTATGAAGTTATCTTCTAAAAACTACGGAAAATCAGCATGATTGTGATAATATATAATTGATATGATTATGATAAATAAATTTTTTTGAGTTTTATAAATTTTGTTTTAGACGTTACTACAAGCTAAATATTATTAGATGTACTCTAAAAGTTTCTATTATCTAGTATATAAACTATTGTATGGGGTCAAAGGGCCGCCAAACGTGGGAAATATCAGAAGAACTATTTTTACGAAGTTATGTGTTCTTCCAAAAATATTTGAGATATATACCTTGGATAAAGTAAAATTCAATGAATAAAATATAATAATTTATAAAATACAATTATTGTATTTATATATATATATTTTATATTTAGATAAAAAATTCAATGACCAGATTAGGGTACCTAATGTACACTTTACGAATATATCCAAACGTATGTATGTATAGATACTATAAAAAATATTTCTAAATAATTGAACATCACTACAGACCTGCATCTAAAAATAAATATATATTAACTGGTAGCTATTTCAGTTTATGTTAATTATTAATACCATGTTAGGATGTATTGTTATATTTTAAATCATCATATCATATTCTCAATTTACCTTGAAATATTTTTTTGAGTTTTTTAGAATATTCTTCCTTAATTATTAACACATGTATTTAGGGGATGAATAATTTATTAAATGTCTAGAAAGTGATTGTCTATCTACTTTTACATTTAAAGAAAGATAAAAATGTGGTTTTGAAATCATTTATGTAACCATATTTAATAAAAGTAGATCATGTTATCAGAACAGAATATAACTTCTTGATGAATCAACTTTTTTAATCCTAATATTGTGTTTTTTTATTAATATTTTATTTCTTTAATATTTCATTATCTAATAAATTTGTAAATAAATTTTATTTATATTTTTTGAATTTATTTTAACAGAATATTTTAATATATCATTATTTTATCTTAAATTTTTATAATTCATTTTATTTTCTCATTTGTCTTTTATGATCAACATATGAATTTTATAAAACTTTTAGGTTTTTTATCTTTTATTGATTTTAAAAAATTTTATTTTCAAACATTTATAGATATAATAATGAATGATTATTTTTTATTGATTTTGTTTTGGAATTAATATTTACTATTAATTTCATAACTAGTTAGTTCATGATTAGAAGAAAACATTAACATGCAAAAAATAAATTGTAAGAAAATTTGTTTTAAAATATTTCAACTAAACTATATAACCTAGGAAATTAGTACATCCCACTATGTTTTAAATTCATCATTTTTTGTTAATGATTTTATTATGTTATATTTAATTAAACAAAATATATTTTATTTATGTTTTAGTTTGATTATTTTAATTTCTTTCTTTGAAAATGAATATATTTTATATAATTATATCATGGTTATAAAAGAAATTTTAAAACGTATCTGAACACAAAGAATATCAAATAAATGTGACGTAAATAAATACTTATACTGCGGAAGATAGTAATCTATAAAAAGGAGAATGTATCAGATGATAGGGGAAGATCAATGGAAATTAAATCACAATTCATAACCCGACCAACAGTTCAGTGAAAATATTAAATGGGGTGAAATATCTAGCCCATGTGGATTTTACTAAAAATTAAAAATGATCATTAATATTTCTTTAATTTTACAAATTATTTTATGTTAATAACAATATCCTACTAAATTATTTTTTTCTATTCCTTTGTTCTAAAAATTGTAATAGGTGGAAATTTTAAAAAGTTTAATTTTTAATAACTTATGCTTTCAATGTATTATTTTAAAAAATATATTAAAGTTATTTTTTGTTATATTTATCCAAGGGGGTTAGATTGAATTAAGGGGGATAATTTGATACAATTTTTAAAATTTTATATCAATGGTTATTTATGGGAATAAATATGAATATTTTTTTTAAAAAAATCAATATAAATTTCTATACTTGAATTTGTGATTATCATAATGGATGAGATTTTTTATTTACTAAATTGTACTTATCATAGGTTTTTAAAATCAAAATACACTCATGATTTATGTTGATTTAACATGAAATTATTTTTTATTTCATTATTTATTGATATTTTTTTATAAAGGCATAATGTTTGATTCCTCAATGAATGATAAATTAATACGAATACCTACAATAATATAATATTGTAATTAGGGAAGATTTGTATGAATACACGTTTGTTACTTATGATGGTATCCTCATCAGGTGATAGAGGAAAAAGATACTTTGATCCAAATATAGGCTTTTTTATGTGATATTTTTGAAAATATACATTAATATCGTGGAATAGAACCGTTATATTTTTGAGAACATTTTATATAAATAGAAATAGAGACATAATGGAATGGGATTAGTTTATGCATGTAGAACATGTTAGATTATATATTAAGATTATTTAATTTGTTGATCATCTCATAGGTTTTGAGTACTTATGATTAAATTTTAACTCTTTGTTCATGTTGATCTACATGTGTTATGTTTTCATTTTAATGCACTAAGTTCTTTTATAATTATTTAGATCTGATCCTTACAACATAGAAGGTTTTGGGATTTGATCTTTGACTATTTGATTCCTGAAGATAAATGGGCTTCTTGAGATAAAGTTTGTTCTATTTAATCCCTCCTATTTGTTGAAATCTTAGTGAGGATTTATAGCCGAAAATTATATTTAATATATATTTGGGGTTAGAGATAAATGTTTCTACTAATGTGGTTATAGTCATTTATGTAATGAGTTTAAAACATATTACCTTTTTAGAGGTTTATAGTTGAGTAATTTATATGAGTGTCGTTATGATACCTTATATTTGGTTAAAAATACACTAGTAACATTAGATTAAAAGTAGAGACAAGTATTCACATGAAATCATTTAGTGATGATGCACATTGATGAGAATGTGGATAATTATTCAATAAATAATGGACAATTTTTATATTTCATTTTCTACTATATTATTACATTTATAATATATTATATAATTTTTGGTAAATGTTATATACTATATTTGTAGTTTCACAACAAAAATGTTTACTCTAATACCTTTTCTATTAATAAATAGAATTTTCATTACAATTAAAATTAACATAGTGGGGGTATAAAATTAAAATAATTTTTTAAAAAATAAAACAGTCATGTTGTGATATGTTTTCATTATTGAAAAATTATACATTCCATACTGTGACACCTTAATCTTATAGTTTTTTTTATAAATATTGAATCTAATATGATTTATTTGGTATAACTTTATTCTCACTAATCTTTGGTATATTATTGGTTCCTATTTAGAGACCATCACCCCACATTTAGAATCATTTTATTCTTCGATCAAAGTTAAAATTCATTTGAGATTATATGTGAGTTTCACATATATCATCTTGGGTATTCTTCCTACACTTATTCTTAGTGGTGTCTTATCAATACCCAGTTGTTCTTTTTATTAGGATTGTTTTATAGATTTAGATTACATTTAGGTGTTGTATGTTGTTGAGGTATTATTTTTGTGATTTTAGCATTTTGATTATCTAGTTATCTTTTTCTAGAACAACAAATGATGAATCTTTAGAAAATGTATGAGATTAAATAAATATCTATTAGTTTTTGTATCATATTTATGCAACATGGTTTTTAATTTTTCATTTGGACGGTAAGGATTATCCAAATAAATTTTATAAATCATATAAAAAATGAAATTATGGTATTTTAGATGATTCACATGATTTTACGTGATCCCCTGATATTTTTTACTTGAGTGATGATTTATTGGAATAACTATTGAGAGTTAGATTATTTATATGAATCATATTCCATTTATATAAAATAATTTTTTGAATCACCATTAATATAATATGAATTACTTATATATGGTATAAATCAATTTCTTTCAATGTATGGTATTAATGTGATGTTGAATTTAATATAAAGTCATATTAAAAAAAGAATTTAATAAGTAATTTATATCTCATTTTGGGTTTTTATATATCATTTGAATTATGGTTTTACAGATACAATTGATATGATCAAGAAAGTGGATTGATGTATATTGTTTTTGGGATGTTGAGAAACATAAGGAATTTATTTTTCTGTGATTGGCATGGGAAGGTGTGGTTATTGATATGTAAATGAAGGATGATATGATTTGTGATATGGTTGTGGTGGGAAGGTTGATTTCATTGAAGATAAATTTTTTCTCTAGATGTTTCGTCTATTGTAATATGTTTTTGGTGTCTTGTGCAGTGATTTGATGTGTATTGTAGGGACCGAGTTATTATTTCCCATTGTTGGTGGAATGTGGTCTATAATGATGAATATGCTAAGGGGTTTTCATTGACATTAAATGTGTTATGGACTATCAATGAATTTTTATGCTTCAAATGGATGGGTAATGGTTGATATAAGTATGGGTGATGGTTTAATAATAGATTTTCCTTAAATTTGTTGAATAATACATATTGTAATTGATTAAATTTATAATGTGAGATTTAATGGATGATATTGATATGTGATGGGAAGAATATGTGATTAGTCTACATGGTTTGGTAATTCATAGTAGGAGGATTGAATTAGGTTATTGTAAATCATGTTCATGTTACCTTACTATAATAGACATGTAATGAGTTTATGACAAGTGTTCTGGATTAAGTAGTTTTTTCTGTATTATTGTATGAAATGGTGGATACATAATGCTGATGATATAGTGGTGGTATGTTTTTGTTATTTGTGATAAGGGATGTGGTGTTTCATTTCACTATAGAAGAAAAGATGTGGGAACCTAGAAAGTTTCTATTTTGATATGAGACAGATAAACTAGTGGTTATTTTGTTTCCAGAATACTTCATGATATATTCTTTTAATATTGTGTTATTATATTATTATGGAATAGTCGATGAGAGAAACATGGTAATGTGTGGTGATTGATTACTTATTATAATTCATATGGTTCTATTGATTTTCAATTAATTAATAACTATTCTTCTACCAAATATGCATGAATGGAATTAAGGTGGATCATACTAATTATCATTTTATTCTCATAGCTATATAAGGAAATATGTTTTCTATGTCTCCAGGATGGGATCAGTGATTTATATACTCATTTACAACATGGAATTTGAGATGTTTTGGAGTTTCTACCGTGTAATTTCCAATGATATTTTAATTTTTAATCATTTATTTTTGTATGAAATTCATGTATTATTTTATATTTATTTAAATCTTATTTATTATGGTTGATTATAAGTTTGTTTTTTATATATATACTTATGATTTTTGAGGGGTTTGCATCCCGTTTTTAGTCTTTATACAATTTTTTGTATTCATAAACATGAGACCTTTGAGAGGTGGGAATCCAGGGTCACATTGATCCTCACCATATTCATAGGAGGGGTTCCCATTTGGTGTTAGTGATAAAATTCGACTAACATAAATTATAATTAATTTAATTACTTACATTGAAAACAAAATTACTATAACAACAAAACATTAATTATTCATATGTGTTTATGGATATCATTGGTTATGATATAGTGATAATCACAAAATCATGATTTTTGAGTCTTTATATGTATAATATAATTTATTAATGATATTTACAATTTTACTATACTAATTTTTTTAAAAAAACTTATTTACCAAGTGAGAATTTATTTTTTTCTATAACCAAATCATCCTTCATCATTAAATTTTTTTATATTTTTTAGACTTGAACTTCATAGGTTATATTTTAACTCATTTTTTTCCTAAGATATATATCTATTCCTAAGGAAAATGAAAAAATGATAAAAATATATTATGTTTTATTGGATTATAAAATTATTGATCAATATCATTAGACAACTCATAAATAAAAAAATATTATTTTTAAGATTAATATAAACATCATGCACAAACATTAAAAACATAAATCCTTATTAAAAAGTTGGGCATTTTCATTTTAATTTTATAATATATTAGTTGGAGTAAACATTACCATGGAGGGATAAAGAATAATAACAATCAATATATGGAACTATTCTAAATTAATTATAAATAAGTAAATATTGACCTAAATATTTACCTACTTGATTTAATAAGTACATATTAACAATTTAACAATTTAATCATATATCTCATTTTGAACAGTGTTAATTTTTTTAAAAAACCAACATAATAAATCACAAGTTTTTTTACACTATAAATTTTTTTTATCCATATATAATATGTTTATCTCTTCATTAGATATCTATCTTTTCAAAAAATTGAACTTTAACACGTGATATTAAAATAAAAACCCTCTCCTTTATTATGTAAAATTTTATATAATATGTTATCTAAATAAATAATTTATAAATAGTAAATAATTTTTTAAAATCCAAACAAAATTTCACTTATATAATAAAAAACAATCATTTTATAAATTTGAATGAAACACCCCTCTTTTTGGATAAGAATAAAAAAATTAATTTTCAATTTATGGCATACACATTCGAAAAAATCATAATAATTTTAAATTGTATATGTAATCAATTAGATAAATATATATTACAATAACCCAACATATAAATATTACCTTAATTTAATAAATACATGTATATTTACATTGATGTTAAAAATCCTTAATTTTTTTCAATGAAATATACTTTTTTTAATAATAATATTTTTATTCATTTTTTAAACAATTATCAAGATATAATAGATATCATAAATATTATTTCAATAGAATTGATTATCACTAAGTAAAAATATTCTTATTACTTTTTATTATATATATATATAAAGAATATTTTTATGCGGAGTTCTATATTTTATGAGATCTTGATAAGGATTTTTATTAAATAAAATATTATTTACAATTTAAAAACTGTATATCATATATTTTACACATTTATTTTTCATATTTTATAAAATTTTGATTATAATTTGGAAGTTTAGTAGTGAAATACATATTTAGGTAGAAAAATATTTATATTATATTATATATAAGTATTGAATAATTGAGTAGAAAATAAATTTTTCATATTATTTTAATGAATTATCCCAACTCTATTTCTCTAGGAACCCAATCCTAATATGGTGTCCTAAATAATTGTATCTAAAATATCATAGAGTGAAATTAAACTAAATTATGTAGGAAATTTAATTTTTCACTAAAACTATAACTAATTTTTTATATGTTTTTTTATATGATAATACATGAGCAATATTGTTTTGGAAAGAGTAACCAAAACTATACGATAATGGTCTTGATCAATAATATATTTAAAAATAGTTTAATAGTTGAGATATTAAATTATTATAAATATACCACTGTTTTATTTCTATATTTATTTAATTTTTATTACATATTATTCACTCTATATATGTATTCATGTTTCTAATAATTTTATTTTTAAATATTATGTTTTCAAGAAAATTAGGATGTTTCATTGAAATTAATTCTTAACTTATATGAAATTAATGATTTCTATTACCCAAAATTTATAGTAAATTAATGGGAATAAACAAAAAATACCTATATTACTAACATAAAAATGATACATGAAACTCATTAAATTCCTATGATTAAAAAAACAATAAACCCAAATCTATATGATGAGCACATATAGTGTAGTAGGTACCTAACTCTTACTTTTATAAACATTGTATAAACTCCTAGAAATATATAATGTCCAATCCAAACATTTACTATCCTTTAATTATTACTCGATAGTTATTTAATTATTTATTAATGATTTAAATTAAAAATAAGTATTAATAATTCCACATAATTTTTCATATAAATTAAAAAATTCAATAATATAGGGACTTCTAAATTAAATCCCATGTTATACCCTACATATAACTCATTGAATTAATGCAATGACATATATAAAGAAGTAATTTAAATTTTTTATATAAATCCAAATAAAATTATATGAAAATGATTCAGATAATAATAATATTTAATAATAATTATTTATAAAAAAAATTATAATTTGTTAAATTTAAACAAATTACATATGGAACATCATAATTTAATCCAAATATACATGGATATTTTATCCAATATAAATATATATAATAGATAATTAAAAATATAAATTTATATGGATTTTCCCAATGAAGTATGTATATATGAACAAAATATTTTTTAGTTACTTAGTAAATGTAATATTTTTTCACTCATAAGTACAATTAATTCATAAGAACTCTTCACATTTCATAACACAATATACAGGAAAATAGAATATGTTATAATTAAATTGGCATGCGTGATTATAATTATTTTTAATATTAATAATTATTCATATTATATATAAATACTTTAAAATAATATTTTATAATCATTGATATAAAAAATTATGATTTATTAAAATTTTTATAAATATTTTATAATGATACTATGAGTAATTAATAATTTATATTTAATTTAGTAAATTAAATTCAAATATTTTATATTTCATTATTTTTATAATTTATAATTAAATTATAAATAAATTAAAACATAATTTATTTCCAAGAAAAGAAATTTATTTTAAAATTATATATCAAAACTAGTAATATATTATTTATCATTGTCTATAATATAAATAAATGATATATTTAAAGAAGATTAAAAAAAATTCTACTTCCTCAATATCATATTTAGAGATATCACATTTATGATATATTTTTAAGTCATTTCATAGAAAAATTATTGGATTTCATTGTTCATATTTTATCTCACAAAAATGATATCATAATATAAATTTTAAAAAATATACCAACTTGAGATTTTTCACTATTTTATCAAATGATATCCTGTGTTTCCAACTCAAGATATGAATCTCTATAGGATTAACCCCTTAAAACAATGTCAATGTTTTTGAAATGGAATATTACATCAAATAATATGGCAGTCAATGATATATATTTTTATACATTGGTTGATATAACATCGTAAGAGAAAGATTATAGTTGTTTACAATATGTTTTACATAAAAGACATTTTTTATATAAAAAATATGGATTTCCTAAAAGTTGATAGAATTTTTCTAATATACTGCAGAATAGTTATATATGAATATAACATATCTAAATGTAGTGTTAAATTAAAACATTAGACACCTGTTAACATGTGATATTTTTTGAATATTAACATTGAAAACCCTAAAACATATAAATAAATATTCACTGTAAATCAAATTGGAAACTTCTTTTCACTTGCTGATTATCATTATGAAAAACATGTTAGTTTATTTACATTATAAGTAATCCCAAAATACTATGAAAAATGAAAAAGAAACTTTTTTTTATTATTTTACCAAAAATAGAATTGTGTAATAGTAATATGGTTTTACCTGCATCTACCTCCTTTGTGACATGTAACGGTACATGTTCACTCACAAATAACATCCAAGGAAACAAAAAACATTTAGATATATTCAGTATAACATTACACATCCTTTTAAAAATGGTTGTTTTCCTTATAGAACTCTACATTCCTTTATCCAGCACCCCTGGTACATATTTTTATTTTTGGAAATGTTGGGTTACCCTTACATATGTTCTCGGATACCCTTGGAATGTTTTGTTTTAATCATAGAGAACCTTTAAAAAACCATTGTTACCTTTAAAAATCTCATTAGGTACCCTTATGAAACACATATACACAGGGCATTACCCTTACAAAACATATGAAAATAGTATATTACATTTAACCATCCAAGGTAAAACTCAACTTACCTATAAGTAATGATACAAATTAGGATTTAAACATGAAACATTTGAATATAACAATACATATTACTTTGAATTATAACTATACCCTATCAAAATTATTATTTACATTACGTAGCCCATATAATTTCTGGGTTTCCGTTACATTTTAGCTTTTATACCCTATACCTTTTTTAAGGTAAAAAAGTATGTTTAAAATTATTTGAATTTCATTAAAGATTCTTACATATTTATAGAAAATTAGGGGTTTAAAGAGTATATATAACTAATAATGACAATAAAACATATCAATCACTTCAAAAATTAAAATGAAATATCATAATCCAAATAACACATTGGATTGAAAAACATAGTGTGATACATGAAGATTATATAATGTATAGTATGTTATTATCGTGTATACCTAATAGGCTATGTGATTTTATGAATAGATAATGGTTTTGGAATAATGATATGTATCTTGATATATCCAGAGAGATTAATGTAGATATATTATTAGTGGTTACACCCCAAATAATGAACATTTTAATATTACCCTCACCAACAATATTGAGTTAATAATAATTGAAAATATTAAGGTGAAATTTATTTTGGGGGGATGTAATGACTCGATATTTAACATTTCATTTAAATTAAATAAACAATGTGTACAACATATTACATGACATGAAAGAATAAATTAAAATGAAATTGGAATATAATTATAATTTTAAATCATGATTGATTAATTTGTGTGTATGTATAAGGGTGTCCAAATAATGAAATATATAAGAATATTTATTTATATACATAATGATATTTTATAAAATTATACTTAATTCATCCTTTTAATTTAGAAGCTATCTTTTCATGCACTACATTTTTAAAATAAAATAAACTATATTATTTATAAATGATTATTTTAATAATAATTAATATTTATTGATTAATTATAGATTCATTCATGTCCTATATAAATTATGAATAAAAATATTACTATTTATAAAAGTTATTTTTTAATAAAAAAATTCTCGTTGTATTTTATGATTTTATTTAAAACATAAAAAAATGTATAAAAATTGAATTTTTATAAATAAAATTAATTCTTGGATTTTGAAATCCATCATTAATTTCATTCTATTTTTTGAGGTTTGTTTGAATAGATTTATTTTTATGTTAATAGTTATCAATACTGTTTTTGAAAATAGCAAGCCTTTTATGACATTATTATTATATATGTATGGAGTTATAATTATAAAAAAGTTTTTAAAAGTTAATTTTCTTATAAGACTATTAAATTTTTTTATTTTCTTCATTTAATTTACAAATCAATATTTTTCATCTTAAAACCTCAATAATATTTTTCAATAAAAATTGTTTTTAATGAATTATAACATTAATATTTTGAAATTAATTATTATAAATTTTATAAAGTTAATATAATAAAGATAACTAAATTTTTTAAAAAATTATGTTCAAATTATCTAATTCAGGCCAATTCATTTTCATGAATAATGAAAATTTTAAATTGTTAAAAACATGTTACCACAAAAAAACTATAAAGGGGTAAAAATGGGCTTAATGTAGAGGCAATGTTCAAAAACATGTTTAACACATGTGTGGTGATGTTTGGTGGAAGTTTTAATCAATATTATCATTTAAAAAATACATTGTTCTCTAATTTTGAATCCACATCCCTTAATTGATACATACATTTATTAAAACGTTGTGTGTATTTACAATCATGACATCTCTTGTCATTTATAAAAGTGGTACTCCCTCTTCAATTAAACTCTCACAAAAACCATATTATTTTATCCCAAAATATACCCATTACTCTCAAAAAAATTTATATCCAATTTTAAGAGGTTTTGTGTTATCAAAATCTCATTCCATAAAGGTATAACCTTTATTGGAATTGAGATAATCCTAGAAGTGATGTATAAAATTATAACAACTTATTTCTCATTTATGTTTCAATATATGCAATTATTCATCCTAAAATTAAATTAAATGTCATAAAATGACAATATTAGTATAATTAGTAAATTTTAACTCTATTATAATTATTTTACATGCATTATTAACCATTCCGTTTTTATTTAATAACAATGAAAATAAGAATCATGCGTATGTGAGGATTACCACCTCCCTAAAGTAACATATTAATTTTCCATCACTGATTAACATGTCTAGATTATAAAGGGAGTTTATTATTTAATTATGAAATCTATGACTTCTTTAGAATTATTAATTATTAAATAAATTATTACTTTTTTCCTATTCTAATGAATGTGAAAGTATCATCTATACATGTTTGCGAGTTACCAACTCCATTAAGTGGTATATTCCATTCTTTATTATCACCTTTCATGGAAGGATTTTCAAATATTTTAAATTAAAAATATGATGTTTACATAAAATTTATGAAACTATTCAGGTCAATTTAATAACTTTTTATGATATGAAGAATAAATAATCATTATAAAATAGACCATCGAACCAAAGAAGACCGAGAAGAATGAGATACTTTTTTCTTAGAAAAAGAACTGTGTAAATTATATTATCCTTATAATTTTTTAAAATTATCATATATAAAACTAATATATACTAAATAAAAACATTATTCTTTTGTTATAGTGATACTAAAATATCATAATCATTAATTAAATTAATGCATGTTGTTGTTTTTGGTGAGTTGCACATAGAATTAAAAAAAAGTAATAAAATAATATCATGGATAAAAATGGGAAATAAATTGGAGATAATAATTTTTTTTCAAAATTATGTAAATATTTTCTCTTCATTAATATAAACATTAATATGAAACTCATTAATTATGATATAGTCATTTGATTCTAAAAATAATATAGACAGGCTCATCATCGACTTCACCTTCAAATATCATAACAAAAAAACTCCCATAGAATTAAATGATAACAATATAAAAAAAATATTTTATAAATTTAAATAAGATTAATCAAATAATAATGAAGAAATATGAGAGAAGTTAAAAAAAATAGACTATAATAATGATTCTTTTTCAAAATGATCTATATTTATCAAACTCAATTAGGTAAGTGGTTACAAAATTACTTATATCCAAGTAGAGAATAATTTTAAATTAATTTATTAAAATATGTGTTTATGAAAAAGTTTTATCAATTTTTTTATTATGATATAGGTTTATATTTTACATGATCTTAGTGTGTACTCGAAAAGGTGGAAAAATATGTTACGGTTTTTCGATATCCAATTCCATCCTATGGAAAATGTTTATATTATACACATTGTTTTTAATTTTTTTGGTGTATTTATTTACCATGAACATATTATTATTGAATATATATATTATTTTTAATTTTATATTCTATGTCAAATCATTTATTTTTAATTAAATGGAATTTTACCCAATTTCCAACCTAATATCAAGGATTTATGGTAACTCAATTTATCTTAATAAAGGTATTTCATTTAATAACAACATTTATTTGGATATTAAAACCTAATATTTTAATATAATAAATTTTAATGTTCCTATTTAAGAAAATATGGTTATAAAAACAATATTTTTACTATGTATGTTTTCAACAAAGGTTTTCTGAAAAAATAAAAAGGATCATTTTTTTCATTATCGAAAGTTTTTTCATTAGATTTACCATTCATATAGAAATATAAAAGACATTATAAAGGATCCAATATTTTATATTTATTTTAAGAGTAATGTTTTTCCAAATCATTCACATCACCTTTTGGAAAATATATTTTGAAGGGAACTATAACATCATCCTTTGGAATAACTTAATAAATGTTTTATAGAATATTATTTTATGTTTTTTTAATTTGAAAAAATAATTTTAAAACCTTTTTTATTTGAAATATTATTCCCAAATGTTCACGGTTTCTAAAAGATATAATTTTCATCTAGTTTTTTAAAATATTTTATAAATAAAACTAAATGATAAAACATATTTCATATTTCCAAACTATTTTTTAAAAAACTCTTAATTTTTTTTCATTTTAATCATTGTTAACTGATGAATCTAATCATTAATCATTGATTTTATCTAAATTTAACTATGAAAAATATTTTTATATTGTACAAATTATACTTTCATTTATATCAATGTAATTATTCCATAGTGCCCTTTTGTTTCTATCCATCCACTGTGAGTAAGGATAAAATTTCTTCTAATTGATTTTCTTTTTGAACAATTAATTTTTCCTTACTAATGATCCATGATAAATTTATGATCAATGATAAGGGGAGGGGTGAATAATTTTACACATGATTTTAAAAATTATTCTCACACACTCAAAATCTGAAAAGTATATGTAATTATTATTAACTAAAAGATATCCATCTACCACATGTGGTGTGAAATAATAAAAAGTGATACATCAAAACAAGATAATCAAAATATTTGTTAAAAATAAAAAATCTTTTTCATATTAGTTATCCCAAAAAACATGTATTAGTTTACTACAATATTTTAGGAATATAAAGAACTAGGTATCATCTAAATTTACACCTCCTTAATGGGTTCTTCATGTAACCCTAGTTCTACCCCCAACAATCAACACTTCTTCTACTATTTTCAATTATGGAAACTAACCTTTTTGAATACTCTTTTTTCACAGATGGTTATACCACCCCAATAATAATATATTTTATAAAATTGTTTTACCACCCAAAAAATTTCTCTTACTAATTTTGTGATCCATTATTGGAATATATTCTCATTCTCTATAAGAATGTTTGGACACCATCTCTTGTGTACAATCATCATGATCATCAAAAAGTCTATTAAATTTTTTTTGGCCTCCATAATTAATATAAATCATAGTAAGACCTTAATATTGTAGATCCAAATTTTTCTAAAACATTTTAAAGGAAATTCTAGTGAATAATCCATTTAATTATTATTTGTTAGATATTTCATCCCTCTGATGGTTCTCATTCAGAATTTCATCAACAAAATTTGAATAGGTCAAATAATATATATTTGATGGACCTCTAACTAGTGTTACTAGTCTAATTTATAGGTATATAATAAATAAAACTTGTTCTAATAAACTTATTTCCAAAAATTAATAATTTGTACTGATAATTGACAGACTACTATCTACTAATTTAATGATTCTCAGTCTGATGGAATTTTTTCTCCATCTAATGAAGGTGGGTATGAAAAAACTTTTTTTCAACCATATAAAAAAATTTCTTATATTATGATGAAAAAAATTCTTTATTACTATGGATCAAACATGTCCATTAACAATTTAGTTCTCTAATATTATTTCACCTTCATTTTATAGGTTAACTTCATAAGAAAAAATGTATTAACCCAAAATTATTTTCCTCCCATCCAAATTCAAATTTTCAATTCTCTTAGTAATTTGAATTTCAATATATGAATCTTAAATATTTTGGGAAATTATTAAAGTTTATTATAAATATAATATATTTATCCTTATGATAATTTTTATAAACATGATGTTATGTAACCTATTAAAATGTCTTTATCCTTGGAAAGATAATAAAAAATGAACTGACTATATAGAACCATCATTATTATGGAATTTACATACCATATGTAAATATTTATAAATATTCTATTTCTGAGGAAAAATTCTCATCTATCTCAATCTAATGGACTTAGATATTTTTTCATGTGATGGACTTTAAATAAGTGTTCCCAATATATTCTCCCCCTATGATATTTTAATTTTATTGTTCCCCCTATGTTATTACTCTATCTTATTGACAATGAAATGAAAAAATTAACATAAGGATTAAATCATCTCACTAATCCTTGAAACATGAAAACATTCCTCTAGATAAAAACATTATTAAATTAGTTCATAGCATAGATCATTTAACAAAACAACTCTATGTCTACATAGGTGTACCCAATTTAGAAAATAAGATTTTACAATTAATGTAATCAATGATTTCCAATACACCAATATAATGATATACATTCCTCAGGCTCATTTTGATAATTTTGTATCAGGGGAAATCTAAGAATGTTTGTTAAGATAAAAACCTACTCCCATATAGACAAAATTATCAAAATAGTTCATGTGTATAGAAAAAATCCCCCCAAAATATCATCTTTCTTATCAATTTTTTTTTCAATTTTTAGAAAGGTTTGATGCCCATAGACATGTTCATCTTTTCTTCCCCAAAACAATACATTTACATTAAACATCATGTTGATAACAATGATCTTCGATGAAAATCTCCTCTTGCAAAAAAAATTTATAAAATACACAGACATCCTCTTAAATTCTTCACCTTTAATTCCTTTCATGTAAGTAATAATGATAAATTATATTAGGAATATGTCTGAATCTAAATATTCCTTATAAGTAACATTAACACCCATATTTTTCTCCTAGTATAGACTTCATCATCTTGTTCATATATATAATATATTATGTAAATTATTCTTTAAGATCATCCTTTATATATTTGTTAATGGATTTCTCTCCATCTATTGAAACTTTTGATGAATTTATCTCATTTTCACTTGATTTTTTAACATCATTACTATATTGGGTATGTAATATCTTCTTTATGATTTTATCGTATTATTTAAATATAGTCCTAAAAAAGTATGTGATATTATCAAAATTTTCACATATCGTTCAATTTTTGTTAATACTCTGACCACCATCTATTGGAAAATTACTATTAAAATTATTCTAGTCCACTGAATATTGTTTCATAAAATTTTATTTGACATAGTTTTGTACATGATTTATTGTTTTTCTATGGATATTTAATCTAATAAAGTAATTAAGAACTATTTTTTATCATTCGCTGCATTTTTTACTTCATATACTTTTTAAAATTTCAGACCCTAATTGAATTTCTCAAAATCCCCTCATGATTTTAATTATAAATTAAAATCATTACCTCTATAATTTTATTTTCAATCATAACAAAAAATATTGTCATAAAATTATTCTATTTTCAATATATATCCAACTCAATTCAAATCTTTTTCCTAGTAGAGACTTATCATACAAAAAAAAATGAGTTTTTATAAATCATATAAAGTCATCAACACTAGTAGTGACCTATGAATCGTGTTCTTTAATACTGATTTTAGTACTTCTATTATCATTTCTAACTCAGATTAACTATATAAAACATTAAATAATTTCGGATAAATATATTTTCTCACCTAAAAATAATTTAAGAACACTCACAAGAATTTCTAATTTTTCCAACATTTTCCCATTATTCTTCAATTTTTCTTGTTGTTTTGTTTCTATCAGGTTTTGATTTTCTTGTTTGAGTGATATTTCTTCAAAAAAAGCTGTTCCTTTCTAGATCTTCCATTTTAATAGTAATACATATAATCACATTAAGTTTTATATCCCCCATTTATTTATCTCACAATTATTTAATGATATATACTTTTTATATTTCATTAAATAATTCAACTGTTTATTGAGTGGTTAATTTATTATTACAATTATCATTTATATTTTAATTATGAATACTTTCATTTTTAGCAATATATTATATGTTATCATCAATATCTAACAAGGAACATCATTTTTAAACATATTTGTTGAAATTTACATGAATATAAGATTCATTTCTTGATAAAGTATCATCCTTCTCTCTTCTCTAAAACAAACTTTTGTTACTCTTAAAAAAACAATTTTATTATATTATTACTGCAAAATTTTTTGAGACACCTCATCTTATACTTCTGATTCAGTATCATCAACATTCTTCTTAGGAAAATATAATGAAAATGGCCTTTATCCTTACAATTCCATGATATAAAACCCTTTACCTTTTCGCCTCTATTTTCAAATTTTTCATCATTAATAGAGAAGAAAAATTATACCATTGATGTACTCTTTTTCTTCATATGCCTCTAAATATCTATACTCTTATAAAGGATATATATATATAAGATAATTTTCAAAAAATCCTAAAAATATATTTATTAAATAACATTATTTATAGAGATATTATAGTTTTTATTTTAATATGCAATGAGAAAATTTTGAAGCATATCGAAAGATCAATATTCACTATATTCTATAGTTGACAAATTAGAATAAAATCTACCTAAAAATATTCTCATTCATTTTATAATGATTGTATACATTTCCATATTCTCAACAAAATCTATAATATTGTAGAAAATATAAACAACTCTTGTAATGTATTCATCAATACATTAATCATCATCCATAAAAAATTACCAAATATATTCCTATATATATGTATATTAACATCCTTAAATTTATAATTTCTTTCATAGTTTCTTATCATCTTCTCCGACATTTGTTTAGCAACCACATATCCATTAACCATTTAATAAACATATTTATTGATGGACATCGACATGTAATTTAGATATTTTAAATTTACTTATAAATTTTCCTTATATGAAACTATCATTGAATCATCATTAATAAGTGAAAATTCTATTGGTGCAGTATTTCTCACTTTTAGGTGATGAGGAAGAATATATGGTAACACCATATTCTTCTAACTATGATTGTATCTTCCATAGAATAAAAACAAAACCCCAGAGGTTAATTGAATTTATATTTCTCTTAATCAATAGGTAGTTTGTTCTTTTAGGGAGATCCCACCATCAAATTCTATTTGAGGATCTTGGATCAATGTAGGATCACTAAAAGGGGGAGAATTGAATCAATGGTCACTTTATTTTTCAAATTATTCTTACTAACTAAACCTCTAAATGGTTTTCTAAGTTAAAATCCACATAAATGATATCTTGAAATCTCACTTATTATGTGTTAATTTAATGTAAAATATCATCATAGGATTTTTCCATAGTTCTATATAATGGAAAACACCTTTCCATTTTTATTTTACCCCCAAAATGGATTTATTTATAATCATGTTTTTGACCTACAATGTAACTATATTAAATTAGTTTTATAACCCATTAATCATTTATACATATAACCCTAGTTCTATCCCCAATAATCAACTATTCTATGATAGTTGGTTATACCCCCTTGTATTCATTTTGTATCCAATCTTTTATAGTGGGTTATATCCCCCAACAATAATAATTCTCAAAACCATTTTATATACCCCAAATAAAATCTCTTCCTTAATATTTTTGGATGAAATATAGAACAATATCATCATCCTCCAATGAAATATTGGATCAACTTCTCTTGTGTACAATATTCATGATCATCGACAACTCTCTTAAAATTATATAGTCTTAAAAACTATTTATTGATATTTGGATGACTTGATGTGCTCTATCTCAACTGTTTATGAACATTTATAGAATAAATCATCTGTATTGTATGTATGATAGACCTCCATTTGGTATTCCTTCCATCTGATGGATCTATATCTGATGAATCTTCAAATGATGCTTCTCAACACATTACACATATGTCTGAATTTTTCTATTTTTTGGAAATGCATAAAATTTTATTATTATGAATCTTATCTATCTAAAAAAATAAGATCATTACAATTAAAATTATTCTAAAATGTTTAAACTATGATAAAAACTAAAACAATACTCTCCCATTTCCAAGTAGTTCTTAGTGTGATGGAACTTCTTCTACATTCAATAAATCCTAGTCTGATGAAACACTTCTGGAACATGGTATGAACATTGGTGGTATTATAATTTTTCAAATAATATAAAAATTCTTCTTCTCCATGTGTATAAATAGTTTATCTCTCCTATACTATAATTCTCAAATTTTATACATGTGATTCTAAAACTAAATGTCCATATCCCAGTAGTATATTAACTCTCAACCAATTTTCATGTTGAAATTATCTATCTCATTTTAGTTTCTTTTAATTCTTCTAAAATAATAAATAATATTTTACATTGTTCATAAAAAATTTGTGTATGAAACCTTCTATAAAATTTCAAAAACTCAATAGTATGTAACATCTAAAAAATTACTTAACCACGTATATATAATAATTGATTAATGATAATATTAACATCATTATTTTTATGGATATTACATAGAATATGTAAATATCATTATAACTTCACTATTAGATAAAACATTTCCATATCCCTCCATTTGATTGACTGTACATTAGTTTCCCTTTTTTAAAAAACCTTTATTTGATGTAATAAATATATATTTATCTAATGAAATCTCATATCTCTACATAGTGTACAATCATACTACCCTCCAGATGATATAGTAAACTTTAATTTATAACATTTTACTACCTTTATGAATCCTTATCCATTGAAATCAGAAATCCAATTCCATTGGGTATTTGGAGTGTAAGTCCAATGAAACTTCCTCAACCATTGAAGAATAGTATATTTCTTTATATTTTTATCTTCTAATATTTCTCTACTATTATGAATATACTAATATAACCTTAATCTAGAAAAATCATACAAGTCTCTTCAATGTAACTTCAACAGTTTAATTTTCATATCTCTCTATATATTTAGAAATTCATAACTCTTCCCATGTAACTTATAAGTTGGTCTATTTATAACTTCTATCACATTATAATTTGATAATAGATTCTTCAAAAAATTCATATGATGATATTTTATTTATTCTCTTATTGTTCAGCTTTAGTAGAACAATATCTTATAACTATGTATCTTGGAAAACACATTACTCAATCTAATCGTGTTGCATCATTCCTTCTAATTACATTTTACACTCTTAAATTTCTATAAAATTTTTATTCTCCTAATATATACATACCCAACTTATCATTCCATTAAAATTTCTAAAATCATTATAACCTTCATTATTTTAGGAATATAATGTTTTATACAAAAATGCAAAATATGTGGAATTTTTTTTAACATAGTAAATTAAACCTTCATTCTCTCCATAAAAATGTATTTTGGATGACTCTAGTAAAATATATTATATCACAAAAAATTCCTAACAAACTTTATCTATAATTTTTTTTGATATGTTAAAAATGAAATTATAAAAAAACTAACAACGAAATAACTTTCAATTTGATTTAAGGGTGTTCACCAAGATTACATACATTGATTGATTATAGAAAATATTTTCTAACTAAATAAACATTATCTATATGGTGTAACTTTATGATTGTTTATTATCATTATTTAAATCTTCTTACCACTAAATTTATTTAGTATCATTCAATAAAAAATTTTCTCGAGGGGTTCTGTATGATTTGTTGAATGAAATATTTTTTCAATCACTGAAATTTTATGCTATAAAAAGTGTATTATTGTTATTTGAATATTTTATGAAACCGAACATCTTTTTTTGTGTCCTTTATGATTTGATAAGTATTTATTTCATGTAAAAAATGAATTTATGGATGAATTATTGGTGGTATCCAATTCAAATTTTACATAAAAACCTCAGTCTTTCTTTTATTATATTTTTTTATTGACATTGGTTCTTTTTGTTTTTGTTTGGATCATGTTCCCAGTATATGTTTTTGAGTTTCTTGAACATTTTTAAAGGAATATAGGCCTGTGAATTGTTTGAGGAAAATATGAAAATGGGTAGACTATGTGTGAATATTAGACAAGTGGGGTTTATGAACATTTATCGTGGTTAAACTATGTGTGTACCCTAAGTGTATAGTCTATGAAACTCTTGTTAATAAGGAATTACGCTGTTTGTCAAATGTTTTTTTAGTGTGAGATGATCATGAAACCTAGAAAAATACAGTTATTTTTTAAATTTTGACTTCTTTATAGTAGGGTTTTCTTAACATGTTATTTACCATTTGAACCCCATGACCTAGATGCATCTTATGGAGGATTCGGGCTTCTCCGTGATTCTCTGGGGTGATTATTATATAGTTTCTTTGTGGTTAATCACCGAGCTCAAGAGGTATGATATATTACACTTTTCATATTTGTCTTTATTCTATTTTCCTATTATCATATACCTCTAGCGGATGTGTTTGGATGATTTTAATACATATGGTGGTGTAAAATTTGGGTTATTTTGTTCTATAGGTCGTGAGCCGTAGTAGGAGGGTATTTTAATTGGATTTCATCGAAGGTGATATGATTCCACAAATTGAGATAGGTGTTTCAATTATTTTCATTTCCACCACATTCAATAGATTACTAATTTTTTATAACTATTTTCTAAATGTGATGCTATGTCTTTTGGTGTGTTAAAAAATTCTTTCGGTGTTCTGATGATGGTATTTTGATGAAAATATATTTCTCAAATGGGTTTCCTTAGTTATATATATATATATATGAATGTATGGTGTTTGATAAAATTTTAAT
The DNA here is from genome assembly GCA_963277665.1 of Viscum album. Classification (NCBI taxonomy): domain Eukaryota; kingdom Viridiplantae; phylum Streptophyta; class Magnoliopsida; order Santalales; family Viscaceae; genus Viscum; species Viscum album. The sequence goes on from OY728165.1 coordinate 682,563,727, forward strand.
TGGTCTTTTGAAATAGTATTTGGTGTTTTTATAGTGCGATTTATCTTTTTTGACTATTTTTATGTTTTTTGTATTTTTTTGTCTTGGAATTATTTTTTGAGTTGAAATTTTGGTGAATTTTATGATTTACTAACTACATTTGGATGTTGTTATTAGTGGTAAAGATATTAGTAACTCGTTATCGTTGTTTTTGTTATATTTATGGGTTTACATGGATGTACCTTGGGATTTGGGTACATCTATAGATCCATGGGTTACATAAATGGATGTGAACACCAATAATGATGGTCTATGTTAAACATGCAGAACCTAAAAATAAAATATTAAAACACATAAATCCCCTCCACCCTTTCTTCTTCATCCCTCTTCTCATAAATGGGTTCCTTTAAAACATTAGTGTTTTTATAAATTTTCTTTTGGTTTCAAATGACTCAAATTTGGTTCCAAAATGTGTGTTCCCAATTATGGCCTATTTTGTAATTTAGGATGTGGTTTGGATTCTAAATGACTTGAAGGAACTTTTTGAGAATTTCAGACACGTTTTTTTCTTCGATCTTGGATTTGGAAATGAATTTAGAAGTTGTTTTGGAACATTGAAATGAAAATGGTCTGGTTGTTAATTTATAACATTTTAGAAAGAGTTTTTAAAACTCATGTAATGTGTAGGCCATGTGGGAACATTATTAATGGATCTTTATGAGATGGGAACCTCTATGGTGGACCCTTCATTGATAGGGTCATAACATAGGTTGTGTTAGTGTTTGGGATAGAAAATTATGGTGGTTGTGGGATTTAGTTTGAATCATGCATGTAAGGACCTTTGTAGTCAACGTGTACAATTATGAAGAGATTCATGAGAATCATCTAGTCAGACGAGTGTTGGTTTCTTATCAACCATAATTATAAGGGTTGGTACCCCTTGATTTTTGGAGAGGCTAGGTGGGACGTTCCACCATATTGGATCATTTAGAGAAGACAATTGTTAATTGAAAATAGAGTTACACTATAGGTTACAAGGCCATATATAATTGAGTATGATGAGGTATTTAGTACATAGATGTATATAAAATTCACATGATTTTTATTTGTATGATTTTTTTTCTTCTAAACATTTTCTTTCCTATTTTATTAAGTTATTTTTTCTTTCACCATTCCATTTACATTCTTTTTTTTCTTATGATCACATGGTTTTGTTCTCATTTGTTGGTATTAGGTTTTAAAATTGGGGATTAAAAATGATTACCTATTTAAAAAATTAGAGTGTTTTGTTATTTAGAAATGTTTATTTTTAAGGAAAGGTGTCTTTGGATTTTGATATGATAAAAAAATATTATATATGTATTTTATTCTAGTGTTAGTGGAATATTTATGGTATAAAATTGTATGAATTCTATATTTCTTACTTAATATGCTTTTTATGATCACCGCATACTTTAGATTCTCATCATAGGTAGACTAGATATGTATTACAGGTTCAGGTTTTTTTTTCAATTGCCAGTGGTCTGGGTTGACTTTTGGATGGTGGTGACCGATTGGTCAAATGTATATCACATTAGGTTTTAGTTTGGTTGTGGGTTTTTAGCTTCAGTTTTGCTCAGTTTTTGTTTTATATAATTCTGAACATGTATTTATTGATATCAAGTGGTTGTTTGTTTTTAATGTGTTCTATGTGTTGGTAATATTTACGAGATTTTTTGTGATAAATCATTCCCAATATTGTATATTTGATACCCAAAACATGTCTCACACTCAGGAGGATTGGGAACACCTTTATGGTTTTATTGTATGATGGGTCAGATGTCAGGTCAGATGGTAGACTAACCTGGTTCGTAACAGAATAATATTAGAGGGAACCATTGTTATTTAGAGATTTATGTTATTTAGATATACGAAATTCAATATGTAGGAGGTAAAGTGAATTAAGAGTGTCACAAGCTATGTTATATTCTAATCATCGAGTTTCTATGGGTAGTCTGTTTTTAGGACATTTATTTTTTATTTCTGGCTGGGGGATGATAATGTGGTGAGTTCGGGAAATGTGATGAGCTCACATGGAGTAGTAACCCTTGTGCAGTTTGAGTGCATGGTTTATGAACATCTTAGTGGTCATTGATTACTTGGTTCATGGCCCAATTAATTTGTCGTTGAGTTATGCATGACCACTCGTTCTGTATCCCAAGAGTTTATTTAGTGTTGTGTTGTGGTTCCTCTTTTAATTTTGCTTTTGTTTTTTCATAAGAAAAAATACTTATTGGGAAAAAGTTATTTCTAATTGGAAAATAATTTCAGAATGCGGTTTTGTTTTAATAGAGGGTGTCTAGATGGTTGTAAATTGAATTACAAGAATTTTTTGAAATTGGAAAAGTTTCCATGTAAGAAGGTCATATTGGAATCGGAATGGAAATGTTGGGATTTGAAAAAGAATTTTGGTTTTTTTGTGTTTCTTCATCTGTGACTAAGTGTATTGATTTGGGTTTCTATTTTTTGGTTGAGTTCTGGTTTAATATTTAATTTATATTTTATTTTCTCTATTTTTCAGAGTATACTTCCCAGAAAAACCCCCAGGGCATCCAATGGGTCACTTCTGATTGTTGCCCCAGTCTAGACACTGAGTGGGGTGAATTATTAATGTCCATATAAAATGTTTTTTTACTTTATATTGTGTTCATTATCCATTAGAGGAAGTGGAGTGGGTTGATAATGTTGAGGATGCATTCTGGATATTGAAAACTCATGACACTATTACAGTTCGTACTATATTGGGCTCATTTAAATATTAGGATATCGAGTAGTGGGAGGTGATTATCCCATAATCATTGAGTGTTAGTATGACTTGTGAGGTCTTTATGACCCCATTACACTATTGGTTCATACTAAATAATGTTAATGGGAGTAAAATGGTAGAGATCTTGGATATATAGAACGGTCAACCAAATTTGAAGTCCTATGTGGACGATTTCAAGGATTTGGATTTTTTTCTCCACAGATAGCATTGTTGGATCCTCTAAAACTGTCACTCTTCATTTGGGGTCTCTATATAAAGATCAAGAAGTGGGTTCTATCACTACTTGAATTTATGTTTTAATGTATGGTATATTGGATGTTCTTATTTGAGTTGGTTTATTGGGTATGGTCAAAAATAGTTGGATATTTGGTATCTTTTACTTTTTACAAAGGTTACCCATATAACGAGAATGGTTTTCCTGAAGAACCTATTCCCAAGGAGTATTTTCCATGGGGGTATTATTCTCTTATTCTAGACCATAAAACCATTTTATTATAGTGAGATCATTTTGGGAATTTGATACTTTCTTTATGAAATACTATAATGGTTTATTATTAATGTGGATGTATGGGTCTCCTGGAGAAGAAAAAAATATGGAGTTTATAGTAAGGGATTTTATAGTTAGGGGATGTTATCTCATGACTGTGGGTAATTAGATGCCTCATAATTTAGTGATATACTTATAGGACATAGATTTAATTTCTTCATGTTGTCAATAATATGTTTGGGTATGGGGGAATGTTGGAAGGGGAATAGTTTAAGATCATTTATAGTCATTTTTCACCTATTGAAAATTTCACTATATAGTAATAGAGGTGGGTGGATCAATTTTGTTTAGTCATATGCCTATTTCATATTGAATTGGATCATTGGATAGTTGGAATTTTGTTAATCAGATCTAGTTTTTAGTTTTTTTGTAGATGTTTGTGGGTGAGGAAATGATGAAATGTGTCATGGTTCACTATTTGGTTCAAGTTCCTTTAGTGGTTTTAACCTTGTGTGGTGGGTATTAGGTTTTGTTTGGGAGTTCCCATAATGGTGTATTTATTTTTAAAGTCATAATGTTGGTAATTATAGTGATGTTGATGTGGTGGGAAGAACCCCCACCCCCATTTGTTCACATCTCTTTCATTGTGGTTTTCTCGAAGATTTTGTTGGGTGTGATTTGTGGTGTGAAAGGTCACACTGATGTCCATTGTTTCATTCTGTCTATCCATATTTTGATCTTAAGAGTTATTCCTTACGTGGCCTTATAACTTTTTGGGGGAATAAAATTTTTTTGGTGGAGATAATTTTCACACCCTCACCTTATCATTTATTTTATTTTAATATTTTCTAGATTTTGGCTCTATTGGGTGAGGTTTGTTTGGAGTTCCAGGTGAATGTTTGTGAGTTTTTGAGGTTTTATTAAGGTTTTATGAGAATGTTCAAGGTTTTATCATATATTAGAATAGGTTTAATAAGTGTTAAACTTAGATAGAAGGGGAAATAAGGGGTTGATCATGGTTATACTATGTGTGCACATGAATTGTGCAGCCTGTACAACTCTTGATAGTTGGTAATTTCAGTGTTTTCACATGGGTTGTTTAACAGTGTGAGATAACTAGGAATCCCACCTATGGAGGGGTATTTTTGACATTTATCCCTATTTTTAAAAGGGTTTTAGTCCCATATAATTCTACATTTGAACCCTATGACCATGATGCCTCCCATAGGGTTTTTGTCTCATTAAACCTCTTCCAATGTAATTTTTATGTGTTTTCTTGGTGATTCATCTCTAGGTTCAAGAGGTATGATCTACTCCTATCTTCATATTTGGATTTATTCTCTTTTTGTCTTCTCCTATAACCCTACGGTCTATTCATTGATGATTTTCTGGCCTATGGTGTTTTAAAATTGGGCTTTTTTTCTTTCTATGGGTTGTGAGCCATAATATGATGGTTTTTTCAGTAAATTCCATGTAATGTGACATGATTCCAATAATTATGAGAGGTATTATCATTATTTTCCTTTCCCAACCATTCCATAAAGGCATGATCTTTTATAATTGTTTTTAAAATGTGATGTTCATGCTTCTATAGTGTCTGCAAAAATGGTTTTGCTGTTTTGATGATGGTATTTTGATGAAAATGGATTTTTAAAATTGCTTTCCTTAGTTATATATTTGTTAATGATTTCAAGGTATTTGATAAAATGTAAAATGGTGTTTTTAAATAGTATTTTGTATTTTTAGAGTGGTATTGAGCTTGTTTGACCATTGTTTAGGGTTTGGTGGGTTTATTTGTCTTTGAATTAAGTTTTGAGTAGAATTTTTGTTGACTTTTTTGATTTAGTGTCCACATGTGGATGTTTGGATTAGTTTTAAAACTATTTGTGAGTCATTGTTTTTTTGGGTATTCTTATGGGTTACCATGGATATAAAATAAGATGTTGGAATATCCATATCTACACAAGGTGCACATATATATGGGAACACAAATGAAGATGGTTTATGATAAATGTTCTTAACATAAGACCCTAATATTTAAACACTTATTCCCTCTCCCACCATAGTTCTTTATCCTTATTCTTATAATGTAGTTCTTAAAACCCCCTCAATGATTTTATAACTAACAATTATATTCAAATGGTAGAAATTTGGTTCTAAAAGCTTGTGTTTGAAATCTTGTTATGTATGGAACATTGATGTGTGGTTTGTTTCACAATTACTAAAGGCCCATTATGAACATTGCATATATGTTGTGTGTTTTTAATGGTTTGGGAAACGGATTCGAAAATAGATTTAGAATTTTTATGTGTAAAATAATCAAATAGAAATTTTATAACATTATAGATAGTTTTTTGGGAAATCATGTGATTTGTAGGACCTATTAGATATTTATGAAGGGATCTCTATGTTAAGGGTACCTATTTAGTGGACCCTAAATTTAGTGGGAAATCATATAGGTGGTGTTGGTTTTGGGCTAGGGAATCATGGTGGATGTGATTTTCAATTTGATATGTTCATGTAATGACCTCCCCATTCACTATGTACTGTTATCATTGGATTCCTTGTAATAATCAATAGGGTCGAGTGATGGATTCAAATCAACCCCAATTGTAGGGGTTGGTACCCCATGATTCGCTGAGATGCATTGTGTGACAAGGAAATGGATTAGATATTTTAGAGTTTCCATTTGGTTATTCACTAGGTATCTTCACCATAATCTAGTAGGAGTGTCCAAATTTAGTGTGTATAAGGATTTATTATAGAGATGTTTACAAAATTCTCATGATGATTATCTTTATGTTTAATCTTTATCCACTCCACTTTATTCCTGATATGTAAGTTTGTACTTTCTTACTCTATCCCATTTAATGTTTTGTTTTTCTTATGATCAGTTGGTTTGGTACTTCGTATTTGGCATTCAGTTTTCAAATTCGATTTTACAAATATAATCCTATTTAAAAAAGGAATGTGGTGTGTTGTTCAAAAATGGGGATTTTTTTTAAAATAGGGTGTTTAGATTTTGAAATGATATACAATATTTTCTATATGTGTTTCAAAATGTTTTTTGGGACTATTGAAAAAAGGGAATTATAGGGATCTTCTGGTTCATACATATTGGGATGATTATGCTCACAAGCTACTTCTGCCACTAAGAATTGGTAGACTAGAGCTATTTTGGATGTACCTGTTTGTGGTTAATTTTCCTATAGTGATGGATTGTTTGGGGATGGTGATGAAAAAGAAATCATAGGGACATTGTGTTTTGATTCAATTTTGTTTTTTTTGTTTGGTTTTAGTTTTATTATTTGATGTTGTTTAAAATTTTGTACATGTATTTATTGAGATCCATTTTTCATTAGTCTGTAATAATTTGTCTATGTAGGTAATTTTTTTATTTTTTTGTTTGGATAAATCCTTCCCACTATAATATATTTGTGTATGGTCCTAGTATACATCCTGGGAGTATCGAGAAATCCTCTCGGGTCTTATCACGGATTGGGTTCGATATTAGGTCGGATGGTATCCTAGGCTTATTGGTGACTATAACCATATAATGGATTGGTAAAGGATTTATATCTAATGAGATATGTATTAAGGAGTACATTTTAGTTTCCTGTAAGTCTGGTTAATGATGTTGTGGCTCAAGAATGTAATCATTCCCAATACTAATATTTCATCCATTATTGAAATATAGTTCTCAATTTTATACTTTTAACAATTATTATGTTATGATCTCCTGGATCAGGATTATTGACTCATTGATATATTATTACAAGATTTATACCATGGTTTATGATTAATATTTTTAGGGGTATATGTTTCTTATTACCTGATGGTTCCCATATTCTCTCTATATTCTCTCAAATGATATTTGATTGTTAATGCATATGTCTAACCTTTTTATGAATATGATCTCACTCTTTTTTTAGGTTTCCATTTTTCTAGTCTATGAGTATATGAAATGTATTAAATGTATAGAATAATTTCTTATTAAAATAATTTTTAAAATATGTTCAAGACTTGTTAGGGATTATGTAATTTATGAGCTAATATAAAAGAATTCAACCTCAAATAAAGAACAAGGTTTCAATTAGTAAATATTCTTTTTTAGATACGTAAAAATATAAATATAATTGACCAGGAGAGTTATTTGAATTAAATATTTTATTTATGTAGTATATTTATGAGTGATTCATTTCAATGATACTTCATAATTCTGAATTTTTTACACAAAATAGCTTTCCAAAAAAATGTCTAATTTTATTATTTTTCCATTAAACTAAAATGGTTCAAAAATGGACATGGTCAATCCCAAAAATCATTAATATGATTTACTAAGTATTAAAATTTAATGGCTATTAAATCATAAGTTGAATCCTATGTAAGAGTATCCTTACACCATTATAGTGTGGTACATATAAAAAATGGCCATGTTGCTCATAATTTTGATGAAAAATGGGTTTTATTAAAAACAACCTGAAAATTCATCCAACAGGGATTGAATATGATGGTGGAGATTTAAATCATACAAAAATCATTTTTATGGGATTTTAACTTTTTTAATGTGAGTTTTTATGGAAAATTTATTATGTGTCTATAAAATATAAAAATATTTTAATTAAATTCAAAATTTATATTAATTTATCAATTATTCATATCTGAGAAAATAAAATTATTTTATTGAATGTAATTATTTGTAAAATTATATAAGGAATAAAAAACATGTTTTTTATGATTTTATAAATTTTTAAAATGATTCAAAACGTGTTATATTGGTTTTATTTAATGTTTTTACATAAAATATTAAATTCTTATATCGATATAAAAGTTTTCATGAATATTCCATATCATGGAATTTAAAGGAGTTAATTTTAAGAGCAATGTAAATTTATAATATAAAATAGTTAACATAATGTTATGTGTTCATATATTTATGTCATGGTATATACCTAATGTATTCCAAAATTATAATGTGTTTATAATTCATATTATTTATTCATTGTCAAAAAATAGTAATATCATGCCTATATTTTTGAATTTTTAATTATTATAGTATTCTCCTATTATTTATTGAAACATATTGTTTTTTAAAATTATGAATTTTTTAATTTTATTATTTAAATATGTGTTACTTCTTTATGAAATTATTTTACATTAATTAAGGGAATAAAAGTCTATGTATGAGAATTTATTAATAGTAATAATACAATGAATTTAAGTTTAAAATAATTTATGATATTGAATTTAAATTTTTATTAAAATTAATACATATAATGTGTTAGGATAATTATAGAATTGAGGTATATCATGAATAATGAACTCTGGTTAGAAGGGAATTGAATTAAACTACTCTATAGACTAGGAAATACAATGTAAAATGAATAGAAAAAATAGAGGAAATAAAGATATAATTCAATATATGAATATATAAAATTTAATTAATTATAAAATATAGTTTAATCCAAAACTATTGGGAATACATGTGTGAACTATGTGGGTGTCACTCGAAAGAACCCCCATTGATAAGAGTAATTAACATGATTTAGCCACATTGTTTCCCTTAACCAAGCATTAACCATGAAACTTTTCCTTATTCAAAAATATGGCTATATTATTTTCATAGAAGCCAAAAAGTTTGGAGACCAGTGAACCAAATATGAAAAGAAAAAAATATAATTCTCCTTCCCCAACTACATGGTTTAGTGCATAGTTAGAACTAATTGTGTGTAACCACAAACACCAACCTATTTGCCCAGTTTTTTTAATTTTTAATTCCCCAATTCCCAAAACCCTAAAATGATAAACAATTAATCAAAACAATATAAAAAATACCATTGATCTAGTGGGTGTGCTAATTATATCAACTATGCCACTTTCTACCCAAAGATGCTTGTCATCACTTCTTATTAGAGAAAATAAGAGGAATATTTCTCTAAATAAGGTAACATGCACCATTGAATCAGGGATATATTTTCCATTATTTCATAACACACTTAAAATAAGAATCAAGTTATCCTATAACATGTTATCATGATTCTCCATAACACAAATAGATTTCTCAAATTTGTGGTGTCATGATCCAATTCCACGTCCTACTGCACAAGAAAATGAGATATGTATAGATTTTTTTTCAATACACGGGTATCATGAAATAAACATTGAATTGATGTCATTTGGGATAGTATGGGTAACTAGTATTTCACTTTCCTAATAAAATCAATGATTTCCAATGGATCGATAAAATATAGATTTAACATACCATGCATTCCCCAATGATAGATTCCCATATGGGGTGAAAATCTATGAAAAACTCAATCAACATGAAAATAAGTAATTTTTTTGATGATGATAAGTATATTATTTATAGTGACATAAAATTATCTCAAATATTACTCAAATCAACTGATTCTTACTGAATATCTCTTAAATAATTTTATGTCCATACTAAGAGTGATAAAAAAACACTAACACAAAATATAGGACTAAAAAATCATATATAGATGGATTCAGAAGGTGAAATATTTATTTATTACACCTAACTAGTATAATAGATAATTCAATAAATATTATAATTTTCTCTTATGAGCCACTAGAATCAATAATCCATTACTAGATAATAACATGAGTATTTTGAATATCCTTCTAGGTTTTCAGATTTCTATATATATGATAATCAATTTAAAACATTAACTATGATCATATAAGATTTTAATGGAACTTCCAAAACTAGAGAACAATGTTGGAGTCTCAATCAGAAGTTGTACCCTATTTAAAACCATAATTATTTGTAATCTCATAGAGATAAATATATCTAAGAAATTCAACTTTCACTAATACTTTTTAGGAAGGATAGAATGTGATTACAACAACTAGATAGTATATAAATACGTTTAGTTATGACCACTTGGATTATAAGGTAGGATGATGAAATATTCTATCTAGATATCAATACAATTTCATAAAAATATTAGAAGAGGTTGTAAAAATCATATTGGATTCAGATGATCAACCTTCATTCATTCATTAATAAGAAATCAGTACTCTAAATTGGAAACTACTCACATCATATTGTAGAAAAATAATATATTTTTAGATGATAAAATATTGTGGTAGAATCAATGTTTAATTCCCAACAGGAATTATGAATACATTCCTTAACATCCTTTCATGAAGAAAAGGGAACCAACCACATCTTCCAAAAAAAATTACTATTGATAGTCTATGACCAATCACTTATAGTCTCTAATAAAATTTCAATTCCTTTTATACAGTATAAATATTGATCCACTATTCTGTCAATCAAACATTGGTCATCCAATAAGGGCGTGACTTGTGCACTAGTCAATAATAACTAAACACCCACCTTCATAACATTTAGATGTGTAACACACTGATTTCAAAATATAAAATTACTATTAAATAAGGCATTGGGTTCAATTTATTTCTCCACATATGGAATTGAAATTATATGATTCCATGATATAATCTTTTAATAAGAAAAATAATTATATATGAACATTAAATACCCAGTCAATGAATTTGAGAGAACTAAAATGACTAACTGCTATATGAATTATATTTATAAATAAAATAAAACTTTCTTTTAACAGGAATGTAATTGAATTAGTTCACCTAAAATGGTTTATAAAATCATTTTTATATTTGAAACGTATTTTTCTAAACAATTATTTAATGAAATACATATTTATATTTCATGAAACACATGATTAATGAAAAATAATTATTGACATTAATAATATTTGTAACACCAATTTTTTGGTAGATGACATGAAATAGGAATAAGTTAACTTATATTTAAATATTCATTTTTTCAATTAAAATGGGGCTTCAATTAAAATTTATTATTCTTTTTAAGAAAAATAAATTTATAAAATTTTTAATTGAAAGTTAATATAAATAAAAATATTTTTTAATTCCTCATATTAAAATTTATTTCTTATGAATCGTCTAATTTTCTCTAAAATTGAATGATTCTTGTCAGAAAATATGGTTTTCAGGAAAAAAGTATTTTATATTACATTACCATTATATAATAGTGACATTGAATTTTAGTAATCATTTTATATAATAAGATATGAATTTTTGCAATGGTATTATTTATTTTAAAATATTTTTTCAACATATAGAACACATGAGAAACAATTTTATAACTATTTAAAATGTTACCTTAATATAAAAATGATTTTCAATATTCTCTTTGAATATATTATTTTTCAAGGGATATTCAGTTTTGGAATGACTTGGAAGACTCGTATAGATTAGTTTTTTTAAAAAATAATTTATTTCATTATAATTAGTATCTAATTATTTATTATATTCTATATAAATTTTATGTGTAAAAATTTTATTTCTCTAAAAACAATTTTTATGTCACTAAATATATTTATATTAAAATTATTGTTCCACACCATTATAATTTTTTCAGAAATTGAATTTATAATTTGAAACTATTAATATATTATTGTTTCAAATGGTCAATATAAATATTTTTCCTAAAAATTGACTAATATGTTTTAAAAATAACTACCATAGTAAATGTATGTTCAGGTAAAATAGTAAATGTTAAGACAAAAAAGTTAAAAAAAAATTCAATGATGACTCAACAATAAGTCATTGATGTTTTTTTAATCCACAATCATTGTAATCTACTATATTTTCAGTTTTTTCCTCTAATACATGAATAGTATGCTTAAATTATTGTAATTGTATGGGGAACACTCAAAACTCCCATTCTCCTCACTTATAAAGGATTAGAATATCTTATAAGGACCAAATGATAATCATTACATAATCTAGTTAATTCAACTAGAATACAATTATTACATTCCCAAATATATTTTAATATTATAGTTTTAGATAATTAGGACATAATTAATACATATCTACCCATAAACATACAATGTGGGACTAATAATACATTATAAATTTCTTCCAAAATATAAAATGTTCAAAAAAATGAAATCTATTCCTGAAAATTACTCACAATATTTATATTTGATTATTATTTTCTCATTACCATACTTAAACCCTAACAAAAACATTTCAAAACATGGTAAAAGAACAAAAAAACTCAGAATGGAACATAAAAATAAGGAAACAAACCTTATGTAGATGTATAGATATATACATATGAAATTGTCTTCACAAATATATAATTTTTTACCATAAGTAACATAATATTACTTTTTTGAAAACAAGATTTTTTCATAAGACAAAGAAAAGATAAATAAAACCATATAGATAAATTATGGAATTAATTATATATGATTAAAACTCTCATGGATACCATATGATTTTTAACCATCACCGTTACCTTACCAAGTAAACCTAATGAAAAAATTATCATGGAACCCTCTTTGTTTTCTTATGGTGTAACCATCATAGTTACACATGGAGAAACCATACAGTCTTACTCCAATATAAACATAACCTATGAATGAGAGGAAGATATAGGTCACATCCTTCTTCATAAAAAATTCCCAAGAATGAAAAAATAATCATAAAAGAATAATAATTGAATCATAAAAAAATTCCTTTTTAAATTTTGTATAAAGATACATTAAAAAGGATTTTAAAAAGAAATTCTCTCACCTTGGGTTCTCTTACATAAAACTTGTTCAATTCTCCTCTTGAATTCTAATCATTGAGTACCTCATTAAGGTAATTGGTTTTGGACTTTCAGTGATATCAATAGGTCTAGGATGTGGGGAAGAGGATTGGAAGGAAATTTGAGAGAAATTAAATATGCTACAATACATTGAGGTGTGAAGAGAAGAGGTTGTGGGTTTTATTTATAGTAGAGAAAATGGGTGTTTTTCTCATTATTATATACATTAGTTTATTATTTTGGATCAATACTATGAAAATTTTAAGAATTGTAACTAATTATATTAAATTATTAAATGATAGATTGGTATTCTGGGCTTACATCAACCTTTCATCATCTATGAATAAATAATTCATGAATTTCTGAAATACATTAAATTACCATATTTCATTGTTCACTAAAAATTCATTCATTTTTTAAAAATACAAAAAATTAAATCCAGCCATTTTCCAATGATTATAATTAAAAAATGAACTCCATTTTATGAAAACATTGTTTTAAATATGGGAAATTTAATTTTTAATTAAAATCAATATTTATTCGACAAATTCCAATTTTAAAATTATAATTTATTTATAACACTTTGCAAAATTAATTAAGGGCTCATATAATTATATTATAATTATAGGAAAAGTAAATAGAAATTTATTATTATACATTACGAAAACTATTATTGGGTTAAATCCTTAATTTAATTAGAAAATTATAAATAAATAATTGTGTTTTACGAAAAAACTAATACTAGATTTATCACTTTAATACATTTATTTACTTATACATTAGTATAAATATTTCATATTTTCACTTATAAGATTAATAAATTTTATTTATAATAAAATATATGAGGTTACTATTCTATTTATATATTAATATTTTTAATGGTCAAGTTACTATTTATAAAGTCATGTTACTTTTCCAACAGTATAAATTCATTAATTTCTACAAATTCCACTTATTTCATTATAAATTTATAATCAGTTTAACTATTGAATTACCAAATTAAATGAAATTATTTTATAATTACATGGGTTGTCACATTCTTACCACCTAATAGAAATTATATCCATCCAATTTTTATTCACTTATTAAAAAATTGAAGAGGACATTCATTTATTGAATTTTTGGATTCCCTTATTGATCTTAAATTGGGTAGTGTCTACACAAAACATTAACATGGTGACTGCACTTATTACAAAATAATTTCACTTTAATAAAAAGAATAATAATAAAGTTGTCTTTATAAGAAACATTGCCTTCCAGCAAAACTACTTATGGGCTCAAAACATAAGATTAATCTTGAACATATTATCTCAACATCAAAACTTGAAAAACATTGTACATCTAAGATAAAACCAAAGGAAAATATACTCTTTATAAAACTAGTCCACCATTATCCATGATTTTAAATAGTCTAATGAACCATGGACACTGCTTTCATTTCCTACGAAAATGCATATTAATTTTGTAAAGGGATATCTTATGGAATTCATGGACGACTAACAGAAAAGAGAAGTCATTCTTCTCATTATCTGCATAACTCTTCTACATTATTTGTGCTATCCTCATGCATTTTTCGATCATCTTCACTTTTTGAGTTACTTCCCCAAGTAATTCTAATCCCACCGACATACTTTCCCTGACATCATCCCATAAAGTTGGAGTTCAACAATACTTTCAATATAATTACTAAAAATATGCCATCTGTATATTAGAATTAAAATTATTTTTTTATTATTATAAAACTTAAATAATTAAAGATTATGATCCCAAAATCCAAGTTAGTACATTGAAAATGATCAAATCATTTCCTCCACAGTCTGAGTTTTTTCTCTTGGATTGTCCATCTTTTTGGGAATCACATGTTGTAATGAAATTAAATTCAGTTTGCAATGAATTCTAATGGCCTTTATAGATGTTATATGTGAACATGAGATCATGGTGAAATACAATAGGAAAATAAAATTAATGTCACCTAACAATATTCTTGAGGTAGAGTAAATAAACATAATCCAAATAAATAGTATCTCAAATAGGAAGAAAATATATAGATTTAGTAAGCTGATCAGAAACATCCCAAATCATGTTGTTACCTCGATAAGTAGTTGGAAGTCCCAACGTAAATACTAGGGATATATTTTCTCCATTTAAACTATGACTTTTTAAAAGGATGAAGCATCCCATTTGGTATTTGTCACTCTAATTTAAGCAGTTTATATGTAAAACATTTCATGGTAAAATTTCCAATCTCTCTATTCATTTCATCCGAATAATAATACATTAGAACGCCTTTGAACAACTTAGTGATGCCCTGGAGAACTAAAAATAGAGAAAAATGAGCTTCACCTTACAATTAATTATTTATATATGGATCAATATACACACATAATCTCTTTCCAAATCTCTGAAAACAATATTTATCAATGTAAAATTCTGGAAACATACAATTTTTAACCAATTATAACTTTTTATATAACTCATGGTCTTTATATTATGCATGAATAATTCGGGGTAAGAGAGAAAAATACAATGATACCTAAAAAAATAGATTAATATTTATTACCAAATCATACAAGCCAAAATTGATCAATTAATAAACCAAGGATTCATATTCCAAATGTAATAAAATTAATAATGCATGATGTTTCTGGAAAAATGAATTATCTACTTTTCTCTTTTATACGATGGCAATTGATCATGCAATCATAATACTTCACCAGTTCCATAAATATTCTATTACTCATGTTCCATTCCTTCTATCTAAACATATACATTTAAATTTTATAGTGAGTATATATTTCAACATTATAACTAAATAAATGACTTCTCCGATTTTTTTAATGAAAAAACCACAGCTTCTAAATAAAAATCATGTGTTGGATAATTTAACTCATTTTGTTTCAATTTTCTTAAAGCATTATAAATTACATATCATTTTTCATCATAACACAACCAAATTCGGTCAATGATGAATCACTATAGATGAAAAAGTCACCATTTCTAGAAGGTAGGGCCAAAACTTAAACCTTAAAGAATATCTTCATGAGTTTTTGAAATTAAACATCACATTCTTCTATATAAATAAATTTAACCTTTTACAAGTTATCTTAGTTAGAGGGGTGGATCATTGAGAAATGTTTTTAACAACCCATCAGTAATATCCTGCTAATCAAAGAAAAACAAGAATCTATGTAACATTGTTATGGTCTTGTCCACTCATAAATGACTTTTTTTATAGGATCAAATCTTATTACGCCTTTGTTTACAATTTTCCCAGGAAAAGAGATCTATTGCAAATGAATGTCTCATTTTCTAAATTCTACATATTACTTATTTTCATTGAATGTATTTAAGAAAGTGCAACATATTTTTCATGAGCCCCATATCTTTTGGAAATTAATATCATCATTAAAGATAACAACAAACACATACAAGTATTCACAGATGGTTCTATTTATAAGATCCATAAATATAGAAGTAGAATTGTTCAATCCAAACCGAATAAAAGAAAACTCATAATGTATATATGTAATTTGAAATGATATTTCAGGAATTTCATTATCCTTCACATTCAACAGAGGGTACCCAGATCTAGAATCAATCATTGAAAAATAATGATCTCCCTCGAGCTGATAAAATGAATCATTTATATGAGGCGGTAGATATATATTTTTAATAGTAATGTTATTCAAATATATTTAATATATGAAACATATATTGGAATCTTTTTAATTTTTCTTAACAAAAACATGATCACCCCATGATAAAATTTTAGAATGAATGGTACATTTATGACGCATCTCATGTAATTTATTTTTCAATGCAACAAGTTCTACTTGATCCATTCGTTAAATGGGTTTTGAAAGTAGCATAGCATCAAGAACTAATTCAATGGTAAATTAAAATTCCCAATAAGGTATAACACCAAGAAACTCATCATAAAAAATTTATAGGTATTCATTTACAACTATAACATCATTTATCTAAGTGGATACATTTTTTTAGAAATTTATGTATGATAACATTAATTTTTGTGTTATAACAGATTATCATTTTTATAATATGTTATCAATGGTATGAGTTCTTACATTTATACAAACATACAATTTTGTTTTTAAAAATAATAATAAATATTTGCATGATAAACATAAATGAATTCAATAACCAAAATAACATTAATCTCTACTAAGAGAAGAAAATGATTGTTTTCAAGTAATATCACCCCGTAGATAATAAATTGAAGATTCGCATAATGGTGTTTTGTGGTAATATTTCCCCCTGGTATTTTAACCATAAGTTATGCTTTCATTTCTTAAAGAGATATTTCCAATATACCTGAAAATTAAGGAGAAATAATGGAATGTCTAGACCATGTATAAAAAAAATTAGAAAAAAAAATTAGATATCAAACAAAGTACGTAAAAACACTTTATTGGATGGACCAACACTTGCTGATGTAGTTGGAAAGGAATTAAATTCACCTTTCTTATTATAATATGGATTCTTTTCATCATTAAAATATTTCATTGGGTTGGTATTTTAATAAAACCCCAACTCACAACATTTAAAACATATTATTGAATTTTTAATGGAATTAAATTAAAATAATTTTAATTAGAATCTCTAGCCATATGTTCAAATATACAACATCTAAAACACTATCTAGTTTTGTTAATTCACTCCCTATGGTACTTTTTACAACACTTTTCACAAACTATAATTAGGTTTTTCTTACCTTCATATTTGATTGACTGATTCTTACCCATTTCCTTCCATCTATACATTTCAATTGAATTGTTGTCAAAGGGAACATGATCATCAGAAAATAGTATTTATACCCTCTCAGTGCATCAGAAAAGTTACTCAAAACATTTAAATTCATGTGAGGTTAATGAACTGCAATATCATGGATTCAATCCTGATTCTAAATGACTGATAATACTATCATGATCCTAAAAAATATTGGAGAAT
Source organism: Viscum album (assembly GCA_963277665.1). Taxonomy (NCBI): domain Eukaryota; kingdom Viridiplantae; phylum Streptophyta; class Magnoliopsida; order Santalales; family Viscaceae; genus Viscum; species Viscum album. Next base: position 682,581,598 of record OY728165.1, read on the forward strand.
AAATTTCCAATCAAGTGATGTTTTATTCACATATGGACACTAAATCTTCTTTATTTTGTATTAGTTCAAGTAATTTCTTTTCAATCCTACTTCAAACTAATATAGGAAAATATTGTTGAAGGATAATATTTTCAAAGTCATTACATTCCAAGGCATTGATCTCATCAGTATCCATAATATTATTGACCACTTAACACCAGTGGTTGGATTCACCTGTATAATGGTAAATAGAAAGACTAACATTTTTATTATCATAAAACCACAGGATATCAAATATCATTTCAAGGGATTTAATCCACTATTCCGCAACCACTGGGTTAGAAGATCCACTAATATCCGGAGGTTATTTTCTAATAAAATGTTCCACAATAATGATGATTCATTTTTTAGTTTTATTTGTTCTTCTATATGGATTAAACCACCATTTATAAATTGATTTAGCTAATACATTACTATCACAAACTTCTTGGTTCCAATACCCACCATTCCTAGTTGATGATTCGAAATGATATTAGCCTCTCAATGCCTTCCAAATTCATCAACCCTATTTATTATGTGAAAAACCATTCTGAATTGACAAATTATTGATTAAGAAACACAGTAATACACAAATTGTAAATCATTTAAATATAAAATTTTGAAAAAAATCACTCATCCTCTTCTATTAACATCATAATAACCCTTAATGTTATATAAATCATTCTCTAAAACCAACTATAAGGAATCGACTTTAAACATGAGATAATCATGTTAATTTAACCATAATACACATATTACATTCCCAATGATATTTTCAGTTATGAGTCTTAGAGAATTAGAAAATAATTAATAAATATCAACCCACAAATATTCTAATTATGTAATACTAAAATGGTATCAATTTCATAAAAAATAATAATTTTTTTAATAAAACATGAAATCTTTTCCTGAAATATATTCATAACATTCATATTGGATTCTTATTTTTCTCTTGCCCATCCTCAAACCCCACGAAAAACATTTCCAACCATGGGATGAGCACAAAAAGAGTAGTAAGGAACAAAAAAATATTGAAATAAATAGTTAGTCAATAAATACTTATATACATATGAAATCATCTTCACAATGATATACTTTTGACTCATAGGTATTATAAATATACTTTGTAAAAAAAGAGATTACCGTAAAACATTGAAAGAATATATAAAACCATATATGTAACATGAGAAATTAAACATGAATGAAACCAGCATGATTACCATATGATTTTTTATCCTTATTGATACCTTATAATGTAACCCTTTTGGATACTATATGATATAACCCCTATTATTACCTTTTAGTGTAACCAGAATAGTTATGAATAGAGTAATCATATTATTGACCTTATATATTAACATATCCAATGAATTGGTGGGAGATATAGGTCCCACACTTAATAATAAATAATTCCAAAGAACTAGAAAATAATAAAAATACCTGAATAATCACGTCATAAAATATTTTCCATTGAAATTTTCAAATAAAAGAGATATTAAAGAGGATTTAAAAAGGAATTTCCCTTGCCTCAGGTTCTTCTGACTTCAAACGTGTTTAAACCTCATCTTGAATTCTACGCCATGAGAACCATTATAAGGAACTTTGTTTTGGAAGTTTCATGTGACCATAATTTATTGGACATGGGAAAGAGGTTTGTTAATGGAATTAGTTAGATTGTAAACAAGCTAAAATTCTTTGAGTTGGGAGGAGAAGATGTGGTAAAGGGTGGTGTTTATTATAATAATTAGTTTATTAATTTTTCTCAAAACTAAGATTATGTTGAGAATTATCACTAAATATATTAAAATAATAATGGTGGTTTCTATATTATGGGTTTCAATTATCTGTATATCATCTATGACTCAAGAATTTATGAATTATTTAAATACTATAAATTACCATATTTCACTATTTACAAAAATATTTCTAGTATTTTAGAAAAATCCCAAAAATTCACCCCAACTATATTTCGATTTGTAGAATTCAAAAAATTTCTCCATTTTATGAAAATAATTTTAGAAATATGAATAGATAATTCTTATATAAAATCATCATTTATTTGATAAATACAAATTTAAAAGTTATAACTATTTTTATTACACTTTGAAAAATTAATTGACGTCACATAATATTATCTTATAATCCTAAGACAAAAAATATTAATTTATGACTCTATTTTTAGAAAATTTATTTTATTTTCATTAATTAAATTAATTATAAAATTACAAATAAATTTTTTTGTTTTACATAAATACCAAGACTAGATTTATAATTTTTAAAATATTTATGTGGTTATACATTGATATAAATACATCATATTTTCGCTAATAAGATAAATAAATTTAATTTATTCTCCCATAGATGAGGTTACTATTCTTCAGGTATGATTACTATTTCCAATGGTCTTATTACTTTTCTTATGGTCAAGTTACTATTTCATCAGTATAAATTGATTAATTTCAATAAATTACACTTATTTAAGTATACATTTATAATGAGTTGATCTATTATATTCTTTAATGAAAACTAATTATTTTATAAGTACCTGGGTTATTATATATCCACTTCATAAAGACTCACCTATCCATCAAACATACTACTAAAACAAATCCACATATATCCTCTTATAACCATATACAACATTCAAAATCTTATGGTCACATTAATGTTTCCTATGTCTACCACTTCAAAGGATAGTTTTGATTGAAGTTTTTGTCCATTCCTAGGGTATTATTAACTAGTTAGTTATTCCACATAATTTCCCTCTACAAGATTTATTATAGACACAGTAATGTAATTGTATTAGTATAATATTAATAAATTACCATGAATATATTATTTTTAATATCAGTTTTATGAAAATTCACCATTCATTAAGAAAAAAAAACTTACATTCCTGCATTGTGTAGATTACTACTTCTATGATGTAACATGATTCATTTTCCTTAAACATCTCACACAGATGAGAGTATGTGTGATATTAAATTATACATATGATTTTTATGATATTTTTATTATTATTTAATGATAAATTTAACAAATTATTGATGTTATTATCTAAAAACAATCAACATTAATTTAACCCTCTAAATAGGAATAATATTAGGGTAATCATTTTTCAAATTGAGTAATGTTTTACCCTCCAATATTTCTTCATAACATTATTAAAATTAAAATAGAACCCAAAAATGAGAACTAAATATTATCAATATAATTTTAATATGAAATAATTAAAATGGAATGATCTCAAAATAATACAATAAATTGGGGAATGTTAATGTTTGGGTCGTTTAATCCATCTAATTGAAAAATACATAGAATATATATCATGAATGAAAATTGAAAATAATTATATTTTTAATATGATATATATGTGAAAATAATGATTTTTGGTTTTGGATGTTCTATAATAAACATTTAATTCATTAATTATAAAAAAATCATAGATTTACATGAATTAACGAAACATGATTATTATCTATTTCTTCTTCAGGGATAAAGACTAAAACACTCATGAATTAATTTTGAAGAATAAAAAATAATATAAATCATCCATAATAATACAATAATGATATACTAATTATGAAATTTAAAATAATAATTTTTATATATAACATTATTATGAAGCAAGTATAAATGATCAAAATTATATATACCAGAGTTCCTAAATCAGAATAATTAATTTAGTAAATTTATAATTTTTTAAAAATATAAATGAAAATATACATTAGTAAAGTTATTAATTTTGTGATTCTGATATCTATATTTTTATACTACATTTTAAATAATGATTGTCAAATTTAGAAATAGAGAAAATGGTTTTAATATCAATTTATTCTCCATGATTCATGTCTGGTATTTTGTACATAATTCCATTTTTTTGGTCTGTATAATACCAATTTCATATGTCATACCATGATTTTTCATTTAGTAGTAATATTTAATTTTTTATTATAAGAACTTTATTTTAATGGTTATTGATTGTTGTGGTACTCAAGCTAGAATCATTTTCTTAGATTCAATTTGGATTCATTGAGGCATGTAAATTTTTTACCACTATGCTTAGTTTATATAATATTATATTAATTGATTATACCATAAATAAAATATACTTTATATAATTTTATTTAATGGGGTTTAAAAGATTAATAACAATCCCTTATTCATGTGGCTATAGATTTAGTTATTTCTATAGTATTAAATATTTATGGTAACTTTGGAAATAACAAAAACAATAACCCATATATAATTTTTATGTTAATACATTGATAAAATATTGATGTAATACTACCATTTAGTATTTATTAGTTTATCAGTTATAAAAAACTAGATTTATATTTATGATTCTCATTTTTTTCTTAAAAATATATAAAAAGAGTTCATAGGAAATATTATTTTACCTATATATATCATTAATAATATCCTTTTTCATATCATAAGAAAATGAAAAGAAATAAAGGTTGATTACAGATGATCTGTAAGAGTTACATAAAACATAAGATATTCTGACTGAATAAGGCATAATAAATATGGTAGATTTAATATTAAAAAAAACATTCCATCAAATAAAAACTAGTGTTTAGTGGGATTACTTGTATAATATCAACATAGAAAAATAATTTATATTAATAAATTGGTTCATATTAATGGGAACTATAGTTATTGGATATCAATAATCATGGTCTTTTAACCATGATTCCATGAATCTTGTCATCATGGTCACTCAAAAAAGGCAATATTTTTATTAAATGGATAATGGTAAACACAATACAAATATAATATGGAATACATATTGTTTTTTTAATTAGGCCTATTGATGAATTAATGTTAAATATATAACATGTACCCAATGTAACATGAATTTCCAATTCAATCCTCAAATTTTAAATACTCAAAACAATTTACTCTAAAAATTTCTTATAAGTTATATATTTTTTTGAATCAAGAAAATAAAAAATCTATATTTCATCTTAATAAACTATCTACAGAAATAATAATTATGGTATGACTACATTATATCCTCAGTAACATTTATATGTGTTGTTAATGTTTAAAATAACTCTAAAATTTCACTGGAATATTTTTTAGGATAATACCCTCATCTATTCTAAAAAACTATTTAAAATATAAAAATTTCTCAAATATAAGGGAAACAAATTCTTTTAAAATAACCATGAAATAATCTAATTAAATATTTTAATAGAATATTTCTCATGATATTGGTAATATTAATTTTTTTAGTATATATTGAAACATAAATTATCTTAACAGAATTAGTAAAAAGTATCTCATTCTAAAAAAAATATTCTATCAAAAAAATTATTGAAATTCAAAAACAGGTAAAAATGACTTTAAAAAATCATTGTAGAATAGTAAAAACATTCTCTAAAATATTTTAAGGAAAAAAGTACTTCTAAGAAAAATATTATCTACCAAAGAGGTATTGAAGTTTATTTTTCTCAAAAAATTATTCTCGATCATTTTATGTACACATGTGAGGAAAAAACACTATTAAATGAAACTTTCATGAATAAAAAAAGGATAATAAAAGTAAATGTGATTATAATAAAAGGATTCTATAATTGTTTCAACTTATATCAAAATAAATAATCCCAAAACCAAATGATATTGTAAATGAAATACCTTACAAAATTTATATAATTGAAATAGGAATTATTAAATAAATTGATTATGTGTTAAAATGATAGATCCATATTAAAAAAGTCTACATATAATTTAATACTATTAAGAGTATCTCCACACATAATCTTAGAATAATATATCCAATGAGGTATAAGTATAACTCAATGAATTAAAATTGACTTTAGAAACCCCTTACCTCATGGATGAATTCCCACATATATTCTTTTATGTTGTGATATAATATATTTACAATTCATATAAATTTAAAATAAAACCATATATACAATTAAATTATCATATTTGATCCACTAATGACATTATGATACTCGTTTATTATATAATTTTTTATTGTAATCACAATTGATCGGTGTTAACTATTTAGGTATTTATATACGATTTGATTTGGTTATTTTTGTCCTTTAATAATTCAAAAATATCCATTATAAAAAGATTTCAAATAATGAAATAAATATAATATTTATTCATTATATACATATTTCAAATCATATATTAAATGCTGACTTCAGAAATGGATCACATTGCTTTTTGGAGGTGTTCTTCCACACGTACACACAACTGATGTTTTCATTTTTAATGGAAGGATAGATAAGAAGTAAAACAATACAATATATTTATAATACCATAATTATTTAATAAATGTAATATACATTCATTATCTTTATCTTTAAAACCACCATAGTAAAATGGAAATTAAAAAATACAAAGATATGTAGAGATGATAAGCCGTATATAAATGCAAGTGAGGTTTATTATTTCCATAAGATGAAATGTGGTAAAAAAATGGATATAACATAATAAAACTAAAAATTCACTGTATTAATGAAATGGGAATAACTATTGTAATATGGATAAAATATATTTATATGGATTATAAGAAGAATTAAATTATAAAGTACCTCGTAAAAAGTTATAAAAATTTAATGAGAAACCTCTTTTGGATTACACATTAATTTTGGAAAGGATGTTATTTTTGAAAGAAATGAAAATACAGGATTTTGGGAGAGAATATATAATTTCATTAGGTTTGGAATTTTCAGACCTATAGTGCAAAAAAATTGTGAATAAGGTGGAAAAAATGTTCCCATTTATAATTTAGGGGAGGGGGAACCATTGTAATTAAATTAAGAATTAAATAAATATAAATTAATTTTCAAGTTAAAGTGTATAAAAATTAATATATTCCAAATATAGGATTATTATATTTCAAAATACTATATTAAATTTAATTAAAAGTATGATTATATGAATTTTTATCTCCCATTTATATGTTTTACCCCCATTATTTCTTTTGAAAATACCTATATATGAGATTTTTTACCCATTATTGGAAATGAATGAAACTCTAAAAGGAAAAATGGCCAAAAAATAAAAAATGGCATATATAGATGTTCATATATCATTTACGTTTCTGAATTTAATATTTTGTGAATTTTAATACAATTAATAAAAATATAGTTAACATAAGATACATACAATGTTATTTTCAAGACCATTAAAATAGATTGATATTTAAGTCAACTTGAATGAAATGGAATTAATGTTTAAAATTTTTAAACATCATAAATTTTTCATATTTATCATTAATATTAGTTTAATTTTGTAATTCATCCAAATTTTATTACATATAATATTTTTAAAATCATTTATTTTATTTTTCTATTACTAGTACAAATACTTTTTCGGCGTTGCGTTAAAATTTATGGTAGTTATTCTATCCCAAAAAACAAAAATATAAATTTACAGTGAAATAATTCAATAAATTATTAAAATACACTATTAGGAATTAATATAACCTATTTTTATCTATTGGAAAAAATACTAGAGATATTAAAGTCAAGAGAGTGACATCTTGTATTTTTGAAATACTTAAAACAATTTAATGTTAATAATAAATGATAAATGGAAAGAAGTTTCCAGGATTATAAAAAGTAGATGGAAATGAATGAAATCCCCCAATTAAATAGCATAAATGTATTTTATGGATGAATATTAAATCCTTATCTAAATATTTTGATTGTGTTTAGCCAATTTTATCCTTATTTCTATAATAAAGTTTAACCATGTTTACTATTTCTAATGACCAAATATATTTTTAACTTACTAAAAAAATTGATCAAATTTATTCAAAATATTTTATCCAATTTTAATAATTACATCTCTATTAGTGGTAGAAATAAGTTTTAATATTAATTTTAAAATGAAAACAAAAATAATTTTTAGAGAAATTGTGTTTTACGCATAAAAGTCAACTAATATCAAAATATTGAATAATACTACAGAAAATGGAATTAATTAAATTATTATAAATCTTAAGGATAACTTTTCATATTAATACCATATTAAAAATAGAATAATACTTTAAAATTAAATTATTTATTAAAAATAAATCGAAATATTTGAAAAATCAGTATTTTTAGCTATTCCTTGAAAAATCTATAATATATGAAAAATAATACAAAATTACCAATATATTAAAATTAAATTGATGATTTAAAATTTATATCCTTTTGAAACTATGAATCTACTAATAATTTATGAAATTAAATATTATATCATCATAAAAAATTCAATAAAAACATTTTTTTAATAAAAATGTATTATTGAATCATAGAATGACTATTTTGATTTTTTTACTAATTTACATAGTATTAAAAATACAATTTTCTAAAAAAATATTTTCAAATATTTATTCTTAATTTTTTTAAATCATATTCAAACCATTAAATCCATTTTCTAGGGATTCCATGTAATAATATATCACAATTTTTTCTATTCTTTTAATATCATTATTGTGTTTGAATATAGCAATCAATGAAATTACATTTAATTTAAGATAAATATATCATAAAATATTAGGGTGTTACATTCATACCATAATATAATAACAACTCTGATGAAATTATGTCACTAGTATATGAACAACTAACGTAACTTCTACCACATCACATCCATAGGTTTTCCCACATGGCTTCCCAAATTTTATGATTTTCTAAAATAAAATAACGAGGAGAGTGATACTGTTTTGTAGAAATTTTATCCCAATAATATTGAATACCAACTCGTATATCCTCATATGATAGATATTTATCCAAATAAATGAACTCTGTGTTAAGAACATGTAATATATTGGGAATGTACATACTTCGGAGAGTTATATGGAACAAATCATGAACATGAGACTTATTTTGTGGTAGTTATATGTAATAAGATACTATATCAATATGATTAATAATTTAAAAGAGACCAATATATCTAGTAATATGGTTTCCCTTGTTTAAAAATTTCATAAACTTATTCCTTGGTGATATTATTACAAACACACCATCAACAACTGGATACTCTAGTTCTCAATGGTGATTGTCAACATATCATTTTTTTACATTGAGAGGCCCTTATGAAATATTGAATATTCTAACCTTATATTGTATTTTCCATATATTGATCAAGAACCAATAGCTATAATTCTATAACATTATCCTAGATAATTGGAGTTATAATCATCCTACAATAGAGTTTATCATAACGATCTATCTAAATGTCTGAGTGAAGGCTAGTGAAAACAATTCCACACGAGGAAGGTTTTTGTACCAACAACCATTAAAATCTATAGATATATCTCTTGAAATTCATTATAGAGTTTTAATTTTCATATAAGAATGAATATCTAAATAATTATGATAATATGTATTGAAACACAGTGTTATATACTAATATTATTCATGAATTCCATGTAACATCATGTTAAACATCATATCTTATTTAGAAATGATTAAGAGTGCTACTTTAGGAAATATCAAAAAAATCATTAACATACGATTAAGAAAGTCAATCATGAGATGAATTCTCTATGATAGAATTTTTTTGGTGATTATTTAATTATATACTCTATAACCTAAATATAATTATATCATTTATAAGTATTTCTTTTTTTGAGGAAGAAACACATTCTATTGTTTTTTCTATTTGTATTATGGTAGTAGAAATGGTTTTAACATCCCCTCAGTCTTCTCTCTTTGTTAAAACATGTTGACAGACGTGGCATAGTGATAAATAATCTAAAATATCCATTTTCATGTAATCCCACAAAAAACAGTCTTGTTGATCACTATACAACATTATATATCTTTGATAAAGAGAGAATGACGAACTATGAGTTTCTACCAGAAGCTCCTTTTTTATATACGATATTTATAGAAACCATACTTAGTTCATGATCCTTATCATCTCAATATGACCATAGTTATGGTATGATAGATTCCTCACAATATTATGTAATTTATCATATTTCATTAGGACATTGTTAATCCATACAATGATGGATGGGTTAACATTAATCTAAGAAAGATATGATTTATCAACATTTAATAAGAACTCAAGATCCATATTTTTAAACTATATAATTATTTCATCTATTTAAATACTCATCACATATAAACTAGAATTATACTTCAAATTTAGGGCAATATTCACCATATCTTCCTTCCTAGGGTGGTATTATATTGAGCATGCGCCATATTTGACCAGCTCCAACAATTTTCTATACTGAATATACACAACATTCTATATTAATATAATCTTTGTGAGTTAATTATCATCATATATATCACACTATTCACTATAAAAATAATTCATCTAAATAATTAAGGCAGAATATACATATTCTATCTCCAAATAATTAGTCATTTAGTTGTTCTCGTGAATATTCAATTATAGTGATTCATAATATATCAAAATAATTTTCTACATGATGTCTCATACTATTTCCTTATTTGATGAGTCATTACATATAACCAACCCTTCACCACTGTAGGATAGTTTGAGCACCGACCCACTGACCAAACATCTATTCAGTTCATTGAAGTTTTCCTCAAATTCATATATCCACAATGACTTAATCCCCATATAATTCAACTTTTTTAGACGATTAGATACTCATAATAAATATATCAGAAAGTTTCAATGGTATCCATACAACAAAAGAAAATATCAGATCACAGTTATAATGCTTGTTTTAGGCCACTACACAATAAAATAAATCATATAATGATCCACTTTTATACCCTCACATTATACCATATGACTCGTGAATGAGACTTTTTCCATCCAAAATGAACACTTGGAAAATTTCACATATATATTCTCTATAATAATGTTCATCATCAAAATCATCAAATGATATTAATTCTCCTCCTTTATCTTTGAATATATAATAATATCATATAAAAAGACAACAAAAACTGATCATGGTTATCTCTAATTAATTTATTCATTAATTAAATTATGATAATAAGATTATTGGTTTGTCCAAATGGAATTACAACAAATTCATAATTTTAATACCACATATATACGGTTGTATTGGGTATATTCCCTTTCTTGAACCTTGGACAAAGATATCTAAATCAAAGATAAATAATTAAAAAATATTTAGATCCTTATATTTGACGATGTTCTTAATTAGTATTTTGTACAATATATATTTTTTAATATTGATATTTTTATTTTCCGGATAATCAATGAAAAGACTACTTTCCCCAATTTTATTCTTAATTTAAATAATAGTTTCATACTATGGTGAAACACTGTGAGAAATGAAAACCTTATCTAGATTCTCCGAGAGTAAATTATGTAATTCATAAAACTCAATCATGTTTGTTCTATATAGTGTCATTGAAATAGTTGTATCACTTGTTAGAGTTCTATTGAAAGATAAAATTCTAGGTTTGGGGGAATACTAAGAATCTCTTATAAAAGGAAATTAATAAAAACCCATATAGTTGGAATATCATCAATTTTAATTTTATCCCTAACCATGCAAGATATATATACCTTCTAAATTTGTAGAAAATACCATATGATAGAAGAAATATACATTGGGGTTTTTGGATCATATTGAAACTTATATATGGTCATAATTTGATTTGGAATATCAAATGTTACTTCCCTTCCTTGAAATTTGAGACGGTATCTATACTAAGAGGGTAAATACATGCCCAAATTTAATCCAACTCAAACAGAGGATGAATAAAATTTTCTTTTGAATAACATCCCAAAAAAAATATACTGATGATGATATATAACTTAATATGTGATATTATTACAATTATATGTTTTCACTTTCAACAAAATAGATAATATTTTAGGTGGTGGTGTGATACCCTTAGAAATTTCATAAAAAATTAAAGAGTGGGTAGAACCTAAATCATATTAAATAAAAATTAACTTTAGGTGTGGATAAAAGTTACATTATTCACTGCATTATTATGAAAACCAACTCTGGCTTTTGTAATTATGTAGGATTTGGTTTTCTCCCATTGAATTATTATATAGAAAGGTCACTTTAAACATGGGAAATAATTTCTAATAATTCCCCATCTATTTACATCTAAAACACTAGAAAAAATTGGGATTTTTAACTTGTTCAAGAGAATTATGTCCATTCTCTATATAACAAAAAACATTATACTTACAATTATGAAATTACATGAGTGCTTCATTCCCAAATTTTAGCATGTTTGAAATCTCATCCTTTCTTTAATATTATTTAAATTATTTGTTAATTACCATCCATCCACTTCATTCAAATACATTATATGAATATAAAATACCTATAATGGTATTTCTCCCTTTTGATGTAATATAAAACAACTTCTTCGCATGATAAAAATGTTTAAGAAACTATTTTACTTTTGATACTCATCTTTAAACTGTCATTATAATTCAATCTTTCATTTCAAATTACACATATAATTAACCACAATATATGATAATTTTATAATTTTATCCTTGTACTCTTCAACACCATATTCTTCCTTCTAATTCAATGTGAGATATTACCCCTTCATGTCAGGTTATTATTTTTAGGGAATTATTTGTCGAATAATATCACATAAAAATAACCCTATTCAATGTTTTTAATTTATTTACCCTCTCCATTTTTATGAATCAATGAAAATAATTTATTTATATCTCTATAAATATAATACACTTTCAAAAACAATTGTATGTTTTATTACATAACAAATATATGAATAACTTTTAGTGGTTCTTAATCCATCGTCTTCCTACCAATGAAATAATTTTTCTATTAAAATATGGAAACTTTTATCACATAAAAAAAATAAAAAATATGTGAATTACTCTATAGAATTTATTTTGTTAAATATGGGAAATGTTGTTTTCAATAATTGGTGTTATCTATCCTAATAGAAATAATATATTCTAAATTATTAAACCATCTTTATTGGATTCCTCATTAAGGAAATCCCTACAATGTATATGGGAATATTATTCATTTTTCACTTAGTTTTTATCACAAAACAACTTCACATAATTAGTTATATCCTAATAAAAGTGATTATTGATCCATCACAACAAAATCACTATAATAATAAGATCTATCATACACTATATAAGATTATCATGAATCTCATATTATTTATATTTATTTAAAAACATTTTTACCAAGTTCCTACTAAACATTTTATAATACAAATGGTTGAACCCATAACTTCTATAACCTATATCCATAAATTATATTTTTAAATTTTTAATTTATAGATGGAATCTCACCACATAGTATCGACCAAATTATTATTCTTAGAAAATAGATATATACCTGATTTGCACATTAGATTGGAGAAATAAAAAAAATGAGTTGTAATTATTCACAATTCCTTGATATCATTCATAATATAATTCTATAGATCAAGGGTAAATCATAAAAACACAGGGTGTGCTTCGATTCCAAGTAATTGTTTCATATATTATTTATTATCAAGAATAAATAATTTATAATCCATATTGAATATTGGATAATCAAACCAAATTCCATTAAATCAATACTTTTGTTCAATGAGTATCAATTTATATTATATGTATGAAAAACAAATGGATAATTAAAAATTATGTCATAATAATTGAAATGTATAATTATTGATATTCATGATCATGGTATATCAACCATGTTATTATAAATCATATCGTAATGGCATGTCAATGAAGAATTACTTCTTAATTAATGTTTATGCATGAACTAAATAACCATATAGTGTGTGAGGCCTAAATTTTTATCAAACCAGACCGTTTTATGTATCGAAGATCAATTTATAACTAGGCCTCATTCATCACATGAACATCTAACACATTCCTCATAATTTGAATGACTAATACAATTTATTCTCAACATTCCTTATAAGTCAACACCTATCTATATTGAATTAATAGTATGAAAAATATATAATTCATTATAATTAGAAGACTATATAAAATAATAATATAGTAATCATTGTTTCATATCCTCAGTAAAATCAATGAGTGTTTCTATATATAAATACCTTTAAAATATTACTATTGTAACATACCCGTTCTGGAAGCTGCCCAGAGGTGCCCCGTACCCAGTTGGTCACAAGGCCTCAAGCGAATTTCCCCAAATGCCAGAGGCTGCCGACTAGTAGTGTGGGCTATTGGTGTGATAATGGGGAAACTATTCCCTCATTGGAAGACTAACACAGTGTAAATAATATAAATATTATATCGGAATTAGTAAAACAATTGAATAAGTAAAAATCAGAAGACTGAATAAATAAAAAACTGGAGCACATATATATAATGATGCATGATAAATAGGTCTAGGAAAAACCCAAAAAGTCACAATGTTGGAATACCGTAGTAAACCAAAGTACAAAATAATCCTGATAAACACCAGAAGCATTTCAAGCCTCAGCTTGGTCCCATGCTCTCGAGCTCCACATAAATCAAGTACCTTAAGTTGAAGGGCACTTTCCCTTATCTATACTTGCAATAATATAATCAGTTTGGTCCTAAAAGCATTACCCAAATAGGGTGTGAGACTAATCCCAGTAGGTATGCACACAAAGATCTATGCCTAACAGTTAGTGAATATATATGGAAGGAATTAAGAAAAAGGAATCAGTAAACAAGGAAGTACTCAAAATTAAACAGTCCTGCAGTTTCATTTACAAACATTTACTTTCATGTATTTAATCAAACAAAAGAAAATACAAGCAAACCTTTGGGTAGTTCTCCCATATTAACCCCTCTAGTTTTCTATACAAGAGATGATATAACAAAGACTCTCTGAGAAAGTACTCATCGTCAATTCCCCATATAGTCATGTGTGATCAAAGACTCTCTAGGTAATCAGTCACCGTCAATTACCCCTATAGTATTCTAATGGTAATCTGCAGACACTCTGAGGAAGAACTCAACATAAATTCTTCCTATGGACTCATAACATAACTATAGATACTCTAAGGGATCACTCAACATCAATCCACCCTATGGCCTCGCAACATAATAATTATAACTGACAAACTAGGAAATCTCTCAACGTTTATTTCCCCAATGGTCTAACTACACCGGGTTCTCATAGTCCCATGTAAATAAATCATTCACAAAAGATAATCATCAGGCAATGTAAACCTAAATAACTACTTGGAAAAACAACTACAACATATCATATCATGTCAATTAATAATCAATCAATCTTAACAATACTAGGCATGGAGATAAAGTAACATCCTAACAGTCAAGGGTAGACCAAACAGTCAATAAAAAGAAAACATAGGCAAAAAATCCATATCAAGGCAAGGTTAACCTTATTCATAACAAATAAAATATATTAAAACAAACAAGTCATAACAGACAATAACAGGGATGAAAACCATAAACACACAATACCCCAAACAAGGGTATGGGGAGATTTTGCACATATAACTCAAATACTCTCTACGGAATGGAAAAACCCACCTACCTGCTTCGTGAGATCAATATGCATAAGCCTCCAGCCTTGAATTTCTCTATAACTCCATTGATTTACAAAAATTCTTTAAAAAATAAACCAATGATAACTCGTGAGAGAGGTGAAATCCAGAGATGACGTTCCTGAAGAAGATATAACTCATCAATTCTATTCCAACCCAATTGATAGAGTTCAATTCAGAGAATGGACGACGAGTCGAGAGCTCGGTGATGATCCGCGACCATACGGTTGCTCCGGGATAAGACATACAAATAGGAAAAGGGTTATGTTGATTAGATGTGACCCTTGTCTATTTAATGAAAAAAATAAAGTACATGACATGTATTTTAAAAGTAAACGACATGTACTTTCCATTTTTGGCCTCAACTTGAGGCGGTCTTCAGGTCACCCCACACGGCCATGTACTCGGCCGTTACACAGCCAGTACATGGTTACCTGTGGAAACTGGCTACACAGAGTGTACTTAAAGTACACGGCGTGTACTCTTTAAATTTCTAGAAACTCCACTTTTCCTCAAAAACAACCAGAAAAGAAAAATGTACCTGAAAATAAGATCCAGGTTTGTAAAAACTTCCCCCCTTAAAGAAATGTTTCCTTGAATTTCCCTATCAAGGTAGCGTAGAGGAAGAAATCTCATACATCTCCAGCCACTATGATCTTACATCGGCCTCCCTCTCCCAAGACCCATCTTGTACTCACATGTGCTGCCATAGCACTTGTACCAGAGGAACAAAAACACCAGAAAGAACCTTTGAACATTGATCAAAAATCTGGATAGGATGCTTCTTGAATGATGTGTCCACCTCTAACTCAACCTCCTCGGGTTGGAAATCATGAGACTGGTCTTAGAAGTAATGTCGAAGCTGAGAAAGGTGGAAGAGATCATGAATATACCAGTACCTTTGAGGTAATTACATCCAATTGGAAACTGGCCTGACTCTCTCCAACACCTCAAACGATACGACATACCATGGTGAAAGCTTACCCAGCCTTCTTATCCTTTTGTGTCCCAACATCAGTGTGACATGTCGAAAAACCTGATCTCTATCCTCAAACTTCTTTGGTTGTCTCCATCAAACATCATAAGACTTATATAGTGATTTTTTCAGTAGCCATCCTCTTCTTAATCAACTTTATCTTCTCTGAAATCTCCTGGAAAAGACGAGTTCGAACATAGCTGCCTCTCCATCCACTAGAAAACATAAGGGTGATCGGCATGGCCTACAGTACAAATAATCAAGTGGATCCATCTGAGTAGTTTTTGAAAACTATTATTATAGGAAAACTCGCCAAGACTTATGTAATTCTCCCAAGAACCTACAAAATCCAGAATGCATGCTCAAAACATGTCGTCAAGAACCTAAATCATACGCTTGGACAAGCCATCTATCTGGGGATGATATGTTGTACTCAGAAGTACCTGTGTACCCAAATCCCTCTGAGGTCCCTACCAGACCTGAGAATTAAAACATGTATCCATGTCTGAAAAATGGAGTGTAAAACCCCATGTAGATGTTCAATATCTTGGATATACAACCTACTCAACTCATCTACACTGACAGTATCCTTAATCAACAAGAAGTGAGAAACCATCATTAGTCTGTCAATGACCACCCAAACTATATCATTCCCTCAAGGAGACCTCGAAAAAACTGTCACAAAATCCATCACGACATCATTCCATTTCCACTCAGGAATGGGTAACTACTGCAAAATCCCTGCTAGTCACTGATGATCTAACTTCACCTACTGACAGGTGGAACACCTCATGGCCAAACCACCAACATCTTTCTTCATAACTGGCCACAAGTACTTATAGTGTAGATCACAGTACATATTGGTGACACTGGGATGAACTTCCCAAAATGAGGAATAAAAGTCTCGCATATACTCCTCTGATTTGTCTGCTGGAACCCACACACATCCAGGAAAATGACAGATCTCAATCTCATCTATTTTCCATCCAGGAATATGGTCCTCTCTTAACACACTCTCCCATGGGACTTGTCCTTCTGAATATAATATATTACTCATTCACAATCGATCAGGTAGATTAGTGGTAATAACTATAAAAGATAGAAACTTTTTACCATATCTGTTGTGCACCTCCAAGTTCATTTTAGAGAATAGATCCATTATCTATCTCTCACCACTGGAGTCCGGAACTTCCTATATTTGAGTCCTTCTCAACGCATCAGTCATAGTGCTTCTATTCCTAGGTGTCTAGGAAAGCTCAATGTCAAAGGACTGAAGGTACTCGAACCACCTATGGTATCTCAAATTCAGATCGCACTGAGTGAAAATATACATGAAACTATTGGGGTCAGTGAAAACAAAAAAAATTATCTCAAATAAAAAAATGTCTTCAATAGTGTAAATCATGAATAACTGCATCCAACTTGAGATCATGCGTTGGGTCGTTCCTCTCATGTGACCTCAACTACCGAGAACCGTATCCAAAAACCCCTTATCCCAACAGAAGCACTACTCCTATCCTGACACCTGATGCATCATAGTATAGAATATAGCTCTTTCCCGACTCTAGAAAAACTAGTATAGGTGCTGAAGAAAAAAATCCATTTCCCCTCCTGAATGTCTGACTCACAAGAATCTAACCACAAGTACTTCACATCTTTCTTAGTTAGGCCTTTCGGTGGCACTTCTAAGTGTGAAAAGTCTTATATAAAATTCTTGTAGTAACGAGCCACCCCTAGAAAACTCCATACCTCAAAAAAATTAATCGGATGCTCCCAGAAAACTATTGATCTCACATTCTCTGGGTCTATTTATACTCTTGTATCTGATATAAAATGACCCAAGAAGTTAATTTGGCCTATCCAAAAGTGGCATTTTAAAATCTTAGAATATAACTGATTCTCTCTCGGTGTTCTCACAATAATCTTAATATGTGTGTCATGGTCGAGTGGAGTGTGAGAGTACACCAAGATATCATCCATGGAGATTATCACAAAATAATTCAGGTATAGATGGGACCATCATTTCATCAGTGCCATGAAAACTGCAGGTGTGTTCGTGAGATTGAATGACACATCCACATACTTGTATAGACCATACCTTCTCTGGAAGGCTACAATAGGTACATTTGATGGTTTAACACGCAACTAATGGTAACTGGACAAAATTTAAATATTTTTATAACACCAGGTCTCCTCAAAGCTGATCAAATAGATAATTAATCATCGTCAAGGGATATCGGTTCTTAACTATCTACTGGTTCAACTTATTATAATCCGCACAATGTATGAGGGTACTATCCTTCTTCTTCGCAAATAGTATAGGTGAACCTCAAAGAGAAGTACTGGGTTGAATGAAACCCTTTTCCTGCAACTCCTCTAACTCCATCTTGAGCTCCTGAAACTCTGGTGTAGCTATCTTATAAGGAGGAATGGACACCGGTGCCGCTCGTAGAATGATCCCAATATGAAAATTATGCCTCACGCTATGGAGGAAAACCTGAAATGTCCTTTGGAAAGACATATCTAAAATGATTCACCACTGGAGGGAATTCCATCTATGAAGTCCCTTGGTCATCCATATATAGACCAGCAATCAGGGATGTAACTCTTCCCAACTCGTGAAGCTCGGGTCCTTCTATTCTTACTTTGACATCCCAATCACCCTTATGCAGAAACATTACACCTTATAGTGACATAAAACTCACCATTTGATGATAGAAATTAACAACATCCTGGAAGGAAACTAACCAGATCATTCTATTAATGACATAATAAACCGTTATCTTTTGGAAATTGTGGTCCCAAATGAAGTGACACCCACCAACCTCTAGAGTTAACTCCTTGCACTGACGTACACTAGCTGTTCTAGTCTCCAACAGAGTGTCCAACATCAAGATATCAGTAGAAGAAAAGATTAAAAGCTCAAGGATACCCATAATAGAAACATATATAAAGATATGGGATTCCCATGTATCGAAAGGAGGAGCAACTATAAGTGAGGTGGCAAGGATCGTACCTCAAACTATAGGGGGTCTAAGATCCAACTCCTGGTGGGTCTACTCCAATGCAAATTTTTGACCTGCACCATAGTCCTACGATGCTACCTGACCACCCTGAGATGATCCACCATTCTTTTGTTGAAGGCCTGGTGACTGGATACCCCGGACATGACATCCACCTCGGCCTTAATGACCAGAATAACTCCTGTTCCCTAAATGACGAGAAATTTGTGGTGCTGCTCCTGAACATTGAGTCCTAGAAGAAACCTTGTCACCTGCTGGTGGTGATAAGATCTGACAGAAGTGCTGAATATGACCCATCTTCCGGCAAGATCGACACTCCATTAGGTCTCTTGGGAAATGTGTCTTCATATGCTCTAATATTCCACACTATTAGAATACCACCTGGCCACATGAAGGTGCATACATCCTACTCGGATATCCATATGTAGACTCCCGACGATGCTTCCTTCTATCAGCCAGAGAATCACTAACTACGGATGCAGAACTGCCCTGGATCACAGCTCTAGAATCCCTCTTGTTGCGCTCCACGATCAGCACCTAGTTGATTATAGAAGTGATGGAAGTCAACCTGAAGATGTTCACCTAAGCCCGAATGTCATTCCTGAGACCATCCTTAAATTTACTTTTTGTAATAACTCATCACCTCCATGAAATGGTGTAAATAGATGCATCTCTATGATACGAGGATAATACTCCATTATTTAAATAGTACCCTCCTCCAAACTCATGAACTCGCAGGCTCGATCGGGCTTCAATGTCTCTGAGTAGAAAAGGTCATTGATGGTATGCTAAAACTCACCCCATGCCATGAACTACTGGCATCCCTCCTGTGAGATCACATCCCACCATCTCTTGGTAGTGTCCTGAAGCATATATGTAAACAGATTGAACCTCATCTCCAGATATGTCTCCAGATTCTCAATGATCATTAGCATGGTATCTAGCCATGACTCTATAGCATGGGGTCCACCATCGCCTGAGAATGTGGGAGGATATTTCTGTTGAAAGACCTGAGTCAATTCTGCAATTGATGGGGAAGGATGCAGTATAACCTAGAAGGTCAGAATAAACCTTAAAAAACCTCTCAAAAATGTGCCTCGACACCTGTACCTATAATTACAGTTGGTGCCAGGACTTGCACAACATGAGGGTCCAATTGTACCTGATCAGCCATATCTGGTGTCTGATCACTACCATGTAACTGGTAGACAACCATAGGATGTCTCGGTGTCATGACTCTGCATGGTCCATAGAAAACCTTAGATCAAGATTAATTGGGATAGAGACAAGAAGTGTAAGAAGGTAACAGGGGAAAGAAAGCATTAATGTTTTTCAAAATATGGATAAATGACGTGTATAATTCCTACATGACATTTTCCCTAAACCCTTATCATGGTCATGTACTTCTTCAAACCCAGGTTGTGTAACACCCCAAACACAGGCGTGTTTTCATAACACCTGGCGTGCAGTTGAATCCTCTTCCCTACCAGAGTTCTTTGACACAGATAAGACACATGGTTCTCCTAGAACTAGACTACATGACTTGTTAGTTCTATACATGGAATGTACAAGATGAACTTCACATACCCGTTTTTTAGTAACACGGTAGGTTACAAGACCGGTTACATGGCTTACTCTACACGGCGTGTTTTTTTAGACATGACCTATACTAGAATTATTTCACTGACCCATGTTGTTCGATACACAGAAATATACAAGGGTTACACTACAAGGTGTGTTCAATCTTGAAACAACATGTATAACTTATGTTTTTATCCATCTGTGTCGTTAGTCACATGGTTGGACACATGCTCACCACAACACAATGTGCACATTAGGAACACATCATGTTCCACAAAATATTTCCCAACCCCATGTCTCTACCCACATAGCCAGGGACACGGTTAGAGAATA
Organism: Viscum album; assembly: GCA_963277665.1. NCBI lineage: Eukaryota > Viridiplantae > Streptophyta > Magnoliopsida > Santalales > Viscaceae > Viscum > Viscum album. The sequence continues at coordinate 682,602,978 of OY728165.1, forward strand.
CATGGCGTGTACATATAGTACATGATGTGTAATAATGAAAAACAATTCCTTCCCAAACAGAAGGTCAAATGGCACGTATTTATCATTACATGCCATGTATTTTGGGTTATTCCGGATAGTAAGCCTTATAAAATCTTCCATGACATAGAAAAGCACTGAAACAGACATTATAGTACCAAATTCTGATATGTGAGGTCCAATACGTCTCGCGAATCAAATCGTGGAATCTTATACATGTCATACACAAAGAATAACAACACAATGATCCACCAATTTCTGATCCATGAGGTCCCATAAAACCTCCAGAACCAAAGTTTGGCGTCCATTCATACAAAACGTTACACAATCCAATACCTTATCAAATAGTTGGTATTCTATCAAAACATCTATCACAACAACATTCATTTCTAACAAAACTTTTATCACAACAACATGCAATTTCTAATGTACTCTAAACGGCATGGAAAGAATAAATGACATGTGATATCTAGAAAGTTCCTCTATGATGTATGAGATGACATACCCTCATCTCACTAGGATGGAATAGAAATATGATATCAATAATATCAACAGTAACACCACAAAACATGTGAATCACACAAAGGTGAGATCAAATCAACTATAAAATTTTAAAACCAAAAAAATTGCAATAATCGAGGTAAATGGGATTTTCCTTGTATGTGGGTTAGCTACTCTCGATCCCATCTTATTACCAATTACCTATTACTTCCTATCTCTTGATATAGACTGCAAAAATTAAGTCAAGATGAAAATAACATCCTCTAATACCACTTTGTAACATCTTGGCTCTGGAAGCCGCCCAGAGGTGCCCCGTACCCGGTTATTTACACGGACTCATGCACATTTCCCCAAATTACAGAGGTTGCTGACTAGAAGCGAGTGACTTTGGTGTGATAGTGGGGAAACAATGCCCTCATTGGCAGAGTAACCTAATGGAAATAATAGATATTCAATAACAGAAGCTGTAAAAGCATGAAATAAGTAAACAAAAGAAGACTGAATAAATAAACAACTACAGACCATATATATAATGATGTATGTTACATATATCTATGAAAGCATCCAAACAAATCAAAATGCTGGAATAATGAAATAAACCATAGTACAAAAGAAACAGATAAACTCTAGCATCATCTCAAGCCTCATCTTTGTCGCATGCACTCCCGCTCTACAACAATCAAGTACCTAAAGTGGAAGGGTTCTTGCCATTAACTATATCTACAACAATATAATCTATTTGGGCCTAAAATCCGGACCTAAATAGGGTGTGAGACTAATCCCAGTAGAAAACCACCCAAATATCTATGCCTAATAGTCAGTGAATATATATGGTATCCAATAATCAAAAGGATATTGTAAACAAGTAAGTACTCAAAAGTAAACAGTCCCGTAGTTTCATTTATAAACATTTACTTTCAAGTATTTAATAAACCAAAAACAAATACAAGCAACCCTCTTAGTAGTTATCACAACCTAAACCCTCTGGTTCTCAATATATGAGATAATATAACAAAGACTCTCTATGGAATATCTCACCATCAATTCCCCCTATAGTCACGTGTGATCAAAGGCTCCTTGAGGAAGCACTCACCGTAAATCCCCCATCTAGTTTTTAAATGTTAAACAACAAAAACTCTGAGGAATCACTCAATGTCAATTCCTCATGTTGCCTCATAACGTAACTATAGACACTCCATGTGAGAACTCAACATCAATCCCCCCTATGGTCTTGTAGTGTAATAATTTTAACAGACACTCTGGGAAAGCTCTCAACGTCAATTTCCCATGTTGTCTCACTACACCATGTTCTCGTAGCCATGTCTAAAGAAATCATGAATAGACGATAATCAGAAGCCAATTTAAACCTCAAGAACTACTTGGATAAACAACTACATCATTTCATAGCATGTCATATAATAATCACTCCATCCTCTCAATACTAGGCAAGGAAAGCAAGAAGATGCCTAACAGGCAAGGCTAGACGAAATAGTTAATAATAATCAAACATGGGAAAAACATCCATATCAGTGAAATGTTAACCCTACTCACAAAAATTAACCTTTATTCAATCAAAAAGGAATAAGAGACAATAACAATGCTAAAAACAATAAAGACGCAATACCCAGAACAAGGGTATTGGACATTTTTGCACATATAATTAAAAGACTATATATAGAAAGAAACCAACCACCTACCTCAACGTCGTGAGATCGATATACATGAACCACATGCCTTGAATCACCCTAGAACACCGTATATCTTCAAAAAAAAACTTATAAAGTTCAATTGAGGATAAATCGTGAAAGAGGAGAAATCCGGAGATGATTTTATAGAAGAAGAAAGTACTCACCAATGTGATTTCAACGAACTGATGTAGTTTGATTCTAAGAACAAACAGCGAGTCAGGGGCTCGGTGAAGATATTCCGCCGTATGGTCCCTCCTAGATGAGATAGATGAAGAGAAAAATGGTTCTGTCGATTAGACGCAACCCCGATCCATTTAATAAAAAATGTACGTGACATTTATTTTAAATGTAAATGACGTGTATTTTAAAAGTGCATGGTGTGTAAATTCCTTTTTTGGCCTCCTCTTTAGGTGGTCTCTAGGACACCACACACGACCATGTACTCGGTCGTTACACGACCAATACATGATCACCCATGAAAACTTGGTACAGGGCATGTACTTTAAGTACATGGCGTGTACTTCTAAAATTTCCAGAAACATATCTTTTTCTCCAAAACAACCAGAAAAAATGTACCTAAAAAAAGTTATGGGCTCTTAAAACTATAATATTTCTTAAAGAAAAGACCCTTTTAATTTTTTGAAAAATATTTAAAATAAAAAAATTTCAATAATATTAGGAAAAAAATGTCATTCAAAAAACCATATATTATTATAAAAAAGAATCTTAGAAAATGGTAGTCCTCACTGTGGGAAAATATGTTTGTGTAGTATATGTTAAAATAATGATTGTATTCAAACTTTTGGTAAAACTTACCTTGTCCAAAAAACAATAAGAATATTATTTTTAACAATTTGATAGAAATGAAATCATTTTTAATAATAAATTTATATTACTATTTCATAATAGTAAAATCATTCTTTAAATCTTTTTAATGATAATATGAACATCGAAGAAAAAAATTCTTTACCAAAGTATAAATAATGACTATTTGATTGAAAAACAAAATTTAAATATTTTTATATATCCCAATGAGAAAAATGGTAATATTAATTTAAAACTACATGAATAATAATAATATTATAATATTGAAGGGTTTTATCAGTTATGTATCAAATATTTTCCAATAATATGAATTCAAATATAAACAATGTCAAAATAAATAAGAGAGTTAATGGAATACCTTCAAATTACTGTATCATTTAATTTGGAAAATTTTAATGAAATTAGTATGTGTAATAAGGGTAAATGTAAAATAATATTCTTAAATACAGCATAATAAATCAAGGTTCATTTCCCACATAGTCATGGCCTACAATAGTCAATGAGGTGGAAGTAAAACTATTTGAATTAATATTGAGTTAAAGAACCCATTTCCTCACGTTTTGTTGGCCTCATTAGTGATATTAACAAATATTTTAATGAATTTAGGCTTATTGTTATTCTATTCCATGTGAAAATAAATATAATATCATATATAATAAATATATAGCAATCCAATAATAATTTATTAAAAAATTTAAATTAATGCCATAGTTTCTATGTTTTAACTATTTTGTTTTCATATAAGACTTGGTTTCATAGTATCGATCCTTTAATTATTATAAATGTTTCATCATCAATTGAATTTTAATCATGATATAATTATCATATATAATAATTATATACATGTTTAAAATCATTCATTAATAGTGGACATGAAAAATGATTGACATCGCTTGGTGGATGTGGTAGTCCATATTTATAAATGAGTTATGTTATCATTTTCAATAAGAGGAATGAAATGAAGTTAATTGTATGTAATATTTATAGTATCATAAATATATCATTAATATAATATATATTCATTTTTCCTATATTTATAACAATTTATTTAAAATTTTGACGAAAACTTATTTACATTACTATGTGGAGATGTTAAGCTCTACGTATTCCCAATTGATGTTTTCTCATTCTATAAAGATAATAAGTTCTATAAATTGGTTCTATATAATCATAATAATGTATTTTTATATTTATTAAAATACATTAATTGTTTTTAGTATTCATACAAAATATTTATAGGATGTGGAAGAAGAATTAAAATTAAAAGTACCATGTTTAGATTTATAACTCTTCATCGTGAAAACACTATCAGCTTAAACCATTAGCCTTAAAACAATTGAATTTATTAAATATAAAAATATATAAGACAAAATATAGTGACAAAAGTTTCTAAATAATGGAATATATGATTTTTCATTTTATATGTGAGGGGATGATCGCTCTTGAAATTACTGAATGTATTAAACAAATATAAATTTATTTTCTGGTTTATTTTGATCCAATTTGATATATATAAAATATAAGATTATTATAAGAAAAAATAATATCATAAAATGAAATAATGTCATTTTTTGGTAATGGTTATACGCTCATTTAAATTTTTTGTCCTCAGTTAACCCATTTTACAATTACCTTGATTTCAAAGAGTCTTAATCATTAAGGGTCAGAAATGTTAATATAAAAAAATTGACCAATAAATATAAAATTCCGGATTTTAATGACTACATTACATTAACACGACTCAATATAATAATTTTATAAGTTTAAATTTATAAAATTAAATATTATTTAACATAAGATACAATTAAATATATTGTTTGGATTATTCACATAGATTGAAATAAAAGTCAACTTTATTGAAATTTAATTACAATATTTACTATTAACACATAATATATATGAGATATTTTTAAATAAAATTCCCCGAACACAACAATTCATCAAAATTCGATTACATTTCTTATTTATAAAATTAATTATTTTATTTTTATATTATGTGAACAAATTTTGTCTCAATGTTGAAATATATTTTACATAAATTATTCAATCACTCAACATTGAAAATAAATTGAAATGATAAAATAATTATTTATTAATTCAAGTAAAATAAAATAAAATAAAATACCCTCATTTTATCCTTAAGAAAATATAATATATATATTAAAGTCAAGAGTGTGATATTTATTATTTATCCACTCATAAAGTAATATAAAGGTCATAGTCGAAGAAAATTGGCATCAATCCTCAACATTTTAAAATCATTGATCTAAATGTTTAAAATAAACTCATATAATATTATAATGTAATGTTTTAGTAAAATTTTAAAGGATTATCCCAATGTTCTACCCCTATTTCATAATTTTTACCCTTACTGAGATGAAAAATATTTACGATTGTTACTATTAACAATGGATGATTATAAAAGTGACATATTTACCAAATTTTATCATCCGAATTAAAAATATAGAATCCAATTTTCAATACTAAGTATAAATAACTGGAAAAAAATTTCAATATAAATTTATAACACATTGAAATTTTTTTTTAAACATTTTAATTTTTAAAAATAATAATTAACATAAATCAAAATCATGAATAATTTTAATAAAAATGGAATTAGCTATATTATTATAAATATAATGGATTTTATGAACCCTTAAGACCAAATATAAAATATAGTAGGACATTTAAATTCTAAATATCATTTCACTAGTAATAAAAATCCGGTGGTTACTTTTTTAAATTATTTTAAGATATTAGAAATTACATCACAAGGGATCGAAGAGTAATATATTCTTGAAGAACTATATAAAAATATGATTCCAATTTTTTATAAAATAATCATAAACATAGTAATAATAATCATTCTATATCTATAAACTCATTCAAATATTCCTTCATCATAACATGGGGAAAGGAAAACAAATCCAGGGTAATCTCAAGTGCAAAATAAGGGTTATGTACATTAGAATATTTCATTACTATATAAAGAAAGATCAATATGGAATGGTAAAAAACTAAAACATATTATATATAATCAGAAACCTATACATGAACTGAATTAATGGATAACATCAATTTAGTTAACTCATGGATAATAATAACTACATTTAAATAGTGGAAATGATTAAAACTATATGTCATGGCCTCAGATATCTTGATAAATTTTCTATCAAGGACTTGTGGGGATATAGTTTAATATAAAATGATGAATGAAACAAAAAACCATTTAGTAATTCCATAAAACTATTTTTTTAATGAGAAACTTTTATGCATCGAGGGTTTATGTAATAAAAAGACCCCATAACATTAAATATTCAATTCATTCATGATATATTTAATGATCAATTTAATTCAATAAAAATATTCATTACCAACACATTTATGTATTGAATTGTAAATATAGAATATCATGATTTCCCCAGCCAATGAAAAAACATTCATAGTATACCCCACATTTAGAAATGATAAATGTTTTATGAAATAATAATAACCATCTTTCATAGAATATGAATATAGAAGTGAAATATAATTCCCAATAAATGATGATCATATGTAACTAAATGTTTCGCAAGAAAGTTAATGACCAAAAATATTAAAATAACGTTTTGTAGAATCTAGTCATAGTTAGAATAGAACAAAATTAAATAAAAATTTTAAAACAATTTTTTCATTAATTATTTTACTTTATAAAACCATTTATTTTTTAGAAGATAATAGATATCATCAAATGGTTATAGGAGTAGGAATTTAATTTAATATATTATAAATAAAAATGAAAAATTCATTTTTAATTCTTATAAATAAATAAAAAAACACATTAAAAAAATTATAATCCTTCCATCCAAACACTTTAAAATAACAGGTATAAAAAAATTCATTAAGAAATTATTTCGTGAAATATAATTGACTTTTTAGAAAAAACTGAAACATATGGACATTGAAGAAAAATATCACCAATCAAAAAGAAAAATAAAATCTATTTTCATTTTAAAAATTTATTTTCATGATTAATGTTACAATGATAGTGAAAGTTCAAATAAAAAATAGACAATACATAAATTTTATTGGTGATAAAAAAATATTCTTAATTTATTAATTATAGATTATAACATCATTTCAATTAAAATAAGAACAATATAAAAAAGTGATATTTTAATATAAATTTATACCAATTTGGTGAAATTAGTTCTATAACTCATTAAAAGAATGAAATTTAAATGAAAAACGAATGATCATTTTGAAATAGGTGTTATATTTAAATCCATCAATATGGAACTATATATGCCACATAAAAATAATTATGTGCATGATTCTAAATTTGTCTTAATTAGGAAGAAGTTTAGAGGAAATACCTTACAAAGATCATAATGTTGATTTGATAATTCATTAATGAAGGGACTATGTTTAAAAATATAAATAAAAAAACACAAGTTGAAATAAAAAATTAATAAATTAAAGGTTACACTTTTAATAATCATGGAATAAAAAAATCAATGAAGAAGCGATTTAACCCAATGAATTGAAATTGATTTAAAAATCACAAATAAGAACAATATCATTGAACTGATAATTAATTATTTAATAAATTATTTGAAACATATTTAATTGAACAAAAATAATGTTGAAATACAGCATAATAAAATAAAAGGGAATTTAACACATAATCAGAAAATAATAATATCAATGATATAGAATTATAGACTAGTGACTAAAAATTTAGTTAAGAAATAACATACAATGATCAGATTATTGTAGCCAAAATTAATATATGATGTTTTATGTATAAATATTTTTAATCTCTCTTAGATATGTAGAAATAAAACATAATACAATCAGATTAAATTTCTCACATAATCATGTCATAACATAATCAATTATGTAGAATTATAACCCAATGAATGGAAATTAATTTAGAAAATCCTTTACCATTATCATAACAATGAAGTGAGAATTAATCAATTATGTGATTATATGAAAAATTTTAAATACATTATTTTTTAAATAAGACATAATTCATTCATAGGTTATATAATACATAGTTATGGAATAACATTGTTAATTACATAGAAGTATAACCAAATTTAAAGAAATTTATTTAAAATAACGGTTACCTCTTGGATTAACTTCCTTATAAATTATTATAACCACCAATATAATAAATATTGATTTATTATAATTACACACTAGAACTATATATATATATTTATATAATATATTTTCAATTTATTATATCTTACTAACCATTTTATAATAATCATTTTTTATTATCATTATTTTTGGTGGTAACTACTTCTTTTTTCCTGATAATTTATTTTGATACTTTTGGTGATTGTACATTGATTATAATTATTTAATATATAGAATTTAAAAATGATTTAAATTTAATTAATATTGATTATATATTTATAGTAATCCAAAAAATTTAAAGGATGAAAAATTAATTATACCATTCATGGAGATGGTATACCGTATGTACACATGAACTATATTATCCCTTTTTAATGATTGGAAATAAAGAAAAAAAAGATAATTAAACATTTTGAAATCATTATTATATTATATATATATATTACATTCATTAAATATGCCATTATTACCATATATTTAAAAACTAAAAAGAAAAATAGATTTCATACCTTCGTGGATATGGTATTATATAGGTACATATAAGAGGCATTATCATTTTCCATTGGATTAGTTGAAAAGAATGTATATAGAAATATAATTTAAATAGAAAAATTATATCTTAAATATAATATATAACAATTATTTTCATCCTTTTGACTATCAAAGTGAAATTGTGATTAAAAATGAAATGCATTGTTGCGTGGAGATGGTAATTCGTATGCAGGAATGATGGATGTTTTAAACATATATATTTATACATATGACACTAGTTTTATTATTTTATTATGGAAACAATTTATTTATTGGGTGTAGTAGAATAAATAAATATGAAATAGTTAATAGATACAATTACATATTTTTCAGTAAACATCTTATTAAACCCTTATTAATGACCCTTGGACTAATCATTTAAAAATAGAAAAACCTATACATCAATTATATATAATTTAAGAAGATAATTGGTCAGATTATGGTCAAGCCATATGGATCAGTGTAGTGTAAGGGAAAAAATTAAATGGGTGCCACTTTATATGTGAAGATAGGGGTACTATTGTCAATTTTTCGAAAAGCAAAATATAATACAGTCGTAATAATGAACTTGTGGTTACAAAAAGAATGGAATTAAAATATATGGAAAATGTGGAAAATATATTCATACAATCAAATTCAAATTAGTTTATATTTAACTTTAAACCATTAATTTTTTATTAATCCATTCATTATCCATTTGTACCTTAGTGAAAATTTTAATATTAAAGGGATATAATTTTACTCATATGGTTAAAACATGTCACGTAAATTTCCAAGGGATCAAATATTAGACATTTTCATTTCAATCATGTCCTAGTTCAACATATATATAATTTTCATATAATATAAAAAATACTATTTTCATAAAATATATTTAATTTAATTCTTATGATTATTTATTTAATTTGACATTAAATTCTTCTAGAAAAACATGGAATCCATTTATCATCCTTTAAAATATCTTAATTTTTTATATTTATATATATAATTTATTTTAAATTTTATCTCACCAAAATAATATTAATTTTAGTGTTTTTAAAATCATTTACATGTTTTTTCTATAGCAAACACAAACAGTGTGTGGGTAGTGTGTAAGCATTAAGGGTCATTATTTTATCTATAAAAAGTAATAAAAAATTACCATTATGAAAAAAAATCTTAAATATTTTATATAAAAATTTATAACCAAATATTAAAATCTTTTAAAAAATTAAAAAAATTTAAAGATGATATATTCAAGAGAGTGAAATTAATGAAATTTAATTGATTAAAGTAATATAAACTTAATTAGCAAGAGAATATAAAATAAAAATTCCATATATTGGAGTTAATATATATATCAATGAATTAAGAAAATCAAATGAAATAAATTATAATTTTGGAAAAAAATTTAATTCCTTATTATATTTTTTTAACCATAATTACTTGATTACACTTTAGTGAGTTTATAAATTTAAAAATGATTACTATTCCTAATACATAAAAATAAAGGGAATTAATTAATTAAAATTAATATCATAATATAAAATATGTAATCAATTTAATAAAATTTAATTAACATACTATTTACAAACTAATTCCAAAATAAACTCATAGAATATGCATAAAACACTGTTTATAAAAAATATGTTTTTAATCCTAAACTTTTACTTTAATAAAAAAAATGTAAAATGATGTCCTTAATAGAATTAATTAAACTATCTAAAATAAATTAATATTAAATTTTATGAAATTAAGAATATAACTGGGATTTTAGATTACTTGATTTGATGAAAAAAGATGATTGTTTTATTTAAATATTCATTTCTGACTATTCACTAAAAAAATAAACATTTTTAAAAAAATACCAAAATTTGACCCTATATAAATTTTTATATAATTATTTCAAAAATTATTTTAGTTTTATAAAATAAAATTATTAAAATTTATAAACAAATATCAATCTCCTTGAATAAAATGAAATGAAATCAGTTTTTGAAGAAAATGAATATGTGAAGCATATAACGACTACAAAAAATTCGTGTATGTATTTCTTATTAATTAATGAATACTTTAAAATATAGTGGGGAAAATATAGATATTTTTTATAACATGGTTACTCATATTCATACCCTTCAATTCACTAGATAGGTTGTGATAGTTAAATAATAATATTTTTATAATATATCTCACTTCACGTAAAGCTTGGTGTTACTTGTATAGAAGTATTTATGAAATTTTAAATTCATTAAATAGAGATATTTATAAAAATATTAGGAAGTTAAATTTGACCCCATTAAATAAATTTCACCCCATAATTTTCTCTTAATCATTAGTTGTTCAACCTTTTTATATGAATCACATCGTATAAATGGATAATAAAACATCATTTGAAAATTGAAATTGTGAAATATAAAGGTCACCTGAAATATAATATATTGAGGTTCCTATATAATAAGTTCATTAGTGGGACATTAAAATATATGATTGAAAAATAATATTAACACCCAAGGACTAATTGAAGGTAACATAGAATATGTTTTGATAAAGTTAATGACCAAAAAACCATAACTAAATGAGGGGTGAAATATCATCTATGCAAAGAAAACAATGGTAAAACAGTAAACTTTTTATTTAATTAAAATTTTCCTAAATTTGAGAAATTATTTTACTTTAATAAAATTTAATTCAAAAAAATGATGTAGTTTATTTATTCAAATTTAAAATGAATAATTTCATCAATTGGTTGTGTTTAGATCAATTATATCTTCATCTCTTACTATAATGAATGAATATTAAAAAATTATTTTTTCATACCTCAAGCACTAAAATTGACATTTAATTGATCATATGATCCCAAAAATAGATATAATTGATTATTTATGTATCTATGTATGTACAAAAGACAAAAAATGAGTACATATTTTCCAATATGGATAACCATTTTATTATGACCAAATAAATTAATCTCTAAAACTGTATAAATAACTCCCAAAGTTCAACATAAGAGTATGTATCCTATAATATATGTGTTACAAAATTCGAGGCCCAAAATTATGAATGTTATGGGCATATATATATCTAATGATCAATATAACTATTATATCCAAATAATATGAACTACTCATACGTTCAAAAACCAAAAATTCATACACTATGATTATATACTTCCCAAAATATGCTAAATATTTCCATTAATATTTTGGATTCAAAAAAATTACACATTAAATTCACATATGAATTAATAAATTATCTCAATCAATATTCATCCAACTAAGAATAAATTTATGATGTAATATTCGTTATATATCAAAATTTACATTAATCACTTAGTCACCAAATGAATTTTCAATCCAATGGTTATGTAAATCATATATTACCAAAATTTAATAGCACATTTATCCCAATCAACCATAGTTCCCCTAACACAAATTATCATTTTAACCCTAAAGGATATCAATAATGTTAAAATTGTGTCCTGTAAAAAAAATATTTACTAATGTAATAACATTTTTACTGAAATATATACAAAACCAAAGAGTTGTATTACCATAAATAAGTCCCAAAATATCATTAATCAAGTTAAAATCTCATCAAATAGAATATAAAAAATGGGTATCTATGCCTTTAAAAATATGACCAACCTTAGACTTATCTACCCAAGAAACGTTAGGATTATACTATATCATAATGGAATATTAGAGTTTTACATAGATTCTATTATTTCATTCATCATAATGGTTCATAAATAAAATATTAATTACATAAAGCAGAACCCTGGGTATTATCAAATCTGGTTCATTGTAAGGGCACACTCATTATGCACTAGAATCTTTGTCTATATAATTTGACCAACCAGTTACAAGGTTATTACCACAAGATACATTATTTTAAAATTAAATCCAATTCTAGTATCCATACACGTATTTATTTCTAGTACTACTTAATAATCTATATCGTTCGACAAAATTTGGATGTTATTCTACAACTAGACATACTCTAAAAGTCGGACATTTGGTTTGTTCCATGATATATGATTTCTTAAATCTAGTACCCAAGGTTTATACTAAACATGTTGGGATAAAAACAATAATTACCCAAAATATAGTGACATATAGGTAGTGGTAACATTATCACATTGGCATTCTAACATGCTATGATTTTAAAATAACACTTTGTTTTATATCACATGAATCCCATAACGTTGAACCAAAACAAACCACAATATACAATTAAAATATTATTATTCAATGTAACAAATATTTCCTTGAAATTTAATTGAAGGGTATAAAAAATATAATTATGAAATATATATATAAAGAAACTAATAAATTAAACTGAACATATTAATTATTAATAATTAATTAAAAAAATTAGTAAGGTTATTTTATGCTTCACAAATCCATTTTCTTCAAAAATTAACATTATTTATTTTTGAGAAAAAATATTATAATGAAATTTTTGTACATGTATATGTTTTATTTTATAAAATAATATCAATATTTAAATAATAATATAAAAATTATAATTAGGTGAATTTTTTTGATTATTTTTGGAAAGATCGATTTACTAGTAAATAGTGAAAATAATGTTATTTAATGAAAAAATTGTTTTCATATAAATGATTTAATAGTCACAATTTTTTTAAATATATTAAATCTTAAATTAGTTCAATTATATATATATATATATAATTTCATTTGAATAAACATATGCTAGTATTTGGTGTAAACATAATTTTTCATATAAGAGAGGAATTTTTCATAAAAAAGTAATTTTTTCATTGCCTTTTACATTTTTATTTTATATTAAATACTAACACATAGAGAAACTGAAACTCGAAAAATGTAATCAATATTTTCAATTTGTAGTATCAAATTTCATAAATATCTCTAATTTATTTTTAATAATTATGAATAATAACCATAGTAAAAATTATGACATTGGTAAAGGGTAAATTTGGATAATCTTGGTTAAAACTATGTACTAAGGCCATAAATGTTTTATCCTTTTTTTCAAATGAAGATTTGAATTAGCTAATTATAAGCCTAGGCTCAAACATGGGTTTTTAATGAATAATTGACCATGAAAATGAACCATAAAATATTTAAGTCAATGAATGTTACAAAATCCTACTCTTTTTCTCATAAATATATCTTATGTGTTTGTATATGTACAAAAGCATGTTTTGAACGTATATATGTTGTAATTTTATTTATAATTAATGTATAATCATATTAGTAATTAATTTATAATTTTATTCGACTAAATAATTTCTTTAAATGCATGGGTAATACCAATACATTATTTAGTCAATCCAAAAAATAAAATAAAATCCTTTAAAAATATTAAATATGTCATAATTTGATTTATTTAGTGTTTTGAAATAATTTTCATGAATTATATTAGATATTAGGAATTTCATAAATGATTATATGTTAATTCCCCCTTTTTCATTGTGAATTTAATGTTAATTTAATTGAATTTTTAAAAATGAAATATACTATATTTTATAATTAATAATGGTATATTAAATGATTTAAAATTATAAAAAATATTAAAAATATCCAAACGAATGTGATATGGTTTTAAGTATCAATATATTCCATTTATGAATTGGTTTTCATTTCATAGTTGCATCATAATCACTAACATGGTAGAAAAAATTAATATAATGATAATGGTAAAATGGGTTATTGGGGGTTAAAACAAAATGGAAAAGGTGAAAATATAACCAAAACACGTCCAATTTTTATTTAATGAAATTATTTGGACTTCTCCAAATATTATCATCAAATTAATTAAAACATTATCTATTATTAAGGATAGATAATTTATATTGATTTAGTAATTTATGAAATTCTAAAATTTCCCCTCGCCTCAATTATAAAATGGAACCATTTAATTCACTATATTACAAGACATTGATACATATAGCTTTATGAACCTCTTTGAATTGTACTTCATAGAATCATTATAAAATTTCTAGTGGATTTTTCCTTAAAAATTATCATCCTATTTCCCTTTTTAATATATCTAAAGGAATTTTACATAAAGATAGGTAATTCCTTTTATCAGGACCTTCAACTTTATTTCTTATTCTTCATACTCATAAAGTTTTGGTATAATGACCCAACCTTAAAAATTACATTGCTTGGTGGATTTAAACTAGAATTTACATTCATCGATTCCCAAAAATCTATTAGGTATCAATTATTAGAGAGTTAGTTCATAGCTATTTCATAACAAACCATTATATTAGAAAGTAGATAATTCTATTCAGTATCCATTTTAACCAACAAAACATGTAAATTAAAACATGTTATCTGTTCATGAAAAGTCTTCAAAATATTTAACCTGACTTCTGCATTTTCGTTACCAGTCCATAAACCCTATCAAAAAAATATTAAAAGAAGGAATGAGCAGAAAAACATTATTAAGGGAAATAAAATGAAAGGAATATAATTTTAGTCTTTGAATACATTTGAATGTTTTCTCTGGTAAAACAATCTTCTGGCAAAAAATAAAAATTTTCTTACCCAATAAATCTCCATCTCTTACCAAATATTTTAATAAAACATTTAAGGTGAAATATTAATGTAAAAGTAAAATTCATAATGGTTTTTTTTGAAATTATGATAAATGAAAAATATCTTGTTGAAAAATTTATACTTTTCATCCTTATGATGTAGAATATAATTTCACTTACCATGTGAAATAATAATATTTCTACAAAAACCAGAGATTGATTACATAAATCATATAGGTTACTTGAAGAATCATTTTAATATCATTTTTACTTACAAATGGAAAAACAATCATGGTTATACTTTTTGTAACCATCAGATATACGCTTGAAATAAAAATCATATTCATACTTTGAAATAAATTCATAATAGATTCCCATAATATATTTAGAGAAACATAATCTATTAACTTCATCCCATCACCAAATGAATCAGTGATCTATAATAGTCTCACCCACATTGTTTTCTAATAGAACAATCATTCATCATATTAAATTCTGATGGAATATAACATTATCATAATACAAATAATGTTTCATCATACAAACATTATTTTCACCGATAATAAATCACTTTTGTATATTAATATATCCCTTTTCATTTAATAAATTTTTTAAAAAATAAAATTATAATAATTATTGGGAAGAGGGATTTTATATGTATTAAATTTGGATGGTTATAATGGAATTAATATATAAAATAATTTTTAGTGTGGTGATAAAAGTCATTGTCACCATACACAATAAAATAGAACATTCATTTTTTCTTTTTGGGAAGGATGTTAAAAAAGTCCGTAAAATATTAATCATCTAAAAATTTATTAGGAATTCAAAATCAAAATAATGTTTCTATTTTAAATAAATTATATACTTATAAAAAATGAATAAAATATTTTTTCAATTATATAAATTGAATAAAATTATTTTTTTAAGAGAAATATTCAAATGATGATTTTTAATAGATATTCTCTTTACATGAGTCTGACATTCAACATAAGTTAATTATATTCATATATAATAAACATTTTTTAATTGTTGAAATGAATGGAAAAATATTTAAATTATATTAATCCCTTTATTTTACATATAAACATGACATATACTATTAATTAATCATATATGTTCACATCGGATGTGTTGACGATATTCTGTTAAGAAGTTCAAAATGACTTGAGGATGTTTTCTATAGTCAAAGATGACATTATTCTATAATATATGGAATAATAACCATAAAAAATTACAATTTTTACAGATCAATTATATTTTTAAAATAAATCATGAATTATGAATATGAAAAATAAACCATATAACAATCATGAAGAATATAGGTTGTAGGTACGTGTGAGTAATTTTTCAAATTTTTTATTATCATTATGGATAGAAGGTATGTGTGATTTAATATTTTAATTATGATCATAATATCCAAAATATCATATTAATCCATAAATTATACTTATATTAATATTTTTTCTTTAATTTTCTGGTTCTCAATTTGTTGGATAAATTGAAATTTTCTTTCATTAATGTTTGAATTAAAATAAAATATAATTATCCTTTATTTATATGTATATGATTGATGTCAAAAGAAAATTAACTAATTTAAAATAATTTTTTACAATTAATTTTTAACTAATATTTATTTTATTTTATTATTTATAATTTTGAATTACCTTTTAAAAAATATTTTTTGGATCTTTAGCAGTAAATTAGGCCAATAGAAAAGGCCCATAGGACTTCCCATAAATAAATAGTATGTGACCCACAAGTCATTATCATGGTAGGTCTTACCCTTGGGCCATGAAAAATTGATGGATAATAGGTGGGCCATGTAAATGCCCAATCATAGTGGATTCATAGTGTTCCCACAATATTATCCCATGTATAGTCCCACAGTTGTATCAGTGGGCTAGTGTAGGAGAGTCAGGGCTCGTGGTGGGGTGCAGTGTAGTGTAACAAGTGTAGATCCCCTTATATAACTCAATGAAGTATAAGGGGTGATAAATAATAAACACAACTACATACCTTACTGAAAACGTTCTCAGGGATTAGGAAGTGCATTTGACTATTCATTTGCTCAAAATATTACACATAGAAGTGTAACACTGTGATCGATGGAACCAAACTGTCTATTGATATTGGGACATCATCCATTAACTCCAAACACCCGATGATGTTCATGAATTCCTAAGATAACTTCTATCCCTTCACTAATTGAACCAATGACAACATAGGATATCTAAGGTCAAGATTTTTATTTGATGAAGGTTGTGATATCATGTATGAAACTTCACATTGAATGCATTTTATTATTTTGAGGAACAATATCCAAATGAATGAAAATTAATTTGTAAGAGGATGTTTATCAATATAATATTATTTTATGAATTATATCATTAGAATAATTAAATGCACAAAACACATTTCTCTTGTACATATCCAATAGAAACTTCTAGATGATTATAGTTGTACAATATTACTTGGTCTGATGGAAACTCCCTCTCTTAGCAATGGATGAACCATCGACTATCATTAAATGGTATCTCCTAGGGATGGAATACCAACCAATATAATATGAGATACATTGTTATATTTTCTATTACATAGAATTACATCCCTTATAGTGAGATCCTCAAGATTTAATGGTTGTACTTCCTGATCATCCTAATAGTATCATGATCTTCCACATTTGTAGCATAGGGTACTGTTCACCTGTGGTAGCTTTCATGAACAGTAGTACCATTAAAAAAAACCATGTTAGAAAGATCAATGTCCTCATAGAATCACCACAATCCATCCTCATTGTATAATCTCATCATCCAATGGTTGCTCCAACTCTTCGTAGTTGCAGAAGCACCGAAATTCATGGTAATGGTTTAGTCCTACACAGTAGTTCATCAAATTATTGATCAATCTAAATCATATATCATACCATATGAAATATATTTCACTAATTAAATTTCATATTAACTGTAGAAGATCATGGTAGAAAATTCTTTCTACTAACATTTATTTTACCTCAACCATTAGATTAAAAAATAAATTTTTTGAAAATATGTGTGATATATTATATTTTTTATAGTAATTGAAATATAATTTTGTTTATTATTATTTTAATGAATATATTTTGATATAATATGATTATATTTTTAAACTAGTTTTGGGAAAAAAATTGTATCACATATAAGACTTGTATTATGCTGTACAATACTCTAATTTCTAAGAATTATTAGATTACAACATAATCTATGTTTATTAATATTCATTTAATTGATTTTTTATTGAATAATTATTTATGATATAAAAATTATGCATGAAAAATTATTATGTTATTCAATATATTAATAAAATTGATCATAATATTTACGTATAAGTGTGTTAATTCAAATTAAGGTATCAAATATTTATTTCATGTTTATTGTTTTCCAATGATCTCTATATGTTCTTAGAAAATGAGATGATATCGTTTCTTTGGATTTAGTTAAATAATTATGCATTTCAAAATATAATAAAAAACCAAGATAAAATAATCTGGATGATTTTTATTATTATGTTATTTAATATGATAATTGAGAGGATAATAAAAACATAAAAATACAAGTTTCGTCTGAGATTTCTTACGTACTTCACCAGGACATAAAAATATCACATTACCTCAACCAGGATGAAATTCTTTGTCTCTATCATCTACTACTAATGGGATCAAAGACCATGATATTTATCAAATTTCAACATCGTCTTCCCCACATCTCATCAGAATAATTTCAACTTTTCTCACTACTTTATTTCTTCCTAACCATTGTATGTATAAGAGATTTTGTTTATAATTTTCCAATAAAAAAACTAGAATATTTTTTTATTCCTCCAATAAAAAATTATTTTAGGATTCCCCCCTAAAAATGGATGTAGGTTGTGACTCCTTTAAAATTCAATGGTATACTACCAGGTGGGAAAAAGGTACATTTTTATATAATTGGGTTAACACCTAGTAATAAAATTGAGGATATAGTAAATTATAGCATCTATGCCATGTATAGGATATTTATGACTGGACTAAGATTATGGAGATATTAACTAACATTTTCCATTTTCTCTCTTTCCAATACACATTTAAAACTATTTAATAACATTGATAATCTAATTCAATTTAATAATTTGAAAAGGGCTATTCTCCAACTCTCGTTAATACTACCATACACTAGGACCTATCAATTTATATCAGAGTGTGTTCACTTTAAGGAATTTGTTTTAATTATTTGAGTTTCTATTTATATCATACCATTACCCTCACTATATATATCAATAGAAAATATCCAATTACATTTCAAGAATGTCCGGAATTTGAGATATTAATTCAATCAGACCGCTACACATAAATAGAAGTAAATTATTTTACTTGAAGTATCACATGGATATAGTTCTTAAAAATATTGGTAAAAAAATGTAGGATATTATGTGAAATCTTTAAAATATTGCCTGATGTATATTTAAAAACACTAATGGGTAATTCGACTTAAAAATTATTATGAGCTATAAAGTTAAAAATTATATATACTATTATTTATGTGTATGTAGTTATAGTTATATTTATTCATGAAAAATATTTTCCTGATATCTAGAGGACATTTCAAGTCACTCATAAAGTAACTAAGATGTTTTATAGGTCTATTCTAGGTATTCATAGAGATATCATTTATGAATTTATAATTACTGATCAAGTAATCATAAATGATATATAAGAAAGAGTCAATAAAATTATAAATAATATGGCTATACATAGGTAAAATATGAAGAATAAAGATCTTATAAAAAGATTACATGATAATCAACCAAAAACATGGCACTCAGAATTTGTTGTATTGAATAATTTAAGGATTTCATTGAGTTTTTTTATATATGTGATGATATGATCACTTATTTAGTTTGGATTAGAAATAAAGAATGAAAATGGAAATGATCTTGATAAAAGTAATGTTATATCATTTAAATCTAACATAAAGTTGTTACTAACCCCTATTATTCTGAGTTATAATAAATTTTGAAATATGAAATTGAAAATTTCACTAAAGGAAAGTATATGTACATGAGTGGAATGTGAGGCTTCAAGAAGTTTCCCATAATAGAGCATTAAAAATATGAAAATTTGAAAGTATGAAAGGTAAAAGTGCTAAATATTGTGTTTCATAATTAATATTCTGTGAGTACATGAAAATGGACACATATAATCATAATATCTAAAATTGAAAAAAAAAAGATAATGAAAAGAAAATAAAGAATGATCTAAAAATATAATATGATGATGATAGATTTTAACAAAAGGTTCATACATCGATAGTGATGGTTGTGAGGGATAATTGGAATCAACCAATCATTCTATGATTGAAAAAACATAGAATGAGGTAAAAACTAATTCTAAATACAATTCTGGTTTTGAGTCTGATATTGAAACAGATGTGAATAATTAACTAAACCAAATGAAAATTTTCAAAGTGAAATTTTGATAATGGATAAACTATAAATAAGAATAAGAAAAGAAAATAATACATTTATTGAGGAGAATAGGGTTCCTATTTTGAAATAATTAAGGTTAATTAAGATAATAAAAGAATGAAGTATTTTCTTCAAAAATTGATAAAGTTAAATATAGTAGAATTAAATTAGTTTTTATTGTTTTGGGTAGAATTGAAAAATAATGTAAGAATCATAAACATGAAAATATGAAATTGATAAATAAATAATAATGTTCAATAATGATGATAAGTTATAACCATGATGGTTTTCAAAAGGATTATGAAAATATTTAAAGGGAAAGAAATTAACTAAAATAATACCAATCTATTTTTGTTCAAGGAAATGAAAACTTTTGTAATACGATTGATTATTAAATGAATGGAAAATGGATTTAGATATAATAGATAAATTTATAATATGTATAGAACAACATTTTTTAAAATCAGGAAACAAAATATTTTAATATGAAAAGTCAAATAGAGGATGATAATTATCCAGACATCCTAGGTAATCCATTGGAAAAACATTATGAATTTATTTCATTTTATGAATTTTCCATCAAGACTTTCAATTAGATTGAGGATAAAATGATGTACTAAAATTTGATTCAATACTCAATTAATACTAAAATCCATTATAAAAAATTAAAGTGAAATTGGGATCCAGATCAGATCCAATAGTGTGAGGAACTTCTTATAACCTAAATTTCTCATTATTATAATGTAAATAATGTTGATCTAAATACATGGTATCATAAACGTAATGAAAAACTAATGATTTAGTTAATTGATAAATGATATACCAAATTTCATAATTACCTTTAGATGTCTCTGGAAATACCACTATGATATTTATAGTTATATTATCCAATTTCTACTGTATCATAACCAGTGGATAAATCATCCTCTCTTGTAAATTTATATATTTTCTAAAACATTTAGAAGTAAAAAATTTCATTATAAACTTTTAAATATATATTATCATTCCATACAACCTTTAATACTCTCAATATGATTTGAACATATTTGTACAATCATGATGAATGTAAAATATGAAATTATAAAGTTCACTCAATAATTCTCTCTTCAATTAAGAATCTCATGGAATAGATAATATCATTCAAATTATCAAAAACAAAAATAAATGACATGTTCAGGAAACATACTACTCATAAACAATTCCCTAATTTAGAATAACTCATGGTCTTCATTGTTATCTTGATTAGCTCTTTCTGATAGAAGATATTGTGCTTCCCATGAGAAACAAATGAGGATATTCCAACATCTAAAACTTATAAGAAAACATCATGGTGACCCATTCTTAACTTTCATGGATATTAAATCATTTTAGATGAATATTAAGAACATTATGAAAACAAATTCTTGAGGACCTTAATTGTTTAGTGTATTTGGAAACTTGTATGAATTTGTTTTAATAATGTCACGGATCTTCAATTTTTTACACAAAGATCTCACCCTTCAGTTATTATTAACAATAACATTCATCATAACATTAAAAGTGATATTAAGAGAGGGGTGAGATCAGATGCTCAATAAGGGTAATAAAAAGATATAGATAATGATAAAAATATCATAAGGGTCTGAAAACATGAGAATAACATTTAATGATCATATCGTGTATGTCAAATATCATATACATAAGTCATGGAATAAATATTTGTTGTTCACAAGGAATGACTCAAAAGGGAATCAAAGCATAATCTATGAGTCCATAACATAGGAATAACACATATAATTTTTGGCAGACCAATAGGCATATAAAATTTTTTCTATAGTAGTCGAGCCATCATTGATAAGGCCATCTTAGTTGTATAGGTTCACTAACCATACATATTTGTATTCATGGTTCACTCCCATTACCAAATTATTAGACATGGTTCACTCCCAATACTAGGTTAGAAGAATATGTTCACTCCACATACCATCTTTATTGTTGTAGTTCACGACCATGACCATATTAGTTATCTCGATTCACTCCCAAGACCCTCATATTGGAAGAAGTCATTTACTGAATATAGTTCACTCCTCATTCCATCCATGTCTATCTCATGAAAAATAAATATTTACCCAATTCATTTTAAAGAGATATAGGTCCCAATATTCTCATATTGAAATCATACATACATGTTCCCCAATATCATAAAAAATCATATCATAACCCATGAAGTAAAATGGCTATAAAAAACATATCATATAAAAACCAATAAAAAAGATATAGGTTTCACAATAATATAGTTAACGAAATTTTTTTGAAAGGAAGCGGGTTTCGTAGGAATATAAATCATGAAATAGAGACAGGTTTCATAAAGAACATTCCATAAAAACATAAACCATTTAGAAAAATAATTTGATGGATCCTTTTGATCATTTCACAAAATTCAATATTAACATCAACAGATTTCATGTATAAATAAAATAATTTTGAAATATATTTTTTAAAAATTCTTGGAGGTAAATACACTTTCTTCTTTGAAAAATGACTTTTAAAACATAAAACAATTAGAAACCCATTTTCACCTCAAATAAACTTGAAAAAATATAATTTATTCTAGAAGAAACTTTTAACATATTTTTTCTTTATAAAATTGCCTTAAAAATATTTTCAAAAACTTTTCCCTTGGAAGCATATAAACGAATCATAAAAAACATTTGGAAAACCATTTTCCATGAAAAATAATAAAAACCATGAAATCATTTTGAAAAAAAAATTCTATGAAATAATATAAATTAATATCCTAAAAATATGAAAAAAAATTAAACATAAAACATTTTTAAATGATTTTTAGAAATCATGGTTTCTAAAGAACACAGATTTCTGGACAAAGATATCAGTAAAGTCAAAAATTTATAAAAACACTTTCATAATTATATTGTCTACCAATGTGTATAATAATGGTACCAACACATGAAAATATCATGAATCTCCATAGAAAAAGAATATTCGTGAGTTCTATTGAAATATGGATCATAATATTTCATTAATGGAAGAATAATCATAAATAATCTTGATAAATGATTATATTATTTCAATAAACTCTTACCACTTGATAACATTGAACCATACTACCCATGTAAGATAATTATATTACATGATGCTTAAAATATAATGAAAATATATATATTTATGATATATCATTTTCAATGGAATTATGTACACCTCTTAAATGAATATATATTTGTAGAAAATTTGTTCCTCAAATAATGTAAATTGAAACAAAAATAAATTTTCGATTTGGTAACATTTGAATCATATACTCCATGAAATAATTAAAAAAATGGATATCTAAATACCCAAAAATATATTCATAAAAATAATTGAATAAATACATGTTAATTATATGAACCACATATAAAAAATAGTATTTTAACAGGGTTTGTCCCTCATGGAAATTAAAAGTGAGGCGATAAAAACCATACTATATGCATTGACTCCCACTGTACTCATTAAACCCACATGTATAATAAGTATATGTTTATTATAATTATATAACAAAATAATATTAATTTATAGAATATCATATATTATTTACTTATAAATACATATTACCCATTCATTAATTACCCCATGTTATTGTTTCGTTTCAGATGATAATCACCTTGTTTTTCATACATTTTTTGGGTCGTTATTATTGGTCCTCTAATATAAACCACTATTTTATTTATTTATAGAATATATAAAATTATATAAATATAATATATATTCTTCATATTTTTATTTATAATAATATACATAATATTTAATTATGAAATGGAATACATTGTTCATGGAGACAATATTTCACACTTACCCATTAACATTGTTTCCGTTTTATTTTTGTAATATAATAAACAAATTAATTCAAATAAATGAGTATATAAATATATATAATATTATAATATAATAATTATTATGTAAAATATATATAATATGTTTACCAAAATCATCCATAAAACATTCCATGCAAGGTTTGAAAAAGTCACATCTCTTTGTGGAGGTGTTATTCCACACCTCCACAAACGAAGTTACCATATTTTAAAAAAATTGAAATAATGTGGGTATGTGTTATATAATATTTGAATATGATTAAATAAAAATTAATATATTATATATGACATAAAAATATACTTTCCATCGTAATTATCTTACATGATAGGTGGTAAATAAAAATAAACAACCTCATTTCGTGAGGTGATAGTTCGTCGTACAAAAGAACGGTGAGTTCCTTACCCACTAGATAGAAGTGTCTGTATGTATAAGATAAACCATTAAAATGAAATAATATTATAATATTTTTATTACTCACGTTATTATATAATCATGTACAATAAATATTTTATGTGGTTGGGAATGAAAATAAAGCAATGGAGCTTAAGGAAGGATGGAACCTCTTTTTTGGGTAACTCCTTTTGGTTTGCAACAAAGGAATACATTGGATGGATTTCATTCCAAAAGAATGATTATTATATTATCATATTTATTTTGGTAGATTATTTTGAAATTTTTTAGGTGGCCAAAATTCTATGAGTGCAGTGAAGAAGTGGGACAGGTGAGTACATTTTTATAGTCGAGGACGAGTGGAATTCTTATAAATTTTTTAAAAGAGAACTACAACAATTTTTCCAATGAAAATTGGATTTAATAATGAAAATAATTATAGAAAACACTGGATATGGTATTAATAATGATATAAAAAGGAGTTTTGAAATGTTTTTGGGTCATTTTTTCCCTTATGTTTACGGTTTAATCCTTTATTAAGTTAATTTTTCTCTTAATCATTGTAATTAATTTTAATCACATTCACAAAAAGTTTCAGTCCAACACTAATTGAAAATTTTATAAATTATTAATTATTCCAATTTAAAATATGGAATACATTTTAAAACATTAAAATCACATAAGTGGATTTAAATAATTTTAATTTTATCCCATAGTCAAGATGACAAAACATGTTTTTAAATTAAAAATGTTGAAACATTGGTAAAGTTTTGAAATCCAATTTCAATGTAAAATTGACTAAAATTACCTAAATTAGATTAATTAAAATAAATATTATCTAATTAAACTTTAAAACTAATCTATAATATAATTTATCCTTATTGAAAATTTGGACAGAAGGGTAGTATTGAATTAAACATCCTTATTTTTCACTATTCATCAATAAATGAATATTCAATAAAAAGTACCAAAAATCACCCTAAACTAATTTTAATGTTTTTTTTTCAATTATGAAGTTAATTTTGACATATAAAAACCATGAAACTTCAATAAATTGGATTTTTTTATGGTTTCTTTATTAAAAGGCAATACCACTACCTTTTAGAAAAATACATATTTTTATTCTTAAAATTGGACATATTCATATCTTATAACTATCAAATATTTTCGACGAGTATCCAAAATAATTTTTCAATATAAAAATTATATATTTTTTCAAAATAACAATCAAATTTTTGTTGTTTACTTTATTGAGATAAAATTGTATTTGTACATAGAAAAATAGTTTTCTTAGAGAAGTAATTTCTTTATTATTAAATAATCCATTCATTAACTTAAACTGATTTATTACCAAATGATGGATTTTTTAAACATGTGTAAATCATATTTTTACAATTTATTTAATATAATTTGTTACGTAATTTCCAAATTATAGGTGTCATCTATAATAATATTTTAATAATCATGTTAACAACTTATAGTAGTTTAGTAGAAAGATGGCCTTCCATGTTACGCATGCTTTTGAAGAACATGATATTATGTGTAAAAAAATATAAAATTAGATTTTTTTGTACCACAAGCTATTAAAAGTGTTCTTTATTGAGAAATATTAATATTTCATAGCATAAAAATAAAGAATAACATGGTTCTTTCATATAAAACAAGATATCTTCAATATTTCATGAAATGAAAAAGTATCAAAAAGATTAAATCAATTCAAATAAAATTAACAAATTATCAATGAATAACATTTTACCCCCCTCTCAAAATTAATTTATCCTTTAAAATTCATCTGGGTTATCAAATTTTTAATAAATGTCATTTCCTTCCATAAAACCCACATAGTAATTAGGAATACAAAAACTTCCTTTCAAAAGTAGAAGTTGAAAGCATAATGGTTTCCTAATATAACCCATAACAAGGATCCCACATAGGAGAACATAAATAGAATGTTAAAACATAGAATTGGGGGAGAAATATAACTATTAATTTCTGATGAAGAGTGATGGAGAACGGGGTTAGGAGATATTTTACAATCACAAATCCATAAGACAAAGAAGATTGAAAAACGTCATTGATGTTATAAAAAATAGGGATATTTGAATTTTTTTATTTCAGGACCATTTTTTGAAAATGAAAATTTTCCATTAGAAGATATACTTACATGATTTGAGGACAAAAATTCCTTTTTTTTCTGGCTTGATGGACTCCCAATTCGTCTCTTATTACATGAAATGAAGTTGAATTTTTCAATCCCAAATCATTATCAGACCATGAGTTACATAAATATAATGATAGTTCATTCCATATATCATTATCTAAATAAAAAGGATAGGTAATGTTATCAAATATGTATAAATCCTCATATGGCGAGATAAGACGTTAATCTCTAAAAACATATCTAAATTTTAACATAGACTGTTAGATAAATGTTTTATATATGATCCTTACAGAATAATAATGTTTAAAACTCTAAAAATAATGTCACTAAAGTTTCTACAACTCATATTCACATTGATCCCCCATATATCATATAGTATATATCATTTATCACATACAAAAAAAGTGAATAACATCATCATGTATTCTCTTGAAACATAGTAATGACATGAATTATCATAAATACCTATTGAAAGGAAGCATGTTTCATTATTCTAAATATATTATATATATTCCTTAAATCAAAAAATGTTGCGAACTCCATCAATGATTTCAAAAACCACTTATCATCAAGTCCTTAATTATCTCCAAGGTAATCTTTAACATTCAGTTTACTTATTCGTATAAATCATATCATTATCCAAGAAACATTATCTTAACATAAGGAACATATTAAGAGTTTTTTTCTTATTTATGTGCTTTCCATGAACATCACCTTTCCATTAAATCAATTTTCACTTCCATCAGAACCATTCAATGTATTATTTTTAATCCTTAGATAATAATAATAATCTATATTATCCTTATATATTTCACCAATCATATAAGATAATTCATGAATCAAAAAACATAAAAACTTTTATTATTCAACTTCATAATTATTCTATAAGAATAATAACACATCCATTTACTTAATACCTTCTTCCTTTTACATTTCATATAGAGACTCATCATCATCAGAATCATAACCATTACTTTTACTTCCTTTATGAGTTTCATACGGATCATTACACTTAGTGATTATATTTTCCTAATGACAATTCATTAAATAAATAAATAAATCCTCATTTTATGGTGTCTTAGGGAGGAAAATATTACCTTAAATATCGTTAACAAAACCATTCATTATTCTTTTAAATTTTCTTGATTTATGTCCTTTTTCATTGTTAAAACGTCATATTGTTCCTATAATAAATTCACTTGGGGGATTATTTCCACATTATTGACATAAATGACTAAATCTTATTTTCTCTATGGTCTCCATTAACTGATATCACAACAAAATTTATCTTTATCTTCATTAATGAATTTGATATTTGTTTAATGTACATGTTGTGAGTCATCTTCCATGAAAACTAACTAGACATGATCACAACATCCAACCATCTAGTGACCATCCCATTTGACTACTCATCATCAAATTTTCAATCACATTCAACATTATTTGAGTTGCTTCTCTTCCCTCCATTATTTAAAACCAAAAACCATTATGTGCAGAACACTTATCATTGTGAAAATCCACAAAATCATGAAAAATAACTTATAGTATATCGAATATATGACACATTCATTTAAATCTTATACACATTAGGCTTATCGTTAGAGACATCCCTAGGAATAACCTAAGAAATATTTTTAATAACCTTACTAATGAATTACAATTCTAGTTTCCAAAGGATGACTGAACCTTTCATATGTTACCAAATAATGTTACAATGGCATGACATAAAAGTATATTACATAATTTTAGATGAATATTTATCAAATTAAAAAAATACATGCTTAAGGACCATAGTAGTTTAGTGACATTGAATAAATAGAAACAAAATATTCTAACTCGGTGAATGATTTTCAATATTTGTCACAAATAGCTTCCCTATTTGTAAATCTACATAAACCTTTCATTGTAATTTGTGGAAAGGAAACATCTGAAAGGGGTGATCTCATATTTTCAGTATGGGTAGCAAAGAGTTACATAAGGATAACATGAGATTAAGGGTATGAGAACATGAGAATAACATTTTAGGTTCTTAAATTGTATATCATGGATCATACACATGATTCATGGAATAAATATAAAATGTTCGAAAGAAATAAATCAAATTTTAATCAAGAGAATAAACTAATAGATAATACCACATGAATAATATATATAATATATGGTAGAAACCTAAGTATATAAAAATAATTAACATTATATTCTAGGAATCACACCAAAGGAAATCATAGTAGTATGGGTTCACTCTCTATGCCATCTTGGCAGTCATGGTTCACTCCAAAGAATATATTTATAGACTAGGTTCACTACAAAGACGATATTATTAGTATAAGATCACTCCATTTACCATCTTGTAAGTCATGGTTCCACTCATTACCATCATAGTAGTGACAGTTGACTACCAAGACCATTTTAGTGGGAAAATCCCTTTACTGAACCATGTTCACTTCCCATTCCAACCATGTCTATTTCATGAGATATAATTCATTTCCAAATTAATTGGAAGGAGATATAGGTCCCAACCACATCATTATGATATCACACATTTTATTCCCACAATATCATTAAAACTTATGCTATAACCCATGAAATGAGATGTGTATCATAAAGTTGTAAAAATATCATAAACTATGGAAAAAGAGATAGGTTCCATTATCATTTAATAAAAGCATAAATAGTGAAAGAAATATGGTTTTAGAAGAATATAACCTACAGAAGAGAAACATGTTTCATAAAAATCATGTGACAAAATCATAACCCATTCAGAAAAATAATATGAATGGAACATATGGATCATTTCCTAGAAAGGCGTGAGTAACATTAATAGATGTCATCTTAGATAGAAAATAATTCTGACATATATTTTAAAAACATTCCTTGAGGAATTTATCCTTTATTCATTAAAAAATATCAATGCCTAAAAACCTTTTAAAACTATTTTCTATTAAGACAAAATTTATAACATAAAAATATATCTTAGAAAACACTTTGAAAACATTTTTCTTAATAAAAGAAGCATAATGACATTTTGAAATACTTTTTCCTTGAAAACATATAAAATATACTTGAAATAATTTTAAAATTTTATTTCCATGAAAACATATAGAAGATGATTGATAACATTTTAAACACTTTTTAAACCTAAAATATTTTTGAAAACAGTTTTAGAAAATAAGGTTTTGAAAGAACATAGATTTGTGACAAAAGAGAGGTAAAATAAGATTTTCTTAAAAACACTTTATTAATTATAATATGTTCCCAAGAGTAGAAAAAATTTATCAATACAATAATATATAGCTAATTAATATAGAAAAATAAAATTTATAGTATTAATGAATAATAGATCATAATATTTCTTCAATGGAATAATAATAATAAACAATCTCAAACAATGAAGAGTTTATTTTAAAAATCCTTTCCTAATTTGTAATATTGAACCATACTACCCATTAAAGAAAATGAAATTAGATTAAGATTATAATATTATGAATCTAATAATATTCATGATTTAGCATGTATAATGGTAGTATATAAACCTTTTAAGGGGATATAGGAGTGTAAAAAAACTCGTGCCTTAGTGATGGTAAATTGAGACAAAGTTACTTTAAAGATTTGGTAACATTAAAAAAATAAAACCCATTAAATAATTACCATCAATTAGATATTTAAATACTAATAAATTTTTGTATAAGAATATTATAAGACATACATAGGCAGCATACACCCCACATATGTAAGAACCCAGAACTTCCTTTCAGGTATGGATATTTCATTTTTTGTTTATACTTAAGGAAAAGGAATAAAGTAGGTCAAATGTTGTTTCCAAACATTACATGGTTAGAAATAGTGGTTAGACAGTGTGTATTTTCATATACATGGCATGTAAGTAAGTCAACATGCTTTTTAATGGTGTGTAGAGGATGTCGATGAAAGAAATGAAAATTATTCATATACATGACATTTATTTCCTATTAAACGCCATGTAAATATATTTTTTCATTAAAACAGGAAATATCCACATTTTCATTTTCTGGAAGGTGGCTCTCCCGGGTTTGACAAACATGCAGCACAAAGAACGTTTTTGGCTCTTGAAACTTCATCCAAACTCCGATTCGATTGTTGTCAGAGGGGTTTGAACCCAATCTGTAATACCTCAATTCCACTAGATTTTTTATTCAACTTTTATTATCTCAATGATGTTATCATACCTTGATTGGTATACCTTGTATTATAGATATACTCTATTCTAGCTAGAATTAGAAGTTGATAATGGACAAGCAGAGTCAAGTGAGGATAAGGTTGGTGGTATTGTGCCTTTCGGTCAATATCGAGTTGTTTATATTTGTTATATTTCCATTATAACATCGTTATGGTGTATCATTAATTGTAAATTGACCCCTTTTGTTTCATAATGATGATTATGTGATCTATTAAATTAATTTAAATATGTTTGAGCTTATTTGGTTTGATTAAGGGACACCCCGTAGGTGCATTTCCATCTGATGACCCTTATTTAGTTGTTTGACCAAGGATTTCTATGGGTTTCAATTTTTATCCATTTTTAGGGTTGTTTAAATTTAAATTAGTTAATTGAAAGTTTCCCACGAGATATGAAAATTTCATAATACTTGTGATTGTTTAATTATAATGTTTTCTTTCTATATATAAACTGCCCATGTGAGTATATTTGTTGAAGACTTTTAATTTTGAGAATACATGTTTGGCTTGTGATATGTATGGAAAATATGTGATTGTACTTCTTAAGCCTAGTAATGGTTAGATTATGTGATAGGCTTGTGAAATGATCGTTCCCCACGTGATTTGTTAATTTTTTAAACATGTAATAGTGCATTTTACATGCATTTTTTATTATACTGAATTGATGATATATTATCTTGTCCCTAATTGAAACATGCTTAAATTCTTATATACATGATTTTGATAGCCTACTGAGGCATCTATTGTGACTACATTATAGAAGGGATTGTTAGGCATGCAATGGATCCTGATACTTATATAATATAATGTAATTCAATTAATTAAAGAACATGAGATCAATGTAAAATAATGATAGTTCTTGATGGATTGTTACTTTTGAGTACATCCTAGTTACTACTATCACTATTGTACACTGTTGTTGCATATACTCACTAAAATATTGGAATAAATGTTGGGTGGTTTCCTACTGGGATATATTTCTCACACCATATTTGGGTTATGTTTTTTGGCCCAAAAAATTATATTATTATATGTGTCAATAAGGAAAAGAGCCCATCTATTGGTACTTGATTGCTTTTAGGGGTAGGTGAGAATGGGACCCACCAGAGGCTTGAGATTCTTCTGTGTCTTCCTTAGTATTTTTGTACACTAGTATTGTATCTTGTATTTCATATTACTACCTTATATATATTTTTGTCTATTTTCCTAGAACATGTATATGTTGTGTCATCTTTTTTATTGAATGATGCTTTGATATTTATCTTCTCACTCTTCGGCCATTTATTTCAGTTGTATATTGATTACTATTTCTACTATTGTGTTATTATTGATTCTATTTTGTCACACTCTGCCAATGAGGGTATAGTTTCTCCACTATCAAACCCTAGGCCCTCACTACTATTTGGAAGCCTTTGGCATTTGGGGAAATGTTCTTGAGTTCGTGTGGGAAACTCGGTACAGACAACTAGTTGAGTGGCATCCAGACTCGTGAAATTACAATGTGGTATCATAGGAAGTTTCTTTTATAGTTTTCCATACTTTTTAGAGAAATTAGACAGGGATAGGATAAAAATGGAATTTGGTACTAAACTGTGACTATGAAGAGCTACCACGTGTACATGTAAAATCCAAATTTCCTCAAATTTAATTGTTATTTATGAATTTTGAGTAGTTACAATTAATTCAATTTCACATATGGGTGACACACTTATTTTGTGTTGTTTTTATTTGTTTCATTGTGGTTCTATTTTTTCTACTCGATGGGATATGGTCATTTCATATCATGGATCATAGAGTCTCTTGTTAGAAATCACATGTCATGCATTCCTTCCAGACCATTTATAGAGCATTACTAACTGGACCATTTTGTGATACATGTTGTTCAAGAGATTCATACTGTTGTGATAGGTACAATGATAAATATACATTATGATCGGATAGGTGTATTAAAATGAGTAATGGTTTGAATTTGTTGGACGCCATTCTTTGATACCTATGGTGTATGAGACCTCTTGTATAAGAAAATGGTTAGTCATGTTTCATCCTTTTTTTACAATTGTATTATGATATGTTAGGCATGTGTTACAAACATTTATTCCAATCGAGTATGGGCTCTCACAGATAAAAATTTGGCATATCACTGGCTGTTTTTTATTCATAACAATGGTTTTCAAGGCACTCTATAGTTTCTCACTTGAAAAATCTAGTTTACAGGGCATGTAGTATATCCTAAAATTTTGTGTGTTCTTCCTGTTATGGGATGGGCGATTTATTTTCATTGTTAAATGAGATTTAATCATACTACACACCATGTGGTATGTGACTTTATGTTCGTTCGTGTGATATGTAAAACAAGATGGTGGGTTTTGCAGGTACAAAACTGTGTACTTTCGTTAGACGTCGTGTGGGATTACTCAAATAGACCCATGTGAATATGTCCATGTACAAGTGCATGGACTAGAGGGGGAATTATTTACAAACTGTGTACCCAACAAATTCAATGTATACCTTGTGTGTTTACATACCCACGCCGGTTGAAGTACACGACCATATAAGAGCATAAGTGTACATTCCACATATGGTTTATACACGACATGTAATCATATTTTTGTTAAATTTTGATGGGTTTTCTTTTTTTAGTTCTTGAACTCTGGAACTACAAACCTTGATCACAACATTAACTAATGTGTGTGATTGACCTTTTATAGACATGCCTCAACGAAGGATTATATTTGTATGTTATGCGATTGGAAATGATTATACCTCGGATGTGGTAAAAAATGGGCTACCAGTGGATCCTCAAGTCATGCCAGTTGCAACTCCAATTGTTTTACTAAATGCAGGGGATGATGCATACATCCATCAAGGCTTTATAAGTTTCATGATAATTTTTAATGGGGAATCATAACATGTAGTGTTTATGGAAGATCTAATGCAAGTGTTCCCACAGTAGCATCCACCAACATTTTAGGGGATGGAGGACCATAGGATGCATATTCATGGTTGTATTCCATGATTATGATCTTCAAGAATATAGATACACCTCCATAAGAGGGTAAATCTCATGACATTTATTATATGTTAATCTTTAATGAGATGGTTGGACGTTATAAATCCGGAAGGGCATCATGAGGATATGACATGTGAATTCTTTTATAAGGTCATAAATGAAATTTATTTCTCCAAGATGTTGATTGCTGACTGAGAATGGGAGTTCATGCACTTAGAGTTAGGAACACTATATATTATGGGTTATTCTTCCCGGTTTACTGATCTTCAGTTATTCACACATATTTTTATTACTGACGACATATCGAAAGTTGGATGATTTAAGGATGGTCTGAAGTTCAAAATCTTTTCAGAAGATAATTTCTTCAGGTTTCCTTGTATATAATCTATTGTAAATAAAGCGTTGATTACCATATGAAACCTATGGAAATCTGGATGTGCTATTCCGGGTGATTCGACACCGTGATCTGATACTGTTTCGACAAGTAAGAAGAAATGTATTCTATTGTTTTCTCGTGATGACAGTAGTAGTCAAAATGTATCTTCCGGTAGGCAGGTAAGGTGTTACTACTGTGTAATGGTTGGGCATACCAAACCTGGGTTCCCGATTGACCCAGTCGAGTGATGAGCTTACGACAAGAGGGGCCATTTACAACATTTCTTTAGGATGTTTCCACTATAATCTAGAGAGAGAGGGTATGAACCAACTCCATGTTTCGGAGAAGGATTAGAGGATTCTCACCAGTCAGGGGATTGGAATACTTCAACAAGCATAGGATGAGGTGGTGGTAGTGGTCGTGGAAGTCGGACCCCAAGATCTCAGCAATAGTACAACAGTTTAGTTCAGGGTAGCCAGGAACCGCATATGGCCATGGTACGAGGTAGACTTATGCAGTGAAACACACCCTATATGAGTAGGATCTGAAACCTTATACTATCAGAGGTACTATTCTATTCACCTAGGTTTTTTCTTCTCCACTAATTCACACAATGGATTCACAATGTTTTATATTTGTTCCCGTTATGGATAGAGCTAGGCTCTTTTTTTTGTTTTAGTGATTTTATGATTCTAGAAACTCTATTAGGGATTATAACGACAATAGTGTGTCAGTGAAACGAGTTCCCCCTTGAGGTTGGTGGGTGTAAATTATTATGGAACCTATACTTATTAATGATGACATGCTTTGATTTATTTCTCATAAAGGATTGGCTACTCTCCTTTCAAAACCTTTTCGATTGCTATCAAAGACGGGTGAGTTTTACGTCACTAGAAGAAGGATCGTTTCTACACAAGGGTAAATTGGATGTCTAGGAGTGTCTAAAGAGATCTGAGAATCATGGGGTGGGTGGGATGGCAACGCAAATTGCATGTTTAAATCTGGATGACTAGATGACATGTTAGGGAGATTTCCCTCCTATAGTTGATTGTTTTAGGGACGTCTTCCCAGATGACTTTTGTAATGACCCAAAAATTTATTAATGAAAATTAATCTTGATCAAATTAAATGTATTATTAGGTAAAATGGTAATACAAAATATTAAAATCCTCAGTTTTATGTTCTTGGATATTAAAATATAGTTAATAACTTTTAATGTTTCTAATATAGTGATTGAACATTGACCACATGATTAGTAAAAATATAGTTCTTTAACAAATCCATTTTACACAAATGATGGAAGTGATAACCTCATCCATTAGAATTTCTCTATATGAACCAAATTTATCAGTGCTTGGAAAGGAGGTATCATCACATGGATTCACTGTTGACCAATCCCAATATGAGCTCTAACATGTTAATATTTAATGGAGTCTTATACGGGAGAGGCGGTAGTTAAGAGAGATTACATCCTGAGCGATGTTATATATGCCACCCCAAGAGTCCGTCACCATCACATACCTTATACTTAGGTGTTATGTGGTTGTTATAAGGGGTTATGTAACAATTCCCAAGTACTATAATTATGTGCATAATTTGTTTATATAATAAATAATTTACATTAATTTTTTATTTTCACATTGTAAATAGGTTTTAATACCCAAATAGTATTTTTAGTTTATATTCAATTAAAAAGTACAATTTGATGAATTAATGGATTTTTGAATTATATAATATTTTAATAAAAAATTATTACTAAATTACTTTTTTTAAAGATAAATGATTGTATAATTTTTATGAACAAAATTGTAATTTTTGATACAGTTTTAGAGCTGTTTTTTTAATACCCATGAATTTTCGACAAATGTTGGTTTTTGTTAAAAAAGTAAACAATTAAAATATTTGAAAAATTATTTAGATAAAATTTACAATATTTTTTGAATCAAGATGTCGAAATTGTCCTACAGTTACTTTCTCATAATTTTCTGAGTGAATCAAAGTTTTGGTTAAAAATTAAATATCATTTAAATATATAATGTTTTTTATGACTTCATAATTACCCAATAGTGATGTAATAAAATAATATAAATAGTAATTTCGGCCAATATATGTGTTATCTTCAAAATAATGTTATTTTATATTTCTTTGATTAATTTTATTGTTTTTTAGGGGACCTGCCAAGACTTATAAAACATTTTTACATTTAAAATGATTTCCTTGAGAGTATGAATCACCTCCACATAAGAAAACAAAATATTTTAAGATGTTTTTCCATTGGTATTATAAAATAATGTTTTCCATACCTCTTTGGAAAAAACCATTGGAAAAAAACCATGGGTTGGATTGTAGTTTTTATTATTTTAATATGTGATGTCCAAAACCTAACAAACAAAGAACTTCATATCTTTCACTATATAAACCAACCCATGATTCCCCTTCTCTTCACTCAAAACCCTTGGATCACGTCCCTAACCTACCCTCCCTTATCTAGTATCCTCCCATGTCTCCGAAAGATCTCAATAATCCACTCTCAAGCTTCTCCAAAGCGTTTGGATCACACTTCCAAGTAATGTATTTCTTCCTTTCATATTTTTGTCCAAATTTCATTATGTTGATATACCATTTTTATTTCAATTAAAAATTTTTAAGGAATGATTTTCAACCTCCAACATAGTGTTCTAAATATTTTTTAATGATGAGATACCTCTTTTTCTATCATTACTACCCCCCATGTACACCTGTTACCATGTTGAAATTCCTTAAGAAATTTCTCACCTCTCATTTTCATTCAAGAAATTATTTTGTATTATGAATCTAAATTCCATTACAAATACCGAGACATGTATCTATATAAACCCTTATATTCCATTTCATGTACATATTATGAGACCCCCCTTTCTATCTTATCAACCATTTTTATGAATTCTTATGTCACATTGTTATGCTCCCGAAATTACACCATAATTTTCCAAGACAATGTCATTGTGTATTGAATACCATTCTCATTTCTCTATCGAGTGTATTCACCAGTATTCCCAATTTCTTATTTATTATAGTGTTTAATGTATTAATTTCACATTCCATTATTGTGGAATAAATTATGATGATTAATGAAACCAATTTATATGATTCATGTGTCACACTTCTCCATGAAATATAATGATTAAGAAGGGTTCACCTTGATAGTGCCCCAATGCATTGGGTAAAGAATAGTTTCATGATACGTCAAGTGAAATGATGTTTTATTAATTCTAATTAAAGTAAAATTGGGGTTACTCATGATATATGTGCAATGATCCTTGGATCATTCTAACATCAAGTTATATTTTGTTTCTATATTTCAATGTCAAGATAATCAAGCTATATATTTCCTTTATATTCATGTTTCTCTTGAATTCCATTGATATGCATGTTTCCTAACATGTACTAAATTCTTATTGTTGTGCATTTTTTACTCCATTACTAGGAATTTTATCTCTACCCTTTCTTATGTATTTCCTCAGGTTAACCCAAGAAATTATAAGTATGAGGGAATGTTGTGGTCATGTAAATAATGTTTTCAATAAAGATATTGTATTTTTATGTCTTAAGTTGTCATGTAATGTCCCTAATTTTCCATCACACTAGATGTATCGATCATTAGAGTTTTATAAATTTCAATTGTATGTAATAAATCATATTAAATTGTTTAATAAAGAGCAGGGTTGTTATAGTTAGTTTTAGACAATAGGTTTAGTTATTTTTGAGATTAGGATTAGAAAACCCTAGTGAATGACATAAGGATTTTAATAATTATAATACTAACATCCCAATATTTTTTTGAGTAATGAGTAATTGGTTCATCATAAAAATACATCCCTCTCTAGAAATGAGCATGTAGAGGCGGCTCTGGCATAGATGTATCTAGGGGAAAACCCCAAAACACCACTCTGATATACACTTAAATGGGAACTAGTGCATAACAACGGTCCTTGATGAAATCTCAGTTATGACATTCCCAAGGGATATTCATTTTTAAATTTATGAGCTCAGTTTGAACCATTATTAAATAAAAAATTACCCTAAAAATGTATTTTGGGAAGTAGATCCTCGATAACATAGATTGAAGCCTATAAATTCATAAGATAAGGAAATAAAAGTTCTTTATAAGTTTCCCCGTTTTGTATTTGGATTCCCCTATATGTGTTACCCCTAACTTTCCAATGATTCCAGCTAATGGCTGGAAATAGGAGTACTCGGGATAACAACTGATATGAAGATTAATGTGATGACTATTCTAATGAGATGCCCAATTTTATGGGAGCGATAATCACAAACTTTGTCACAATACTCTCTCAGTAAACTAATTTTTTGAATAGAGACATGTCTAAAGGGGAATGTTCATATCCCCCCCATGAAATAACAAGTTGTAATCAAGTGACTCATGAGACAAATGACTCCTATATTTATGGGTCTTCTGATCCCTCAATCTTTGAAAAATGGATCAACTCCATTGATATGATCTTATCCATCCTTCATTGTTCTAAAACGAAGAAGGCAATTCTTTCTACTTATCACATGGAGGGTGAATCATATCAATGGTAGACATTGATAAAAAATACAAGGTATAAAGAAGAGATCAAGATGTTGGAATGGAAGGACTTATAGAAAAAAAGTTCTAATAAATGTTTTCCCCACACCCTCATACTTAATATGGAAAGAGACTTCCTTTCCCTCATGCAAAAAGATGATGAATCCATCGAAGAGTATGAGAAAAACTTCACAAGGATTGCATGATATGCCTATAGTTTTTTCGTTACCCCTGAATGCGAGGTTGGCCCCTTCTTTGGTGGGCTATTACATATCCTACAGAAAGCCCAAGAGATCTGTGACTTCAAGAGCTATGCGAAAATTGTCTGATGTGCCCTCACGGTCGAAATGGAGATCAGAGAATCTCAGGGGTATCATGGGGATAATTAGTGTATGGTGGAATTTAATTCTGGTGGTCTGATGGATAAATCTAATTTTGCTAATAAAATCTTGTACCCCACTTTACAATGGTGTGGAATGAATCACCATAGAAAATTCTTGATGGGGATGGGGAAATACTTTTTGTGAGGAAGAGAACAGAACCTGGATATTAACTACTGAAACAAAAAACACATGGCTCCAATAGATGAGATAAACACACTATTTGACCCTCAACACATTTTTCATTACTTCAACTACAATGAACCAGGGCACTTGAAAAACCAGTGCCCTAAGTCATGGGATTTCGAAGACAACCAACAACCTCCTACGGAGAAAAAAATATCTTTTTCCATCACTACCACCAATGTGAACCCCAAAAACAATGTGGTGACAAGTATTGTAGTTATTTATTAAATAATAGAGAACATACTTTTTGATTCTGGTTCTACACATTCTTTTATATCCCAAATGTTTAGTAGAATAATCCCAACACCACCACATATTATGGAAGTAAAGATGTCAGTGAGAATAGAAAATGGGAAAATAATTTCACCCCATGAATAAAACACCTCCCATGTCATAATTTTTAGGATGTTAATCCCAAAGAACCTCGTCATACTCTCATTGGTGGAATTTGATGCAATTTTTGGCATGGATTGTCTTTCCTTATATAGAGCCAACATAAATTACCATGAGATGGAAATTAGTCTCTATATGGATAATAGACCCTAATTATGTACAAGTGAAATGAGGATGATGAATCTTCATTAGCACCATCATCTCAATCATGGAATTACTACCATATAATCACACATATCTTGCTCAGATGATTATGTATAAGGAAGAAACTATCCTTGAATACATGCCTATTTTGAGGGAATTCATTGAAGTGTTTCCTAGGGAATATCATGGTCTTCCTCCTAGAAGAGATGTTGAATTCTCAATTGATCTTATACCTTGGTAATTTTCTATATCCAAGTATCAATATAGAATGGATGTTGTGGATATTGAGGAGCTAAAAAACAACTACAGGATAATATGTATAAATGGTTTATACTCCCATGTGCTTCACCATAGGGTGAACTAGTAATCATTTTCAAGAAGAAAGATACATTAATGTCCCTTTTCATGGATTACCGTGAGCTCCAAAAATCATGATAAAAAAATTATCCTCCTCCACGAATTAATTACTTGTTTAATCATTTAGGTAAAGCACAATACTTCTCCATCATGGGTTTTTGGTTGTTATATTAACAACTAATGGTAATGAAGGATTATATCACCCAGACTACTTTTCGTACAAGATATGGTCGCTATGAATTCATTGTAATTCCCTTAAGACTCACTAATGCTCTATAAATCATTATGAACCTAATTAATAGAGTATTTAGAGATTACCCTTGAAAAAAATTTTGTAGTCTTTATAGATGATATTCTAATATACTCTAAAACTGAGGAGTATCATGAGGAGAATCTAATCACTATACTAGAGACCTTGGAAAAGGATAATTTCTTTGAAATGTAGATAATGTTTTCATTATGGTTGAATGAGGTCTCATTCTTGAGTTATATCATCAAAAAATGGGATATATATGGATCACTCCATGATAGCTACAATTGAGAGATGGCTATGGCCAACATCGGCAATAGATAACTATAGCTTCCAGGGGTTAGCTAGATATTTTCGTTGATTTGAGAGAACTTTCTCACGATTTCCCAACCCTGATAACAAGCTAACTCAGAAAAGAATAAGGTTATCTTGTAGTGATGAATTTTAAGGTTGCTTCATGGTGTTAAAAAAGAGGATTATCACTACACCCGATCTCACACTATCCACAAGTGGAAAACATTTTTTATTATTTAATGGTTCTTCGATAAAGGTCGTGGGATGTGTGTTGATGAAAAATGAAAAAATCATTACCTATGCATCAGGAAAATTGAATGTTCCTGAGAAAAACTATCCAACACATGATCTGGAGTGGTTTTTAGGAATCTTCGCTTTAAATTTTTTTATGAAATTACCTCTTTGGGGAGAAGTGTGAACTATATATGGATCAAAAATTCCTCAGGGATATATTCAAATTGAAAGAGTTGGAAATGCACCAATGAAGATGTTTATAGGTGATCAACTACAATGACTATTTAATCCATTACCTCCTTGGGAAAGAGAACTTGTTGGAGAATGCTTTATGTAGAATGAAACTAGTGATTCTATCATTGATGAGAACTGAAATGTATTAAATCTTTATAGATTTTATGAATATGGGCTTGAAAATCATAAATAAGTGAAAATCATTAATCTTCTCACAAATGATTTAACAAACTTCTCTTTTGGAAAGGTTAAAGTAATAACAAAAGGATTACATAGAAATTCATAAGAGAGTTAAAAATATCAGAAAAAGGGAAATCCTCATAGTTCAATGTTAATTAAAAAATAATTTTGATATTTGTGTCAAGACAATGTGTTCCATAAAATATAGATTTAAAGAAATAACTTTTAGATGATGCACATAGAAGAAATTTCTCCATTCAACCAAGAAACACAATGATGTATTGAGATACTTGAGAGCTTTATTGTTGAGAAAACATAATGAAGGAGATCACTTAGTATACATCAATGTTCCTAGTGTGTCCGAAAGTGATGGATGAGAGGAAAAAGTATAATGAGATGATCCAACCATTTCCTATACCAATGTGGAAAAAAGAGAACATCACCACGTTCTTTGTCACCAGACCACCACATACATCCAAGGTAAACAAAGCTATCTTGGTTTCTGGGTATCATCTTACAAATATTTTATAGTTCATAATAATTATAGTGTACTTTTCATTAGATCTACTAGAAATGATATACATCATAAAAGTGTTAAGGATGCATGGAGTTCCACTATCGATTGTATCAGATCGAGATCAAGGTTCACCTCTATGTTATGGAAGATTCTTCAACATGCTCTAAATAATGAGCTAAAAATCAGTATGTCTTATCATCCTCAAACTGATGTAAAATATGAATGTACTATCATAACACTTGAAGACATGTTGAGATAATTCTCAATGGACTTCAGAAGAGGAGGTGATCAAAATATTCCTCTAGTTGAGTTCTCTTACAATACCTACTTCTACTCAAGAATCCAAATGACACTTTATGAATCCATGTATGGGAGGAGGTGAAGAACACTGACATGTTGGGGTAATGTTGGTTATATGGAACTCTTCAGTATAGAAATGGTTGGAGAAATTCTGGGGAAGGTTAATACCATCCAGCAATAAATCAAAGCTGCTCAGAGTCGACAAAAGAGCTATGCTGATAATTGGAAATGAGACCAAGATATTGATGATGGAGACATGGTATTCATTTAAATATCACCATTAAAGAGAGTTGTGAGATATTGGGAGAAGGTAAAGATT
Source organism: Viscum album (assembly GCA_963277665.1). NCBI lineage: Eukaryota > Viridiplantae > Streptophyta > Magnoliopsida > Santalales > Viscaceae > Viscum > Viscum album. The sequence continues at coordinate 682,646,019 of OY728165.1, forward strand.
ATTCCCAGGTAAATAGGCCCTTTTGGGATCCTTGATCTCATTTGAGCAGTGGCCTGTCGGCTAGAACTTCCACATAACCTATCTCAAGAACATGATTTAATCCTTGTATCACTCTTGAGAAACTATATAAGGCCCCATCCTTAAACCCTACTTAATCTCGAGTTATTACTAGATTACACATTGAGGATCTTTTCAGCTTTAGAGTTTTAGAGAATTAGATCATAAAACTTGCATTACATTCCACATTTAAACAAAGTGGTTACATAAAAGATAGTATTAATTTTTCCCATCAACGGAAACATATTTAAAAATAAAGCATGGATTCTTTCTTGACACTTCCTTGACACTATCATCATATCATGTACCTTTCCCTTGACCTGTGAAAAAAATTTCAAAAAAAAAACTTGGGATGAGCATAAAAAGCTCAGTAAGGGTTATAAAAATTTGGAAAGGAAACATGAGTTCATATATACATAATAATGAAATCATACTTTACCCATAAAACATAGGCGTATCAAATCATGAATAAATCATAGAAATCATAAGACATAAAAGGTAACTTGAGGCATTCATAACATTCTTACGTAGGGAGTAACCCTCTTCGTTACGTTGGGAATACCCACCACGGTATATTCCCTAAATCTCTTCAGATAAACCTTAACATTTCACTCCTTCGCGTTACCCAATGCATTGGAGAGCTGTATCGGGCTCACCGCCCTTAGTTTATCACAGAACCACCCGTCTTCATAATAATGCCCAAGAACCTCATCATAATCGTATCACATAAAACATGCATTAAGGAAGCATAACATTTCAACCTTTCAATCACATGATATCAATAAAACACATTGATATAAAAACATTATGAAAACCATTTTCAATACCGAAATAAATGAAAAGTAAAACATGGTATTTATTTTTATTTTAAAAAAGGTATGGCTTGTAGAGGAAGCCGAAACTCAAAAAATGGTCACGACGGCGGAGAAGTCGTTGTCCCTACATACGTACGACCAAAACATTATCTTTTGTCATTTAGTAAACGCTTTGTATAAAAAATATTCCTTTTGAATAAACGTAAAATTTAAAGGGGTTTATACACCGTATAAAATAATGTTGTGTATAAAATAAAATATGCCTCAATGAAAGAAGATTGAGACGAAGTCCCATACAAAGACGGTATCCTTGGATTAAGGATAAAACAGTTACATAATTATGTGTGACAAACGAATACAAAAAATATAAGTGGGTATTAAGTGTAAAAAATCAGAGTTTATTCACACATATTCATATAACTACATATTCACTGAGTAGGAGCTTATCCCAAAGAATCAAAATTGGGTTAAGAAGTTCCCTTGCAAAAATTTGACAGCCTAACGGCTTCACTACAAAATTCAGATAATGAGTTGATAAGAGATAAAAAGAGTATCTCATCACATGGACATAAAATTTAAATCACAATGGATATATAAGAACATATCCCAACATAATGTTATGTGAATTAAATGACATAACAAAATAAGTCTTTTAAAAAGAGGAGGGTGAAAGGTTCCCTTACCGACATGGGTATCTTTTGAAACATACACCTCATGAAAGAAGGAAAATACAACATTGATGTAAATACTCATAAATGAAATTATATTACACAATGAGTAAAATAATGGGCATTACATACACCACTCAAGGAAATTGTGGCAAATGTAGCATAAATCTCATGGGAATAAAAGTGAGATGAAAAATCCCTTACGAAAACTCGGAAGCCTAAAGACGCCACTTAAAACGTCCAAAAATGGATTGATGAGATCAAATAGGGTCTCCCATAATATTACAAAATTATTTACAGAAATATGAATATAAAAGAACATCCCCCATTATAACAAAGAGGATCTTAAAAGAAGTGACATAAATGAGAGTACTTAAAAAGAAAGAGAGAGGTTAGATCTCTTACGAAAATTCAGCAGCCTAACGGCGCCACTCAAAACTTCCAAAATGGATTGATGAGAGAGAATAGGATCTTTCATCATATGAACATAAAAATTACTATAAGAGTAATATAAAAGAACATCCCAATCACAAGAAAGTTGAGCTTAAATGAAATGACATAAAAGAGTTTACTTAAAAAGAGAGGAGTAGGATCCCTTACATCGGGTCCGACTTAACTCGATCGTTCTTTAACATCCTGAATAATAAACTTGAGTTAATTTATACTTGATTAAGAATAATTTTAATGTTAATTATTCTTTTTATATCACTTATCTACATGTTACAAACATTATGTAATCATTTAAGTTAATAATGTTTGTTTTGTCGATATTTGGTTCTTAAGTCGAAAGTGGACTTTTTACAATTACATGTTGTTCGTATTGTCAAAGGTTCATTATATCCAGAATTATATTCATAATTTTGATATCATATATATCATATATATCCAGAATATACATGTATTTATAATATTATATAACATTTAGAGTTAAGAAATGAAATGCACCGTTCTTGGAGACGGTAATCTGTACGTACGCATGAACGCTACTTCCATTTCTATTTCATATTTAATGGAATTAAAACATAATTATACATAATAGTATTATAATTAAAGTATGGTGTCATATATAATATCATTAAATATATCCTTTATACGTACCAAATATGGTATTAACGAATCAAATCACTTTGATGGGGCGGTAGTCCGCACTTCCTAAAATGAAGATATTGCATATACCCATAATGGAATCCATAAAGGTATGCCATAAAAGAAAAATACATAAGCTTAAGGAAATGATAAATATATTATATATCATATATAAATGTAGTGACATCATAATGACCACCATGAATGGTGTTAAGAGAAGAATGGACAATCATCGTTTCGTGAGACAGTAATTCACCATCCACAGGAACAATATGTTCTTTAACCATTAGATGAAGGTGTGTGTAAGTGTAGCTCTAATACTTAACATAAAAACATCCTAGTATATTGAAGATACTTTTTTTGTTACAAAAGAATGTAATAAAAAGAGTTTAGGGGGGTGGAGAAGCAAAATAAAACAAAAGGACTCAAGTGAAGACATTACCTTAAAATCAGGTAACTCCCATTGGTTTGAGCTCAAAGGCTTCCTTGGGAAGACTTCTGACCAAAGTGAGGCTTCTAAGAGTTACATAGGGATGTGGAGAGACAAAATGGTCAGGGGTTGGCCGATCCAAAGGATTTGGTAGTGTGGGTAAGGAGGTAGAGGTGGGGGCCTTTTATAAGAGGGGAGGAGGGGCACTCTTGGAAAGTAAAGAAATGATTCTTTATTTTAGAATGAGTTTCGGATTTTAATGGTCCCACATTGATGTGTTTTGAGGATAAGCTGATAAGGGTTCTAAATCCACCCATACAATAGGTTTTGGCATTTTTTAGGTCCTAGATTTTACATTATCATTCCATTTTATTTAAATCGTTAAATAATGAGGTCATCGCTGCATCATCATGATGTCATAAATAATTTCATTTATATAATATCTAAAAATTATAAAAAAAATACTATGATGTAGGAAATATTTTCATCTTTCCAATTAATATTTATAGTCAAAAATATGACTTGTATAACCCCATTTAAATTTTTTTTTAGTAAAACAACTCATGTTTGTGTCATTTTAATTTTAACATTAAATAAAAAGGTATTTATGTCATTTTCCAACCAAAGTGGCTCCATGGGGTCTCCAAGTTGACCCATGTATTGTATTATTCGTCCATTACTCATAAAATTAGGTTAGGACATGCGCCTAGGTCATTTCATATTATTAAAACATTATTTTTACCTTAAACTACACTAATTACATCTAATCGCGATTAAAAACATAATAAGTTACTATTCATCAAAAAATTATTTTAATCCTATCGAACCACATTTTACTTCTTAATGAATACCATGTATGTCGGATTTTTGAAATTCAAAACACAAAGGTGGAAAAATTTCATTTAAACGGAAAATCAGTTTCTTTAACTACCACTTAGTGGTTTCACTATTCATCAAAAATTGAAGTTTTTCAGAAAAATACCAAAAATTCACCATAAGGAATATTTGATATTAAAAATTCAAAAATTAAGTCTATTTTAAAAAATTCAAAACATATAAGTTGCATTAATTAATTTAATAATTAATTCCCGCTGTCAAAACAGATATCATGTTTTTATGAAACAGTATCTATTAAAAGATTGACACTAGTTTAAGTCCAATTTCAAAGTGAAATTAATTCCAACGAAAAATATTGGATTAAATGGTAAGAATAGATTCTAATTGAACTTTAAAACCAATTCAAAATATAATCAAATCATATAAATAAGTTATATTAAAAAGAGGTTTTGAAATAAAATACAACATTTTTCAGTATTTATTAAAAAATGACCTTTATCGGAAAAATACCAAAAATTTACACAATGTAAATTTTGATGTCCCGATTCTAAAGAAGAATTTTATTTTGTCAAATATAACACATAAAATTGTCAAAAAGTGGATTTAAAAGAGTTTTTCCATCAAAAGGCGGTTAATCGACCTTCTAAAGAACATTAGAATGTTTACGGTTAAAAAATGAAATCATTCACATTTTTAATCATCTAACATTTATTGTAAAAAGTAAAAGTATTTGAAGAACATATATAATCATTTTGTAGTTAGTTCTGTTCATTCCGGCCATTACAACAGTTATGCATTAACTACCATTTAAAATAATATTATTTTATTATTAGAGTGCAACGTAAGATTCCCAAGGAACTCGTTGTTGCGTATTGGGTACGCCATCGAGCATAGTTTCCCCTTTAAAGTCATATTAATATTTTATTCACAAAAATGGATTAATATAACAATTTTATACTCTTTATTAACCTGGGGTGTTACATCCTTCACCCCTTTTGGGAATTGCGTCCTCGCAATTTTAAAATTAGGCTTGGAAACATCCTTGAAAGTCCCAGATCGGAACAAGAGTCAGTAAAATAATAACATTAAAATAAAGAAAGAGAATTACAAAGGTCACCCATGTTAACCCATACTGGGATTCCAAGTATGAAAATATGGACATGGAGGAAAAAAACAAAGGGTCATGTTCTGATGGAGAGTGATAGTAAACATGTCTAGGAGAAAGTTAACCATTAGAAAATCACAAACTTCTTGATGAGTTAATCAGTATTCAATTCCCCAGTAGGAAAAGTTAACAGACAACACTTTTGTTTTAAGTTACTCTTCATTGAGGAATTTATTTTTGACCTTAAGGAAACATACTTACTTGTCATGTTGACTTTCAACTTTTACTAGATTTCTTACACAGACTCATACTTTCCCCAAAAGATGAGTATTTAGGAAGACTTGTTCACATTAAGAGTACTATAATAAACTTCTAGAGAATCACCTAATCCACAAAAGAGAATTATATACTTCCCATATCTTTAGACCTTATCCAAAACCAAAACCAAAAAGGTTAGTACATGATCAGATAATCCAGAAATGGATAACCCTTTATAAAAAGAAAATTTATTCTTAATCTCCAAAATTTGCCCAACAAAACCCAGAGTTCAACGAGGACCATTCGATAAACAATTTTCCATAAAATTATTCAATGTAAACCAAACTAAGATTGAAACCCAAATATTTGAAGGATTTAGTCACATAGTCTTATATGTTAAATCATAACATTTATCTCCAAACAACATCAGTTTCTCCTAAAGTCTTGTATTGAAAAGTAATTAACCTAATAACATATCCTCCATGATAGGTTAATCATTTTCATAAATAACCCAAAATCAACTTACTCTTAATTCATAATGTCAACTAACTAAAAATAATAAGTCATACTAACCAGGGACTTCACGTAGTCTAGTGGTAGGCAATAAATACCAGTTTCACTTTGGTTGTGGGTTCGATTCCCACAGCTTTGTCTGGCGCAACGGGTTGTCACATGGTCTACGTGTTGTCCTTTTTCCAAAACTATATAATTCTCAAATCATTCCATAAAAAGAGATAGAATCATAAAAAATAACCATAACATAATTTAACCTCAATTTCATATCATGCCTTTCACTTCCATCATAACATATTGTAACCCATAATTACCTCAAAAGTAATGATCATATAAATCCAAATGGTTCTTTATAACTATGTCCACAAAATAACAGATAACTATTCCTAGAATAAAATTTTCATATATTAAACATCAGGGTTACACGTACTATAAAAAGTCTTCTAATGTAACCCCATCATCAAAAGAGACTTAATACTCTTAAGAATTTCACCATAACTCTTGAAGCACTTATATGTTGACTTCTTAATCATTCAACTTTCTTCATGATCCATTAACCATTCCCTTCTAACATATTCGGAAATACTTCTTTCCTACAAAAAAATCATGAATCATATCTTATGATTCAAAAATAGGAAAAAAAGTTATGAAATAATCCATACCTTTGATTGGTCATTGTCAGTTTCTTCATCCTCAATCGGAATGGCATTAGGTATTGGTAAACGAATATTTGTACGATCTTGGTGATCCCATTCATTAAACTTCTTCATAGGACATGTGTTTTCATAATGACCATTCACACCACATTTAAAACATTAAATTGATCCCTTAGAAAGAACTTCTTTCCCTTTCCTCGAGCCAACTGAATGCTTCCTTTTTCCATGGCAGGTTCGTGCTTTATGACCTTCATTTCCACATGAATAGCATATTTATGTCCATTTGAAACATTTCCCTAGGTGTTTATTTCCACATCTTTGACACATAAGTTTTTGAACACACTTACCTTTATGGTTATTACCTGTAGTTTCGTAGGGTTTTGTTTGACTCATATATGATGCCTTAGAGAAATCTCCAAGGTTTAGGTGGTCAATCATGACTCTGGATAGTTGGTTGAGGTTAAACACAAGAGTTCTCATTGCATCTACCATATCATCCAGTTGCTTGCTCAAAAAACTGTCACAGTTTCCTTCACATCCACTGTTACTTTGGTTACTTCTAGATCCATCCATTTACTAAAACCAAAAAGGTCAGTGCGAGTATATCAACAAAACCATCATGTACAAATGAGGAAGATAAACACTAAGATATACTTACTCATTCACTTTATGTAAAACTAGGACTCATTCTTAAATCCTAAACATTATGGTAATGTCACTTATGCTTAAAGAATACCCTAACCTCTAAAGTTATCTAAACCGACCTTTGATACCAATTATAAGGCCCCAGCCTTAAACCTTACTTAATCTTGAGTTATTACAAGATTACACATTGAGGATCTTTTCAGGTTTGGAGTTTTAGAGAATTAGATCATAAAACTTGCATTACATTCCACATTTAAAAAAAGTGGTTACATAAAATATAGTATTCGTTTTTTCCCATCATCAGAAACATATTTGAAAATAAATCATGGATTCTTTCTTGACACTTCCTTGACACTATCATCATATCATGTACCTTTCCCTTGACCTGTGAAAAACATTTCAAAAAAAAAACTTATGATGAGCATCAAAAGCTCAGTAAGGGTTATAAAAATATGGAAAGGAAACATGAGTTCATATATATATAAGAATTAAATCATAATTTACCCAGAAAACATAGGAGTATCAAATCATTAACAAATCATAGAAATCAGAAGACATAAAAGATAACTTGAGGCATTCATAACATTCTTACATAGGGAGTAACCCTCTTGGTTACGTTTCTAATAACCACTATAATATATTCCCTAAATCTCTTTTGAGAAACCTTAACGTTTCACTCCTTCACGTTAACCAATGCATTGGAGAGCTATATCGGGCTCACCCGCCGTTAGTTTATCACAGAACCACTCGTCTTCATAATAATGCCCACGAACCTCAACGTAATCGATTCACATAAAACATGCATAAAGGAAAAATAACTTTTCCACCTTTCAATCACAAGACATCAATACAAAACATTGATATAAAAACATTATGAAAACCATTTTCAATACCGAAATAGAAGAAAAGTAAAACATGGTATTTATTTTTCTTTTAAAAAAAGGTATGGCTTGTAGAGGAAGCCGAAACTCAAATAATGGTCACGGCGACAGAGAAGTCGTTGTCGCCTCATACGTACGATAAAAACATTCCCTTTTGTCATTTAGTAAATGCTTCATATAAAAAAGATTCCTTTTGAATAAACGTAAAAGTCAAAGGGGTTTATACACTGTATAACAGAATGTTGTGTATAAAACAAAATATGCCTCAATGAAAGGAGATTGAGACAAAGTCCCATACAAAGACGGCATCCTAGGATTAAGGATAAATCAGTTACATAATTATGTGTTTCAAACGAATACACAAAATATAATTGGGTATTAAGTGTAAAAAAATCATAGTTTATTCACACAAATTCATAGAACGACATATTCAAGGAGTACAAGATTATCCCAAAGAATCAAAATTGGGTTAAGAAGTTCCCTTGCAAAAATTTGACAGCCTAATGAAGTCACTACAAAATTCTGAAAATGAGTTGATGAGAGATAAAATGGGTATCTCATCACTTGGACATAAAATTTAAATCACTAAGGATATATAAGAACATATCCCAACATAATTTTATTTGAATTAAAAGACATAACAAAATAAGTCTTTTAAAAAGAGGAGGGTGAAAGGTTCCCTTACCGACATGGGTATCTTTCGAAACATACACCCCGTGAAAGAAGGACAATACAACATTGATGTAAATACTCAGAAATGAAATTATATTACACAATGAGTAAAATAATGGGAAGTACATACTCCAATCAAGGAAATTGTGGAAAATTTAGCATAAATCTCACGGGAATAAAAGTGAGATGAAAAATCCCTTACGAAAACTCGGCAGCCTAACGACGCCACTTAAAACATCCAAAAAATGGATTGATGAGATCAAATAGGGTCTCTCATCATATTACACTAAAAATTAAAGCAAGAGTAATATAAAATAACATCCCCCCATCATAAAAAATAGGAGCTTAAAATAAGTGACATGTAGGAGAGTACTTAAAAAAGAAAGAGAGAGGTTAGATCTCTTACGAAAATTTGGCAGCCTAACGGCGCCACTCAAAACATCTAAAATGGATTGATGAGAGATAATATGGTTTCTCATCATATGAACATAAAAATTAAGGTATTAGTAATATAAAAAGAACATCCCAATCACAAGAAAGATGAGCTTAAAAGGAATGACATAAAAGAGTGTACATAAAAAGAAAGAGAGGAGTAAGATCCCTTACCTCGGGTCCGACTTGACTCGATCATTATTTAACATCTTGAATAATAAAATTTAGTTAATTTCTATTTGATTAAGAACCTTTTTCAAGTTCATTATCAATTTTATATCACTTATTTCCATGTTATAAACATTATGTAATCATTTATGTTAATAATGTTTGTTTTGTCGATATTTGGTTCTTAAGTCGAAAGTCGACTTCTTACAATTACATGTTGTTCGTGTGGTCAAAGGTTCATTATATCCAGAATGATATTCATGATTTGGATATCATATATATAATATATATCCAGAATATACATGTATTTATAATATTACATAACATTTAGATTTATGAAATGAAATGCACCGTTCATAGAGACGATAAGCCGTACGTACGCATGAACGCTACTTCCATTTATATTTCATATTTAATGGAATTAAAACATAATGATAGATAATAGTATTTTAATTCAAGTATGGTATCATATATAATATAATTAAATATATCCTTTATACGTACGAAATATGGTATTAACGAATCAAATCACTTTGAGGGGGCGGTAGTCCGCACTTCTTAAATTGAAGATATTGCGTATACCCATAATGGAAGCCATAAAGGTATTCCATAAATGAAAAATAAATAAGTTTATGGAAAAGATAAAAATATTATATATCATATATAAATGTAGTGACATCAAAATGGCCAACATGAAAGGTGTTAAGAGAAGATTGAACAATCATCATTTCGTGAGGCAGTAATTCGCCATCCACAGAACAGTATGTTCTTTATCCATTAGACGAAGGTGTGTGTATGTGTAGCTCGAATACATAACATAAAACATCCTAGTATATTAAAGATACTGTTTTGGTTACAAAATAAAGTAATAAATAGAGCTTAGGGGGTGGAGAAGCAAAATAAAACAAAAGGACTCAAGTGAAGACATTACCTTAAAATCATGTAACTCCCTTTGGTTTGAGATCAAAGGATTCCTTGGGAAGACTTATGACCAAAGTGAGGCTTCTAATAGTTAGAGAGGGATTTGGAGAGAAAAAATGGGCAGGTTTTGGCAGATCCAAAGGCTTTTGATGTGTGGGTGAGCAGATCCAAAGGCTTTTGATGTGTGGGTAAGGAGGTAGAGGTGGGGGCCTTCTATAAGAGGAGAGGAGCGGCACTCTTGGAAAGTAAAGAAATGTTTCTTTATTGTAGAATGATTTTCGGATTTTAATGGTTCCAAGTTGATTTGTTTCTAGGATAAGGTGATAAGGGTTCGAAATCCACCCATCCAATAGGTTTTGGACATGTTTAGGTCTTATATTTTACATTATCATTCCATTTTATTTAAATCGTTAAATAATGAGGTCATCGCTGAATCATCATGATGTCATAATTAATTTAATTTATTTAATGTCTAAAAATTATAAATAAAATAATATAATGTAGGAAATATTTTTATCTTTCCAATGAATATTTATAGTTAAAACTCTGACTTGTATAACCCCATTTAAAAATTGTGTTATTAAAACAACTCATGTTTGTGTCATTTTAATTTTACCATTAAATAAAAAGGTATTTATGTCATTTTCCAACCAAAGTGGCTCCATGGGGTCCCCAAGATGACCCATGGATTGTCTTGGTCGGCCATGACTCATAAAATGAGGGTAGGAAATGTTTTCATGTCATTTCATATTATCAAAACATTATTTTTACCTTAATCTACACTAATTACCTCTAATCGCGATTAAAAACGTATTAAGTTACTATTCACCAAAAAATTATTTTAATCCCATTGAACCACATTTTTCTCTTAATGAAAACCATGTATGTTGGATTTTTGAAATTGAAAACACAAAGGTGGCAAAATTTCATTTAAACGGAAAATCAGTTTCATTAACTACCACATAGTGGGTTCACTATTCATCAAAAATTGAAGTTTTTCAGAAAAATACCAAAAATTCACCCTAAGATATATTTGATATTATGAATTCAAAAATGAAGTCTATTTTAATTAATTAAATACATATAAGTTTCATTAATTAATTTAATAATTAATTCCCGCTGTCAAAACAAATAGCGTGTTTTTATGAAATAATATCTATTAAAAGATTGACACTAGTTTAAGTCCAATTTCAAAGTGAAATTAATTCCAATGACCACTATTGGATTAAATGGTAAAAATCTATTCTAATTGTACTTTAAAACCAATTCAAAATATAATCTAATCGTATAAATAAATTAGATTAAATAGAGGTTTTGAATTAAAATACAACAGTTTTCATTGTTCATTAAAAAATTAACTTTATCGAAAAAATACAAACAATTTACACAATGTAAATTATGATGTCCCGATTCTAAAGAATAATTTTATTTTGTCAAATATAACACATAAAATTGTCAAAAAGTGGATTTAAAAGAGGTTCTCCATCAAAAGGCGGTTAATCGACCTTCTAAAGAACATTAGAATGTTTACGCTTAAAAATTGAATTCATTCACATTTTTAATCCTATAACAATTTATTGTAAAAAGTAAAAATATTTGACTAACATAAATAATCATTTTCTAGTTAGTTCTTTTTTTTTCCGCCATTACAATGTCTAGGCGTTAATTACCATTTAAAATAATATTATTTTATTATTAGAGTGCAACATAAGATTCCCAAGAAAATCGTTGTTGCGTATTGGGTACGCCGTTGAGCATAGCATCCCCTTTAAGGTCATATTAATATTTTATTCACAAAAATGGATAAATATAGAAAAGTCATACTCTTTATTTACCTGGGGTGTTACAAACTACATACCTGACCCATCACATGTACTCAATCATAAGGTGGTACCATTATAGAATGACCTCTCCAATGAAGATAAGCTTGTGAAGATCTTATATCGTAGGGAAAATTGTAACACCCGAGGCTTTTATGTTATATAAATCATCAAAGTAATATTTTTCTACACAACACTTGCTTGTCTTTCTTTACACGCAATCGTGACCTTCCTCGATAGCTTGCGTAGTACGCAATACCGAGTTTCACTAAACAACAATATGCTATTAAAACTAGCCGTTATGAATAGTAATAACCACTTTTTGAAATTTTATAAATTTTATTTTTTAAAATGGACTTCATTTTTGGATTCAGAATACCGAAATTAGCGTAGGGTGAAATTTCGGTATTTTTCTGAAAACTTTCAATTTTTGATGAATAGTGAAACCACTAAGTGGTAGGTTAAAAACTGAATTTTGCATAAAACTTAATTTTACCGCTTCTGTGAATGAAATTTCAAAAATCCGACAGACACGGTTGATATCAGTAAGTAAAATGTGGTTCAATGAGATAAAAATAATTTTTTGGTGAATAGTAACTTTTTACTATTTTTACCGCAGTTAATAGTAAATAGGGTAACTAAGGGTAAATATGATTTTAATATTACCCTAACACATGTCCTAATTCTATTGGACAAGTTTAATTCGACCAAAAACAAACTTAGGAATAAAATATGACCATTTAGGCCCACTTGGATTAGATTAGGACATTTATTATTAATTTATTTAAAGAAGGGTTAAAATATTTAAAATCAAAGTTTAATAAGTAAATCATTTTTAATATGGGGTTATACATAAGATAAATTCGATTGTAAATATTCATTAGAAATATAAAATTATTTCCTACATGATGGTATTTTATTTGTAATTTTTAGACATCAAATAATTTAATTTATTTATGACACAAAGATGATGCAGTAATTATCTTATTAATGAAATATTGACATAATTGATAATATAAATACCAAAATAAATGTAATTTAAGACTTTTTATGAATTAAACTAATTTTCTAGGTTACTATGATATATTAGTGTTGATTTAATCAACTTGGTTCGAACATATAATTCTGTTATGACTTTCACAAAAATCATATATCAAATAGTGTCAAAATTGACACAAAATAGTTTTTAAATCAAATATTATATTATTAACTATTATTTTATTCCGAAAAATATAATGTTCGGCCAAATGACTTAGATAAGTATATATATATTAATAATAAACAATTTGGGGTTCTTTTGGCATGTTATCGTAAGTGTATTTACCATATAGTGAAAGAAAACAAAAAGACATGGTAAAAGTTAAATTATTTAACTTAGCGTTAAATCTAATTGATAAGGTTAAAATAATACCCTAAACTTGTCTAAATCCTATTGGTTGATAGGATTTCGACCCATCCCCACTTTAGCTTCTAAATAAGACCCTTTGGAACCATTATAATCCGATTTTGACTTTAATATAAAATAATAGTTTGAGATATTCCTATGGTGCCCCTCTCCTCCCTTATAAAAGGGCACCTCCTCCCCCTCCTCCTCACACCAATTTGATCACTCAAGCTCGGCCAACCCCTGCCATTTTCTCCTCTCCACTTCCCTAGAATAATCCTAGAGGTCCTGTTCTTCTTCAAAGACCAATCTTAGTTCCCTAAGTGGAGGATTCAAAGAGGCGTTCCAAAGAAGAGGTAATATCCATTACCGATCTTTTCAATATCTTTCTTCTTCAACTTCTTCTTCTTTAGTTGTTTCATGATAAAGTAATAACATCAGTATTACTTACATACTGATATGTTATTATAAATATGAAACAACCCTAATTCACCATCTATCCATCCTACGGAAAAATGAAATCACCGCGCGTGCGTACGTACAGAATACCCTCTCCACGCCGTGGTGTAATCTATTTTTCCACCATCACTTTACAAGGATGGGTATAATGGTGTAATGAGTAACTATTTATGATTATTATAAAGTAATATTGATACTGAAATAATATATATATACTCCAATACAGTTCCACGATCATAGGAACTATATCATCACTCGTGTGTACGTACGGAATACCGTCTCTACGATGTGATGCGACTCGTTCTACATGATCATCATTACATAGTAATTATATAAATGAATTGAATGAATAAATATGATATATGTTACACTAATACCATTCTGGATATAAGGTATCTATAACCTTAAAAGAAGAATAAGAATGTATTCGGCAACACAGGCATAAGAACAAAAGGCAATAAATACCCGAGTAACAAGTAACAATGAAATATTACTAACAAGAAGCTAAGAATATGACCATATATGATATCATATCAATATGTATGATTCTGGAATAAGTCAATAACAATATTTAAACCATTATACAGGATCTTCGGACACGTACAAAGCAAATCGGACCTAAGGTAAGGGAAATATCACAATCTCATTTTTATCCGAGATTGTTTATTCGTAAGTATTTACTGGGCTGTATTTTATCATCCACATCCATGTTTCATCAATATGTAATCTTAATTCCATCCACCTAAAATTGTTTAAATCCATTTTTACCCTTCGGTGAGTTTTTAGTAATATGTATGAATGGAATCTTTTGTCATTTTTCGTACGAAGTACTTTTTGACTTTTCCGACAAAAGTACGAAGAATGTTTTTTTAACTTATACGGCATGAATGGATTTTTAAAACAAAATTTCCAAGAATCTTCCTTTACAAGTTTTCGAGTTTATTTTTAATCAACTTATTTTATTTTAAAGTCGTATGACATGTTATGAAAGGAAAAATGTTTTTGAAGAAGAACGGATATTTTCCTCAAGAATGGAGTTCAAGTGTTTTATCAAAATTATTTTCCATCTAAGATAATAAAGGGTTCTGTTTTTATCCCTATTATTACATGGATTTGATTATGTTGTGATGGAAACATTTTTATGAATTCCTTTATCTTATATGAATTGTTTTATGATGTCATGTTGTTTAAGAATCCCATTTTTATTACATGGGTTACGCTATGATGTATGGTTTATGATTATGTGGAACACATAAGAAAGGATTCATTATAAGATGGGTGGGACCAATATCTCCCTCCAATGCATTGGGTAAAGATTTTATATCTCATGAGATAGACATGGCTGGAACGGAAGGTTATTTCGGTTCAGTGATACAGGACTGAAACGAGGAGTGAACTCGGTTCAGAAAGGGACTTTGTCCACTAAGATAGTCTTGGCAATGAGTCATGACTAACAAGAAATGATTTTCCATGATTATGTGTGCATGCCACAAAGATTCAAGTTTTATGTTATGATTATGGGGATCTCATTTTCACTTCTATGATTTATTCCATGTTAAGATATTATGATCTCTTTTGCAGGTTTTGATTTTCAAAAAGATATGATATGATTTTTATTTCCTTTATTTTCCCTTGCTGAGCATTTGAGCTCACCCTTTTATGTTTTCTTTTCCCCAGGTCAGGAAGATGGATATTAAGTAGAATATGCTAAAAGGGACCCTAGATATGATGAAATAAATGGGAGACACTGTAGATGATTTATGAACCAGTTGTTTATGTTTCCCAGTTTCTAAAGACACTATACATATACGGTCCTTTGTGGTTTTGTCATATGTTGTAATAAGTGTGCTTCAATTTTGAAGTATTAATAAGGTATGTAAAGTATGGGTCGTTATAGTTGGTATCAGAGGAAAGGTATAGTCAACCTTTGGAAACTAGGATGTGAAAGCCTTAGTAAGAACCCTAAGGATAAGTCTAAGCATAGAACACAATCTTAGTGTTTTAGAAATGGCCGTGAATAACCTAGGATAAGACCTTAAGCATGAAAATTTTATTCTTGAATTATGTGGTTTTCCTATTATAATTAGTGTTGCTCACACTATTCTTCTTGGTTTTAGTCAATGGCTGGAACTCGAAGGAACCGTGTTAATGCGGAATGCAATGGGAAATGCCATGATTGTCCCCCTGAGCAACCAAATGATATGGGAGCTGGAATGAAAAATCTTGTAGCCATGCTCACACAACTTTCTCAAGCTATGAATCATGCAGGACTTCCAAACGATCAAAGGAAGGAGCAACATTCTGTTGAATCCTTCATGAGGCAACGTCCACCTTCTTTCAGTGGGTCTACTGATCCATTAGTTGCTGAACAATGGATTAGTACTACTGAAAAGATATTTTCAGTTCTTCAATGTTCTGAACATGATAAAGTCATCCTAGCAATGTATCGTTTGGAAGGAGATGCTGATCAATGGTGGAATCTTATTAAGAATACGAGGCAAAGGGATGAAATTGAGTCTATGGAAAGGGACGAGTTCAATAACTTATTTTTCAATAAGTACTTCCCTCGTATTCTCCAAACAAAGATGGAGAATGAGTTTCTTGAACTGAAGCAAAGGGATGATGAATCTGTTGGTACCTATGAAGCAAATTTTACAAGACTTGCAAGGTACGCTTCTGGTATTATTATCCAACCTGAGAGTAAGATCGATCTATTCTTTAGTGGCTTAAAACCAAGTCTTCGAAGGGCGTTAGCCATAAGGGACTTCAATAGCTACAAGGAAATCGTTCGATGTGCTCTCAAAGTCGAGATGGAGATTGGAATAACCCATCAGTCACATGGGTTTGATAAGAAGAGGAAGATGGAATTCAAAGAAAAATCTAAAGAGCACACGGAAAAGAACATGAGCTTTTCCTTATGCTCAAAGTGTGGAAAGAAACATGGAGGGAGTTGTCTTAAAGGGACAAGTAAATGTTTTAAATGTGGAATGGAAGGTCATCGGGCATTTGAATGTTGTGATAATGGGAAGAAGATGTCTAATGACGCAAACAAAGGAAGGGATACACAGAATGAACCTACTACACTTCAATGTTTCAAGTGAAAGGAGATGGGGCATTATGCCAATCAATGACCAAATCCAAGGGTTGATGATGATGGTCGAAGTCCACAAAATCTTAAGGCTAAAGACAAAGGAAAGTCACATGCAATTTCTATCAGCGATGTGGAGTACGATAACGAAGTGGTGAAAGGTACACTTACCATCCACTCTAAAGTAGAAAATGTTTTATTTGATTCTGGATCCACCCACTCTTTTATTTCTGAAAACTTTTCTAAGGGTATCACCATACTACCTCAACAATTAGATGTTGAGTTAGCTGTGACAACACCTAATGGCACAACAGTCCCATCAAAAGTTTATAATTCTTCTCCGATCGAAGTTTGTGGGAAAGTGCTTCCTGAAAATCATGTGATCCTTCCTTTAGTGGAATTTGATGTTATTCTTGGCATGGATTGGCTTTCTCTACATGGAGATCATATCAATTGCCAATGAAGGGAAGTCACATTTCATATTCCAGATCAATCTACGATTGTATATCAATGCAAGGATGAACATAATCTTCCAGTGGAAATTTCTTCCATCTTATGGGTATTGATTCCACTAAATGAAGGTTATTTATCTCAAATGGTTGGTAAGAAACTCACAATTAAGAATATGCCCATTGTACGGGAGTTTTATGATGTATTTCCGGAGGAATTACCGGGTCTTCCACCAAATCGTGAAGTTGAGTTTTCAATAGAACTCGTACCAGGTGCTTTGCCTATTTCAAAAACACCTTATAGAATGGCCCCAATTGAGTTGCAGGAATTGAATAAGCAACTCCAAGAGAATCTTGATAAGGGATTCATACGCCCTAGTGCGTCACCTTGGGGAGCACCTGTTCTATTTGTTAAGAAGAAAGATGGATCAATGAGACTCTGCATTGATTATCGAGAACTTAACAAGATCACTATCAAGAACAAATATCCTCTCCCACGCATTAATGACTTATTTGACCAACTACGCGGAGCTCAATACTTTTCCAAGATTGATCTTCGTTCAGGGTATCATCAATTATGGGTCAAAAGGGAGGATATACCAAAGACGGCTTTCCGTACAAGGTATGGACACTATGAATTTATAGTGATGCCATTTGGTCTTACTAATGCCCCTACTATCTTCATGGATCTAAGGAATAGAGTCTTTAGAGACTATCTTGATCAATTTTTGGTAGTCTTTATAGACGATATTGTTGTTTATTCAAAGAGCAAGGAAGAGCATTAAGATCACTTGAGAATTATATTGAAGACCCTGAGAAAGGATAAGCTTTATGCCAAATTTACCAAGTGTGAATTTTGGCTTCAAAAAGTTTCATTTTTGGGTCACATAATCTCAAAAGAGGGGATATCTGTGGATCCAGCAAAAACAGAGGTTATCGAAAGATGGTCGAGACCAACAACAGTAACTGAGATCCGAAGTTTTCTTGGTTTGGCTGGATATTATCGACGTTTTGTAAAAGATTTTTCACGATTATCTAATCCACTCACCAAGTTGACTCGGAAAGGAGTTAAGTTTGTCTGGACTGAGGAATGTGAAGAGAATTTCAAGGAGTTGAAAAGAAGGTTATCCAGTGCACCTGTGCTCACACTGCCTTGTAGTGGAGAAAGGTTTGTGATCTACAGTGATGCATCCAAGAAGGGATTGGGGTGTGTTCTTATGCAAAATGATATGGTGATAGCATATTCCTCACGGCAGTTGAAAATCCATGAGCAAAATTACCCAACACATGATTTGGAGTTGGCTGCGGTAATCTTTTCATTAAAGATTTGGAGGCATTACCTTTATGATGAAAGGTGTGATATTTATACTGATCATAAAAGTATAAAGTATATTTTCACACAAAAGGAGTTGAATATGCTTCAAAGAAGATGGTTGGAGCTGATTAAGGATTATGACTGCTCAATCCATTACCACCCTGGGAAAGCAAACAAGGTGGCAGATGCATTAAGTCGACAAGACCATGCTAGTATATCCATGATGAGGATCACAAAAGATCCAATATTTATGGATTTACAAAGGATGGATCATGGAATTATAATGGAAGGGGAAAAATCTTATCTTTCTCAAATGAATGTTCAACCATCTATACATGTGAAGATTAAAGAGGCACAGAAAGAAGATGTCGAGTTACAAAAGAAGGTGAGAAATGTTCCTGAATTCAACCTTGATTGTGATGGGATAATAAAGTTCAGGAATCGGGTTTGTGTTCCTTCCATCCCCGAATTAAAGAAGGAGCTGCTGGATGAGGCTCATAGTTCTTCATTCTCTATTCATCCTGGAAGCACGAAGATGTATAGGGACCTGAAAGAGTACTTCTGGTGGGATGGTATGAAAAGAGATGTTGCTGAATATGTCTCTCGATGCTTGGTTTGTCAACAAGTTAAAGCTGAGAGACAAAAGTCTAAGGGGATGTTACAACCATTACCCATACCCGAATGGAAATGGGAAAACATCACTATGGACTTTGTCACAGGACTTCCTAAAACATCCAAAGGCAATAATGCTATTGGGTCATAGTTGATCGTCTTACAAAATCTACACACTTCATTGCTATTAGAGAGGATTTCTCTCTAGATCAGCTTGCCAGGATATATGTAAAGGAAGTGGTAAGATTTCATGGAGTACCACTTTCTATTATATCTGATCGGGATCCGAGATTTACCTCGATGTTCTGGCGAAGTTTTCAGCATACTCTGGATACAGAGTTGAGTTTCAGCACTGCTTATCATCCCCAGACAGACGGTCAGTCTGAGAGAACAATTCAAACCCTAGAAGATATGTTGAGAGCTTGCTCTATGGATTTTAAAGGAGGTTGGGATCAACACCTACCTTTGGTGTAATTTTCTTATAATAATAGCTTTCACTCCAGTATTCAGATGGCTCCTTATGAAGCTCTCTATAGAAAGAAATGCAGGACTCCAACTTTCTGGGATGAAGATGGGGAAAGAAAGCTATTAGGACCTGATCTCATTGATGAAATGGCAGAAAAGGTCTGATCTATTCAACAACACATAAGCGCAGCTCAGAGTCGACAGAAAAGTTATGCCGACAACCGAAGAAAAGACCTAGAGTTTGAAGTGGGTGATAAAGTGTTCTTACGAATATCTCCTTGGAAGAGGGTTATGAGATTTGGAAAGAAGGGGAAGTTGAGCCCTAGATATATCGGTCCTTTCGAAATACTGGATCGTGTTGGGAAGGTAGCTTACCGATTGGCGCTTCCACCGAATCTCTCTCAAGTTCACGATGTGTTCCATGTATCTCTCCTGAGAAAGTACATACCAGATCCTTCACATGTACTCAGCTCAGAAGTTGTACCGCTGGAGCAAGATCTTTCTTATGAAGAACAGCCGATAGAGATTCTGGATCGTAGCGAAAAAGTCCTACGAAACATGACCACTCGATTGGTGAAAGTTTTATGGAGGAACCACCAACTTGAAGAAGCTACATGGGAGCTTGAGGATATGATGAGGGAGAAGTATCCTCATCTGTTTGTTACAAAGTGACGAATTTCGAGGGCGAAATTCTTTTTAAGGGGGGTAGAATGTAACACCCGAGACTTTTATGTTATATAAATCATCAAAGGAATCTTTTCCTATACAACACTTGCTTGGCTTGCTTTACACGCAATCGCGACCTTCCTCGATATCTTGCGTAGTACGCAATACCGAGTTTCACTAAACAACAATATGCTATTAAAACTAGCCGTTATGAATAGTAATAACCACTTTTTGAAATTTTATAAATTTTATTTTTTAAAATGGACTTCATTTTTGGATTCGGAATACCGAAATTTTCCTAGGGTGAAATTTTGGTATTTTTCTGAAAACTTTCAATTTTTGATGAATAGTGAAACAACTAAGTGGTAGGTTAAAAACTGAATTTTGCATAAAACATAATTTTACCGCTTCTGTGAATGGAATTTCAAAAATCCGACAGACACGGTTGATATCAGAAAGTAAAATGTGGTTCAATGAGATAAAAATAATATTTTGTGAATAGTAACTTTTTACTATTTTTACCGCAGTTAATAGTAAATAGGGTAACTAAGGGTAAATATGATATTAATATTACCCTAAAACATGTCCTAATTCTATTGGACAAGTTTAATTCGACCAAAAACAATCTTAGGAATAAAATATGACCATTTAGGCCCACTTGGATTAGATTAGGACATTTATTATTAATTTATTTAAAGAAGGGTTAAAATAGTTAAAATCAAATTTTAATAAGTAAATCATTTTTAATATGGGGTTATACATAAGATATATTCGATTTTAAATATTCATTATAAAGCTAAAAATATTTCCTACACGATGGTATTTTATTTGTAATTTTTAGGCATAAAATAATTTAATTTATTTATGACACAAAGATGATGCAGTAATTATCTTATTAATGAAATATTGACATAATTGATAATATAAATACCAAAATAAATGTTATTTAAGACTTTTTTTGAATTCCACAAATTTTCTAGGTTACTATGACATATTAGTGTTGATTTAATCAACTTGGTTCGAACATATAATTCTTTTATGACTTTCACAAAAATCATATATCAAATAGTGTCAAAATTGACACAAAATAGTTTTTAAATCAAATATTATATTATTAATTGTTATTTTATTCCAAAAAATTTAAGGTTCGGCCAAATGACATAGATAATGATATATATATTAATAATAAACAATTTGGGGTTCGTTTGGCATGTTATAGTATGTGTATTAACCATATAGTGAAAGAAAACAAAAAGACATGGTAAAAGTTAAATTATTTAACTTAGTGTTAAATCTAATTGATAAGGTTAAAATAATACCCTAAACATGTCTAAATACTATTGGTTGATAGGATTTCGACCCATCCCCACTTTATCTTCGAAATAAGACCCTTTGGAACCATTATAAACCGATTTTGACTTTAATATAAAATAATATTTTGAGATATTCCTAAGGTGCCCCTCTCCTCCCTTATAAAAGGGCACCTCCTCCCCCTCCTCCTCACACCAATTTGAGCACTCAAGCTCGGTCAACCCCTTCCATTTTCTCCTCTCCACTTCCCTAGAATAATCCTAGAGGTCCTGGTATTCTTCAAAGACAAATCTTAGTTCCCTAAGTGGAGGATTCAAAGAGGCGTTCCAAAGAAGAGGTAATATCCATTACCGATCTTTTCAATTTCATTCTTCTTCAACTTCTTATTCTTTAGTTGTTTCATGATAAAGTAATAACATCAGTATTAAATACATACTGATATGTTATTATAAATATGAAACAACCCTAATTCACCTTCTATCCATCCTACAGAAAAATGAAATCACCGCGCGTACGTACGTACGGAATACCGTCTCCACGCCGTGGTGTAATCTATTTTTCCACCATCACTTTACAAGGATGGGTATAATGGTGTAATGAGTAACTATTTATGATTATTATAAATTAATATTGATACTGAAATAATATATATATACTCCAATACAGTTCCACGATCATAGGAACGATATCATCACTCGTGCGTACGTACGGAATACCGTCTCCACGATGTGATGCGACTCGTCCTACATGATCATCATTACATAGTAATTATATAAATGAATTGAATGAATAAATATGATATATGTTACACTAATACCATTCTGGATATAAGGTATCTATAACCTTAAAAGAAGAATAAGAATGCATTCGGCAAAACATGCATAAGAACAAAAGGCAATAAAGACCCGAGTATTAAGTAACAATGAAATATTACTAACAAGAAGCTAAGAATATGACCATATATGATATCATATAAATATGTATGATTCTGGAATAATTCAATAACATTATTTAAACCATTATACAGGAGCTTCGGACATGTAAAAAGTAAATCGGACCTAAGGTAAGGGAAATATCACAATCTCATTTTTATCCGAGATTGTTTATTCATAAGTATTTACTGGGGTGTATTTTATCATCCACATCCATGTTTCAACAATATATAATATTAATTCCATCCACCTACAATTTTTTAAATCCATTTTTACCCTTCGGTGAGTTTTTAGTAATATGTATGAAAGGAATGTTTTTTCGTTTTTCGTACGAAGTACTTTTTGACTTTTCCGACAAAAGTACGAAGAATGTTTTTTTAACTTATACGGCATGAATGGATTTTTAAAACAAACTTTCCAAGAATCTTCCATTAAAACTTTTCATGTTTATTTTTAATCAACTTCTTTTATTTTAAAGTCGTATGACATGTTGTGAAAGGAAAAATGTTTTTGAAGAAGAAAGGATATTTTCCTCAAGAATGGAGTTCAAGTGTTTTATCAAAATTATTTTCCATCTAAGATAATAAAGGGTTCTGTTTTTATCCCTATTATTACATGGATTTGATTATGTTGTGATGGAAACATTTTTATGAATTCCTTTATCTTATATGAATTGTTTTATGATGTCATGTTGTTTAAGAATCCCATTTTTATTACATGGGTTACACTATGATGTATGGTTTATGATTATGTGGAACACATAAGAAAGGATTCATTATAAGATGGGTGGGACCTATATCTCACTCCAATGCATTGGGTAAAGATTTTATATCTCATGAGATAGACATGGCTGGAACGGAAGGTTATTTCGGTTCAGTGATACAGGACTGAAACGAGGAGTGAACTCGGTTCAGAAAGGGACTTTGTCCACTAAGATAGTCTTGGAAATGAGTCATGACTAACAAGAAATGATTTTCCATGATTATGTGTGCATGCCACAAAGTTTCAAGTTTTATGTTATGATTATGGGGATCTCATTTTCACTTCTATGATTTATTCCATGTTAAGATATTATGATCTCTTTTGCAGGTTTTTATTTTCAAAAAGATATGATATGATTTTTATATCCTTTATTTGCCCATGCTGAGTATTTGAGCTCACCCTTTTATGTTTTCTTTTCCCCAGGTCAGGAAGATGGATATTAAGTAGAATATGCTAAAAGGGACCCTAGATATGATGAAATAAATGGGAGACACTGTAGAAGATTTATGAACCAGTTGTTTATGTTTCCCAGTTTCTAAAGACACTATACCTATACGGTCCTTTCTGGTTTTGTCATATGTTGTAATAAGTGTGCTTCAATTTTGAAGTATTAACATGGTATGTAAAGTATGGGTCGTTATAAAAATTTTCAACGACGTAAGACAAAGCCCCTTTTCAAGGTGTTGTGGTGAAACCACATGTTTGAAGAAGAAACATGAGAATTAGAGGATGTGATTAAGTAGAGTTACCCACATCTTTTTTAGTGCGGGAAAAAATTCTAGAGGGAAATTTCTTAAGGGGGGAATATTTTATGAATCCAAACTTTTAATAATGAAAATTACTCTTGATCTAATTAAATATCTTATTATGTAAAAAATTTATATAACATATTCAATTTATTGGTTTTATGTTTTTAGATTTTAAAATTCCTTTATCAATTATTAATGTTTCTAATATTTCTTTTGAATAGTTACTACAAGATTTTAATAAATATAGGGCTTTAACAAATCCAATTTACTCAGAAAAAGGAAGCGATGGCCTCATCCGGTATAATTTTTCCATACGAAGCCCATTTGTCGGAGATAGGAAAGGATATAACATCATTGTTCTTTGCACTTGACCAAAACCATGATGAGCTTCATAATGTTATGATTGAATGGAATTGACAATGGGATAATTGGAATTTAATAGAGATTACCACCTAACCAATGTTATATGAGCCACCCCAAGAGTCTGTCACCATCACACACCTTACCCATAGGTCTTATGAGGATTTTATAAGTGGTTATGTAACAATACACTAACACTATTATTATATACATTATTGTTTTGTAGAATAATGAATATACATTCACTTTATTATTATTACTTTGTAAATAGTTTTTAAATCACAAATAGTATTTTTAGTTAATATTCAATTAAGAAAATTATTTTCATGAATTAATTTATTTTTCAATTAAATAATATTTTAATAAAATATTATTACTAAATTAATTTTTTTTAATTTAAATGATCATATAATTTTTATAGATAACATTATAATTTTAATTACGGTTTGAAATATATTTTTTCAAAACCATTAAATTTTCAACAAATGCCAGTTATTGTTTTAAAAATAGAAATTTCCCATATTTATAAAATTATTTTCATAAAATAAATATTATTTTTGGAATATGGATTTCGAAAATATTCAACCATGAATTTTTCATAATTTTTTAAGACATTCTAATTTTTGGATAACAAATAAATACCGTTTAAATATATAATGTGTTTTACGGCCTCATAATGAAACAATAGTGTTTTAATAAATTAAATTAAAAAATTTGTTCATATAATATATTTTTTCCTTTATAATAATATTTTTTTATATTTTTTTGATTAATTTAATGGTGCCTTAGTGTCCCTCAAAAATTTATAAAATGTTTTAACTTTTATAATGATTAACTTGAGAATGTGACTCACATCCACAGAATAAAACCTAATATTCTAATAAGTTAGGCCATTGGTCTTATAAAATAATTTATTCCTCTCCCAGTTAGAAAAAACCATTGGCAATAACCATGGGTTGGTTTGTGGTTTTGATTTGGTTAATGTGTGGTGTCCAAAACCTAAATAAAAAACAATCCCTTCTCTTTTCTTATATAAACCCAGCCAAAATCCAAATTATCTTCACTGAAAACTCTTTTATCATTCCCCTACTCTTTCCTTCTCTCTCTATTATCCTCCCTAGGCACCAAAATCTCCCTAAAAGCCTCTCTGAATCCTCTTTCAAGCCTTCTAATCAAACTTTCAAGTAAGGAATTTATTCCTTTCTCATTTTTGTCCAAGATTTATTAGGTTGTTATAACATTTGCTCAATTAAAAATGTTGGGGTATGATTTAGAACCTCCCCCATAATTCCCTCCTTATTTAGTAATGATTATAGACCTCTTTCGCTCTCATTAATTTCTCCCATGTTCCCATGTAACGATACCAAAATTCCTTAAGGAATTTATCTCTTATCATTTACATTACAATAATTCTTTTTTATTATAAATCTAAATTCCACTACATATGTTAGGACATGTATATATATGACCAATTACATTCA
Organism: Viscum album; assembly: GCA_963277665.1. NCBI lineage: Eukaryota > Viridiplantae > Streptophyta > Magnoliopsida > Santalales > Viscaceae > Viscum > Viscum album. Next base: position 682,672,016 of record OY728165.1, read on the forward strand.
ATTTCATGAACTTACAATGATACACCCATTTATCTCTCATCAACCATTTTTATTAATTCTTATTTCACGCAGTAATACTGCCGAAATAGCCCTGCAATTTTCCAAGTCAATGTCATTGTGTAGTGAATACAATTCCCATTTCTCTAGTAAGGGTATTCACCTTTATGAAATTTTATCTATTTTTTATAGAGCTTCATGTATGAATTAAACATTCCTTTGAAATTTAATAAATAATGATTTTTAAAAAATCCATGTTATATGATCCATGTGGCACACTTATGCATGAAATTAAATGATTAAGAAGGGTGTGCCCGTATAGCACTCCAATGCATTGGGTAAAGATTAGTATCTGGATACATTAAGTGAAATGTGATTTTAATCTTTATAATTAATGTTAAATTAGGGTTTACACATTCTCCATATGGAATGATCGCTTCATCATGATAATATCATTTTAAATGTTGTTGTCACATTTCCATGATAAGATAATCATGCTATATTAGGCCATAATGTTCATTTTTATCTTGTGCTCCATTAATATTCCTATTTCATAACATGTAAAATATTATTCATGTTATGACTTTTTTACTCCCTTAATGGGATTTATAGATCAACCATTCTTATGTAAGTCCTCATGTTATCCCATGAAATGATAAGTATGAGGGAATGTTGTGGTCATGTAAAAAAAGTTTTAAATAAATATGTTGTATTTTTATGTCTAAATTTTTCATGTAATCTACCTAAATTTCCATGACACTATACCTTTTGATCCTCATAGTTTTCTTAAGGGAATGTTATTATAACAAATCATGTTAAAGTGTGTAATAAATAGTAGGGTTATAATAAATTTTCAGGCCTACCTCTGATGAGAGAGATGGAGTTTTATATCGAGCTAGTACAAGGTTTTTCACGAGTATCCAATCCTTCTTATAGGATGGATAAGATAGAGTTTCAATGAATAAATAGGTAGTTAAAATATATGGAGGATAAGGGTTTGATCAGTCATTGTACTTCTCCTTTGGGTTCGTCGGTCCTTTTTAAGTAATGGGTAAATAGTACCCTCACTCTATGAATGGATTATAGAAAATTGAACCAGTTGACAATTATGAACTGGTATCATAAACCATGAAATAGATTATATAATCAATTATCTATAATGATCTTGGGTATTCTAAAAGATTTATTTTATATCTAGTTATTATAATGTTTGTGTTAGATTATCAGACATAACTCACACATCCAATTGTATCATGTATGTTTGTATGATATTTTGGCCATGTTGTTCTGTATCATGACAGTTCCTGTAATCTTTATGGAACTGCTGAACTGAGTGTTCCAACCTTAACTTGAATAGTTCATTTTGTTTTTTGTTGATGATATCTTTGTGTATTTTTTCCATAAACAGGACCATGAAAAACGTCTTGAGATCATTTTGAGTACACTGAGAGAGAATCCATTATTATAATGTCTTGGTTCTGAGACCTACACAGAGGCGCCCCATACCCAATTGGTCACATGGCCTCAAGCGCATTTCCTTAAATTCTATAGTCTGCCGACTATCAGTGAGGGCCTTGGGTGTGATAGTGGGAAAACTATTCTCTTATTGGAAGAGTAACACTGCGAAAGTAAAACAAATAAAAATAGAGGAAGTAGTAATAATACCATAACAAAAGCAAACAGCGGAAGTAATAAATAGTTGGAGATCACATATCTAAATAATTCATTATACATATTTCTAGGAAATTATCCAAACAAATAACAATTCTAGAATACATTACTAAACCAAAGTAAAAAAACAAAAACAGTAAACAACTCCACTCCATCTCAAGCCTCATCTTGGTATCATGCTCTCCAACTCCATAGCCATCATGTACCTAAAGTAGAAAATAGATTTTACTTATCTATAGCTGCAGAAAAATAATATTTTTGGGCCCAAAATCTTGACCCAAATAGGGTGTGATACTAATCCCAGTAGGAAACCACCCAAAGATCTGTGCTTAACAGTCAGGGAATATATATGGTAGGCAATAAATGAAATGAAGCAGTGAGAAAGGATGTACACATAGTTACAATCCTACAAATTCAATTTCATTCATTTTCATATATCAAGTATGTATCTAATAAAAAGTAGGTAACCCTCTAGGAAGTACTCATAGCCTAATCCCTCTGGTTCATCCAACAAAACATAAGCAACCCTTTAGAAAGTATACATAGTTTAACCCCTCTAGTTCATCATTACCAAAGACACTATGAGGAAGCAGTCACCATTAATTCCCACTATGGTATCATATCGGTAACTAATAAGAACTCAAAGGAAGAACTCAATGTCCAATTCCCCCTGTGGCCCGCATCATGGAAACTACAGATACTCTGAGGGAGCAAAAAGTCCATCCCTCCTAGGGTCTTTCAAAGTAATAGTAAATATACTCTCTAGAGAAGCCATCAACGTCCATTCTCCCTATGGTCTACTACACTAGGTTCCCACAGACCTGTGTAAGTCATTCGTGCATAAACGATATGTGGCATCCAATTTAGACCTCAAGAACTGCTGGGATAAACCATCTATAACATACCATAGAATGTTAGATAATAATCACTCTATCCTAACTGTACTAGGAATGGGAATCAAAGAAGTATCCTAACATGCAAATCTACACTAAATGGTAAAAAACAAGAAAACATGGGTAAATATCCATAACATGGTAATGTTCGCCCTAAATACAACAATTAACCTCTTTCCAATCAATCAAGGCATATTAGATACTAATAGTTCTAAAACAGTAACCTCACAATACCACGTTCTTGGGTATTGGTCATTTTTGCACATAAAATTCAAAGACTATCTACATAAAGGAAAAATACACCTACCTCAAAGATGTGAGAATGATATAAATCACCCTCAGACCTTGAATCTCCATAGAACACTATTTATCTACAAACAAAACATAAAACATTCGACTGCGTTTAACTAGTGAGAGAGGAGAAATTAGAAGATGATGTTCTAGAAGAAAAAAGAACTCACCGTGGTGATTTAAACAAAATTGACGACTGTCAATTTGGTGAACAGATGGTGAGTTGGGGGCTTAGCGAAGATCTGTGGTAGTATGGTCACTACCGGGCTAGATAAACGGAGAGAAAAAGGGTTCTATCGATTAGACGTGACCCAGGTCCATTTAATGAAAAAAGTAAAGTACATGGTGTGTATTTTAAAATTACATGATATCCACTTTCCTTTTTTGGTCTCCAAATTAGGTGGTCTTTAGGTCACCACCCATGGCCATCTACTCAGCTATTACACATCCAGTACATTGTCACCCGCGGTAATCAGGTACATGGCGTGTACTCCTGAAATTTCCAAAAACACATCTTTTTCTAAAAAACTACCAGAAAGGAAAAACATTCCTAAAAAGAAGATATGGTTTCTTAAAAAATTCCCCCTTTAAATAAATTCATCCCTGGATTTCCCTAGCAAGGCGGCGTAGAAGAAGAATCTTCACTCAACTCTGGCCATTGCGATCGTACATCATCCTACCACTACCAAGTTTTGTCTTTTAATCACCCATTCTGCCATAAAAATCATACCAAAGGAACATACTAGCCATTGAGAACCTTCTCATTTTGATAAAAAAATCCAGATAGGATTCTCCTCAAACGAGGATTCCACCTCAAACACAGCCTTCTCGGGTTGGAAAACATGAGATGGGTCTGATAAGTAACATCGGAGCTGAAAAATGTGAAAGAAATCATAAATATCCCAGTACCTCTGAAGTAACTATAGATAATAGGAAACATGCCAGACTCTCCCCAACACCTCAAATGACCCGATGTATCTTAGAGAAAGCATACCCAGATTCCTAATCCTCATATGTCCCAACCTTGGTGGGACACACAAGAAAACCTAATCTCTGACCTCTAACTCCAGAGGTCATCTCCATCGATCTGTATAAGACTTATGTCATGACTGTGTAGTATCCATCCTCTTCCGAATCAACTCTATCTACTCTGGGTCTCCTGGACTAGATGAGGTCCCAACATAGCTGCCTCTCTTGCCTCCAGCCAATATATGGTTGATCGGTATGGCCTACCATACAAAGCCTCCAATGGTTCAATCTGAATAGTTTCTTGAAAACTATTATTGTAGGAAAACACCAAATGTGTTATGTGCTTCTCCCAAGAACATATAAACTACACGATGTATGCTCGAATCATTTCCTCAAGAACCGACATGATACTCTTGGACTAGCCATCTGTCTGGTGATCGTAAGTTGTAATCAGATGTACCTGTATACCCAAAGACATCTGAATTCCCTACCAGATCCAAGAAGTAAAATGTGAATCCATGTCTAAAACAATGGAGTGTATAACCCCATGTATACCTAAAATATCTAGGATGTAAAACCTTCACAGCTCATCAACACTGAAGGTCTGCTTGATCGACAAGAAGTAAGCAACATTCGCGAGTTTGTCAAGGGCAACCCAAACTGAATCATTCCCTCAAGGATACATCGACAAACCAGTCATGAAAACCATCCCGATATCTTTCCATTCCCACTCAAAAATGGGTAAAAACTGAAAAATCTCTACTAGTTGCTGATGCACCGCCTTCACCTACTGATTCTTGGAACACCTCACGACAAAACCAGCAACATATATCTTCATAAAGGGCCACCAATACTGATATTGAATATCCCAATACATCCAGGAGACACCAGGATGAACTGCTCAAGTTGAGGAATAAATATCTCGCATCATCTCCTCGCGTATGTTTTCTGGCACCTTCACCCGTCCATGAAAACACAAGATCTCATCCTCGCTTACTATCCATCCAGGAAGAGGGTCCTCCTCTATCACACACTCTTGGAGGACTAGGCATTCTAAATCTGATAGATGACTCATTTTATCTCGACCAAGAAGAGTATAGGTAATAACTATAGAATATAGAAACGTCTGACCTAGTATATCATGCACCTCCAAATGTATTTCTTATAAAAGGTCCATATGCAGCCACTCACTACTGGCTTTATGAACTGCATGTACCCGATTCCTCCTGCTCAAATCATCAGCCACTGCATTGCCCTTCAGAGGCGTGTAAGAAAGATCAATGATAAAATAATTAAGGTACTCAACCCACCTTCATTGTCTCAAATTCGAGTCATGTTGAGTGAAGATATACTTGATACTTTTGTGGTAAGTGAAAACCAAAAAAATCTCTCCCAACATGAAGTTTCTTCAACAGCCTAAATCGTGATCAACTGTAGCCAACTCGAGATCATACGTTGGTTAATTTCTCCCATGTGGTCTCAAATTCCATGACCCGTATGAAATGACTCATTCTCCCTGCATATGAACTACTCCCATCTCGATACCTGATGCATAACAGTACATAGTAATGATATTTCCTGGCTCTAGAAGAACTAGTATTGGTGATGAAGTCAACCTCTCTATCTTCTCCTGAACGAATGACTCACAAGAATCATACCAAAATTACTTAAAACCCTTCTTATTAAGACCTGTTAGTGGTACTGCAATGTGTGAAAAGTATTGTATGAAACATTTTTAGTATCCATCCAATCCTAGAAAACTTCTTACCTCAAAGACATTCTTCAACTGCTCCCAGGAAACTAATGCTCTCACTTTCTCTAGGTATACTGATACTCCTGTCTTAGAGATAAAATTCCCCAGGAAGTGAATCTGGTCCATCCAAAAGTGGAATTTTGAGAGCTTAGTATATAACAGATGATTTCTCAGTGTACTCAAAATGATCTCATGATTGGTAGCATGGTCGTGTCGAGTGTGAAAGTACACCAAGATATCATCCATGGAGCCTAACATGAACAAATCCAAGTATGGATGGAACACTCTGTTCATCAGTACTATGAATAATGCAGGCTCATTTGTGAGACCGAACGACAAAACCACAAACTCGTATAGACCATACCTACCCTGAAAGGATCTAAGAGTTATATGAGATGGTATAATGTGCAATTGAAGATAAATGAACCTCAAGTGAATCTTCGACACCACCCAGGATCATCGAAGCTGATCAAAGAGATCGTCAATCCTCGGTAAGGGATATCAGTTATTGATCATCAAGTGGTTCAACTTTTGATAATCCAAACAAAGTCTGAGGGGATAGTCCACCTTCTTCACAAACAAGACTGAAGAATCCCTAGGAGAAGTAGTGGGTCAGATGAAACCTTTTTTTCCAACTCCTCCAACTTCTTCATGAGATCCTGTAACTTTGATTTAGTCATACTATAATGAAGAATAGACACCGGTGCCACTCCTGGCACAAGCAGAATCGAAACGTCCACATCTCGCTCTGAAGGAAATCCTGAAAATTCATCGAAAAATATATGCCTGAAATGATCCACCACTAGAGGAATGTTCATATGGGATTTCCCCATGTCATCCTGATATAGACTAGATATCCAGGCTGTAACTCCTACCAACCCATGATGCTTGGGTCCTACTATGCTATCCTGGACATCCCACTCACCCTTATGAAGAAACTAACCGTCCACTGGTGATGAAAAACTCACCCTATGGTGATAGAAATATATAACTACCTGGAAAGAAACAAACTAGTCCATTCCGAGAATGAAATCCTAGACTATCATCTCTATGACATAAAGGTCCCACAGGAAGTGATACCCACCAACCTTGAGAAGGAACTACTTGCACTGACGTATACTAGCCCTTATTTTCCCCAAATGTGTGTCTATCATAAAGATATCAATAAAAGAAAAGATATAATGCCCAGGGATCTCCACAAAAACAACAGATATAACGATATGTGAATCCCCTATATCGAATAGAGAAAAAGTTAAAACTGAGGCAATTAGGATCGTTACTTGAACTATAGAAGGTCCAAGATCATTCTCCTGGTGGGTCTACTCTACTGCAAATGTATGACTTGCATTGAAGCCCTGCGACTCTGGAAGACCATTTTGAGCTGATCCACCCTATTGTTGCTGAATTTCTGGTGACTAGCTACCACGACCGTGACCTCCATCTCAGTATGAACGTCCAAAAGAACTCCAGTTCCCTGCTTGATGAGAAACTAGTGGTGCTGATCCTGAACGCAGAGTCATAGAAGAAACCATGTCACAAGATGCTGCTGAGAAGATATGAATGAAGAATTGAAGATGATCCATCTCCCTAAATGTTGGGAACTCTACTAGGTCTCTTGGGTAAGGTGGCCTCATATGCCCGCTCTTACCACACGGTTAGCACACCACTTGGCTACCAAATGATGTCTCTCACCTACTACAATCTCTACGTGTAGACTCCCTATGATGATTCCTAATGTCAGTGGGAGGGATATCAAATCTAGATATTGAACAACCCTGGCTCCCACTCCACAATCCCCCATATTTCGCTCCATGATTAGTGCCTGGTTGAAAATAAAAGTGATGTAACTCCTCTAGTAGATGTTCACCTGAGATCAGATGTCGTTCCTGAGACCATCCTCAAACTTCCTTGTTAGAAATTACTCATCACCTCCTAAAATACGTGTGAATAATTTTAGATCTGTGACATTTGAAGAATACTCTATAACAGAATGAGTACCCTACTCTAGAATCATGAACACTCAAGCTCGATCGGCCCTCAAAGTCTCCGGGTAGAAGTAGTCATAAAAGGCATGCTGAAACATGTCCCACGCCATAACCTACTGGCGTCCCACCTATGAGATAAAATCCCCACATATCATTGTAGAGTTATTAAGAATATACGTTTAATGGTTCACCCTCATTTCTTGAGGCATCTTTAGATGCTCGAAGATATAAAGCATGGATTCTAACCATGACTTTGCAGCTTGCGGTCCTCCTTCACTATGAAGGTTGGAGGATGTTGCCACTTGAAAAGAAGCATCAACTCTTCCATAGAAGGGTCATGATGTATTACTCCCTGGAAAGGGTACATGAACATCATAAATCCCTCTCAGAACTGTGCATCATCTCTTCTGTCGAGAATGATAGCTGGTGCAAAGACTGGTACAACTAGAGGATTTAATGGTAGTCCCTAATCAACCAAATCCAGTGTCTGGTAATTACCCTATAAATGGTGGAAAACCAGAGGATGTCTTGGTGGCATGACTCTGCAAGGTCAAGTGCACACCTTAGATGAAGATTAATTGGTACTGAAACTTAGAAGTCTAATAAAGGAACAAGAGAGAGAAAACATTCAATTTTATTTTCAAAACATGGATACACGATGTGTATAATGCCTACATGGAATGTTCCCTTAAGGCTTTACATGGGCGTATACTTCTTCCAACCCAGGACATGTAACACACCATACACATGGCGTGTTGTCCTATTACACGACGTGTACTTGTATCATCTTCCCCGACCCGAGTTCTTCTACACGGATATGCCACACGGTTCTAAAAAAACAAGCCTACACGGTGTGTTAGTTCCATAAATGGCATGTACTAGACTATCTTCACTGACCCGTGTTGTTCTTCACACAGCCGGTTACATGGCTCACTCTACTCGGCGTGTTCCCAATGGACACTGTGTGTACTAGAAGGATTCCACCACCTCTTGTTGTTCTTTTCACGGACAGATACAATGTTTATACTACACGATGTGTTCAAGGTTGACATGGAATTTATAACTTATGTTTTATATATTGGTGTCGTTAGTCACACAGGTGGACACATGTTCTACAGAACACAACATGTACAACGGTACATGGTGTGTTCCACCAAAGATTTTCCAACCCCATGTCTCTGCCCACAGAGCTAGAGACATGGTTAGAGACTACATGGTGTGTACATACAGTACACAACATGTACTAAAATAAATAGTTCATTCTTGAACAGAAGGATTCATGGAATGTATTTATCATTACATGCCATGTATTCTAAGTTTTTTCGGATAGTGAGCCTTAGAAAGTACTCTGGAAACCATAAAAACACTGAAAAAGACATTAAAGTGCCAAATTCTGATATGTGAGGGCCCATACTACCTATCAATCAAAGCTTGGTATCTTATACATGTCATACAGAAGGAATAAGAATACAATGATCAACCAATTTCTGATCCTTGTTGTCCCATAACACCTCAAGAACCAAATTTTGGCATCCATTCAAACAAAACCTTACACAAACCAATACCTTATAAAAAAAAATAAGGTATTCTATAAAGTCATCTATCACAACAACATGCATTTCTTACACAACATTTATCACAACTACATGCAATCACTAATGCACCGTAAATGGAATGGAAATAATTCATGACATGTAATTTCTAAAAAGTGACTATATAAGGCATGAGATGGAATACCCTCATCTCATCATGTTGTAACAGAATAACACCTCAATAATATCAACAATAACCGCACAAAACATGTGAATGAATAACTGGTGAAATCAAATCAACTGTAAAAATTGTAAAAGCAGAAAATTGAAATAATGATGTAAATTGGATTTTCCCTGTACACGGGTCAGCTACTCCGAGGCACAACATATTACCAAGTACCTATTTCATTTATATCAATGGATATAGGCTCCAAATATTAAGTCAAGAAGACAAAATTCCTTTGATATAACTTTGTCACATCCTGGATCTGGAAGCCGCCGAGAGGTGCCCCGTACCCGGTTGGTCACATGGCCTCAAGGGAATTTCCCCAAACATCAGAGGATACCGACTAGTAGTGAGGGCCTTGGTGGGATAGTGGGGAAACTAGGCTCTGATTGGAAGAGTAACATAGAAGAAGTAAAATAGATAGCAATAGAGGAAGTAATATTAATACCATACCAAAAGTAAAGAGCTGATGTAATAGACAGTTGGAGCTTAAATATCTAAATAATTCATGTTAGATAAGTCTAGGAAAGCATCCAAACAAATAACAATGCTGAAATAAATTACTAAACCAAATTACAAAAGAAAAGAAGTAAATAGTTCCACAACATCGCAATCCTCATCTTGGTCCCACACTCCCGAGCTCCATGGCAATCAAGTACCTGAAGTAGAAGGTCACTTTCCCTTATCTATACCTATAGAAATAAAATCTATTTTTCCCCAAAATCATGACCCAAATAGGGTGTGAGACTAATCCTAGTAGGAAACCACCCAACGATCTATGCCTAACAGTCAGTGAATATATATTGGAGGAAATAAATAAAATGAAGTAGTAAGAAAGGAAGTACACATAGTAACAATCCTACGAATTCAGTTGCATTCATTTTCATATATAATTAATGTAGCTAATCAAAAAGAATGTAACCCTCTGGGAAGTACTCATAGTCTAACCCCTCTAATTCAACCAAAACAACACAAGAAACCCTCAAAGAAGTTAACACAGTCTAACACCTCCAGTTTAGCTTTATCAAAGACACTCTAAGGAAGCACTCTCCGTCAATTACCTATGTGGTCTCGTATCGGTAACTAATAGGCACTCTGAGGAAAAACTCAACGTCAAATTCCCCCTCTGGACTATATCATGGAAACTAAAGACACTCTAAGGGAGCACAAAGTCTATCCCCACTATGGTCTCACAACGTAATAGTAAACAAACACTCTATAAAAGCCTTCAATATCCATTCCCACTTTGGTCTTATACACCATGTTCTCACAACATTGTGTAAGCCATTCATACACAACCGATATGTGGCTGACAAAGTAAAACTGAAGAACTACATGGCTAAACAATCTATAGTATATCATAGCATGTCAAATAATAATCACTCCATCATAAAAATACTAGGAATGGGAATAAAAGAAGTATCCTAATAGGAAAATCTAAACCAAACAGTCAAAAACAAGAAAACATGGGAAAAATCCATAGCATTGAAAAATTTAACCCTATTCACCACAATTAACCTCTATCTAAAAAACAAGGAATAGAAGGTAATAACAGGGCTAAAACCATAACCCCACAATACCAAATTCTTGTGTATTGAGAAATTTGGAACACAAAATTCAAAGACTATCTACGGAAAGGCACAAACCCCCAACCTCAGGGTCATGATATCGATATACATGATCCTAAGGCCTTGAATTGACCTAGAACTGCATATATCTACAAAAATTAGTAAAACGTTCGACCAGTGAAAACTTGTGAGAGATGAGATATCATTAGAATTAGTTCTATAAGAAGGAATAACTCACCATGGTGATTCCAACAAAATTGACGGTAGTCGATTCAGAGAACAGATGGCGAGTCGGGGGCACTGTGAAGATCTATGGTTGTACCATCACTCTTGGATGAAATGGGCGAAGAGAAAAATGGTTGTGTTGATAAGACGTGACTCCAGTCTGTTTAATGAAAACAAATTACATGACATGTATTATAAAAGTGCACGACGTGTACTTTCCTTTTCTGGCCTCTGCTTTAGATAGTCTCCAGGTCACCACATCCGACAATGTACTCAACCATTACATGGCCAGTACACGATCACCCATGACAACAGGGCACACAATGTTTACTTAATGTATATGGTATTTAATTGTGAAATTTCGAAAAACTCATGTTTTTCTAAAAAACAATCTGAAAAAACATACCTAAAAAGAAGATATAGGTTCTTATAGTATTATTCTAATATCGAAAAGATTCACTTATTGATGGAACAAATTTACATTCTGTGCCACATCATCTCAAATATTGGAGTATTAGTGCACCTAGAGACAGTGAGTGTATTGGTTTTCTGGGAAGATCCCATGAACGTCTTTGATATACAAATTTTCTTTGGACAAGATGGTTACTATAGCTTCTTCATATAGTTCCTCTCATGTTTAGTTGAACTACTGATAGGCTAGACTAAAATGGGTGAGAATTATGTATGGATTTATTCTTATGACCTGACTTCTTATTGGTTGAAAGAGAGATTGAATTCCGCACTGTTACCAATTTTTAAAGAGAAATAAAAGAGTTACACTTTGTACAATGACACATCATGTTTCAGGCTATTAATAGTTCTTTTGTAGGGGTACCAATTCATTACATACGGATCTATGAAATGAAGGCCTCATGAGAGGAATTACTTTACACATAATCTTGAGTTATCTTCAATTTTTTTAACTTTACGCTGTTGGAGACATTAGTTACTCTGAGAGTATTTTTTTGTGTACACATACCCCAAAATCCTCAACTACATAATTACTCTGTGTTATATGAATCTGAGGTAGAAATGGTGGGTGGAATAACTTCGTTTCTTTGACATCGAGCTTTCTTATAAACATGGTAAAGGAAATTCAGTGGTTGATGATTTGAGAACGAGTACTCAGATATAGGAAGTGGAGCATGCTAGTAGTGAGTGACATCTTATGGAGTAGTTATATGAGATGCACTTGGAGGTTCACGAAACCATGGGATAGACTATACCTTCATCTTTAGTGTTGACTTATACCCTCTTGGATATAGTGAGGATGAGGTAGCTATCAGATTATGAGGGCCTAGTCCCATAGGAGAGTGTCGCAGGTGATGATCAACCTCTATGTTGGATGGTAGGTGATGATGATATCTTGTTTATAAATTGATGTGTCTGGGTTATAGTGGCCATATGTGAGATTTTGAAGTAGGAGTCTCATGCTTTTTATTGGGAATTTCACCCCAGAGTTACCAAGATGATTCGGGACTTGATCCATAAGTACTGGTGGTGGGGTATGCAGAGAGAGGTGGATGGGTTTATTACAAGGTGTTCCACCTTTCAGCAGGTCAATGAAAAACATTAGCAGACAACCTGAGTTTTATAGAAATTACCTATCCAAGAGAGAAAATGGGAAGTTGTCATTATAGATTTCATTACTGGGTTAACGAGGTCACGTAGAGGTAATTATGTTCTGTTGTTGATGGTTGCCAGATTAATGAAGGTCCATTATTTCTTACCGATAAAAGAGACCTTTAGTGTTGATGAGACTGTGAAGATGTATATTCTTTATGTGGTACGACTTCCTGGAGTCCATCATTCTATCATCTAAGATATGGAATCCCACTTTACATTTTTTTTTCTAGCATACTTTTCAGTGGGAACCGAGTACACAGGTGCTTCTAAGAACGATATACCACCCTCATACTGATGTCAAGTTAGAGCGTATGATACAGGTGCTAGAGGGAATTCTATGAGAATAATTCCTAGACTATGGTGGAAATTGGGTGAATAATATCTCCCTGGATTAAATTTATTACAATAATAGTTTCTAGGTTACTACAGAGATAGATGCTTATGAAGCTTTGTATGGTAGGCCATGATGATCACCCATGTGCTAGCTGGAGGCGGGTGACACAGCTTTACTCGGACCACGTCTTTTGAAGGAGACTTCTGAGTAGGTCGAACTAATTCAGAAGTGGATGGATATTATGAAGTAACATCATAAATATTATGCTAATCACTATAGATGACCTCTAGAGTTCGAGGATGGGGATCTAGTTTTCTTCCAAATATCACTGAGGTTGGGACACTACATATTAGGAGACATGGTAAGCTTTCACCATGATATGTCGGGTCACTAGAGATTCTTAAAAGGGACATTCCTATTGCCTATCGGTTTCTGTTAACTTATAGGCACCTATACATGCATGAAGTCTTCCATGTATCTCAACCGCACCACTTTCAATCAAACCCCTCTCACATTTTTCATCCTAAGCAGGTTGAGGTTCAGGTTGATGCCACTTTTGAGGAGAATATGATTCATATTGTGGATCGTAGCATGAAGTTTATACGAGGCCAGTAAGTTCCTGTAGTACATTTGATATGGAAACATGAAGTACTGTAGGATGAGAGCTAGGATAGGGAGGCTATGTTACATACTTAGTGGTGAGAGTTATTATTAGATATCTTTTCACCATTCTCGGATGGGTAATTAGGGGATGGATTTCATTAATTGGGGATGTTTGAAAGTACTCAGTTCTTCATTTCAAGTATTTATCAATCCTTTTTGTTTTATACTTGAGGATAAATAATAAAGGGGGTCAAATACTATTTCAAAACATTACACTATTTTACTTAATGGGTACACGCTGTGTATTTACATATACATGTCATGTAAGCAAGTTGGAAGGAGTTTTAATGATGTGTAATGGATGTCGGAAAAAGAAAGAAAAAATTTAAATATAAATGGAATGTATTTATTGTTACATGCAATGTATTTATATTTTTAAATTAATTCAATTAGTAGCCTCATTTTTTTGTTCTGTACATTGGCTCTCCCGGGTTTGATGAACTTGCAGCACTAAGATCATTTTTGGATCTTGAATCTCCATCTAGACTCTGATTCGATCGCCACTGGAGGAATTTAAACCTAGTTGGTAATCTCTAGATTCCTATTGAGAAATTATTCATGATTTTTTCCCTCAAAAAAGTTATTAATCAATGATTGTTTTACCTCATTTTGTACATCAACTTCATTTCAGCTTGAATTAGAAGTTGACGCTGGATTAAGAGAGTCACACGAGGACAAGGTAAGTGGTCTTGTGACGTTCACTCAACATCGAGTGGTTTATATGGTCCGCAGTGCCATTCCACCATGTTTAGGGTGTAAAGTTGAATATAAATTGATCATTTTTTTTCTAATTATGATTAGGTTATGTATTAAATTAATTTAAGCATGTTTGATATTGTTTGGTTTGATTAAGGGCCGCCTCATGGGTACATTCCCCTTGGATGACCACTGTTTAACCATTTGGGATACGATTCCTATAGGAATGCCTTATTACCTTTTTAGGGTTATTTTAAACAGAATTTGTTAATTGAATGTTTCCACATGAGATGGTGATTGCTTATGCCTTGTGATTGTTTAATTCACATGATTTCAAGTAATATATAATCATCCCATGGGAGTATATTTGTTTAAGACTTCTAATTTTCAGATTAAATGTTAGGATAGTGATATGGATTACCCATGTGAGATTATAGTATTTAATCCCAGTAATGGTTGGATTAAGTGACTGGATAATGAAAGGATTATTTCCCACATGATTTTTAAATTTGTTAACCAAATAATAGTTTAATTTACATGTGTTATTTATTATGCTGAAATATTGATATACAGGGATCGTCTCTCATTGAAGCAAGATGAAATTCTTATATTCCAGGTTTTGAGTTGGACACAAGCTGAAATGATGATATACAAGGCTCTTCCCTAATTTAATCATGCCAAAATGCTTATATACTAGGTTTTACCCTAACACCAGCTGAAATACTAATATACCAGGCTCATCCCTATTTGAAATATATTGAAATGATTATACATAGGGGTATACCATGAGATATATTGAAGTGGAAGGAATTATCATACATCTACCAAGCCCAAGAATAATCTTATATTCAGTATACACTTCATTATGCTTAGATAGCCTACTAAGGTATCTGGTGTCCTTACATTAAATTGGGGATTGATGGGCTTAGGCTAGATTCCAAGACTTATATAATTCAATATAATTGAATTAATTAATAAACATGAGATGAATATAAAGGAATTAAAATACATTATAGACTATCTATATTTGATTACATCATAGTTACTGCTTTCACGATTGTACACTACTACTGCATATACTCAGAGATAGATCGAAATAGATCTTGGGTGGTTACCTAGTAAGATTTATTTATCACACCCTGTTTGGGGAATTTTTTTTAGCCGACACAGATTATATGATTTTAGGTCTTGACAAGGTATTAATAAAAAAATGGGCAAGGGAAGTGCTACCCTTTTATCAGTGCTAAATAAAGCACTGATATAGGGGGAATTTATCAGCTATAAAAGAAGCGCTGATAAAGGCCCCCCATTTCAGCGCTACTTCTAGTAGCACTAATAAAAGAGGGATTTATCATTGCTTATTCCTACTGGTGATAAATATTATGTTTCAAACAAATCATGAAAAATATGTTATTGTTATATAAGTATATTTATATTGATATAAATATAATATAAATATTTTAAATATTTTTTAGATACATATAAATAGACTATTACATTTAATATATAAAACATATTGTTAAAATGGATTTAAAATATTTAAAGAAATATTAATAATTAATAATTTTTTAATTATTATTGATTAAAAATCATTTAATAATAATTAAAATACACCAAAAATCAAAAAAATAATAAAAGATCTAAAATAAGTTGAAAATGTAACTCAAACTTCAAACGGCCATAACTTTTGATCCGGGTGTCCGTTTGAGCTCTACAAAATATCAAATCGAAGCCTGCGACAAACTATACGCTCTTGTAACCAAAGAAAATCTCCAATAAACTGTTTAGAGGTAAAAAATGTCCCATAAGGCCTCTAAAACTGAGTTTTTATTTGGGATACTCCGATTTGTTAACATTAAAACAAGTATTACTTCTAATCCTGATGTTTTTTAGGAACATAACACATATAATATTGAATATTGTTTCATTTTCATAGATTCAACTGGTTGTGGAGTTAAAACGGGCTTCTGGATTATACATTGTGGTCTTTTTAACATTCTATGGCTTTTCAAATACACATAGATATGAATTTATTGGTAAATATATATGTTTCTGTGTGGGTGTGTGTATATTTGTGTGTGTCTGTAGTATATATGTATTTATTTTTTTATTTATTTACTTATAAGCACCCATTAATAACATATTTCATAAATGTATTTCAAAATAATCATATAAGTATATTTTAATATACAAATATATATAAGGATAAAAATATATAACTAAATATATATATATATATTAACATATGAATTAATATATATACTAATATGTGAATAAATATATTTATATTTATATGAATGTATATCAATATAAGAATAAATATAACTATATATATATATATAAATAGATATATGATTAAATAGAAAAAAATGAAATGGATTAGTGGCAAAGGTGCAGCTGTGAAAGGGGTAGGTTACAGGTTAGAGGTTGGGTGGAAGTAAAGGGGTGCGTGTGTGTGAGGATGCATGGGAAGGGAAGCGTACGAGAGAGTGTGAGGGGGGGGGGGGGGTTGCCTAGTGCTGATAGGGGGGTCAAACGCTGTTAAAATCTCCCCCCACATTATATTTTTTTTTTTATTTTTTTATTTTTTTTTACTTTTATCAGTGCAAAAAAATCATTGACAAATAGGGATTTTATCAGCACATGTTTTAGAAAAGATAAAAGGGTCCTTTATATGAAATTTTCTGAGCGCTGATAAAAGGGACCCCTATATATCATCACCTCGATTAACAACTCTTTTTTTGTGATGTTAATTGACTTTTATGATGCTGATAAAGGCCATAATTATAGTAGTGAGGGAAAGATCCCTTCTATGGGTACTTGATTGCTATTAGGGGAAGGATATCAAGGGACCAAGACAAGGCTTAAAATTTTTCTGAGATTCCTTTTTTATTTCTGTACCTTGGTACTATATATTGTATTGTGTATTACTTTAATGTATCCTATTTTAATTATTTTCCTAGAAATTTTGACATGCTGCATCATCTTTTATACTAAATGGTGATTAGTTATTTATATTATTTGTATTACAATATTTATTTCAGTTGTATGATGTTTACTATTTCCTATACTGTGTTATCTTTGATTACATTGTGTTACACTTTTCCAATGAGGGCATAGTTTCCTCATATTCACACCCTAAGTCCTCGCAGCTAGTGGAAATCCTATGGAATTAGGGGAAATTTTCTTGAGGACATGTGGAAAACTGTGTATGGGGCACCAGATGAGTGTAATTTGAACCCGGGATGTTACAACATAAATAAATAGAAGGTGAACATGTCTTGGGCCACATGAAAATTTAATTTTATATGATAAAACCCTTACCTCGTGTATTGACTCTCTTTATAATCATTCAATAATCCTCTGTAATATGTATAATTATATTTAAATCCATATTATAACCATATTTATGTATATAATATAATCTATTTTTTACATGGGAATCTATATTACCCATCAATTAGTAACTCCAGGTTAAAGTTACATTTTGGAGATAAACCACCTTGTTTTTCATAAATGTTTTGACTTGTTATTCTTGGTCCTCTTACATAGATCATGATTTTATAATATCCAGGATGTAAAACATGATTTAAATATTATATATAATCAGTATATATATATTTATAATAATATATAAAATATATATGTATGAAACGGAATGCACCATTCCTAATGACGTCAGGTTGTACATTTACATGAACGTTGTTTTTGTTTTATTGTAATATTGAAAGAAACAAACTAAAGGAAATATTTCAATATATATATATATATCATTCCATTATAATTGTTATCTGATATATATTTTACATGCTTACTAAACCCATCCTTAATACATTCTATATACGATGTGACCACATCAGATCGCTTTGAGGAGGCGGTAGTCCATACGTCCACAAACGAAGTAATTATATTGACACTATATATAAATAATGAAGTTATATTTTATATAATAAATAATAATTATTTAATACATCATATATATCATATAAATCATATAAAAATACAGTTTCCTTCATAATTCCCAACCATGATTGGTCGTAATGGAAAAATGAAGAACGTTGTTTTGTGAGGTGGTAATCTAGTTTACACAAGAACGATATGATCCTTACACATTAAATGGATGTGTCTATAAGTGTATGTTTAACCCTTATAATAAAAAAATAATATTATATTGAGGATAATGAGGTTATTATATTATAATTCAATGAGAATGTTTGACGTGGGGGAGAATGAAAATAATACAAAGGATCATGAGGATGGATGTTACCTCTTCTTTGGGAAACACCTTTTTGTTTCCACTAAAGGGATTCAATGTATGGTTTTCTGGAAAAAAAATAGTGGATTATAGAATGGAAGGATTTTTGGTAGTTTTTTGGAAGATTTTAGGTTATAAAAATATCATTATATGTGTGAATAAGTGAAAGGGTTAGTGACATTTGATAGTGGAGGGGAAGTGGCGTTATTGAATTTTTTTTAAAAGATAATTCCACCCATGTTTTTATAATTAATGGTAGTTACAATAATAGACCCTATTTGAGAAAAACGAGGATTGGGTCTAAATATGGTGTAAATGGATTTTGAACATGTATCTATGTAATTTTGGTCATTGTATTAATGGTTTTTTCCTTTATTATTCGAATTTTCTCGTAAACAATGTAATTAATTTTAACCACATTCACTAATATATTCAAAAAAACCAATGTGAAATTATTAAAAATTAAAAAGTATTTTTATTCAAAATATATATTCCATTTTTAAATATTACAATCCGAGATGTGACATAAATTAATTTAAATTTAATCCCACATATGGGACAAATAAAGAAGGGGTTTAAGGTATAAAATGATAGAACATTTGGGCGTGTCTTTATATCAAATTTCATCTTTAAATTTATATAAATGACCTAAGTTGGATAAATTGATAAGAAATTATCTAATTAACTTTAAACAATATATAATTTGACCATATAAATAAATTAGATGAAAAATTTATTTTGAATTAAAAGATAGTATTTCTCAGTACTCATCAAAAATTGTAACTTCACAAAAAAATACAAAACATTCACCCTGAGTTAATTTTTATTATACTATTTAAGATATAAATTTTATTTTGACATATAAAATCAGAAAATTATCCATAAAATGAATTTAAAATATCTTCTCAATTTAAAGGTGGTAAAATTACCTTTTAGAAAAATATATCTTCTTAAGTATAAAATATGCTTTATTCTTATATTATACATATGAAATCCATTTGGTGAGTTAAAAAATATTATTAAATAAATTATATATAAATATTATTGAAAAAAATTATCAAAAATATTTTTTTATTTTTTGATATAATTTTTAGTGTATATAGAAAAATAGTTATCATAGAGAAGTCATTTATTTATTTTCAAATTTTTTTACAATAACTTGTAATAATTCATTACCAGATGATTTATTTTATAGATATGTGGAAATAATATTGATAAAATTTAGTAAATATTATTCATAACTTCATTTAAAATGGCTTACTGGTAGCTTTAATAATAATTTTATAATATTGTTAATAGTATATTGTAGTTCTGTAAAAAAAATGGCCTTGCGTGTTATTCAATCTATTGAATGAACTTTTAATTGTATGTAAAAAAGCAATAATATATTTTCATATACCAATAGATAATCTATGTAATGATTATAGTATAATATTAAAATTATTTATTGTAAAAAAATAATAACTTGGTGATTTCATGTAACACATTAATTATTCTATGATGTGTGAAATAAAAAAATATCAAAATGATTAACTATATTTGAAAAAAAATTCATAAAATATCATTGTGTTACAAAAAATTAGTCAAAAAATTAATCACTAAGTTTTTTTTAAATTTTAACATTGTTAATGAGCCATTATTTCTTTAAATCAATAGATCGAAAACGTGGTTTTCTTTTCCAAGATGATAAATCATTGTGAAGTCATCATAGTCTATAAACTATAGAAATATCATATCTATCATGTTTAAATATTAACGACTGAATATATTCTCCATAAATTTATACTCAATATATATTTCCCACATGTATCCATATAAATTATTTCAGCATGTTTTTAAATTAAAAAATTTCGCATCTAATATGAAACCATGTGTAATATAATTTACCTCCCGAGGTTTCAGTTTATGTGATACATAATAAATTACCCGATCATTATACATCATAGAAAAAATAAACCTTCAAAAAATATTTAATATAGAGGAGAATTTTACCATTTCTAGAGGAAAGGGAAAAATGGACTATTCAATAATCTTTTATTATTTCCTAAAAATAATCGACATATTATTTTCTCTAGTTTAATTTTAATCCTTTTCAAATTTACATATATAGCGGGAAAAATAAATTTTAAAAATATTAAACAGTCCTCCAGTAATATCTTCTAACCAATGAAAAATGGTAATTTAAATAACAATTGTATTTTTTGGACATTCATTAATCACATTAATTTTACCAAGATCAAATGTTAATTCGTATTAAATTAATATTTTTTCCTGTAATGAAATTTGTTTCCGCTAAAAATAAAAATTAATGAATATCCCATATAACTCCTTTTATATTATGTTTTACAAAATAATCTATCGATGATTTTAATTATCCTGATTACATTTTTAATAAATAAATTTATAACAAATAAAAAACAAAAAATATATCCTAATATTGATGGAAGACCATGTTTATACGATCCATGTATAAATCAAAGGAATTTTTAAACTCAATGGGAATAAACATAGACACATAATTCCCATAACTATTATTAAATGCTAAATTTAGAATTTTCTCCTTCTTGAAAATCATCATAGTACCCTAATCTAATTTCATCCTTTAAAAAATACACATCTATTTGGATATGGTAAAAAATCATCAATAATATTCAAATGATACTTTTTTAAAAGTGATGTTATTAAAAGGTATATAATAAATGCAAATACTCATGGATCTATATTTATTTTTATAAAAAAACAAGATCAACCCATGTTAAAGTTATAGAGTGAAAGAATCCTTTATCAAGAAACACCTATAACTACCTTTTCTATTCTAGTATTTCTACTTGATACATTTGATAATGGGTTTTGAAATTTGATTAGAATCACTAACTAATTTAATAGTAAATTCAAATTCTCGATCAGTTATAACATTTGTAAAATATTTGTAAAACAAAACGATTTATTTATTTCAAATATGAACATCATTAATATTAATAGTTCTTCATTTTCAAACATAAATGAAAAATAACCATCACTTATATATTTTAACATATTATCATTTTCAATATATTTTTTCAATGTATTGGATTCATTATAGTAAAAAAAATAATCTTTTTGAAAACCAGTATCTTTACCTCTCTAATAAATATTAGAATGTTAAATGCAGAGCCTCTCTATACTTTGAATAATATCAAACACTAAATTGAAAAATACAACAAGGTTTTATGGTAAAATATTTATATAAAAATTAAATGAAGTTTTTGATAATGTTATTTTCTATAATAAAACCCTTTTATGTTATTAACATAAATCTGGGATTCATTTCTTGATGTTGAATTTAAAATTTAAAATAAAATTTCATAGAAATTAATGATTGTGTATACCCCAAATAAAGAATACATTAACATAACATGAATAAACATGAAAATTAACTTATAAAAAATTAGATGTCACAAAATCTAATGTTGTAATTTCAATGTATTTGACCACATATTTCTGTTCATAATCTAGCTTCTTCTCATCATTCAGGTTTCTTTTTCAGACACGCATGGGTATAAGGACACATCTTGTTAAATTTAATAATTTTTACTTTCAATTTATCATATTTGATTTTACCACTACCATGTTATTTCTCATATTACTTATGAGCCATATTACTGTTATTACCATATCAAATCACTTATGATACTTCATAAGAAATTACTCAATATGTTTTTCTATAAGTATCAAAAACTGAAAAAGTATTTTTCATTCCATTAGATTTCATTGATCTATTGTTCCCTTTTCAATACTACCTACACTACTTTTTCTAAAAGGTTTCAAAGTACACATGATCATCAAAAAATGACATTTCCAACCGCTCTACACATCGAACAATTCTCCAATATATTTTCAATTCATAGGGATCTAATTAAATTTAATATATTATCTTCAATCGAATGTATACCTGATTAATCTTAATGTCAATATAATAAATAAAATTTTGTTCATGCCTTTCAAATAATGTGAAATTTTATTCATAAAAGACATGTAGATATTCCCAATTTTCATTAAATTTATTAATTTTTTTTATCCTATGTTGAAGTAAAAAATGATATTATTTCTCAAGGATGATATTCTTAAAATCAACCCATTCAATGTTATCATTCTATTCATTTTATATAGGATTCATAATCGTTGTACATAATTGATCAAATTCTCCTTTAAAATTAAAATGGAATGAATTAATATTTTATGATCCAAACATACCATGACATAAAATACCATTTTATGGATTTAACTCTTCCACAGGCTTCCAATCGGTCAAGAGAACCACTAAATGAATTAGGGTGTTACGTTATTAAAGTTTCAACTACAGACATGTTACTTCATAGTATATATGGAAAATATATGAAATTGATACTTCCATAATTTTTATCCTAAATAAACTGAGCCATCATATCAATAAACTTCTCTCTTCCAATTGAAACAATTCTATGCTACTAATTAGAAAGGATAAAATCCCTTTTGTATCTTCCTACCCTAGCTATCTTATTTAACCACATAAAACAATTTTGAACATATCATAGATTATGAAACAAGATAATCATTAAATTGTGAATCATTCGAAAAAAATTATATTTTAAAATCAATTAATTATATTATATTAACATTATCCCAACCTAAATATTTATCTAAAACATTCTCTAACACCAACTATATGGTCCTAGCCTTAAACATTACATATTTAAGTAACACAAAACAAGTATTTACTTTCTCAATTTCAAAAAATATAGCTTATATTTCATGTAATAAATATATATTTCATATATCATTTATAAAAATCAATATATTAAAAGTTTTTCAATTCTATTCAGTGTTCATTTTTTCACACTAAGTAAATGAATTAAAATAAAATGTGTTTTTTTCATGAATAATTATTATTACATTCAATATGAATATTTAATTTCCAAATACCATAAATAATCATAGTGAAAACAATTTTCAAACATAGGATGTTATTAAAAAATCTCTTGAAAGGAAATAAAAATAAATAAATAACCATTATTCCATGAATAATTATAAAAAATGTTCAGTTTTTAAAAAACATGTTGGGTCAAAATAAATATTTTATTTCTGATGAGATCATATTAAAATACCAAAGTTATTCATAAAACATTTCATATTATGGAATTAGAAAAAACTGAAACACATAAATGTGTCTTTTAAATCATGACAAACTCAGAATAATTTTTTCACAAAGTTATACTTTTAATCCTTATGATGTAGCATATAATTTTTTTATCATTTGAAATAATACTATTTTTATAAATCCCTATTGAAATGATAAAAAATATTGTTGGTATATTGAGGAATTATTTTCATATCATTATTACAATCACATGGAATAACAATCAAGTTTATACTTAAATAACCATTATATTTACACTCAAAATAACCATCATAGTTATACAAGAAATAAATGTCACATTATAATCCAATAATTTATAAGGATAATATTAATAGATTTACACTGTCACGTTACAAAATTTATTGGTGAAAAAAAAATGGGATCTCTTGACCGTATTTTATAGTTTAACCACCCATTTCCATTATAAATTACCAAGTATCATAACATAATCATAACACATAAAATATTGCATCATAAAAACATTCATTCCACAAAAAAGAAATTATTTATGAATATTGGAATATGTATTATGTTCAAAACCTAATTTTATAAACTAAAATTCATTTAATGAAAATAAATATGTGTTTTAATTGAATAAAAATTTTAATATTAAAATGGAATTCAAAAATTTAATAACTACCACAGTGGAAGGAAAAATAATTGTGATCATATTTAATAAAATAGAATATTCATTTTGTCTTTTTTGTAAAGGATGTTCAATCATTCTATAAAATATTCCTTTTTAAAATATTTGATAGAAAGTAAAATGATTTCAAATGTGTTGTTTATAAATCACATATATCTATGTAAATAATTTAATAATTTTTATGAAATATGGATATTTAAGGGAAAATATTTTTATGACAAACATTAAATGGAAAATTTAAAAAATAATTTCCCTTACCTTAATTCTAATTCATCACATTAAATATTTATATTCCTCAATTTTAAAATTCTATTATTTTTTATTACCAAATAAACAATAAAATATTTACTATAACCATTATTTTACTTATTAAAATGTAATATACAGTTACTTGATCTTTTATTTTCACATCTAATGTTTTTGTGATATTCAATTAATTCAACCAAAAGGGAAACTTTATGTTGATTGTATTAAAAGAGGCCACTGTAACATCATATCCATAATAATAATAAAGAAATTATTATAATTTGTTTCATAAATTATTCTTTTTATACTACTCTGGAATGATGGGCATGAAACATGGACTAAGTTAAATCATGAAAATGGTAGGTCGTACATGCACATGTGTAACATTTCATTTTTGAGAAATCATTATGGAAATAAGTTATGTTTTATTTTATCATTAGCTAATTATTATAATAACTTAAATATCATATTATCTCACAAAATATACATATAAAAATAATCCATATGAGGTGGTGATAAAAAATGAAACACATCACATTGTTGAAGTGGTAGTCCACACATATATGTGTTCGACATTATCATTTTTTAATTAATAGAAAGGTATAAAGGTAAATCATATATCTTATTTTAATAATTATGAATATTTCATTAATATAATTTATAAATATTAACTCATTAATTATAATCCAGTTGTGGGATATGGTGATGGAAAATAAATCGAATCAACTAACAAGGTAGTAGTCCATCGTACACATGAACGAAGGTTTAATTTCCCATTTGATCATAGATGAGATAGGTATAGGTCATGTCATTTACATTATAACAAATAATTGCATAGAGGATTCCATTATCATTATTTCAGCATTGTTGAAGTATATTCTACCAAAATTGAATAATAAATATAAGAAAAACATATAGTTAAAAAAATACTTCTTCTAAACACTTTAAGAACTCTATAGTTGGTATTATGCCAATTCAAAGACCTATAGAGTAAGGTAAGAGATTCTAGGATGTTATATGGAAATCTATTTTAAAAAAAATGGTTCTAAAGGGTGAATAAATTATAATAAGTGGTTCCCTTTTTTAATATATGGGATGGGTACTTATGGAATTATTAAAATATTAAATTAGAATAAATTATTTTTGATGTTTAAGTTTCTCGAAATCAGTAATATTAAAATAAATGATTTGGATGAGTCTTAATAATCCTATCCAATAAATTTTGGACTTTTTTGGATCATATTTTTACCCATATAATTTTGTTCTAAATTTTTTTTCAAACATTATTACAAATACTGCAATATTGAAAATTGCTACACTTTAAGGGATAATAATAATACATCAAAATGTCCAAAAACCCACAAATAGACCATTTTTCAATAACTATATTAGAGAAATTTAGGTAAATATTATACTCATATGAATTTTATACCATTTAATAAAATATTTTATTTATAAAATATAATTAATATTAACATCAAAACTATTAATGTAATCCAATTTATTAGAATATGAATACAAAAATAACAGAATATAAAAATTTAAAAAATACCAAACATGTTTATTTTTATAATAAATTAATATATTACATCAATTATTTGAGATTAAATTACTTTCATTATTATTATTATTATTTATTTTATTTTTCTATAAGTTGAATAATTTCTCCATCAGAAATGTGTCTGTATTTATGGTAATTAATTAATTAATATAAATTTAAAATAAATTTCCATGATGAAGAGAAAAAAATTTAAAGTTCAACTGAATATTTATAATCAAACATATAATCTTTTCCACCATGTTAATAATATTATCGTTATTAAAAACAAAAAGATGACATTTATTTCATTAACTAAAATATTTTAAATGTTATAATAATATCCAAATTGATAAAAAATGAAATATAACCAAATCATGGAAGAGTATGGACTAAATGGACTCCTAAATGAAATTATGGAATTTTTTAGGGTCATTTCATATCCCTTATCATTTTTTAACTTTGACTACTCTATTTTCTATTTATCATGTTAACAACATTAACTAGGGTTACAATTCATGTTGAATGAAAAGAAAAGGGATCTATTTAAGCAATTTAGACCCACATATTGAAAATTGAGAATCTACATTTTTTTAAATTCATAACTCATAATTTTGAGAGATTAATTTAAAATTATACGAGAAAAAACAGATGAAATACGTATTTGCACAAAAAATTTCATTCCTCAATACAAAATTTATTTATACTAAATCAATGATTAAAATTTGTTTCAAAAATCATAATTATATTATTTTGATAACAATAAATATTTAATTATATAAAAAAATAGAAAGTAAA
Organism: Viscum album; assembly: GCA_963277665.1. NCBI lineage: Eukaryota > Viridiplantae > Streptophyta > Magnoliopsida > Santalales > Viscaceae > Viscum > Viscum album. The sequence continues at coordinate 682,699,082 of OY728165.1, forward strand.
AAAACATTATTTTTAAATACATTAAAAAACACATTTTTCAATAATAATCATTATTTATCTCAATTAATTGAAAAATCAAACATCCAACAAAATTTGAAAAATTTCTCCTAAGATAATTTTTACATGATAAATTAAACAATGAAATTAATTTTTTTAATATATAAAATTCTATGATTTTAAAATCAAAATTTTAAATAAAACCATAAAACAATAAAGTTTAATAAAAATATTTATTTTTTATTTATAAAATTTTAATAAATATAAATATCAATCTAATGAATACTTGAAAATATATAAATAATTTATTCAATCATTAAATGTATTATTATAGTTTTACCTAGACAATGATATTATCTCTAGAATCATCAACATATTGGAATGTTATTAGGATTATGGGATAACCATATTTAATATTTGATCCATCTTTCGATAAGTGTAAACACTGATTGTCTATATATTCAGCTTACATCTCCACATAATGGCGTAATTCACTTTTCATCACCTTTTTAATGGATATAATGTTTGATCTAGTGAATATATATGGTATTTATACCAGTAATATCATTTTTATATTATGGACTATTAATATATTATAAGGAAAGAAACTACAAAGAAACATGAAAAAAGTAGTTTCCACCCAAAATAATGATAATGTTAACTGATTATTAATAAATAGGTTTGAAAATGATATAAATAGATCATATATTATATTATAGATATTATTATGGTTCTCTAGTTTATTTATAATTAATTAAATCTTTTTTTAATTATATTAAATAACCTTAGAGGCAAGTCAATCATGAGGTAAGAGATTTCAACTCAATTTACACTCTACTGAGACATATTTCGTACTATGAAACAATTTATTTTTATGTCAGGTATATACTACCCCATTAAGGAACTTAATGTATATATATCTATTTATTCATTATGATAAAATTTCAAATCAATTTTACATATAAAAAGGGTCTCAAAATATTTATCAAATGATTCCTCTCATTTAAAAGCAAATCAAGTGATGAAATGTTCAAATAAAAAACCTGTCATTTTCAATTTTGATCAGATATATTTTTATACCATCTCTTTATTTTCATTAAAATGTTTTCAAAAATGGTTTTAAAATTATGAAATATTTTATTTTAATAATATTTAAGGATGCTCAACTTTTTTAAAAATGGTTCAAAAGGAATATTTATGTAATTTTCAAAATGAGGTAAATTTATTAAGAAAGTGTTTAAGAAATGTTTAATTTTAACTAATATTAAATGAACTAAATCTTCCACCATCATAACTATTCAATGTTTTGATGAATCCATTAAATTTTTAAATGTTATTTTCAATGAAATTTTTTTCTTTACTATTTGTGATATTTGTAATTTTTAAATTGAGTTTCTGTGTGAAAATAATATTATCCCAAAAAATGACATTAATGACATTTTTAGAAAACATTTATTCATCAATGATAAAAAAACCTGTATATAACATACTCACAACTGGTGATATGGTTCAATGGTACAATCCTTCTAAATATTCATACACTTTTTATAATTAGATAAAATATTTACATTTAATATCTATATTTGTGGTATCATAGATATCATTATTCCCTAAACTATTTTTTGTTTCTATATAGAGTGTTACTTTTTAAAATTATTTGACTGAATGTGAAATTATTGATAAGACCGTATTATTTACTCAATATGGATATTTTTTATAGACAATATTTTTTATGAATTAAATTTATTATTCCATATATGAGGAATTCATTGGACATATATTATGGGGGGAAAATGTATTTATATATCCTCAAGATACATCTACAGTTCTCAGGAGTCAAATCAGTAAGATTGAATTTAAAGGTGTTTTTGGTGTATATGTGCGCATACTTTTATACTATCTTGACATAAGGACATAATTGTATTTATTTCATGTGTTCTGAGATCATAACATCTGATATTAATTATTTACTTCATTGTTAATTTAGTTATTATTATCCATGAGATTAATGAATTAATTTTATCCATAGATTTCGTTCTCCTTCAATTTTTTGATTAAATTGAATGTGTTTCTAGTTATTTACCTCTCTATATTGAATTTTCCTTGTCAACTCCTGATATATTTCACTATATGTACACCTATATAATAATTTGAGCACACACATTTATTATTATTATTTTTTCAAGGATACAAAGAAAGACATAATGAATACAATTGGGGATACATGGTTTTTTTATATTATATATTTTATAATTCCAATTTGTCATGGAAATCATGTAAGTATTAATTTCTTAAAGACTGATAAACTATTTAATCTTTTTCAATGTGGTTTTTTTATATAGTTCTACTATAGTAAATAATACACCATCTCCAACTTATTAGAGTATAGTTGTTATATTAGTATCAGAGAATATTCAGTAGAAACCATGGGAACTATATTTTAAAAAATCATTAATAACATGAGATTATGATTATCCATTATATTTTTTGATAAATTTTACCATAATAGTTATTTTACTTCATCGATCTATATTCGTGATGATAATGTGATTACTTAGTGTGTTACATTATTTACTGATGATTCCTTTCAATAGAAATTTAATCAATACCCATACCTAATATAAGGATTTCCCTACATAGAAATCTAATAGAATATGTGTTGGAATTGATAAAATCCTAGAAATATTAGGGTATATAACTAAGTTTATGAAAAATGACCTTTTTCATATGGGATAAAATGATTTTCTACATCATTGTTCACCTATTTTGGATTGATTTTTTTGGGAAATAAGAAATTTTTTATTGTTACTACTAATTCATCAAAAGCTACGAAATAGGTAAAATATCATTGAATGATTTTCTGAGCATCAAAAAGTAATTGCTTTGAAAAATTTATTTTGTATGTTTACTGTTTAAATGGAGATGTATATAAATAGTGGTCATTGATCCAGAATATTAAAAAGGATGATGAAATACAATTTATAGAATGGAAAAAATTTATTGTAATTTTATATTAGAAATACATTCCTTGGTATCATTGAGATGAAATGGGAAAGAAGTTACTCACATTAAATTATAATAGAGAACAAAGTATGGTAGAGAATTAAAATATTTTTAGAAGAGTCTAAAAGTATTCTTTATACTAATTAAGTAACCCAGATATAATCATTGACCATTTATTTGATGGTCTTTTACAATTTCTATAAATATAACTAACTACGCAAAAATTGTCATCATATAATGATAGAATATAATGTAAAATTAATATACAGAAATAATTTTTTAGATTATATCAACATTAAAAAAAGATACTTTGGGAATAAATAACAATTGAACACAATAAAAAAGAAGAATGTAATGAATCAATATCCAATTTGTAATAATTTTAGGAGGAAACATCCAGAAAAACGCGTAATGGGAATGAGAATTTTCCACAAAGGTGGAGATAAGAATCATCTGAAAATTGGATTCATGGAAAATAAATACTCCACCATTACCCAATTCTTAAAATATGAAGATTTATTGTATTATTAAAATTTTTTCCCATGTGCTATGGGAACCTAGCTTAGATGATGCTAACATGAGTTGGTCAAGATTATTCCCTTAATACAGCTAAAGGGGAATGAATAATATTCTTTTTTATTTGTATTTAATAATAACAGAAAAGATATGTGGGTTATAATAATCATGAATATATATGGTTTTTCTAAATTTTTCTTATTTTTTATTTTTAAAGAATATTTTGAATGAGGATGATAACTAGAAAAACTGATTTATTGTCAAGGAGTTATTTTGAAGAATATTTGAATAAGTGAATGATAACCCATAATGTATTATTGATAATGATTTAAAAAAATTAGATGAGATAAAATGAATGCATACATTGAAAATTTAATAAAGTAGAATTTTTTACCCTAAACAATGTTTCATATTTTATGAAAATAGTAATTTATGATCCAGTTTACAACATTTTTGGGATTATGGAATATATTAAATAATGATAATATTAATGGTGATCCAGGTTATTATTATATATGATTATGTTATCATAATTTTGGAGTGTGAAAATATAAACTAATTTAATTTGTCTTGGGGTAAATATATGTTCAATTTTATTAGTATTGAATTTGGAATTAAATATTTTAAATGAGTGTTATGGTTCACTGATTATAGAATGTATTATGTTAGATGTTGTATATTTTTGTTTTATGTTAATAAATTATTTATCATATTTGATAAACTATTCTAACAATTCTGGTTATGGAAAATATTTAATAGAATAATGTAGTGAAATATGAAACATATTGTTTTCATAAGGTGATTAGTCATAAAAATCTTTTTACACATCCTTTTCAAATTGTAAGAGATCATGTCGAAATTCATTGCATCATAACAAAATGATGAAAATGTTCTTATGAAATGAAAATAAATATATAAATTTTATTATATTGATTAAATTACCTAGATAGTAAAATAATCCATTAACATTTGGAAAATGAATTTTAAATTAAATTATTTTCTGTTTTCTTTTCTTAATGACAAATCAATTTCTTTTTAACCGATAATATATCTATAATTTATTGATTGTTAAAATTTTAATGATCATTTTCCTTATGACTCATTATTAATCTGTGGGCATTATTTACCTCTTCTATATCTATATTATTTCTTCCAAATAAATTTCTTCTATTTCATAACCTAGTTTTGTGATAACCATCATATTTCCCTAACCCACTTTTAAGAGAAAATATTGTTATCCCATTTTCTGATGTGGGTTTTCCAAAAAAGAAATTTTATATATTTAAAAAACATTTATTATTACGAAAAAATTCAAATTGTGAGGACACAATTATCATAAGGTGTGGGGGAGAATGTGAAACCACTAGATTTTAATAGAACACTATGTTATATAGTGTACACATTACATAACATGTGATCTAAATAATGATAAAATACTATTAATTTTTAAAATTAAAAATAAAATCATATCCCATGAATTTTTTGTTATGAATAATATTATTCGAATTATGAAATATATATAATGAAATAACTAAATATATTTTCATTGATTGATGCTTAACAAATAAGTACTCATTTTTAGTAAGGTTATTTTATACTTTAGAAATAAATTTTAATAAAATATTATTTGTATTTATTTTTGAGAGAAAATAATATAATTAATTTATAAAAATGGTATAAAATAATGTTTGAAAAAAATATTGTCTATTAAAAAAAGATATTGAATTTATCTTTGTTGAAATATTCATTTTTACCTGTAGGGATAATTTTTTAGTGAATAGTTAACAATGAATTTTTTTTTGAAAAATGAATTTCAGTTTCAAGTATTTAAGATTTACCCATCTATTTTAATATTTTTTAAAATAAAATTAGTTCTATTATATTATGAATAATTCCATTAATTTCACAATAATCATTTTTCGGTATAAGGTATTTATAAAAACATGTTTATATATATAAAAAATTATTTATATGGAAAACATTGATTCATTGTGATTTGTGTTTGGTTTAAAATTAAATACACAAACAAATAAAAATTTAATATAAAAAATTCATTCAATATTTTGAATCATTAGGTTAAAAACTATTAAATAATAATCTATAATTATTAGTCATTTTGAATAGTAACTATTGAAAATTTTATCACTTTGGTAAAGGGTAAATCATGGTAATATAGGTTAAAACTAATTGATATGGTCATAAAATTTTCATTCAAACTTATGTTGGAAGAAAGTAATTATACCCTTATCACAATAATCAGGAACATGATTTTTTAATGGACAATTTTCCTTGAAAATGTCCTATGAAATATTTAAATCAATGAAAATTACAAAATGGCACTCTCTATGTATTAAATATATGTTATGTGTTAAATTTTTTTAAAATCCATGTTTTGGATAAATTTTAATATTAATTTTGTTCATACTAAAATAATATTCCGGATTATAATTTTTTTGATAATTTTTTATGAATAAATAATTACCTTAAATTCTTGGACGACACTAAAACAATATTTAATCTACAAATTGAAAAAATATATGAATAATATTAAATATAATGAAGGTGATATAATTTTACTGAGTTAATATATCCCATTAATCTAATATATCCATAATAAATATTAAAATGTTTTGAAAACAATATATATTAATTGCACCATTTTATTAATGTATTTAAATTCAAATATAATGAACAGTGTTAAAAATGATATTAAAAACATTTTATAAGAAATAATATTTTATTAAATGATTTCAAATTTATATATATATTATATTTATCTAAATGATTGTGATATGGTTTTAAAAATCAATAATTTCTCATATTTTTTATTTTTCAATTTATAGTAACAACACTTACACTAGAAGAAAACAATACACTAATGTTACATTAATAATCTATAGGGTTAATGGGGGAAAAAATAAAAGATGGTGGAGAAGACCTGAACAAAACATGGAAAAATACTATTTTATGGTAATTGTTCGAAATTTACACATCATAGATTACTATTTTTGGAATTTGGATCCATTTTGGAGAGAAGAATAATTTATACTAATTTTATAATTTATGACATTCTAGGAGTGCACCTCCTATTAGTTATAAATGGGAACTCCTTCCTACACTGTAATCCACATTGAGAAATATAGTCAGAAAAATACATAACCACTCAATTTTATAACATTCTCATACAAGTTCTATAAGATCTAGTAATTCCAGAATTCATACCCTAGGCCAAAAAAAAGGTCATCTAGAGGATGATTATTAAAAAATGGGTAATTTTCTTTACCCAGTAATTCAATTTCATTTCTACTTCTACATCCGATTACCATTTTTTATCCATCCTCAGATAATATCTCCATGATCATAAATATAATTATATTTTCTATTATTATTTTAAAACCATATTCCATCAAGTTTTCATCATAAGAATAGAGAAAACCTCGCTTTTGTGTACTCATGGGGTACCTTCTCCACGTATCAGAGTAATTTATTTTTCTTCACAATTTCACATGGATGGTTATAATTATGGAACTAATGAATATATTGATATTTACACCATGAAAAAAAGTTTCTATATGATTGAACCATAATAAATGTACCAGGATGATATCTAGTGAATCAATATATACTTGAAAAACAAAGCATTTAACACCCAAAATAATGATAATAATAAAAGATTACTATAAAAAAGGTGAAAAATATCATTAAAATATCATATGTGATACTATATATTTTAGTATAATTATATTATTTAATTATAATAAATTAAAAATTATTATATTGGATATTAGAGAACCTACGAGGAATGTTAAATATGATATAAGGGATTTCAGTTCAATTTCCAATCCATTGAGAGATATTTGGTATTGTACACCTATTTATATTTATGTGGTGTATATATTTCTCCCTTTAATGTATTGAACAAAAATTTAAATTTATTTATGATGATTAATGCTCTTTTCATGTTTACTTATTTAAATAGTTTACATATTTTATGAAATTATCAACTCTTTCAAACATGAATCATGAAAAAATATAGAACTTAAAAGCTAATATTATTTATCTTTTGATTGAATATTTTTTCATCATGGTCCATATTTTCCTTATAATAATTTATATTTTTTACAATTCTAAAAATATTTATCAAAATTAATTTTTACAAATGTATTATATTTTACAAAATCATTAAAAAGAAATATTCATGTTATTTTATGAAAGAGGGACTTTTCTTACAAACCTTTTTTTTGTAATCTCTTTATAAACATATACGGCATGAAAAAAATTTCAAACATCATGAACATTTAATGTTTTGAGGAATACTTTACATGTTTACAATTTTCATTTCATTGATATTTTTTTACTTAATATATTTGAAATGTTTTGTTTAAAAATTTTAATTTCTATGTGAAATAAATCTTTTCCTCAAAAATGAGTTTAATGATATTTTTGTGTTAATTTTATTCATCAATGATGAATTCCCATTATTTTAATTATTAAACTCTATGTATATTTTTTAATAATACCATCATTTTAATCATTCACATACTTGTGATCATTATATGTTACATTTATTTTAAATATATGTATTATTTTTTATCAGGGATATGATTCTCTCCTAAATTGTATGACATTTATACATACAATATTGTTATTTTTTAATATTTATATTGATGAGGTACATAATGATAAATATATATATTCTTTAATATCTAGTTATTCTTTAATAATGATTTTATTTATGAACTAAATCAATCACTTGATTTCAGAGGAATTCATTTGACATGGACTGATGGGTGGGGCCTGTTATTATATATCCCATCAATTCATAAACAAAAATCATTAGATAAATCAGTATGTTATAATTAAATGTTTTTTGGTGTATGTCTGCCCGTATTATTATATTATCATGACATAATTCCCTATTGATAAAGATAGTTGATCAAAAAGATCATGACATATAACAGTATGGATTTTCTACATCGAGTATTTCGTTATTTTTATAAATAGATCACTTCATTAATATTATACATTAATTTAGTATTTGATAATGTTATGGATTAAATGGAATGTTTTTATGAGGAATTACTATTATATATTTATTTCTTCATATTTAATCTTCATATATTCCACCATATGTAACCCTCACTGAACATCTATAATCACATTTATATTTATGTTCTTTTCACAAAGATATAAGTAGGGAAATTATGTACAATATAAAAGATGCAATAATTTTTTATGATATATATTTTATATTGTAAATGTGGTCAAATGATCAAGTATTTATCTAGTTCATCATGAGTATTAAACTGCCCATTCCTTTGGGATGCAATTACTTTTATCCAAAGACAAAATAATAAAAAATATGCCCACTCTTTGTTTATGGAGTTGTGGTTGTTAATTTTTTCCTCATGTTAAGTTTAGTATAATTACTGGGAACTTGTTTTTAAATAAAAATAGCTAACATGAGAGTAATGATAATAAATTATTTTATTTTTCAACTTTCTCCATTATAAGGATTTTATTTTATGGACCAATATTCATGTTGATTATGAGTTAACTTAATGACTTCCATTATTTAGTGATTGAACATTATGGAAGAAAAATAATCAATATACATAGACAATTTTTCTATTTACCATCTCTGAAAACCAACATAACTAGTTTTGGAACTAAGTGGATCATGGCTATACTAGAGATGTTGACTCAGGTTTTGTAAAATATCATTTCCTATTAAGAACAAATTTTTGTTCTATAATGTGATTTTATTACGTTGGATACCTTCATAAAACCAAACCTCAATATTTTAGTGGATCTACTAATCCATTGGATGTTGAGAAATGAATTAAACCTATTGAAATTATATTATTATCAATGGGAGATAATGAAAGTGAAAAGGTTATTCTAGTAGTTTAGTATTTTAAATGACATTCCAATAAATGGGGGTCATTGATATGGAACACTAAAGATGATAATGAAACGATCATAAAGAAAACAATTCCTTGTGATTAGAGGAAAAAAATAGAGATTAAGTTCATCACATTAAACTAGAAGGAGGAATAATGTGTAGTAACGTATGATGCAATATTACATGGAAATTAATATAATCCTTAGACTATATATATAACCCGAAGAGAATCATTGACCATTTCATTTATGGGCTTAAGAAATGTCATTTAATGGTACCGATTTCTAAAAAAAATCATTGTTTGATGATATTTAACAAATATCTATTTTCAGAGAGAAATTTTTTTTATGATTCTATTAAGATATGAAGATATCAGCTGAGGAACATGAGAAATTGATATACAATAAATAACAAGAATGGAATGAAGAAATTTCCATCGTGTAAATTTTTTGAATTTAATAATTATGTAAAATGTATAAATTTAATTAGTGTATACTAATAAAATTCAAGATACAGGTCATTTGATAATGAATGCATGGGTGATAATGTATCCACTACCATCTAGTACTTCGATAATGAATAGTTTTGGCATTATTCAAACCATTTTTCTAAGAGACAAGGGATCCTACAACAAAAGAATCCAAGGGGAGAATGTTAAGCTTATGATTTTAATATATACATTGTAAAATGACTAATGTGGTTACATATTTGGATTTATGAATTTTATCAACTATATTTTTGTTGTAAGAACAACGAAATATATATGTTTTATTCTACACTTGTTTTCATTTTGTATTTAAATGCATTTGTCTAATGGTTTTGGTGACCATAAAATGTGATTTAGGGGTAAGGATATATTATAGAGAATACATGAATATGTTTATAATATCATTTAATGAGTCCATGATATTGATTCAATAATGTTTCATTATGATAAAAATTACATTTACTTTCAAAAAGTTAGTTGAGAAGTATTGGTGACCATGAAAATGGATAGTGATTTGATTAAAATGAAATTTATGATGTTGTTTTATACATTTTTTTATTTATGGGATATTTTGAATTAGGAAAACGTTAATTGTGATTCTGTTTATTCTTAAATGTGAACATGTTATATATATGATTTTAAAGTAATATTATAAATTTATTACTGTTTTCTCAGGGAAATTTCTAATTATTGTTTTGGGATTATAATATGATTAGATATATTTTAGAGGATTATTAATCGTAAATACATATGGAATGGATTATGTTTAAATTTGGAAATTATTTTTTGAGTTTAATTATTGATTTTTCATGTTGGATAACTTATTATATCAATAATGTTTTTTGAAAATATTGAGAGGCCAAAAGAATGATTTATGGATCTTATTATTTGTTAAAAAATATTTATGCATAAAAAAATGCACCTTGAATATCGATTTTTTTGTGTAATATTTGATGTGGTAATTGATCAACCCACACCCAAATAACAAGATTGTGTTTTTCACATGGAAATAACTAAGGTATATTTTTTTTCTCAAGTTCATTTTCAATATAGTACATGAATCCCACAACATTAGTGAAATTTCTTTGATATATAACGTTATATGTTATATTTTCTTATAAAGAAATCAATTTCCTTTCAATACATATTAAATTTTTGACTTTATGATGGTTAATGTTATCATAAAAAAGTTCTACATCACTATATTTCAATCTATAGATGTTATTTTTCTTTTCCTTAACCATATTTTTACTACCCCGTGATGTTCCAAAATTTAGAATCCCTGGTTTGTGATAACCTTTGTTTTTCCGTTTCCCTCTTTTAAGGAGAAATTCCATTAACCCTTTTTATGATGTGGGTTTTCCCAAATGAATTTTCAAATTAGAAACCATTAATTGTAAAGAAAAATATTAAATTATAAGGACATAATTTATTCATGGTTGATAATGTAACACCTAAGGATTTCAAAAGAGAACTATACTTGGAAACATACCAAACACAAAACATCGAGCTGAAACAATCCATTATATACAATTAAAATATTATTATTTAATGCAAAAATTTACCCCTAGACATTGAATTTTTTGGTAAAAATATTATTTACTGAATTATGAAATATATATAAAGGGAATACTGAAGGAAAATTCACTGAATAACAATTGGAAATTAATGTTCCCAATTTTTGTATTCTAAAATCATGAATTTTTATTGAGTTAAAAACATTTATTTACAATATTTATATTATTTTATTGATCAAAGTATTTATTTCGATGTTTGTGGTTATCATTTATCAATTTAAATTAAAATTATAATGCCAGGGATGAACCGAAATAATTGACATATATAAGAAATGTTCATTGTTTGTAAATTTCATATACCATTCCCATGTATGGATCGACCTGCCCAATCTCACACTCATGTGGCCAATCAAAATAAACACATCATGTAATTATCCTTCGCACATTGTGTATTCCATTTCAGATCCGTTCGGTGGCTGATGAAAATTGTACACGCCTTGTTTGATGGTGATACATGAAGTTTACTTCCCCCAACTGATCGTTGACACTTGAAATTCAATGGGAGACATAGTTATTCACCTATTCATGGAAAAAACATTAGAAACAATAGTTCAAAAGAGAAAATTCCATTTAATTTTGAGCACATGCTATGAATTCTATTTATTAATAAATTTAATGGAATCACTTTGAATTCATGGGTTGGACATTTTAGGGGGAGGTTCTTCCAATGCGCCATTCTATCTCCCTCGAATCCAAATAGGAGACTTTATTTTTTCTTCTTCTTGTTTTATTGTAATTAATTCCTTTCTTCTTTCTCCTATCATATCCATGGAAGGGGATTATTTTCTTCTCTAATGATATGTCGTGACCATGGCGATAAGAATTTTATTTTCTTGTGTTGGGTTTGTAATATGATTATGGGTGTATTATAATTTAATATATGGTGTGTTTCTATTATTGTGTTGTTTTATTTATCATTACATCAACAAATTAATTCCATATTTACTATCGGAGTCGTATTAGACAATGAATGACACTATTAGAGAAAACTAAAGGAGTTACAAGAGGAGAATCCATGACCATTGGTTGAGACTATTTCCACTCTTTTAGAGGAATTGAACATCAAACATGTTTTGTGTAATTAATATTCATAACAATTGGATATGATTTTAAATATGAGATTGATTTCATCAAAACAATAAATAACAATACAATTGAATGTCTGAGGTAAACTATTTATATTAAAGATTTTTATATTAATGAATAGATTATACTATTAACATTAATCTTGTAGAAAACTTGACATGTTTATTTTCCATATTGTTCTTTCGCTTCTTTTATTTTCTACTAAATTTTCAAAAATCACTTAACACATTCACCCCTTATCCTTCATTAATTTTAATATATATATATATAGTCAAGACTCACTAAATTGTGTCAACTTATTGATTTTACATCTTTCATTATGGGATTGGCATTATATTTCATTGGAGACCTAGTTATATGAAAGAGAAGGGAAATTCATTTTATTGATCCTTGTAATGAGCATTATCAAATTCTAGAGTTATTTTTAGGGAGAATGGAAAAAAAATGTTAGTATGAGACAACATTGACTTAAAATGTATATTATTTCTCATTTACTCATTCATTCATTGGGAACCTCAACCTCTAAATCCTATGAACTTTTATTCAAACATGGGTTGGTACACATAACATGGAAATGATTTTGTCCATTTTATTTGATGATTTCATACTCATATCCTAAAGAATATTTTCTATTCAATGATTATGGGGGTTTTTCTGAAGACTTACCATGTATATCTTTCACCCACACATTTATTATTCTCTTCCAACTCAATTTAGTGATAATATGGAAAAAATACTATCGATGATGGAATCATTTACCATACACTAGTTAGACCCAACTGAAATGTTTGGAAAACATGTTGCTATGGTTGATCATCTTTTTCAGATAATGTATACTGTATATAATCTAGTTGATTTTAAATTAGTGTTTCGTGTTCTATTTCAACTCTAGAATCAAAATATGTCGTGGTCCCTACTTTTATTTCACTAAAAATGAAAATTATTAGCAAAACAATAACATTTAATATTATAACATGTCATCTCATGTTAAAAATGTGTTTGATCAATTTGTTCTTTGTTAACCCTTAATTTATTTAACATCTCTAGAGGATTCTGTTTAGAATTTACAAGGTTTTCTCATATTAATGTCTGTTCCCATGGAGGTGGTAGAAGTATGCGATCAAACCGAGGAACAAGTACACCTTCAAAATTTACTAGGCATAGAGAATGGATATTGAAAGTAGTATCCCAGACCACCTAAAAGTCATGAAAACTAGTTTAATGATGATGGTGCTATAAATATGTTTTGGTTTTTATTATGTATTTCTCTTCCGACTCAAGACTAAAGGTAAGTACCCAACCTTATTTCAAGAGAAATAAAAATTGAATATATTATTTCTAGGGTTAAACCCCAAAATTCATCATTTTCCTCACTCATGATTCTTTTTTAAATAATTAAATAATGTGTACTTCTGTATTGCACATTGTAAATCACCCTTTCATCCATCTACCAGTTAAATATGTATAAAATGAGGTTAAATTTATTATATATTTATACACGGAATGAATCCTATTATTTAGTGTGTATTATAATTTAATTTTTTATTAGTAAACATTGACTATGTAAATAAATTTTAATAAAGCATGTTCCGGTGGAAAGGTAGTCATAGTGTATCTGATCCATTTCTAGTTTGAATCAATATTCACCCACTTTCGGTTAAAAAATAATTCTTTTTAATCCCATTATTTATTAAATGAAAAGTGATATATTTTTAAAAATTAATTAAAATTATTTCAAAATAAAATAAAATTGATGGTGTGGCAGAATTTGATGGATGCGTCATGGAACAGGGTCCGAAAGATCAAGGTTTGTGTCATTATAGCTTACTCATTTTACCTGTTTTCAATAAAATAAAATCATACATGAAGAATTTTAGTATACATCTTGTATTGTGTGTATATGTGTTTTCATTATTTATTCCATACTTGTTTAAAAATAATAAATCTCATGAGGGTGATGTGGGTGGATTGGAAGAGTCATAATGTAGAATCCAAAATATCCTAGTTCATATTTGGCTAATCTCATTATATAATTCCAATCATCACTAATTAAAAATAGATTCTATGAATTCTTCCTTTCACCATGTCATGTATAAACAATTTTTTAAATTTCATCATAAAATAAAAACATCATTACTTCATGCTATTCTCAAGTGGTTGGGGTGCACACTTAGATCGACTCAGTCACAACATTCAATCATGCCCCAAGTAGTGGATGGAATATTGTTGTCCACATTTTCCAAATTTAAAAAATATGACTTCTATTTTTATAATACACTATGTTCATAGGCTTATTTTAGTGTATATATTTTTATATTTACTTAATATATCATTGTAAAAAATAATTAATAATTAGTTTATAACCAAATGTATGAAATGTAATAAATAATAAGAATTTTAATTATTAAAATTTGTTAAAAACATTCATACATAGTGTGTAATGAATAATACATACCATATGTCTCGGCTATAAAATCCAAAAACAGTAACTTAGCCACACCCTATGACTGCTCCCCATTCCCCCCTATGGCTTCTGTCATACGATGTTGGCCCTCCTTTGTCTGAATACATAATTTCATATTGTTTCATGCAATGATTCCATCCAAATATTGATCCATGATCTAAGTGTGCTATTACTTAACCTTAATTTTAATTTTTTTTGATACATTTTAGGTAATTCTCATATAGGGTGTGGAATTATTACTAAAACCCATAGTATACATGAATTCATGAGCAACACATGTCATCTACAAAATGTACATCACCACTATCTCTCTATTAAATATTTAGAAAATTATGATGGGTGTGTGTTCGAAACACTCTGCGT
Source organism: Viscum album (assembly GCA_963277665.1). Classification (NCBI taxonomy): domain Eukaryota; kingdom Viridiplantae; phylum Streptophyta; class Magnoliopsida; order Santalales; family Viscaceae; genus Viscum; species Viscum album. The sequence goes on from OY728165.1 coordinate 682,714,480, forward strand.
ATTGGTTCCTATATTGGCTTTCAGAGGGGAGATGCCCAATTTACCACATAGTAAGAATGAACATGTATAAAACCCCATTGTGTGTTTTCAGTACATGATTTGTCCTACTTTCCCAATGAATTGGACATAAGAGGGTACACACATGTTTTTGATCACATGTTCATACACACCTAATATATTTTTAGTACACACAATTTACATTGTTTTCCCTCACAAGGTAGAGGCCGTGTCACAATAAAACATGACCTGGAAATCCATGTCTGCATACTTGGCGTGTTCCACTTCAACACAAAATGTACTTCAATTTCTCGAAACACATCCCACTCATCCTTTGTAGCCAGAGCACAATGGTTGGATTCTTAATCGTACTACTCACCATGTACAGTGTATATACATTTCATGTACATTAATTTTATAGTTTCTTGAATTTTTTATTTTTGTGTATCTTTTCTATTTTTTGGTTTATTTATTTTTGGATCATGTTATATGGGGACTGAGAAAATGGGAAGCGAATATGCCTGATACTGATGAAGATCGACCCCAATCACATTGAGTCCAGATCAGGACAATATAAGGGTATGTTGTAGAGGATCCACCGACCCACCAGGTTTTATCTTTGGAAATTTTCTATCTCTCCGATTAAGTGGGAAATATTCGATAGTCACATCCAGTCCCATAGACATGGTTACAATATCAGGTGCATTAGAGAAACCTTTTATAGCTACATATGGACCCAATTCTATAGATTTTTCTGCTACAATTTATCCATCCAGGACTTTCACGATGTACTCACCATTAACCACATCATCATAAGCTTCTCTACAAGAAGCTGGTGCTCCACCAGTTTTATCTCTTACAAAAGTAGGATTCCATCATCAGCAAAATCGTGTGCTTTGTGTTTAAGGTTCTAAATAATTACATCATTCTATGGTTTACCCCAGTGATTCATCTCAATTATTCGCATTGTCAAATTTTATGTCACGTTCCTCCATTCTTCCACAAGGACATCAGATGAAAGAAGAATGAGATATTGAAAAAACATCATGCCTATATGATATTATTATATCACTGACAGTACATACCTCCATCATTCCCTTGGCTAAAACTACTCAATAGTGCACATCACTTTAGGACCACCCCACATATCCATAGATGAAGTCTCCTTGGAAGAGTTTGATCTCAATCAAAAGGACACAAAACCATTATTATCTCCACTAATCAATTCTCCTCACTTTAATAAATCTATCCATTATGTAAAAACAAAAAATCATGGTTGGGTGTACATTGAAGTCTCAAACAATAAGTCCTCAAAATATTTCTAGGAAAACGTCTTAAGTGGGTGGTGTAACAGATCTCAAACATAATTGATGGAAAAATCCACATATAAAAATCATCATAATATGAAAGGACCTAGGTTTGGGGCGATAGATAGATGTATTATTTTAAATGATTATTCTACTCATATGGAATTTTCAAGGATTGGCTTCATTGATGAAATCAGAAATCATCTCAAACGAAATATTTAATAACTCAGTCTCTATAGTGGTTGTTCTAGAGAAAATGTTTGAATCAAATATGTCAAAAATAGTTCTACCAAATGTTTATTGTGTGTATATTCCTGAAAAACTATCCCCTCAACTCTCACATATTGTTATTCGGGAAAAATATATGACATTTGATCTTATCATTTCATTGGAGCAGTTTATGAAAAATAAAATTTCATCAGGTAATCTAGATTTATTTTTCACATTCATTTATTCCAATTTTTATGAAAAGGAAGGGGAAGACCTATAGAATGATTTAGTATCCTTTAATATGGAGAAAAATACTTGGCTAGTGTGTGGGAATTTTAAGATCATGGAATACCCATAGGATAATCAAGGTGGGGGAGTATTTCCTAGTAGATACAACCAATCTTTTATTTCATTCATGGATAGTAATAGTTTGATTGACACATAATTTGTAGGGGATCGCTTCACATGTTGTAATAACCAAATAAGTGAATGATGAAACTTGTGTCCCCCTGACAAGTATCTGGCTAATTGGGTGGAAATATCCACATTTCAAGACATCAATGACTCCTATCTTGACAAATGTTTATCAGGTCATTGGCCATTCTGGATTTTTTAACTTTTAAATCAACCTGAGAATATTGTATTTGGTTTTATCATAAGTATGATAGAGGAAAATTGTTTCTTTGATGTCATGAGGGAGTCATGGAATCATCTGCACCAAGGTAACCAATTTATATATGTAGACAAAAATTAATGTGTCTCAAAGGTAGTAATCAAAATTGGAGAAGAACACTTCCTGCACCGAAGGTATTACATGGAATCTATTAGTTGGGACATTGAATAACTTGAGATATATTTAGAGACAGAATAGGATAAGATTATCATCTGTTGAGCTATGTAACAAAAATAATCAAACGGAATACATGCTCCCATGGAAGGAAATAATTGATCGAGAATTATTAAGGATTAAATGGATTTATGACAGAGATTGAAACACAGGTTTCTCACAATCATGTTTGAAGGAAAAAAATGATTTTAGAGACCCAATATCATTATAGAGGATCAGTCCTATACAAATTATTGAAATGCATTTGGGGAATTAGTGGAATAATAGTTCATTAATTACTAGTGGGTCAGAACACAATAAAGATTGTAGGTCAACCAAGAGTCATGGTGGATCTATTTGAAGCAGTTGTACACAATGTTCTTAAGAATCAAATGAATGCTTAACGAGGACCCCAAATGAAAAGGAGGTGTGTGTGGAAGTATGGGATCTCAATCCAAATAGAAAGCCAATCCCATATAGATTTATAGGATCATTTTATATAGTTTCATGGTATAATATAAAGTAGAATTAATTTACACCATGTAAGACTATTATCAAAGGTGTGACTAGCTGCAGATTGCATGTGTTACAAAAGTAGTTATGATCGCAAAAGGAAAAAATACTCAATCATTAGATCAGTATCACCAAATATTCTTCTAAAAATTTAAATATAAAGTGTTGGCATGAATTCTCAACAAAAGGACTTTTACCATACCTACCAAGATGGATATCTATTGAAAAACATGTTTTCATTAAAGGTTGGACCATAAACGAGCATTGGTTTTCTACAAGGGGTAATCAGGGAAATAAATCTCAAAAAATTTTGAAGCAACTTATCATTAAATCTTTACATGAGTAAGGCCTATGATAGATTGTAATGTATTTTTATTTTAAATGTTATCACATGCTTGAGATTATCTAACTCGGTTATTTACTTTCTGTTATAATACATTAGATCAACATGGTTATCCACATCCACCATAGGTAAAACAATTGTCTTCTTAAAAAATTTACACGGTATTAGAAAAGGATACCTCATTCCCATACTCCATTTATTCTTTCTTAAGATGATATGAGATAATATATAAATCCATAATTTTTCATGGGAAGGATGGTATGGTATAACAGCTGACAAACGAACTAGGCCATTTATTATAATATATTCACTAATGACACAATAATTTTCATTAATGGAAGGAGTTCAATCCCGAGACTGAAAACAATTATCGAGGAATATTGATTTTAGATTGCTAAAAGGATTAATCTTGAAAAAATCTATTATTATAAGGACAATAAAGTGACATAGAGAAGTATATATAATTTGTAAGGAAGATTGAACATTCAAATATGGTCTTTCATGGTAGAGGTATTTGGTGGTCCTGTAATTCGAAATACCATCCATATTCAACACATTGAAAAATAATTGGTAAAATCATGGGGCATATTCAGAACTTCAAAAAAAGGGTTATAACATTTTGGGGATGAATTATACTTCTAAAAAGAATATTATCTACTAATTTAATGCATGTATTGTCCACACTAAATATACCCATGAAATTGATGGCGAAATATATAAAATTATCATTTCATTTAGATTGGATGGGTAAATAGAGGGTAAGCACCATTGGGCATCGTGGATGCGACTAGCTTGACCCAAATCAAAGGGAGATTAAAATATCCAATGCATTAATGAGACTATATAGGGGATACATGCGAAATTAGCATGGAATTTAATAGAGGGGGGTCTTTATGAGGTAAACTCATGTATAAAAATTATGTGATGGATGTAAATGTGAAGAGATGGAAGACCTATATAATTTGGAAAAGGATTCAACCCTACTATGATACCTTAAAACAATATTAACATAATATATTGGTAAAGGGAGTCGACAATATTGGTAAAATGATTGGGGAGGGGGAAAACTATGATTCCCAGGATGTCCATCCCCTGATATAACCTACAGGGAGAATTTTATCCATCCTATATTTCTATCAAAAACCTCAATGAAGACCAATGTGATATGGCATACCAAATTGTTCTAAAAAACATCACATATATATGTTTTTTTTACTATCTTAACATTGTGATCCTTCACAATTATATATTTTCTCAGAATGAGGATGGATTTATACATCCATGACAGTTTGGGGTAAATAGTATTGTGTAAATAGATTCCAAAAAGAATTTAATTTCCATATTTGGATCATTATAAATAAATAATTACATATAGAGGAAAACATTCAATAGATGTGAATCTATATAGTATCGTGGTATTGTTTCTTCAAAGACCAAATCATAGAATCTATTGACCATATATTATTTTAACGAAATTGGGGAAACTGGTCGTGGAAATCGTTTGGAGTGTACTTTGGCTGGTATGAACACGATGTTTCGTATGAAATATTAATTACCCTATGGATCTCGGGAGAAGTGGATCTTGGACTAGAAATAAAATAGATAGTAGTAATACTCAATGTGGGATGCTAGAATCTCTGGATGGAAAGGTACAATTCTAGGCATAAAAATTCTCCGACGGCCAAAATATATGTTCTATTCAAAACCAAAAAAAACATTCTGTACTTGATTAGATTATGTAAGATAAGAAATGTTGCCCCCTTATTTTAACTAATGAAACTGTAATGACTCTATAATTATGTTTCCACTACACGAGGGATGGTACGATGGGTAAGATGGAAACCTCAATACTAGGACCTGAATCTTAACACATACATATTTTACCACATGTTTCATATATGTGGTGGAGGGGTAATCAGGGACATGATTGGTTCTGTCATATCGGCATTCTCATCATACAATATAATAAGAGATTAAATAAAATAATAATAATTAGTAATGGCCATGAGCTAAAGGATGTGAAACAAAAGGAAAATCACAACAAGATCCTTTAAGACTGAACCTATAACAAATTTCAATGCAATGGAAGGAACTGGAAATATTTCATGATAGATTGTGTATACAATTAGATGGTGAAATTATCTCATGCATAATAATATGGAGGGATGTCACACATGGATGAAAGGAAACATGTTGGAAGATTTTATAGCATACAAGGCTATACAAAATGAAAGGAACTTATATTTCTACATCTGTGGATATTTTATGACTGATGGGATAAAATTCATTCAAGAAGGCATATTGGGACTACACTATATTATACCTCCATTATTTTGGGATTTTTATGTTATATTTGTTGTATTTTTTGTATTTTTTATTTATTTTCTAACTTTAGATGTATAATAAAATAAAAAATTGTGGGTAACATCATTTCTCCACCATTCTATTTCATACACCACAGTATCATCTCCATTATGTTTCCATACCAAGAGGGAACGAGCATTGTGGTTACATATGAAATGGAAGTACTTACCAGTATCACCATCATGAAGATCATGAAATCCTATACCTATATTCCTTATACATCAACTGAATATCTTCTATACAACCGGGTAACTTGACAGGTGGTTTCTGGGCCACAATGGTCGAACACTACTTGGGGGGTGGGGAGCCCCATCACCCTTATGTTCAATTAGGTTCTCACCATATGATTTATTGTATCATTGTTATTCTCATAAGGGTGGTTGGGATTTAGGGAACTACTTTGTGATCATACTAGATCTCCAATACCTAACAACGGTGAGAGAGGACCCAATTCCCCCCAAGGGTGATACTTCCATGATGCCACCCCCACCACCACATCCACCAATAGACATTACATTTTCACAAATATCCACATATTCTTCAATTATTGTAATGGACCGGACCTTTATGGTCCATTAATTTGTGAAAATATGGTGTTTGAGATGTTTTGGGAGGTCAAGGTGACTTATTCCCAATAATTTTTTCAAATTTCCAATTCTGTGAACAGTTCAATCAGTGGATAGTTCAATCAGTAACCTCTAATGGTATCCTCTCTTTCCTTTGACAAATTTCTAATTATGTGAACAGTTCCATCAGTGAACAGTTCTATCAGTAACCTCTAACGATAACCTCTTTTTCCTTTTCCAAATTTCCAATTCAGTGAATAGTTCCATCAGTGAATAGTTCTATCGGTAACCTCTATCGGTAACCCCTGTTAGTAACCTATAATGGTAGGTGAACAATGTTCTATCATTGAGGTTCAGTGAAATGTGTTCAATCTGTGAGGTTTAGTGGATAGTGTACTATTTGTTAGATTCAGTGAACAAAGTTCTATCAGTGAGGTTCAGTGAACAATGTTTTATTAGTGAGGTTCAGTGAACAGTGAGGTTCAGTTTATATTGTTCTATCAGTGAGGTTCAGTGAACAGTGTTCTATTAGTGAGGTTCAGTGAATAGTGATCTATTAGTGAGGATTCAGTGAACAGTGTTCTATCTGTGAGGTTCAGTGAACCTTGTTCTATCAGTGAGGTTCAGTGAATAGTGTTCTATCAGGGAGGTTTAGTGAACACTGTTCTATCCGAGATGTTTAGTGAACAGTGTCCTTTAAGTGAGGTTTAGTGAACAATGTTCAATCAGCGAGGTTCAAGGAACAGTGTTCTATCAGTGAGGTTCAGTGAACATAGTTCTATTAGTGAGGTTCGGTGAACAATGTTCTATCATTGAGATTCAGAGAACATTGTTCTCTCAGGGAGGTTTTGTGAATAGTTCAATCAGTGCAGTTCCATGAATAGTGTTTCCAGAATGGTGAGGTCTATCGGTAACCTCTAACAGTAGGTGTACAGTAATGGTAGGTGTACAATAACGGTAGGTCTACAATGTTTCCAAAATGGTGAGGTCTATTAGTAACCTCTATCGGTAACCTCTAACGGTAGGTGTACAGTAACAGTAGGTGTACAATGTTTCCATCTTCCAACAATTTCACACCTTTGATGTTTCCTTTGATGTAAAATGCATTTAAATCCTTATTTTAAAGACTCTTAAGGCCGATTCAAAGACCATAAATCCTATATTAATTATTCTTAAGGCCCATAATGTTTTTACTTGGGCAAACAGCATGGGTTAATGCGATCCGATTTTAATGGGGAATTAAGCATATCTTAAACTATAACCCATTACATCTTCAAAAGGGACAATATATCTTAGTCCCTTATTCTTACTCTGGTACATAGCTATGATACTCTATAACCTTTCAATCCACCCCGTAAGAGTTTCAAAATCAAACATTACTACTCGGATTGGTTCTGCTCTATTTTGATGCAACCGAGCTATATCGGTCAATCTTAGATATAAGGTATGGATTATCGTCATTCATTTTGGGATCATCTTCTCTTGTTTATCCTTTCCATATTATATCATGTAATCTTCATTCTTCCAATGGGGTTTTTCTTGGGGTATGGTTAGTGCAGTTGTACCGTGGCATCCTCGGGTGGATACAGCTGTAGTGAGAGGAGGATCGTGACCAAATGTGGATAAAGAATGTGAGAAACTATTTTAGGTAGGGGATTCATTTCTTATCTATTATTTTACGTGCAACTATATTGTTATCTTTTTTAATCCAATTGGAAGAAAATGGAATTGACATAATAAATATTTTAACCGGATAAATAAATTGATATCAGTCGTATGTTATTGCCCCATGTTTTGCATGATAGTGTGATATCTATGATTTCTTTTATTAGTTGTTATTTATTGATGGAAATCGGTAAAGAACATAAATTGGGATTAATTGATAATTATTTGGCTAAATATAAAGAGGAATGTAAACGAATTTGGTTCTAGTTGTAATTTGATGCTAATCAAATTGAAGCAGTAAGCATGTTTAATTATTTGTGATAGCTTACTGATTAGGTTTCCCGAATATAGAACCTACTAATGAAAAATCTGTTAATTCAATATGGATTAAACAATTTATTGTTTGATAATTACTTAAGGGGTTATGCGTTACCCTCTTGATTATTATAGGGCCAAGAGCCCAATTATTGTGGTGTTTGTTTTCCTGCTGCTTGTGATGTGATGTGATCTTGGATGGCTATTGTGACATGTGGGGGAATGAAGGATTTGGGCTATGGTAGAAGATTAATCCTAGGGTGTCGAGATGCATCAATTTATGCATGTGGGTGTTGGGGAGGACACTAAGGATGATGGAATGGGATGGATGAGATTTTTGGATGCTTGCTTATTTTTGATTGGTTGTTTATCTGCATTAATTTTTCCCACTACTCAATGTAGCTAATCTTACTTACCCTTCTTTCCAAAGAGGAGAAGACACGCGGGGTATGACACGTGGTTTCCGTGTTCATCTTCTCATAGAAGGATGGGTATATGCTCTATCTATAAGCAGCAAAGACTCAACGAGTAGTACATATACTCACCGTATTGATACCCCTTGTGTTTAGTCGCATATAATGTTTTTCTAGAATTCATGGGAATGTGGGAAAGTAATTCTATAATGAATAATTGAATAAATGGTGTTATCCCATGGGGATGGATATGCTAGAACCTAATGATGAGGTTGTATTTTTTTGAAGGAACAGTTTACTTTTGTTGTGATGCTAATGAAATTTAATGTGGAATTGTTCATGGTTAATTAATGTTTAAAGAATTAATTAATGTAAATTTGAACTAATAAAATGGGAATGAAGTAATATAATAATGCTCTTTAAATGGTTGTGTGCTTATACGATACCTATTCTTAGAGGGATGTAATGGATTGTGGTTATCCACACACATATATTATGGATAGAGTTTTCTATGGAATACTACAGGTGTAACATGTATAGGCTATGATGGCTTGGGGATCCTTACTCATTTTATGGGATGTAATGGATTGAGGTATAATACCCGTTGTATAATACACATTATGCGAGCTGTGGTGGCTCATGGAAAATACCTGGTCAATTTGGTTTGTGGATTTGGTGGTTTTGTTGCATGAGGTGCATATTGTGGTGCTTCGCCTAGGTTTCTGCGGGCAAGCCTTTTTGGAGAGACATGCTTAGGACGTGCGACATTGGGGAAAAGAGGAAAACCAGTGGGGAAGTAGTAGTGGGGTAATTGTGGTATTTCATTATTATAAGGGAAATTATTGTATGTGTTACTTTGTGAGAGTAGCCAGTGTGAGGTTGTGAAATTAATATACATGTTTAGGGGATGGGTTAGATTCACTTGTTGTTCACTGTACTTTAGAAAGCTTTCTTTACATTTTCACGAGAGGCTTCAGGGAGGATCCTACTGAGTATACTGTTATACTCACACTATGTATATACAAACTGTTTTTCAGGTCACTTGGATCAAGTTAGAGGTCAGGTTGGTGTTTACTAGCTTGGGGTTATAGGAGCTGTTCGAGCTTGTGGTTACTACTGTTTTACTTTCTTTTGGGAACATTCAGTTTTCCCCTTTAAGATGTAGTAATTATTCATTACATTTCATATTTGTACTTGGGTTTTCGTTTATAATGCTGTCTGAGTTGGAGTTGATTGGTGTCTATATTATCTCTCCCTTCTGCATGTTCCATTTTAGAGGGTAATGCCTCCCAATTTGTGTGTTATTATACTCTTGGTGTTAGTCGTCAACCTAGGGCCTATATGTGGTGGGACTCTGGGGTCATTATCTCCCTTATCAAATTGTCGTTCTCGGAGGGGTACACTTTGTGGGGAGGGGGTCGTGACAGAGTTGTATCAGACGTCTATTTGAGGGATAGGATGGAGTTTGGAGTTAGTCACAAGTGAGGTTTCATGGGTTGGTAGGGGAATAGTATCATTCATGTTTAGCAAGTGAGGTAAACACATGAGACCAACTGAAACATAGGTATTTAGGGCCCCCTATGATATGATGTACGAACCTTTATGTTTACAATGGGTACTAAACAAGGTGATACTAGTTTCATGGTAGAGACCTAGGAAAGGATCTTGCATCATTCTTCATTATTCCTGTGATTGAATGGGTAGACCTTGGGATAGGTTAACCTAGAATGAATATAATAAAATAATTAATTAATTAATGTTGAGTCTTCAATATTCCATGTTTAGGAGCTCTAACGGTTTTTTATTTTATAGGTATGGCTCCATGTCGACGTCGTCATCAGGATTGTGCAGAAAATGTCCAGCAGGCTGTTCCAGCAGATCGCCGCAAGGTAGAGGTTGACGACGACGACACTTGGAGGAAGACACTCCAAGAGTTTTAGTGACAAAGTCTATAGAAGTAAGAGGGCTCCATTTTAGAAGCAGTTATGGAAGACTTGTTAGAGGATGGAGATATCATCTTCAGTTCGATCTGTGCTCGGATGGAGCACTAAGTGTCATTGGTTGTGACAATGCTGCATGAAGAAGCAACGCGGTGGTGGTTCTTGTTCCATGGTGAGCGTGAGGAGTCAACGATCTCATGGGAAGAGTTTCGAGAAAGGTTTAGATTCAAGTTTCTTTCTTTGACTGCGAAGGCATACAGTCAACAAGAGCATCCTACCCTTCGACAGGGGAGATTCAGTGTTCGAGAGTTTGGGATCCATTTCAGGAACCTTTCATGATATTCTTCGGACCGGTTACCAGATGTGGAGGCCAATGAGAGATATTTTGAGGTGTCTTTATGTCCATAGATCCAGCTCCATGTCACCCCATTTATGCTGAAAACGTATCTTGGGGTACTAGAAAGGGATGAGGTTGTCGAGAGGACTTTGGCAATGACCGGATCATCACGAGAGAGGAATCAGCATGATTCATCATGAAGCAGAGCTATGGTCCAGGCTTCTCGGTTTCTAGGGTAGAAGAGTTTCAGTTTAGTAGGAGGTAGGTCCCAAACCTTCACATAACGCATCTATAGAGGCAGCAACTCTCAGGACTATGCCAAGGGATTAGGTGCTTTTTTTTTCTTATGGTGTTCTTGGTCATCAGCATCGGGAGTGTCTGACCTTTTAGATCGGCCATCATGCACCATGCGCTATGCCGCTGGTTCCTCCATTGATACAGTTCTAGCTGAGGTAGCAGCATCTGGTTGCACCAACATTAGATCAGAAGAGGGTAGATGGGACAGACATAGGACATCCTGATGACCCTCCCTGTCCTCAGAGAGCAGAGCGCAGCCGTGGTGGTGGTCTTCATCAAGATCATAGAGATAGTGGAGGAAGTCGTGGTCAGGTTCATGCTCCAGCGTTGCTAGCTCCAAGAAAGTCAGACATCATTCGAGGTACCCTTTGATTGTATTCTACCTTCGTGTATGCCTTGTTTGATTCAGGAGAGACAGAATCCTTCATATCACAAACACTTTTCCATGGATCAAACATGAGGTAGAGAGGCTTCTAGTGCCCTTGGCGTTGACTACGCCAGTTTGGAGGTCCAGCTGACTTGTTTGAAGTATGTTGAGATTGTGAGCTAGTGATGGGGAAACACCTCTCTTGGGGTGATTTCATATGTTTATGAATACAACCATATGATATCATCCTTGGCATGGATTTGTTGTATTCGGTGCAGGATATCGTGGATTGCTTTAGGAAGAAGGTCATTTTCATTGGTGTGGAAGGAGAGAATGTGGTCTTTTTTGGTGAGCGAGACCATCTAATGGGTCATAGGCATGTTCCATCCTTATCATCCATGATGGCTGATATGATGTTGAGTTCTTCATAGGTTCAGTAGTTGGCGTTTCCTAGGGTCGTGGAGGAGTACCCAGATGTCTTTCCAGAAAAGGTTGTAGCATTACCCCCTCAACGAGAGATCGAGTTTGGATCGATTTATAGCTAGGAGCATATCTTATCTCTATGTCTCTATATAGGATTTCCCCTTATGAGTTATGTGAGCTATGTATATAGCTTCATGGTCTGTTATAGTGTGGTTTTGTTCAGCCATGTGTGTCACCGTGGGGTGCACCATTTTTCTTCTTGAAGAAGGACGACAGTAGTTTGCAGTTGTGTGTCGATTATCGTCGCATAAACATAGTGAAAATAAAGAATCGCTACCCTCTTCTATGGATTGATGATTTATTAGATGAACTGAAGGATGCAAGTGGGTTCTGAAAGATATAATTGCGGTCAGGATATCATCATATGTGTGTGAAGGATGAGGATATCTCGAAGACTACTTTCCGTTGTCTTCATAGGTATTATGAGTTCATTGTAATGCTTTTTGGCATGACGAATTCTCCAGCAATATTCATTAGATTTATGAATCCTATGTTTCGCGAGTTCCTGGAAATGTTCATGGTAGTTTTTATCAACGACATCCTTGTGTACTCCATACATGAAGAGGAGCATACAGAGCATCTAAAAGCCATTTGGGGAGTTCTTCGTCGACATCAGCTTCTTGGGAAGTCTTCAATGTGTGAGTCTTGGGCTCGAGAACTCCATTTCATGGGGAATGTTGTGTCCCAATAGAGATTAGTTGTGGACCCATCGAATATAGAAGTAGTTGTGTCTTGGGCAGCCCCTAAGATAGTTTTAGAGGTGTGAAGTTTCCTTATTCTCGCAGGATAATACAGAAGGTTGGTAGCCAATTTCTCACGAGTTGCGACTCCTCTGACAGCTTTGACCAAGAAGGATCAGGCATTCATATGGACTGATAGGTGTCAGGAAACATTCGGGTATCTAAAGGAGAAGTTAATAAGTGATCCAGTCTTTTGTCTTCCAGTTGAGGGCGTTCAGTTTGATGTTTTCTGTGATACTTCACATCTAGGGTTTGGCTGTGTTCACATGTAGTATAGGTTAGTTGTTTCGTATGTGTCCCGGAAGTTGCGTCCCCTTGAACACAATAATGAAACCCATAATCTTGAGTTGACAGCTGTGGTATTTGCTCTGATGTTGTGGAGACATTACCTCATTGGTGAACGCTTTGTGGTTTTCACTAATCATAAGTGTTTGAGGTATGTCTTCTCCCAGAGTGACTTGAACTTATGATAGCGTTGGTGGATGGAGTTCTTATAGGAATACGACTTAGAAATATCATATATACATGAAGAGGGGAATTTTGTAGCTGATGTGCTGAGTAGAAAGTCATGTAGTGATGATGTGCATGAATCTGGTGATTCTCATAGGGTAATGGAAGAACTGTTAGCATTAAATCTTGATATGGGAGAAGTTGGTGGTAGTGGTTGTCTTTTTCAGATGATGGTACATTCATCCCGGATGCAAAAGGTGGAAGAATCCCAGTTGGGAGATCTAGAGGTGGAGGATTGGAGAGACAAAGTTGTTTTTGGCGAGGCCCCTGATGGTTGGTTGGAGGATGAAAAACACATAGTGTTCTATCATGGAAGGATTTTTTGTTCCCTTGACGATGCATGAGACGGTTCTGATAGAGTTTCATAGTTTTATTTTAGTGTTTCATCCTGGTGTGACAATGATGTACCGAGCCTTGAAGAGCCTGTTTTGGCGGCCTGGGATGAAGTGTGCCGTTGCAGAGTTTGTGTCTCGATGTTTGGTCTTCCAGAAGGTGAATTCCAAACACCGTGTTCCTGGTGGTCTTCTCCAGCCAATGGAGATTCCTCAGTGGAAGTGGGAGGACATCTCAATGGTCTTTGATATGGGTTACCTCGATCTCTAGGAGAACATGATGCTATATGGGTGGTATTGGATCGTTTAACAAAATCGACCAACTTCATAAAAATCAAGGAGTCAAGCTCAGTGGAAGTTTTGTAGAGGCATTATCTAGAAGAGGTGGTGAGACTTCATGGAGTCTCTAGGATGATCATTTCTGATCGAGATCCACATTTTACCTCTAGGGTGTGGAAAGGTCTCCAACATGTTTTCGGTTCTCAATCATGCTTTAGCATAGCTTTTCATACTCAAACAGATGGTCAGACAGAGCGAACCATCTAGACTCTTGAAGACATCTTATTCTCTTGTGTTATTGATTTTGGAGGTTCATGGATGAGGAACTTACACTTGGTGGAGTTCACATACAATAATATATTTCACTCCACCATCGGTATGGTGCCGTTTGAATCCTCGTATGGATGACATTTCTGTTCTCTGTTGTGCTGGACTAGGGTCGGAGAATCAGCAATTCTCGGACCGGGTCTAGTGCAGAATACAATAGAGATGGTCCAGGTGATTGGTGAGAGGATGAAGACAGCGTAAGATTGTCAGAAATCATATGCTGATCAATGGAGGAGACCATTGGAGTTTAATTTTGGGGATCATGTGTTTCTCAAGTTGACTCCCCATCGTGGGATGCAAAGGTTTGGTCGTGGATGTAAGCTTTCTCCCCGGTTTGTTGGGCCTTTTGAGCTGTTATCTCGTGTTGGAGTTGTGGCACATCGAGTAGCACTTCCCCCACAGATGAGTCAGATACATGATGTTTTCCATGTATCACAGCTTCGTCATTATCTTCAGGATGACTCTCACATCATCTATTGGGGAGAGATTGATGTTGATGATGATGTAACCATTGAGGAGCAACCTATGGAGATCCATGAACGCAAGGTGAAGGTGTTGCATGGGTGTTCTATTCCCTTGGTTCGTGTCTTCTAGTGATATGGTGGCATGAAGGATAGTACCTAGGAACTTGAGTCACAGATACGTGCTAGATACCCATAGTTTTTTTATGTATAACTCCTTTCATGTAATGATGATCCTTCTGGTTTGACCTTTCTAGTTTTATTTATGAATTTCTTTTTTTGCTTTTGTGGCATTCTCTCTTTTGAGAGGCATCTCGATGGTTGGTTTTTCGGACCCCGTTTCTTTTTTTGTCTCTTTTAGGTTGGTTTTGAATTCTCAAGGACGAGAATGTTTTGAGAGGTATCTGATGTAATGGACCAGACCTCTCTGGTCCATTACATTGTGAAAATATGGTGTTTGAGCTGTTCTAGGAGGTCAAGGTGACATATCCCCAGTAATTTTTCCAAATTTCCAATTCTTTGAAATGTTGCATCAATGAACATTTCTATCGGTAACCCCTAATGGAAACCTCTCTTTCCATTTCCAAATTTCCAATTCTATGAACAGTTCTATCAGTGAACAGTTTTATTGGTAACCTCTATCAGCAACCTCTCTTTCCTTTTCAAAATTTTCAATTTTGTGAACAGTTCCATTAGTGAACAGTTTTATCGCCAACCAATATCGGCCACCACTATCGGTAACCTATAATGATAGGTGAAAAGTGTTATAGCAGTGAGGTTCAGTGAATAGTGTTCTTTCAGTGAGTTTTAGTGAACGGTTTCAATCAATGAAGATTCAGTGAACAATGTTCTATCAGTGAGGTTCAGTGAACATTGTTCTATAGTGTGGTTCAGTGAAAAGTGTTCTATCAGTGAGGTTCAGTGAACAGTGTTTTATCAGTGAGGTTCAGTGAACAGTGTTATATTAGTGAGGTTCAGTGAACAGTGTTCTATCAGTGAGGTTCAGTGAATAGTGTTCTATCAGTGAGGTTTAGTGAACAGTGTTTTATCAGTGAGGATTTAGGGAACAGTATTCTATCAATGAGGATCAGTTAAGAGTGTTCTGTCAGTGAGGTTGAGTTAACAATGTTCTATCAGTGAGGTTTAGTGAAAAGTGTTCTATTAGTGAGGTTCGGTGAATAATGTTCTATCAGTGAGGTTCAGTGAACAATGTTCTATCAGCGAGGTTTTGTGAACAGGTTTATCAGGGCGGTTCCATGAATAGTGTTTCCAGAACGGTGAGGTCTATCGGTAAACTCTAATGGTAGGTTTACAGTAACAGTAGGTGTATAGTAACGATAGATCTACAGTGTTTCCTGAATGGTGAGGTCTATCGGTAGCCTCGAACAGTAGGTTTACAGTAATGGAAGGTGCACAATAACGGTAGGTGTACAGTGTTTGCAGCTTCCTATAGTTTCACCCCTTTGACATTTCATTTGATGTAAATTACATTTAAAGACTTATTTTAAGGACTCTTAAGGCCTATTCAAAGACCATAAATCCTATATTAATTATTCCTAAGGCCTGGAATGTTTTTACTTGGTTAAACCACTTTGGGTTAATGCGATCCAATTTTAATGGGGAATTAAACGTATCTTAAACCGCCACCCCATTAAATCTTAAAAAGGGATAAGATATCTTCCTACATTATTATTCCTCTTTGTTCTCAGCTATGAGACTATAGAACCTTTCAATCCATCCCGTAGGAGTTTCACAATCAAACATTACTTCTTAGATTGGTTCCGCCCTATTTTGATTCAACCGAGCTGTATCGGTCAATCTTCGAAATAATATATTGTTTATCACCATTCCTTTTGGGATCATATTCTCATGTTTCTCATTTCCATAGCATAGAATGTAATCTCCATGCTTCTAATGGGGTTTTTTTCTTGGGGTTTGGTTAGTGTGGTCATACCGTGGCATCCTCAGGTGGATGTAGTTGTTGCGAGAGGAGGATCGTGACCCTTTGTGGATAAGGAACGTGAGGAACTGTTTGAGGTAGGAGATTTGTTGCTTCTCTTTTCTTTTACATGAAACTATATTGTTATCATGTTTAATACCAATGGATGAAAGTGGAATTGACAAAATAAATATTTAACCGGATAAATAAATTGATATCAGTCGTATGTTATTGCCTCATGTTTTTCAAGATAGTGTGATATCTATGCTTTCTTTTATTAGCCGTTCATTATTGTCGGAAATCAGTAATGAAAGTAAATTGGGATTAATTGATAATTGTTGGTTGATGATAAAGAGGAATGTAAATGAATTTGGTACCAGTTATAATTTTATGTTAATAAAATTGGCGCAGTAAGGATGTTTAATTATTTTTTATAGCTTACTGATTAGTTTTCTAGAATTTGGAACCTACAAATAAAGAATATGTTAATTCAATATGGATTAAATAACTAATTTTTTGATAATTATTTAAGGGGTTCTGATTTCCCTCTTAATTATTAAAGGGCCAAGAGTCCAATTAATGTGGTGTCTGTTTTATGGATGCTTGTGCTGTGATGTGATCCTGAATGGATGTTGTGATATGTGGGCGAATGGAGGCTTTTGGTTGTGGCAGCAGATAAATCCTAGGGGTGCGAGATGCATCAGTTTATGCATGTGGGTGTTGGGGGGGGGGGACACCAAGGATTATGGAATGGGATGCATGTGATTGTTGGATGCTTGCTCATTTTTGATTGGATGTTTATCTTCTTTAGTTTTCCCCACTACTCAAGGAAGCTGGTCTTAATTACCATTATTCCAAAAGTGGGGAAGACATGTGGGGTATGAGACATTCTTTCCGTGTTTAGATTCTCAAGGAAGGATGGGTATATGATCTGGCTGTAAGTGGAAAAGACTCGACGAGTAGCACATCTACTCACCGCGTTGAGCCTCCTTGTGTTTCATTGCATAGAATTATTTTCTAGAATTCCTGGGAATGTGGGAAAGTAATTCTATAACGAATAATTGAATAAATGGTGTTATCCCATGGGGATGGAGATGCTAGAACATAATGATGAGAATGTAAATTTTTGAAGGAACATTTGACTTTGGGTGTGATGACAATGAAATTTAATGTGGAATTGTTAATGGTTAATTAATGTTTAATGAATTAATTAACGTAAAGTGGAACTAATAAAAAGGGAATGAAATATCGTACTAAATATCTTTAAATGGTTGTGTGATTATAGGATACCTTGTCTTAAAATTAGCTGCCCAGTGTCTGAGAGACGTTAGCTGTAGTGTGTCTATGACTAGGTTATGCCCATAATTTGGTTTTTAGTAATAGTATATTTTGTACATTTTGTGTTTCTATATGATGCTCCACCCTGTCAGTGAGGGAAACTGACACCCTAGGGATTCTGAGCCCTGGGGGGTGTTTTCCCAACATTTCAGTTGGAGGATGGATGACTGACTACCGCATTTGGCCCCGCTCTCTTCTCTTGATAGTTACTTGTGATGGAAGGCACATTGGTTAGTTTTCCCCATATTTTTGTGTAGGTGGATGTAATAGATTTTGTTTATTCACACACATATATTCTTGATATAGATTTCTATGGACTAATATAGGTGTAACTTGTATAGGTTGTGATGGCTTGAGGATCCTTATATGGTTTATGGGCTATAATGGATTGAGATATAATACCCGACGTATGATACATGTTTCGCAAGCTATGGTGGATCCCAGAAAATACATAGATACATGGGTGTGTGGACATGGTGGTTTTTTTGCACGAGGTGCATATTGTGGTGCTTCACCTAGGTGTCTATGGGAAAGCCTTTTTGGAGAGAGATGCTCAGGATGTGAGATGTTGGGGAAAAGCAGAAAAGCAGTGGGGAAGTAGTAGTGGGGTACCCTTGATATTTCGTTATTATATGATATATTCTTGTATGCGATACATGGTGAGAGTATCCCTGGTGAGGTTGGGAACTCAGTATACCTATTTAGGTGATGAGTTAGTTTCACTTGTTGTTCAATGTGCTTTATAATGCAATCTTTACTTTTCCACGAGAGGCTTCGGGTATGATCCTACTGAGTATACTATTATAATCACTCTATGTATATACAAACTATTTTCAGGTCACTTGGAGAATGTTGGAGGTCAGGCTGGTGTTTACTAGATTGGGGTTGCAGGAGCTATTCGGGCTTGTGGTTACTGCAATTTTACTTTCTTTTGGGTACTTTCAGTTTTCCCCTTTCAGGTGTAGTACTTCTACATGACATTTCATAAGTGTTCATGGATTTTCTTGTATATTGTAGTCTGCTTTGGAGTTAATTAGTGTCTATATTATCTCTATATTCCGCATGTATTATCTTAGAGGTTAATGCCTCCCATATTGTGTGTTACTATACCCTCGGTGCTAGTCGCCAAGGTAGGGCCTACATGATGTGGGACTCCGGGGTCATTATCTCCCTTCACAAATTATCAGCCTAGGAGGGGTACAATTTGTGGGGAGGGGTTCTTGAAAATTATCATCCCTCATTCCCACTTCTACACAATCCACTACCCACATCCTCCTGTACAATCGGATGATGCTTCCATTCACTCACACATTGATAATATAGAAGGCTGGTGGGTCTTCATTGTTATGCACATTGAACTCTCATTCTCTTCAGCACCTTCTACTTATCCATATCATCATTCCTCAACACTGTCAGCTCCATAAACTCCCCTGGCCAATAAAATTGTGATTTTTAATTTTTATGGGATGGGAAACACATATATTTCTTCCATGGATCAGGGTTTACTAGCCACTACCACACAAAAGAGCAACGAACCATCACCACCAGCTTCCATTGTGGTTTTCCCCTCTATCAGATCCCCTAGTAACATCCAATGCCTCTCTTATGGCCACTCAATTACTATTTCTGACACAAAAATATTTTATTATATATATCATGTTTATTCTTTTTATGTGATTATTTTTGTTCATGCGTAACAATTTTTTCTTTTCATTGACTATCAGAGGTACATTGAAATTCCCTAGGTATCTACTATTGACTTACTTTCTATATTTTCCATTCTCTATGTGGGGAGTATTATTTTGGATTATATATACAATATTTTTTTAAATTAACTTTTTCAATGATATCCCTCTGCATGGTCCAATTTATAAAATATAGATACCCTTCTCCCACATGGTGCTACACATGGAAGACTATGTGTGAAATTATGAGTGGGATGGGGGAGTCAAATGACTATAGTTGTATTTTACATTAAAATAATCTATTAGAAAACATTAAATAGGTGAATTATTTTAGAATGTGGAATTTTTTTAATTTAATATGATTATAAGGACAAGGCAGTGATGGTAATATTAAAAGTTACACTATTATTTTAATTTTAAATAATTTTAAAATCATTATTGATGTTGTTTGATATTTTATTTCAATTCTTGGCCATGAACATTTATTATACTAAAAATTTTCATTCATTTAATGACCTGATTGATCCATTTTTAACCAAATTCCCAAGAGGAGTTCTATGAACATTTTCATATTCTTCCATATACCCTCTTTAATGAGAGATTATTGAAATATTCATAACTAATAGAACATGAATTTTTTTATCTTTAGAATATGATATTTTTGAATCACATTAAAAAGAATGAGGAATTGTATTTATATTTTATACCTTATTTGAACTTGAGACCCATCCAACATTTTACCATTATGAAACTCATAGAAACCATGATCAACCAATTTATAAAGATACAGTACAAGTCAATTTACCCTTTATACTATAATTCTTTGATAATATTTGGGAATTATTCATTTGATATTTAATGTGGTAGTATGGATATTCATGGTATATCTTGGTGATAAACCATGAAATTTATTATAGGGAGGTTATATCTTTTCTCCATTTGTTTAAAAGGTTTCAACATCCACCATTAATGGTATTCCTTAGTGGTCCATATTTAGGAAATATTTAAAAAATCCAAAATAGAACAAATTTCAATCCTTAAATTCATCTATGGTTTACAAACCCATGTTATCAAGAAAAGATTATGTTGAAGGTCACAATTGATAGATCCTGATAGGGTTGAATTTTTCATTGAGATTTGTTATTGAATGTTATATTTAATTATTTAAGAACTAAGACAGGTTTTTCAAGCCTCTTAGTTTAATTTTCATCATTACCTACATACCCTTTCCCAAAGAATGATAAAAACAGTATCAAAAAACCAAATGTTTTTTGTGATTTAATATCAATATGGAGGATTACATTCCTTACATGATTATGGATAGATTTAATGTACTTCAGATTCATCAGAACTATGATTCAATGATCTTGAGTGATGACTGTGACATTTTACTGGTGTGGTAAATCATCACGTGGCATGTATACTTATGAAAGATTAAAAAATGTGACTAAAAGATGAAGAATGTTCTTGATTTAATTATATATAAGAAAATAATATAATATCATAAAAATAACAAAATTCTATAACATTTAAAATCCTATACTATGAATATAATATTTGTTAGTGTAATTAATTGAATTATTCTATTTTTAGAGTATGTATACTAATTTGTAGATGTTGAAAATTTTTAGAAGAAAAATAAAATGAATACGTGCATGGGAGATTTATGAGGGTGATTTGGGTATAGTAAATTCAGGAATTTAATTGAGTTGAAAAACTCGTTTTCACCATAAAAATTATTTTATAGATATAATTATTTATTTTCAACGATCACGGTGATTATTCTGTAATTTCCAATTAAATTCAAAAATCAGCGATGATTAGAGGAAAAAGTAAAATATACATAGTGTGAAGTTTATGAAAACAAATCATGTATCAGAAAAATTTATGTCTTATCTACCATGAGTACACACCCATATAGTTTATAAAGAAAAAATAAACCATTTACATATCCTTCACACTCTGTGTAAAAATTTCCATTTTTTGGTGAATGGTATAATTTCTATATGACATGTACAGTGGTGATGCATTCCACGTGCATCCAACAACCCATAAATGATGCTTCAAATTAAATGGGTGGAACAATTGTTAAATTAATGGAAGATAAAAAGGGATGAAATATTGGACCACATAAAATTCTATGTACTTTTGAGTACAAATTTTGTATTATATTTTTCTATAAATAGAAATGAATCACATTTAATTTATGGGTTAGAAATTTGAGGGGGAGGTGATGTCTTTCTGTTGTTTGATATACCTTTAATAAAAGAAGATACCTTCTTATATTTTCATATTTTTTGTAATTAATCCCTTTCTCCTTTCTCCTTTCATATCAATGGTAGGGTTTGATTTTATAC
The DNA here is from genome assembly GCA_963277665.1 of Viscum album. Taxonomy (NCBI): domain Eukaryota; kingdom Viridiplantae; phylum Streptophyta; class Magnoliopsida; order Santalales; family Viscaceae; genus Viscum; species Viscum album. The sequence goes on from OY728165.1 coordinate 682,736,391, forward strand.
TAAACCCACACTCCATTACCATTGAAATAAGAAGTTGAATTTGTAGTCTTGGGGATGTAACCTGAATATGGGTGTTGTATAATGGATGTTTTCATGTTTTTCTATTAATGCATTGTTTCTTATAATTCCATTAATGTATTAATTACATATTGACTATTGGTGTCATATCATACCAAGAAAAACAACTGTAGTGATAACTAAAATAATCACAAGAGGTGATTCCATGACCATTGGCCGAGTCTGTTGCAACAATTTGAGGGGTAATTAGTATAGAACATGTTTTAATAAATTTATCTCTAGATTAATTGGTAGAATTTTAAATGCAGAATTGATTTTAATCAGTCCAATAAGAAATAAATTAATTTAGTAATTATGGTAAACGATTGTCATTAAATATTTTTATACCAGTGAATAGATTATTCAACTAACCTTAATCGAGTTTCAACATCGAAACATCTATTTTCCCAGTTGTTAGTTCTCTTATTTTTTTTAAACTAAATTTTCACAATTCGATTCACACTTTCATCCCTTAACATTGCTTCATTTTTATGTATAATAACTAAATACTCATGGAGATGCATTTAATTATTTTCATTATATCATTCAATATGGTATTGACCTCAGTTTCCACCACCTACCTAGTCGACCATAATATAAGGGAATTTATTTTTTCTCTGCTTCTCAACTGGCACAGTTAGAAACAATTACTCAATTTTCATTAATGTTATTTTATGCTTTAGAAATATATTTTATTCAAAAATTAATTTTACTATTTTAACCAATAAAATTTATTCTAAATAATTTATTGAACACTTATAAGAAAAATTTTATTAAAATATTATATTTTTTAAAATCATCATATGAAAATTATCTTTGAATGAAATTTTTATATTTTTCTAAAAATATTTAATTTCATGGAATATTGAAAATCGATGCTTTTTACAAAAAAAACATTATTCTTATTTCATGTATTTTAAAAGTTACACTTTGTTTAAAATTTATCTAAAAATATATATATTTATTATATTCTTAGTAATGAAATAATGCTCATTGGAATTATATTTATGATCGTCTTTATTATAAAAATCCATTTTTGGAAAAAATATATTATCACTGTGTTTTTTGTTTTGATTTTAAATTATTTAATAAGACTTATAGAAATTGAAAGTTTGAAAATTTACTCCATATTTGTAATTATAAGGTTCAAAATTGGTAAAAGGTCACAATTTATTTTTAGTCAATATGTATAAAAATTGTTGTAAACTTCATCACCTCGATAAAGGGTAAATGTGGACAATTGAGGTTATAACTAAATGATAAATACATAGTATTTTCATCATAAATTATATTTTAGGTAATTAGTCTGACCCTAATCACTCTATGATATAACATTATTTGTTTAATGGACACATGTCCATCAAAAGGACCCATTAAATTTTTAAATCAATTAAACTGATAAAATTTCACTCTCTTATTTTTAAATATTTATTATGTGCTCATATATAAATAAAACTATGTGTTGAATGAATAATGATTTTAATTTGGTTCATAATTATATTATATTAATTATTGAAATTTATTTCAAATTTATTGTGATTATTTAATTAATTTAAATTATTGTGCAATGCTAATAAAATAATTACTCAATAAAAAATGAAATTAAAACTATCAAAATTGATATAATATGAAAGATTTACTGCTTCCCTATAAACTCAAAGACATATATTACATATTAGGATGGTATAAAATTACTTTAATTAAATTCACAAATTTTATGGATGAATTTATAGTTAAATTAAATTAATAGTGGTAAAAATGACATTGATGATATTTTATAATAAATAATATATTATTTAATGAATGATAATTCATATAAATTATTGATTTAGAGACATGAATTATATATGGATATATTAATAAAAATGGTCCATTAATGTTTCTTTTGTCATTTTATTGTAACATAATTAATCCTTAATGGTTAGAATACATTAATATTATGGTAATCTTCAAAAGGGTTAAAGAGGGTTGAAAATACAAGATAAGGGTGAAACATTCCAAAACCATGTAAAAATTTTATTATATGAGAGGATTTATACATATCATAATATTATCCTATTATTATATCAACTTCCATCCATTTATTCATGAAAAAATAATTTAAATTTTGTATTATATTAAAAGAATCCAAGAGTTCCCCTCTCATCAATTATAAAAGAGCACCCCTCCCTTAACATTTTATCAACGTTTTTTGTAATATATCTCATAAAAATCCTAGAAGATTACACCTTTAGACATCCTTATCCACGTTATATAGGTTCCAGTCCTTTTAAAATACCTACCCTAGTCCCCTTAAGAATATTTTTAAATAAACTCTACTGAAGAAGAAGAATTTTTCTTTACCGACTCATTCATGTTTATTTATTCTTCTGAATCCACTAAAAATTTTGTACCCATTTTAAGAGAATAAGAAAAGTGTCATCAATATACTTATGTTTATTTATGAATATGGTGAAATAATATTTCTTCACTATTCTATCCGTAGAAAAGGGAAAATATTGCCTACGCATACAAATGGCTTACCATCTCCACATATCTATGTGATTCATTTTTCATTACCATTTCAATTGGAGGGTTATAAAGGTGAAACAAATGAATATATATATATTATATTTATACCATGAATAAAATTATGGAGACAATTTAACCATAGTAATCGTACACGGATTCTATCTACAGAATTAAAATATACTTGAAAAACACAGTAGTTAATACACAAAATAATGATATTTAAAAAATATTATTAAGAAACAGGTGATAAAATGATATAAATTGATCATATATATTATTTTATATATTTATATGGTTAATATATAAAAGTATAGTAAATTCACAAAAAAATTATTCATGAGATTAAAACTCCTATGATGAGTGTTTAACATAACGTTAGGGATTTCACCTGATTTTCCACTCCACCAAAACATATTTTTCATTATGAACCTATTTTTTTTGTGTTGTATAGACATAAATTTGGAAGTATTTATCATGTATATATAATAATGTATTATTATTAAAATTAAATTTATTTTTACAATTTTAATGACATTCTATATATTTTTTCCAATATTCTGTCTCTTTAGAAAATGAATCATAAAAATAAATATTTAAAGAGAAACTGATCTTATTTCTCTTTTGATTGGATATATTTTTCTTCAGTGATAATATTTTCAAAAAAATAAGTTCAATTTTATGTTAAAATTATAAAATTATTTATCCAACAACATTTTTACCCATAATATAATTTTTAAATAATGGTTAAAAAAATTCCTTTTATTTTTAAAATAGGGTTCATTAATTACAAATGTTTGAATGTAATGATTTATCATAACCTATAAAACATGATTGGAATTTCACATTATCATGACCATTCAATTATTTATGACTTAAATAAATTTTAAAACATTTATATTAAATTAATGTTTTCTTTAACATTTTTGACGTAATATGTTTTTAAAATGAAATTTATAATTAAAAAGATATTTTCACAAAAAAAAATTTAATATATTTGTTATGATAGTATTATTTATCATGACAAAAAAATTTATTTTACATATTATCCAAAGTGATATGTTGTAACTTTTCTATATTTTTATGAATTCACATAGATTTGATCATTAGATATTAAATTTATCTTAAATATCTATATTCTCTGTTACATAGATATAGTTATTTTATAAAAAGAATACTATTTATATATATATTTTTACACTTTGATAGTTATTTATTTATAAGGGAATTAATGAAGAATATGTATTCCTTATTCTATACTGATATATGTTGATAAAGAATATTTTTCATGATCTAACTATGTCATTCAATATACGATTAAAAAATATGTCATTTGTGGTGGGTCGGAGTGAAAATTATATAGTCCCATGATTCATCGATGGTCCAAATGAGGAGATTTATTAATATTTAATAAAATATTTTTTTGGGTGCATGCCTACCCAATGTTTTAAAATATATTTGTATAAGGCCTTGATTACATTGATAACATTATGTCTGAGATAATGTCACCCTATATTAGGCATTTCCTTCATTGGGTATAAACTTATTATTATCCCTGAAATTACCCTATCAATATGATCCATTGATTTAGGTTATGATCAAGTTATTCATTAAATAAAATTTTTCCCTACTATTTACCTTTCCATATTGATTTTTCCATATTTACTCATGATATATTTTTTATTATGTATCTCTTAATGAGAATCTATCCTCACACTTTTATTTATGATGTTTTTTCTTGGATATAAATAATGATAGTATGTGTAATATTAAGGTCACAAGAATGTTTTCATAATATGTACTTTATATTTCCAATGTGACAAGGAGATCACATATTTTTTTTAATGACTAAATAACTTTTTGGTCTTTTGGAATGAGATTACATTTATCTTGTTCCAATGTAATAAAGACTAAAACTGCTCTGGGTTACCAATGTTGGTGTTGTTACAAGAATATGATACAAGAAATCACACCCAAAATGACTAAAAAGTGTAGTGGTGTTCACAAACTAGATAAATATATGAGTCCAATTGTGTTTACATAAATAATATGAAATAGTGTAGTGGTAATCATTCTGTATCCTTAAAATAATTCAAATACAAGATCTTCAATTGTGAGGAAAAGATAAAACGGGTGATTTCAAATTCTCAAAAAGAGTTATGTGTAATTGAAGATAACAAGAGTGAGTAAGGTATAATAAATATATATTATAAATAAATTAAAAAATAATACATTTAATCAATAACATCAGAAGAAAAAGTATCCATGTATAATATCAATGATGTAATGTCATGTATAATAATTTATTCCTTATCAATAAAGGTAATCCTTAATATTGGATTTCATGATCCCAGACATAATGAGTTTATTAACGAAAGGGAATTTTTCTAAGATAATCTAATCGATAGGAAGGTATACACCAAAATCCCATTTAATATGTCTAAATGGCTTGTTTAACTCATGATATCTTTCAATGAATTTAAGGGATATGTAGTTCCAGACCCCACTTGTCACTACATATCCAATCAATTTCTCATTTATTAAATGATTACTTTAAATCATATAAAATATTACGTATAAAAAATTTAATTTGGATAAATAATATAGAATATAATTATTTCCCTGGTTAATAAAATAACATATAAATTTAAATACCGTATTTTGATATGGTGTGTGGTCTAGGTAACAAGAAAATATATTATAAAAATAATATGGATATTGGAGTGATATATAATTTACAATGAAATATTATCATGAGAATGTGGATATTTTATGATAATTCTAATCAATAAAAACACAATCATGATATGGGATAAGACCATCAATTCATTAAAAATTATATATTTTTAGTAAAATGGATTCTATTATTGGATTGAAGAAAATGGAACAATAAATTTTAAAATATGTTTTCGTTAAAAAGTATTATTTTTAAAAAAATTGAATAAAAATTTAGGTTATATTTAATATCCTAAATGGTTTTTAATGTAGGAATATCCATTAACATCGTATATTTTAAAATGAAACATTCCTTTTATGTTTTTATAAAGAATGAAAAAAATGGCCATTTGGGAAAACATTTTAAATATTTAATTAAAATGATTTAAAAATTAAATGGTAAAAAAAATATTCTTAATATGTCATTTGACTAAAAAAGTATAATTTTTTAAAAAAATATGGACTTGTAAAAAAACTCCCAATCAAAAATAGAAATAAGATCATATTTTCATTTAAACAGTCATTTCATGATTGAAGTTCGAATTATAGAAAACATTGAAATAAATAATGAAATGACATTATATATCCACAGGATAAGAAAACATATATATTTTATTAATGTTATATTATAATAATCCTTCAATTAAAATAAGAGCAATCCACAAAAAATTGAGATTGTAAAATTAATTTTTTCCTCTTCGACAACATTCAAATTGTATCCCATTGAAAGAATAAAATTTAATTGAAACTATAATCATAATAAATAATTTTATATTCATATTAAATACATGAAATATGCAGTAAATACACCACAAAAAAAATATAGTTTTACAATATCAAATATGCCTCAGTGGAGAAGAAATTAAGAAAAAATACCATACGAATTTCTTAGAATATAATAATGAGTTTAAAAATGAAATAGTTATGGGAGAAAAATGAAAATACACACAATACATGTTGAAATAGAACCAAAAATAATAATTTTAAATTCTCACATAATTAGGGCATAACATAATCAATGAATGAATAATCTAATCCAATGATTGGAAATTGAGGGTATTAATCCCTTACAATAATCATATCATTGATGTGATAAATAGTTAATGAAGTGTTTTTATATCAAATGAAAATCTACAAAATACATGTGGATATATAGCCTATTATATTTTTGAGGAAATTTCATACACAATCAGGGAATAACATTGTCAATGAAATATATGTATAACCCACCGAATAGAAATTGGAATAAAAAATCTTTTATGAGGATCATATCAGTGAAGTGATAGTTAATCAATGAAGTAATTATGTTTAAAAAATGTGAATCCAAGAAATTTAAATACTACATAATAAAATCAAAGGTTATTTCACATGTAATTCTAGAATAACATAGTCAATGATTTAGAAGTATAACTAATGAAAGGAAATATATTTTTAAATCCATAATAATTAATATATAATTGATATGAAAATTAATCAATGAAGTTATTAGGTGTAACACGTACAAATACAAAAAAAAATTAGAAATAAAAAATAATAAATTCATAGGAGGATTCTTGTATAATCATGGAATAACAGATCTAGTGATGTAGACCTATAAAAAATGGATTGAAATTGAGTTAAAAATAACTTACCTCATCTTCATTTGGCCTCATTAGATCTTTTTACCTCATTTATAATAAATTTAGTTTTATAATATTTATATAATAAAACCATTCAAATTTCAATAATATCATATATGATCCATTTATAATATATTATATCCCATTCATTTACAATATTTTGTTATTATCAATGTTTCATGTGTTAATTGATTCGTTTCTCAAGAGAGTTTTTGTTCCATTTTTATTATCGTTGTACATTTTTTATGGATACATAATCTTCGAAATTTATATCATGATATAAATATAATATATATTCATTATATTTATATATTTTCATCTAAGAATATTAATGGTTTACAAATAATTCACACCATTCATGTATATAAAATGCCATATATATACCAATGAATGTAGTTTTCACTTTTCATGTATAAAAAAAATAAATATATAAATTAAATAACATCTATAGAATAATTATTATATCATATATATATATATATTAAATAAAAATGGATCTATTACCATCCATGTAAATTATAAATGAAAACAAGATCATGTTTCTTCATTGAGGTGGTAGTCCACACGTATACATGAGTGACATTATCATTATACAATGGATTAAAATGTTAGAATATCTATATGATATACTAAAATAGGAAGATTTATTATTTGAAAAATAATAAATATAATCATTAAATACATATTTATAACCATCCAGGTAATATGGTGGTGAAAAATGAATTACATGGCATCATGGAGACGAAAATATATACATACACACAATAGATGTATTTATAATAAATATTATGGAATAAAAGGTCAAAATGGATGTAAAATAGTAATAAAAACAATATATAAGTGTATTTAGGATACACTATTTTTTATTTTACTATGGCTAATACATTTTTATAGAAATTAATGTAAGAAATAAATTTTAAAGAGAAGGTAAATTTTATTAACTATTTTGTGATAGACTTCTTTTATATCCATTTTTACGGATACTTATAATGGTATTATAAGAATTAAAAACTTTTAATTCATGGATAAAAAAATTTCAAGATGATTTTGTAGGTTTTTTATATTGATTGGTCAATAATATGAAAATAAAATAGAGAATGTGTGTCCTATTATAAGTCAATGGAGGGGTACTCTTGTAATTTTTATAACTATTAAAGGATATTAAAGTCACATTTAAGGAAATGTAGTTCTAAAATAATGTTTATTAAATGTATGGGATTATATATTTATTATAAAATCAACCAATAAAATTCACATAGTATCAGATATCAATTTTAAACTTATCATTTTTATTAATCTATTCAATATCCATTTTTATCCATAACTATTGCAACAACCATTTAAAACATTAAGGGTTATAATTTTACATATGTGTTTAAAATTGTATCATAAATTTCCATTGAATAGAATTTTACAAAATATATATTATCCCCCATGTCATATTTCATAATTTCAATGATTTTTAATAATTTTATAATATATTATTTTCATAAACGTAAATCTATTTCATTTTGGAAACTATTCATTTAATTTGACATTAAAGGTATAATGAAAAGAATGTGATTTACATATAAACCTATGAAACACCCCAAAAAAGAAATATTTTTCAATAATATTCATGAGGAACTATAAATAAAAATAAAAATATTTCTTTTAGTGTTTTTAAAATCATTCATATTTTTTACTATTCTTTCTATAAATATTTTGTAGAAATTATAAATCCATTTATGCAATTTATTTCATCACTAAAACTAAAAAACAAATTACCATGACGAAATAAATTTTCAATATTTCAATAAAAAAAATTAAACTAATCTTTTCCTCCTTTATAATTTTGTAAAATGTCTATAGATAATGTCAATAGAGTGACATTTTATTTTTTTACTTTATATATTATAAATTTCATTATCATATGAAAATGAAAAAAAATTACACATATTAAATTTTGAGATAGGTTATGATAAATTACACTCATTAAATGGAATAATTTAAAGTGTTGGATAAATTTATAATTCCTTTTAATATTATTATGAACATTAATTACCAGATTTAACCATTACTAAAGTGGTAAATTTTAATAAGGTTACTATTTATAATGATAAAAAATAATAGGGACATATTTAATAAATTTTAACCACCTTATTTATAATGTGGAATTATTTTTATGAAAAAAAATATTCTTATAAGTTCCACAAATTAAATTAAATATAAACATGTAAAATGTGATGAAAAAACTATTGTTCGAGAAAAATGTGTTTTTCTGACTGAAAATTGAAATTTATCCAAATCAGTAAAAATTATGAACCTAATGTTATTAATTAAATTAATTTAAACAAAAATTATCATATAAAAAATAAATATAAAATTTAATGGGTGTTTTTAATTAATATATTTATGAAAATGATACTTTAAAAAAATTATTGATTACTATTCATTTTAAAATCAACCATTTCAAAAAAGAAAAAAATAATAAATAAATATTTGAAAACATATCTAATCTTTATAAAATAAAAATTCAAAACAAAATTATTTTTTATGAAAATTCAATTTTTTAGCAAAAAATGGAATTATAAAAAATTGACAGTTTATTTTTTAAGAATTAATAAATGCATCTATATTTACTATGAATATTATAAAGCATGTTTTAGCATGGTTACTCATATTAATAACCTCTAATTGAATTAATAGTTTATCACATTAAAATAATAAAAAATTTATTATATCTTTATTCCCATAATGATTTGTTTTTCTTGTTAAAAAAGTCATTGAACACATCAAAATATTTAAAGAGAAATAAATTTAAAAAACTTTAGATTATATATAAATTAAATTATTTAATGAAAATAATTATAGTATTTGAAAATGGTTTATTATTCACTATAACCAATCTATGCTGATGATAACATCATATGGTTGTATTCATAAACATATGAAATCTCCTCAAGAGCGGTGCTTCCTCGGCACTAGCTCACAGTCTCTACATAGATCAAACATGTTATCTCAACCTCCAACCGGCATAGTCAATGATAAGGGCACTGGAAGCCTCACAACCTTAAGTCCTAGAGCATGGAAAAGGTTAGGTAATATGAAGGAGTGTGTCACTCCTGAATCAAAAAAGGAATACATCAATGTAAAAAAAATAAAAGGGTACCTCGAATGATGTTTGGCTTGCCTGGTGCTGGAGATGCTATAGCATGAATCAGACCATGACATCCTCCACGACCTCTCTGACCCTAATGAAAACCACCCCCACATTTTTTATCTGCTCTGTGAGGACGGGGAGTTTCACGGGGCTGTCTTTGGCCTGCCCCAACTAACCTCTACTGATCCAAAGCTGGTGCAAACTACTGTTGCGACCTCTGCTGAAACATCCTTAACGATGGAACCTAGAATAGAACACCTAGTGCATGATGACTTCTCTGAAGGGCCAGAAAATCTCACTTATAATGACCTAAACCACCATAATAAAAACAAGCACTTGATCTCTTGGCATAAGACTAAGATCCACTACCACCAGATAAATGTGATGCTGAGGGTTGGGTCCTACCCCCAGCCGAATGGAAACTATTCTGCCCCATAAAGTGGGAACTGTAGAACACAACTCAGCTTTATGAAAATTCAAGATGACTCCCCCATCCTAATGATCTGGTTATATCCAATTTCCTCTCGAAGACCTCTGCCCTCACCAGCAAATCAATATATGTCTTCAACATAAATAGGGTGACATGATGTTGGATCTCTAGATGCAAATCCTCATAAAAATGCTTTGCCCTGACCTCCTCATTTGAAAACAGTTCGGAAGCATATCATAAATGATTTTGGGAAATGATTCATAAAATATATCTTACTGGAGATCCCTATTCAAATGGTACAAACATCCTATAAATAGGATTCCTTTGCAGTTGAAGAAAGAAACTCGACTATAATCTTTTTTTTTAAACTCCTCCCATGAGATCTATGAATCCTCACGATCCTTGATGAACAAGTACCACCACCGCCTAGTTGCTCCATGGAGTATATTCACAACCAAATACACTCAGTGCTCCATCTGAGAGTAGATCGAATTGATGCCTTTCTCAACCTACTCCAACCGGTCTTCTGAAACTACATCTAAAAATAATCCATTGTAATTCTGCAGACTCTAGTGTTTAAACTCCTGTAGTGTCCTCTTCCATGTGTTGTCATTGTCATACTCTTCCCTACAATGATATGCTGGCATGCTTTACTGGTCATCTTCTACACGAACCTAATGAGGATGTCGACCTGGAGGCATACCTATAAAATAAAAAATATTTATATCTCATAAACCGGGAATATGGAAGACTCAACATTAATTAATTAATTATTTTCTTTTATTCATTTTTGGATTACTTATACCATGGTCTACCCATTCAAACATAGTCACAAATAAGAATGATTAGTGCAACCTTCATAGGTCTCTACCATACAACTAGTATCACCTCATTTAGTACCTATTTTTAACTTAATGGCCCCTGCACCGGATCATATGGGGCCCTAAATGCCTATGTCTGAGATGGTCTCCAGTTATTACATCACTTGATAAAGAAGACTGACACCGTTTTCCTACCATCCCATACATCCTCACATGTGCCTATCACCAAACTACATCTTATCCCTTAAACAGAGCCTTTGATACCACTCTGTCCCAAACCCCTCTCCCCAATGTTTACCCCTCCAGGGATAGTAATGTGAGAAGAGAGATAATGACTCCTGAGTCCCGCCTGTAGTTGTCCCTGAGTTGGAGACTAGAACCAAAGGTATAATGGACACACAAATGAGAGGAATTACCCACTAAGATAACACATGTTAAATAGATAGATAAAACATACACCAACCAACTCCAACTCAGAAAAAAATATAACAAATCCCAAGTACACATATGTAATGTCATGAAAAACTACTACAAATTAAGGGGGAATAAATGAATGTACCAAAGGAAAGTAATAACAGTTGAAAATAGAAGCTCGTACAACTCCTGGAACCCCAAGCTAGTAGAATCCAGATTGATATCAAAACTACTCCAAGTTACCTCAAAAACAATTTATATATACGTAGGATGATTATAACAATATACTCAATAGGATCCTCTCTAGAGACTCTTGTTCAAAAGTAATTAATGCATGCTAAATCATTTCGAACAACAAGTTAAACAAACTCATCACCTAAATAGGTATACTAATTTCTCAGCCTCCCCATGGATACTCTCAGTAATAATCACATTCAAGATTATATAATATTATAAAAAATATCAAGGGTACCCCACTAACACTTCTCCACTAGATTGCCACTTTTACCCAACGTCACACATCCTAAGAATATCTCCCCAAAATGGTTTTCCCACAAACACCTAGGTGAAGCACCACAACATTCATCTTGTGTAACAAAACTACCATATCCACATAAGCAATGTAACAAGGTAGTTTATGGGTGCCACTATAGCTCTCATAACGCATATCATATGTCGGGCATTATACCTCATGCCATTACAGCCCACACACCAAGTAAGGATCCTTAATCCATCACTGACTAAAAACGTTACACCAATAGTAGTCCATGTGATATTATATCCAGAATATATGTGTGTGAATAACCAGTAGACATTACATCCCTCTACACACATAAATGGGGGAAAGTAACTGTTGTGCCTACCAACACATGTAACTACCAAGAAAACAGAGCTTGGACAAAGGGGGTAGTTATCCATCCATCCTCCCATCAGAACGTTGAGGAAAACACCCCCTAAGGTTCAGAATCCCTGAGGTGTTAGTTTCCCAAAATAACGAGGTAGAGTAGAATTTAGAAACAAAAAACGGTAAAGAATATATTGTAGCACACAACCACACTATAGGCATAACCTAGTCTTAGACTCAACTACAAATAACATCTCTCGGACTCCTGGATTCCACTTTTAAGACTATGTAGCCTATAAGAACACAACTATTTTGGGAGATTGATTGTGTTCCTTCATTCCCATTTTATCAGTTTCACTTCACCTTCATTAATTCATTAAACATTAATTAACTATTAATAATTTCCATATTATATTTCATTAGTAAGACACCAAATGTCCACTATACCAATAAAAAATATCATCCACAACGTTTCGTCCCAGCAAGCTCTAACCACATGGGTTAACATCTTTTATTCAATCATTTATTAACATAATTACTTACCCATATTCCCAGGCATTCTAGAAAAATATTATAAGCTACTAAACACAAGGGGCTCAACATGGTGATTAGGTCAACTAACATTCAAGTATTTTCTACCTATAGCAAGAGAGTTGACCAATCATAACTTATGAAGTTAAACACAGAAAGCACGTGGCATACCCCATGCATCTTTTCCCCTTTAGGAAGGAGGGTTAGAAAACCAGCTGCCTTGAAAAATGGGGAAATTAAACAAGATAGAAAACCATAAAGAATCAACAATGATCCGAACATTCACATACAACCCATTTAATCATACTTGGTGTCCCCCCATAAACACACATGCATAAAACTATGCATCTTACTATTCTAGGCATCAACTGTTGCCACAACCAATATGCCTACTTTCCCCCACATATCACAATAACCTTCTAGGCTCACATCACAACACAAGGAGAAGAGAAAAACATCATATCAACATGGATCTTATCCATTAATCTAAGTAGATGGTAACTCAAAACCCTAAGAGCTGTTATCTAATATCAAAAAATCATTCATTTAATCCATCTCAAAAATAGACAATTCATTATTTGAAGGTTACAACTTCAAGAAACATAAATGATAAGCTATCAAAAATTTATTAAACAAGCATACTAAACTATTTTTTAACATCAAATAAAAAACCAGATTATTTTACATGTGTCTTTATCTTTAGAAAAAAAATTGTCAACTAATTCTATCTTAATGTTTATTACGAATTTACATCAAGAACAAAAGGATAAGAAAAGAAATCATAGATATCACACTATCGGGAAATACAAGAGGCAATAACATACAATCGATATCAATTTATATATCCATTTAAAATATTTAATATGTCAATTATATTGTGATTGAGTGGGATAAAACATGATAACTATACATTTTCATGTAAATGAATATAGAAGAAATAAATCCACTACCTCGAATTATTCTTGACGTTTTTTATATGAGAACTGTCCACCCAACAGATTACGATCTCCACCACCATGACAATTGTATGCACCTGAGGATGTCACTACATGACCACACCATCTAACAACAAAGAAAACTCCATTAGAATCCTGAATATCACGTTCCATAGCATGTCTAAGAAAAACATGGAGAGAATTATTGATGAAAATAATATAACATAGGAAAATCATACCATATATCAATGAAGGATCGACCCTTGATAATTGCACCAAGAAGGGGGTGTACATGCATCAGGAATAAACTTCAAGGGGGAAATGATCAGAGGATTAAGGTTTGATCACACTACTCATGTGGGAACAAAGGACTGTTTGAGCATCTTGCACCAAGTAACAAAAAGGTATAACATGGAAGGAATATATATGGTTCCTTTAGAAGATTTATGGAGTAGGTTTATGATATGCAAGATTTTCAATTAAAAACATATCATATTAAACAACGTGGTTTGACTAATTAATATCATCCTAAGCCATAAAAAAATTAATATTGGAGTTATGGCCTTGAATCGGCCTTAGTGTCCTTAAAATAGGGCTTTAAATGCATTTTATGTCCATGGAAATATTAAATGGGTAAACTATAGGGAGATGGAAACATTGTTCCTGGACTAGAAATTTCACAATAGAAAAAGGTTTCTATTGAAAGGCTACATTGGAAAGGTTGTTCTTGGAAATAGCCTACTATTGTATGAACAGAGTTCATGAACTAGAAATTTGGAAAGGGGAAAAAGGCTACTGTTGGAAGGCAACTATCAGAAGATTGCGGTTGGAAATAGCGTACTCTTCTGGATACACTCTACATGAACTAGAAATTTGGAAAAGTGTTGGTAATAAGTCACATTGACCTCCCAAAACACATATAACACCAAATTTCAGCAATGTAATAGACTAGAGAGTCAAGGGAAGTTGCATGATTATTTAATTAATTATTTTTTGGGTTTTAGGGACGTCATTTTGAGTAGTTCTAGGTCATTTTGTCAATTTATAATTAGAAGTGAAAAAAATTGGATTTATTTGTTTATAAAGAAAAAATAATAACTTTTAATACAGATAAATCTCATTCAAAATGATAAATAAATACATGATCATCTAGGTGTGTATGGAATAATTATGTGTTACTTATAGAAATTATTATGATCCTAATTACAAGGAAAAAATTTATTTGGGGGCGGGATGTGACACCATAAAATTAAAATATATTATTACCTTTAATTATTTCTATGTGTTTGATAGCTTTATCACAATAAACATAATACATAATGAGAACCATGATTAGTTTATATAATATATAAACATTTTAATATATCCATTAAAAAAGTTTCTATTCATTCATTAGAAATAAAATAAGGGTATCCTCTCTATAAATTATATATACATATATATAATAATTTTTACTTTTAATATGAATTAAATTCAATTACCTTATATAAAATGACTAATTAGATTATTCAGTGTTTAGAAATATATGTTTTCTAAAAAATAATTCAATGCGATACAGATATGTACTTCAAGAATTATCAGATTATGTAAAAATGATGATTGATACTAATAATTGGTTGTCACTAATTTATTTTTTAGATGATATGAAATAATAATTATAATATTTAACATATGAAAATGTAATTTTATAATTAAATTTTATTTCCAATCATAATTTTTTATTCTATAAAATATTTTGATTTATAGATTTTGGAATTTAAAATTACAAAATATTTAATTTTTTTTATTAATTTTTGTTATTAATATTTACTAAGAATTATTGTTTAAACATTTCAGTAATGTTCAGTTTGGGGTTTGAAAATATGGTTTTCTTGAATCGTGTAATTTTTATTTGTTAACCATTATATAAGAATGATGTAGAAATTTATAAAAACATTAATGTAATACAATTTTTATTTTATGAATAAAATTATTCCTTTGGAAATATTATCTAATCTTTTAATGCCTATGGAAAAAAATTATGACTAATTAAAATATTACATTCACATAAAAAATTATTTTTAGTCTTTTCATTGAATCAAGTATCAATCAATGGAGAATATATTTCGGATTTCATCATAAGACTCACATCATTCATTTAATAATTTAATTTATCTTGATATAATTTGTATCCTGGATAATTTTACTTTAGATATAAATTTACTTATTTAAGAAAATATCTAAAAAAAATTTCTGTGTTTTTGTGTTAATATTTTAAAACTATGTTTTTAAACTTATTGATTATTTTTAAATCATTTTATATTTTAAAATAATAATTTATAAATATGGTAATAAAATTAATTTAGTTTGGTTCTTTAAATTTTATGACTATGTATAAAAGTTAGTTACCCGTATAAAAATAAAAATTGGTATAGTATATTTGTATTATGTCTAAAATGCCAAAAACATGTTAAAAAAATGGTTCCAAATGGATGGTTGAGGCGTATATTTACCAAAAATCACCACTCCACTCATTTTCCATTTTAATACATTTATATATTAATTGTAAAATAAAATTATAGAAATTCAATGGGTATTTCCAAAACTACCCAACATTTCACTTTTAAAAAGGTGACACATTCACCACTTTAAGATTCACTTCTCCATAAATTTTATCTTTAAAACCTTAATTGTTTTACTCATATAACCCTATTATATGATAAAATTATTTTGGACAAAACTAGATGGAATAATTATTCATTTTCAAGGATAATTCCATGAAATAATCTAGTCCCCAATGTGAGTATTATAAAATATCTTATTTTTTTCATAATTATATTCCTTAAAATTTGTTATAGTCAAAATAAAATAAATAAACTATTATAATTTATCTACATTAATGTTTCTATATTAATATTATTATCATTTTTAATTAACAATCCCCATTTGTAATGGAAAATAAATCAATTTTTCAAGATTTGTGTAGACTACCACCTCCATGAGTTAACAGGTTTTGTTTTCATTCACTGCCATAGAAAAATGGATACATTGATGTTATTAAAGATTAAATATGATGAGTTGTATATAATTATGGTTATGGAAAAAAATTTGATAACTAATTAATGATATGATAAACAAATGATCATTATTAATTATATCCTTAAAAATTAACATAGTTGGACGATAACTACTTATTAGAGTTTTTTAATATTCTATATCAATTAATTTATAATATTTTTTTTTCAAGATATGATAAATCATAATAATAATCAATATGTAATATTAGTATTCTTATGGTATAATTATACATTAACTAAATAACCTCATAATCCTTAATTAAATCTGGGTATGTTCATGTTTGGGCCGATTTAACCACCTAGTTTAATAATACTATGAATTTATATCTTGAATGAAAATCATAATTTAATTAATAATATAAAATAAATTAAATGATAAAGAAAGTTTTTATTACTTGTTTCAGAGTTGTTATATAAATATTTTATTCATTAATGAATAAGACTCACTTCAACTATTGACATTCACTAAAAGATGTTTTTTGTCAATTAGATATTGAATGAAAATAGACTAAAATGATTTTAAATTAATTATTTAAGATCTTAAATAATTAAAAAGTCACTAATTGTTACCATAGTGTCCTATTAATGGTAAGAGGCATATTAATAATCAATATAAACACCACTATTATGGATCTACTATTGAAGGATCAATACCATAAAAAGTTGTTGTAGAAAAATTGAAGAATTATTGTAGAGAATAAATATTTTTTAAAAGTATAAATAGAATAGATACATGTTAGGTCATCAAATAAATTTTTAATATATTTATTGTTTAATAAATGAGGTTAAGGTATAATTTATAAATTCAAGAAAATAGGTAAGCGATTTCATAAAAAAATACACTTTTTGAGACATGTTTGATATTATACATCTACTTTTATTTATTTGGTGTTTATAATTCCTATGTGATGTATATTATCAAAAAATATCATTTAATAATTTTATTTTAATTACTATTACATATCCTATATTTCAAGGGTGTCTATTGAAATGTAACTCAGGTAAAAAAATTCGGTATCAGATATGATTCATTCAGACATGATACATGTTATGCAAAATGTTCCATTTGTGTGGTGTTTTCACATCCCATTAATTTTTTTATAACAATAAATTTATTTAATGGAATTTACAATATAAATAATTTTCCACATTTAATATTTCTTTTGGATCATATGTTTTCCTAGTATACAAGATTTTTTGTAACTCATATTCCATTTTTTGAGTTATAGTGTTTTGTCAATAACATAGTTCTTCTATGCATAGGTTCTCCCAAACCAACATTTTATTATATGATTTTTTATATTCCTATACTAGAAAATTATACATTAATAAAATAAATTATTTGTTAAAATTTTTGAAATTTTGTTTTTTTAATAATGTTAAATTTAATGTATTATAAATTTACCATGTACAATAAAATATTTGGGATCTAAATTTCAAATAAAAAACATATTTATATTTCATAGGTTCTTTTATTGAATATTATTTTAAAATTTCTGAAGTTAACTATGTTTTCACTACACATTTTTGAAAAATATTTTTTGACGTTACCGAGAACAACCTCTTTTATGTCAATGAAAAGAATTATTTCTAAAGTAAATTTATGTTTTCACTTCCATTTAAAATTATATTTTCAATAGTTATTTCCCAATTAGGATTTAAGTTTAAATATTAATTATATATATATAGGGTGAATTAACTGGAAACTTATTAATAAGAAGAAAGTGGCACCTATTTCCATGAAAAACTGCTTTGGGAACCATTACCCTATCACATCCTTCTTTCCAACTCCCCAACGCATAATTCATATTTGAGAAATAGTAATATGTGTGTAACATCAAGGAATAAATTTCACCTCACATAAAACTAATTACTAAGAGGAAAGTGGCCCCCATTTCAATATAAAACTATTTTGGGAACCTTTCCCATATCACAACCTTATTTCAATATCCCCAAATCCAAATTCATATGTTAGTTAAAGGAATACATTGCCTCAAAAATTCCTCCCCATTTGATAGAGGATACTAAATAGTATTAAGTGTGTACTCTATAGAATATGCATACTATTCCGATTAATCATATTTAAACACACTTTGGGTATAGAAATACAATATCTGTAAAAACATAGAATTCACTATCAAATAACCATAATTCCACATTAAATTTTCCACAATGAAGTAAAAAATTCATATAAAACCATTTTAATACATGAATAAAACATCTAATTTTCTACTAGGATGATTACATATAAAATATAAACAAGTAAAAAATATAAATAACTAGAACTACTACAATCTTCAGTCCTCAACAGATCCCATTCACTGACCACCCTTATTCTCTTGTAGCTTGATCTATTAGAAGTCATGTGATCAACCAGAATATGATAAAAGGCATGCATGTTCATCAAGGATACTAGAAAGGGTGTGATAAATACATCTAATTAGGATATCATAGTGTTCCCATTGTTTATTACACTACGAATGTATATTCATATAAAATTTTAACATGACACACAAGCACTTTGGATGTCATGTGAGAACCAAATCAACATGATTCCATATTCATCAGTTACCCATGTGAAAACCAATATACAATAAAACCCAATCATACATACTTTATATCTATAATAAAATACTAATATATCCATATTTCATGACGTCACACCTATAAACCATTTCATACACAATTAATATTGGTAGGTATCATTCACTTACTCGAATTACTACCCAAAAGAGAACGGTACGGTCCAACATCCAAATCTCCACCTTCTACCATATCTGTTGTGGTAAGGTCCATTATCGATACTTCACATCATACCAAGACCAAACCCCCTCACATGGTTGGTCGATATCCATGACCAAATACTTTTCAAGGGAAGATCTTCTATCAAAACCCAAGAATCTAAAGACAAGATCTATAAAATTTCCAACATGAATATTTTTCTTCCATGATTGTCTATCCAACATTGTCTCACTCATGGTGGTTCTAGGCCTCTGAATCCTCTTCTCCATAAGATTTTTATGCTATCATAATAAGAGACAAGGAATTTATGGATCACTATCTAATTCCACGTCACTAGTCAATAATGACAAATCCCCTATTATCAAACACACATCATGTCACCCTTTTTGGAACCGAATGGTCCTCCAGACCAAACACAATCACTAAATGTTGATATAATATTGGTCCAATCACCCCATGGTTACATAATATTCCATCAAAACCCATTAACATAAACATCAAGATGTTCTTACAACCATATTGAAACCCTTCAACAATCTTCGCCCCACTACCCAAGGACATTCCCACGAAATTAGTCTCTAAAACGTCTGGAAACCTAATTATGTTTCTTAATAAATTCCCCAACCCACACCTAGGTCCTACCTCACCTCTCCTATGGGAAATATATTATGTTTTCACTACTTTAGAACCACTATTTATGAAATTGTGTCACATCATAATGGTATCATCTTCATCACTACACTAATAAGGCTCTTAGAACATGGTTTGAAGGATTCACCCTATTGGATAGATATGTACGATACTATAACCTATAACCTATAGTCTAATCCTTCTATCAGCCATCAAAATTACTCTTATAAAACTATCTAGGGTTAACCACATCACTAATCACACCTAGAGACCAACCCAAGGTATCTTTTCCACCCAATCAACACACTCTCCCCCATAATACAAAGTCATTAGGTGATCCCAAGACACCTAAATTAATTAAGATAATTATTTAAACATTTATAAGAAATATAAGTACCATTCATATTCTCCTCAAGTACAGTTGGTCACTAATTCACATACATAATCCTATGTAACATCCATGCAATGAACAATAGTTTATAAAAAGGTATATGAGCTTGTATTAGAAGGTCCAAAAACCTTTAAAAACACTTCAACCCCCACCATGCATATACATCACCTATACTAAGCCCGACCAATCCCTACCATATTTATTTTCACAACTCAATCTCATTTCTCACAAAATATTAAAATAATAATTAATTGGTAATAATCATAATAAATTATTGAATTTAATATAAATAAGAATATTTGTTATAAATCATAATAGGCACCACCAAATCAATGAAACCCTTACCTATCAACTATTATAGTCATTAACAACATGGAAAAATATTAAATATAGAAACATTTGATCAAATATGTACTGAATTTTAAAAACAACAATAAACATTGTTAAAGATGAAAAAACCATTAAAAAGGTGACGAGAACAATCAATGATTAAATCAAAATTTCAATTTAAAATCAAATATTTAAATTATAATAATTTTGAAATTATTTGTGATAAAATGTTTTTTAGAAAATCAAAATTGATAAATTTTAATAAAATTTAATATAAAAAAATATTCCGGATGGTGAATAAATCCGTTCATGCGGTGTACGTTAGAACCAAAAATTACTATCAAATTGTGGGTAAAAAATCAGAAGAAATTTTGTTATGAAAATGATTTTAATATTATTTTTAATCCATGAATAAAAATTAAAATCTAGTTCAAATGAATTTAATTTGTTTTTTGATACATGTAAAAAACATTCTTCAAAATATTTTAAATAAAATATAGGCATGGAAGAAAATACTCTGAAATGAAAAGAGAAATTAATTTGGATTTCCTTAAAAATAATATTTCAATATTTTGAGTACATAAAGTGAGGAAAATGATAGGAAAACATGTAATATATATAAATAATTAGTGGATAAGGGTATAAATTATATTTTTAGAGATAAATCATTTAATATCAGTTTAAAAAAATTTAACATAAATAATCTGGATAAAAATGATATTGTAACATAAAACACTTAACTATTGTGAGTATTAATTAATAAGTGATCTAAAATCATCTATAATAAATTATTTTTTTATATTTATATAAAATAACATAAATCACACATATAATACAATATATAGTTAAATATAACAAATAAACCCCCATTTGTTGAAAATATTTTATTACTAGCATCATTTTGGGTTGTAACTACTTTGTTTTTAATGTATGTTTTGGTTCTGCAGTTATATTCCATAAACATTGACCATAGTGTATTAATAATATTAATGTTAACAAAAATATAAATATCATATGAATTTATTAAGAACATAATTATAGCCATTAATATAATTCAGTGATGAAAAATGAATTACATCATTATGTGTAGATGGTAGTCCATTCGTATGCATGAGTGGTGTTTCTATTTTTTAATGAATGGAATGAAATAAAGGTAAATCATAATTCATATTTTTATAATAATTATTAAATTGTGAATAAAATATATAAATAATAAATCTACCATAATAACCAACCATGAATGATGGTTGTATAAAATGATTTTTATCACTATGTGAAGGGTATAATCCACACGTATGAATGAGTGATACATTAATCTCCCATTCAAAATATAATAAGTATTAAATTGTTGTGAAATAATCAAAATTATATCTCAGTTTCTGTATTATTCATTAATCATATTATATTTAAGGGTAGATCACTTTTAGAGGATGAATAAGAATACATATAATTGAAAAAGAATGGTAATGATATGTACGCCTTCATTGATAGACCTCATTTGGCTTAATCCATAACCATTTAAAGGTTAATATTAAGGGAAGAAAAATGATTTGTGATTAAGTGATGAATTATATGATGGTTTTGGATTTGTAATTTTATGATCTAGAAGGTAAAATTTTATTAAAATGGAGGAGAAGAGGTTCCCTTTTCTAACTGAGGGGAGGGACATACATTAAAATTCATAAAATATTTCAATGTTTTAAGGTCACATTCATGTAAAATGAATGAAATTTTCTAGGGATTATAAATTAGGAGATTATTTTTCTATCTTTATTCATAATTTAATAATTTTATAGTTTTTACTTTCAATAATAAATGTGTCTCATGGTTTAATCCTTGGAATACTCTTTTTAACATAACCGTTGTAACAATATATTATTTGTTTTTTTATTCACTCTGACTAAAAATTAATTTAAATCTACTAAATGATATTTTTTATATAAATTCATAATATTTAATCTAGTTTAAAATATATAAATTCTATATATGGATGAATACAATTTTAATTAAGCCCAAAAACAACAAGGGAACCCATATTTTGAAAAAAATATTTTTTCATCTAAAACATAATTTATTTATATTTATTTCAATTTAAAAACAATAAAATAAATATTAAAATATTATATTTAATATATATTATATAAATTAAACTAAATCCATTAATTAATAGGGATAATTTTAATTTATTATCATAAAACATATTGCGTGGAAAAAATTAATGTTTTAGATTAAAGTGGTTTTAAGGAAAAAAAATTTGATTATAACGAAATCAAACATAATGATTAATCATAATAAATTAAAAGGATTATTTTTATTTAAAGGAGTTGTATGTTAATTTGAGAGATATATTCGAAACATAAAGGATGATTTACTTGTAACTAAATGATTTTTTTAAATTAATAATTTTAGTATTTAGTAAAGAATACACATTTTAAAAAAATCATATAAAAAATCATAGTTAATATTTAAATTGTGATTTTAAAAATGATAATTAATTCATAAAATAATATATATATATATATATATGGTATTAATTAATTAATTTTTTCATGGGAAAAAATTTAATAAATACTATTTTGATGAAAACATATTTTTGAATCATAAAATGGAATATCAAAAAATTGAGTACTTATTTATTATGAATTAAGTAACTAATTATTAATAAAAAAACAACTATAAATATTTTCCTTAGATGTATAATACTATTCATACTAATAAATTTAAACTATATGTTACAACTTTTTACTATTTCATGGTTCATATAGTTTCATAGGTTTCATCTAATGATATAAACTAAATATAACTTGTTTTATTTCCATGTAAATTCATAAAATATCACCGGGAGTTAAATAATTCACCCTTAAAATGAATTTTACCAATTAAATTCCATTAATCTGGTAATAAAAATATGATAAAAAAGTTTCACCACATGATTGAGATCTCATGTAGCTTCCATAAATTTATGATTCCTCCAATGAACTTTTACCTAGTGAGTAGTATTATTTTACAAAATATTATCTCTAAAAACATATATTTCAAACAATTTGAATTTTTATGAAATTTCAAGAACTATCGTTATAAATTATTAGATCATTACAAGTGAATGATATGATGTGTACTTATTCATGAGAGATAAATGGAACATATTATGAATTTCAAAATGGTTTAGTTAGAGTTATAGGATATTATATGAAATTCACACTCAAACAAGAATATTGAAGGGACAAATAATCCAAGGGATCAATATTACCTTATTTCAAAATATAGTAACTATATTCAATGTAAACATTAATAAGAAAACCTTCTAAAAACATTGAATTCTATATATCACTATTGATATTCAGTTTAAATTTTATGTCAACTCTATGATTCATTGATATGATTATTATTGGATATATTTTTCTCTGTAATTTCCTTAGGAAGCCAAAGTCCCAATATCATTCATCATCTATCATAATCCAAATATTTTATATTTATATACTTATTTTTATATTCGGTTTCATATGGATCCATCTGAATAATTTAGTGATTTTCATTATTATAGGAAAAGTTGGCAGGAGGAGGATTTTGATGCCAACCTCCATTGAAATATATAAAATATGTTATTTACATATCCTCCAAGGTTTTAATTGTCCTCTTAGGATGAATATTTTTCAATGAATGACAAGAAGTTATAAAATAAAAATCTATATTTATAGAGTGGGGAATAATTATTAGGAACATCAAGGTAAATCACATCCCCTATTTAGATATAATACAATAGGGTAAACCATGGTACATTATAACTTCCTTTATTATTATCCTATAAATATGGTGACGAGATAAATCATCTCTAATAGAAATAATGTACCCTAACTTCATAATTTTATTTACTACAACTGAAATAGAATTATATAATTTAGATTTGTTTGGGTGTTAAATTAAAAAACCCATAGTGATATTTCTTTCATTTCCATTATGGTGTGATTAATGATTATTAAGTCCCATTATATTTTTTTCTCCCATCATTAACATGAAGACATTCCCAGCATCAGGAAACATACTCTTTAATATATCTCAAAAAATTTCCGACCAGAAATAGACTTTCAAATCATTATAAAACATGTACATGCATGTTGAATAGATAATTATGATGTATGATTTTCTTTAAATAGTCTCTTATTTAGGTCTAGTATTTATGAGTGACATTTTTGTTTTGTAATCGTTATTATTCCATCGTGACCAATTTTGAATATATGAAAATTTCCCACATTTTTTTCTATATCAACATACTTATTCCACACCTCATTAATTGTTACATTTCTAGATTTTTGAACACTAATATATGAATGATATGGTTTCCCCTATTCTGTCATAATTTCAAGGCCAATAATTTGAAAATATACAAATATTTTATCTTCCATGATCATCATCACAGATAAGACAACACAACATTTTAGACTCAAAAAATTGACTATCTTATTTTAATTACAAGGGTGGTACTGTATTGAGTAGTCCTAATATTTTATCATCTCCAACTATATACCCTTTCTCATATTCAAAAATAATTTTTGGAAAATATACTTTTATTTATTTTTATGATAATATATTTCACACTATTATTTGTAATGATAATTACTCTAGATCATTAATTGAAATTTTACCACTACTAACTCGAAATCATCATTTGGATAATTTAACTCATGAACCTTCAATTGGAATGAGTTATTTTCTATCACCACATAATTTTTTTAATAATTAACAACAACCATATTTTTAGTACATCACTATGAATCAAAAAACATTCTCCACTACAGTGTTGTGTGATTATAGTTTTACTGACCAAACATATCTTTAGTTCCATCTAATTTTCAATACATTAATTTTCCTAGAGTAACATTAAACCCTTCCTAGTTTAATTTTTGAGTTGTTTGGATATATGTGATAATCCCTTAAAATATCATTGATAATATCTTTAAATTTCAATATAACTATTTATTCTAGACATAGTGGTTTTTATAGGCCAATTATCGATAATTATTGTATTTTATGGACCCATCCATATAAAATTTCATTGGATTATATGACCCAAAAAAGAATATTTTCATATAAAAAATTCACATTTGTCGAAATTTTCATATTTTTACCCTTTCAAATGGTATTTAGTAGAATATTTATATGATATTGTTTCCCTTCCATTCCATAAGAATATATAATAAAATCATATAAAAAGACATCCAAAAATTATTAAATTTAATATCAAGAGACTCTATAAATTAAATACATAATTATCGTGGGGGAATTAGTAAGAAAAATCACATCACTATAAATTCATAGTGTCTATACATTGAATGAAAATATATATTTTCTTTGTATTAACATATATACATTATAGATAATATCTATATCAATGGTCAATCATGGAAAAATATTGAACTACTCAAAATTGATCAAAAAATACCCAATATGGGGAAATGTATTCATATTATTGATTTTGATCTTTTTATGTATTTGAAAATCAATACTAATTCACATTGATCCATTAGTATTCTTAATAAAAATTTTGGTGTTCCACATGGGAAAAAACTTTTTTGGATGAATTTCTTAACAACAATATCTAAGAGTTGGTTCTTTTATTTTTGTAACTCAATCAGGGTCAATCATTATGGATCCTGTTAAATAGATTCTGTATTGATTATGAGTTATATTGAAAACAAAAAATCAGGATTTTGAGAAATACTAATAAAATATTTCTATAGGATATCAAATAAATCACACAAAAAATTTATATAAGTAATTTTTATTTTCTCTCAAGCCATAAAACATAAGTATCCACATTGAATATGAAAAATAACATGTGAAAAGGGAGTAATTTCCTTTAGAAAATAACATTTTTCATCAAAATGGAATAATGTTAGTTGTTGGTTGATAATACAAGATGTAACTTCTTTTTTCTTGGAAATATATATGTTTGTTGAATAATGAAATCCATTCCATTCCAAAAATCACAAATAATTCAACATAATGATGAATGAATTTACTTATAAGAAGAACATTCCTATAAAATTCAACTGGGGACGTTTCATAAACATTATATGTAATCATATTAAAATAAGGATTTATTGTTACTATTTCATCATCTAATCGTTGTGAATTTGAATTGTAACTCTATGAGACTTTTATAGATATATAGAAACTCATATTTCATATAAAAAATCAGATAATTTAATATTTTTGAATAAATATAATCACCTTACCATTATCATTTTACCTTCAATCTATTAATATATCAAAAAAGGTTATCAAAGATATCCTGAATTTTTATTCAATGTGATTAATCATAAGAAATCATTCGTATGATCTAAATATGGACATATTCATTTTAATATGTGACACCTTACATACATCCTTGGACATCAATGTTCATTATATTTTTAAATTCATCATTTTATCTCTTAAATTAAATGTCAATTTACCAATGAATATCCCTAAGGGGGTTGAAAATAAAGTGTTCGTGAGAGAACATTCATCATGTAATAGAATGATGGCTGAAATATACGTGACCAAATCTTTTAAGGGTTATCACCAATAGATTCATCTATTCTGAAACCATTTCCACTTGAAGTACCCAAACATTGAAGTATTGTCTTATGGAAACTGTACTCCTAACATTAATATAAAATTGGATTTTCTTATTCTATAGGATTTTCCTATGGGTTGTCACTAATACTTAATCATCCCATATTCCAAAAGATACTAATCTTTTCTTAGGATTCCTACTATATAAACATATCATTTTATGCATTAATATAAAACCATTTAAGATGAATGTCCAAAACATTTCACAATAATACACAAATATGAACAATAAAGGTTTAGTTTCTTTGGAAACATGTATATGTAGATATATTGTAGAAAAAAGATGTATATCATTTCCTATTTTATTTTTTACAACTTGAACCATTACTAGAACTGATATACTAAAACCATTATATAAAACCAAGGGAATGGAAATATAAGAAATGTGGTTCTTAGATTCTCAGTAAAGGTTCATATAAGATAAATAAATAAATAATCATAAGTTGGAGTAAGATATGTGTAAGGGTATGAGAACATAATCATAATAATAGAAAAAAATTCTATAAAGTAATTGTTAATTATCATTAAATATGGAATAAGGGTTTATCAATAAATAGTAATATTACATAACAATACATAATCATCATGAATAAAACATGAGATATGAAAACATATCATAAGAATATTAAATACATATGTGGAATTCATATTATTAAAGAAAATAATTTCCTTAACCATGCATCACAACCAGGATAGAAATAGTGGACTGAGTTCTCTCTACATTATATCATTTCCTTATTCAAAAATCACCACATGACTGTGATATTTAAAAACAAAGCCTAAAAAACTAAGTTCACTCCCCATTACATTACTTATTATATCAAAATATTTCCCTACTTACCAAGTGTATTATAGGAAAATATAATTATTTTCCAACACATCATATAATGAAACCGATATATTTGTGTTCCCCAAGATCATAAAACATTAATCATACTATCAATTCATAACTCATGGATATGATACAAGATTCAAAAACATTACATCAACATAATAATAAACCACAGACGGAAAGAATAAAGATTATTAGATTGGAAGATATCTATATTAATTAAAAAAAATCAATGGATGTCATTGATGATGTTTTTAAAAGATCATAAGAACATTTATGGAGAAAAATAACATTCATTTTGAAATAAAAAATTAAAAAAAATATAAAAATTTTTCCTTAAAAACTGAAAATTATAAATAAATCCTTAAAGAAACGTTCATTCATGATGGCATTGAATGTCACTCATGTAGGGTATATTAAAAAATAACGTCCTTTCATAGTTTGGGAA
This sequence comes from Viscum album, assembly GCA_963277665.1. Lineage (NCBI taxonomy): Eukaryota > Viridiplantae > Streptophyta > Magnoliopsida > Santalales > Viscaceae > Viscum > Viscum album. The sequence continues at coordinate 682,765,454 of OY728165.1, forward strand.
AAAATGTGGAAACGCCTGATTTAGAATATCTAATGAAAATTCATTTTAAAATATTGAAATTAAATTAAAATATTTTTAATAATTAATTAATGAAATATTTTTATAATATTAAAAACCATTAACATAAAAAAATATAATAAGATTTTGAATTCGATGAAAAATAGATCTTATGAAATAGGTTAATAAGGTATATTATCATTAAAAACATCCTTTGAGCATTTTGAGTATATAAATATTGTGAAATAAAAGAGAAACATTTATTCAATATAAATATTAAAAGGTGAATAAAATAAATATTATTTTAGGGGATATATCTCATATAGTTTCATGATTAAAATTATAAGGATAAACAGTCCCTATAAAAATGAGATTAAAGTATTAAACTCTAACATGAAGTATATAATGCATCATATGTACTCTATGATCCAAAATTATTAATTTAAATTAATTATAATTATATAGAAAATCTATAATAATTTTTATAATAAAATTAATGTTTAACTTATAATAGATTATCACCCATTAATTATCAATCCTCCATTATCATTATCATTTATGGTATTAGTATCTTTATTTTTATGGTTTGTTTTGGGACGGTGGTCACTGTGATTTAAGTTTTACCATTGTAACACCCGAGACTTTTTTGAGAAATATTTTGTTTTTAAATCAACAATGGAATATTTCAGTACACACAACACTAGATTGGATTGCTTTACATGCAATTGCGGCCTTCCTCGATATCTTGCGTCATACGCAATACCGAGTTTCACTAAACAATGATATGCTATTAAAATATTATTGAAACTAGCCGTTATGAATAGTAATAACCACTTTTTGAAATTTTATAAATTTTATTTTTCAAAATAGACTTCATTTTTGGATTCGGAATATCGAAATTAGCCTAGGGTGAAATTTTGGTATTTTTTTGAAAACTTTCAATTTTTGATGAATAGTAAAACCACTAAGTGGTAGTTAAAAAAACTGAATTTTTTCATAAAACATAATTTTACTGCTTCTGTGAGTGAAATTTCCAAAATCTGATAGACACGGTTAATATCAAAGACTAAAATGTGGTTCAATGAGATGAAAATAATTTTTAGTGAATAGTAACATTTTACTTTTTTTACCACGGTTAAAAGTAAATAGGGTAATTAAGGGTAAAAGTGTTATTATTATTATCCTAACACATGTCCTAATTCTATTGGATAAGTTTAATTCGACCAAAAACAACATTATGAATAAAATATGACCATTTAGGCCAACTTGGATTAGATTAGGACATTTATTATTAATTTATTTAAAGAAGGGTTAAAATAGTTAAAATCAAAGTTTAATAAGTAAATCATTTTTAATATGGGGTTATACATAAGATAAATTAGACTATAAATATTCATTAGAAAGCTAAAAATATTTCCTACATAATGGTAAATTATTTTTAATTTTTAGACATTAAATAATTTAATTTATTTATGACACAACGATTATGCAATAATTATCTTATTAATGAAATATTGACATAATTGATGTTATAAATACCCAAATAAATGTAATTTGAGTCTTTTTATGAATTAAACTAATTTTATAGGTTAATATGACATGTTATTATTGATTTAATTAAGTTGTTTCGAACTAATAATTGTGTTATGATTTTCACAAAAATCAATTACTAAATAGTGTCAAAATTGACATAAAATAGTTTTTAAAACAAATATTATATTAGTAATTGTTATTTTATTCCTAAAAATCTAAGGTTCGGCCAAAGGACTTAGATAAGGTTATATATATTAATTATAAACAACTTTGGGTTCTTTTGTCTTGATATAGTAAGTTTATTAACCTTATAGTGTAAGAAAACAAGAAGACACGGTAAAAGTTAAATTATCTAACTTAAAGTTAAATCTAAATGATAAGGTTACAATTGATACCTAAATTTGTCTAAATTATATTGGATGAGAGTATTTCGACCCATAACCACCTTAGCTTCGAAATATATCAATTTGGACCTATTAAAATACGAATTTCACTTTATAATAAAATAATATTTTTAGTTATTCCAATGGTACCCCTCTCCTCCCTTATAAAAGGACACCTCCTCCCTCCCTTCCTCACACCACTTTGAGCCTTCATGCTCGGCCAAAACATGAAAATTTCTTCTCTCCACTTTCCAGGAGACATCCTAGAGGTCCTGGTCTTCTTCAAAGACCAATTTTAGTGCCCTAAAAGGAGGTCTCAAAGAAGCACTTCAAAGAAGGGGTAATGTCCGTTACCGATTCTTTCATCTTTATTTCTTCTTCCACTTCTTCTTATTCAGTTGTTTCATTATGAAGTAATAACATCAGTATCACTCATATACTGATATGTTATTATAAGTATGAAACAACCCTATTTCAATATCTATCCATCCTATGGAAAATGAAATCACCGCGCGTGCGTACGTACAGAATACCGTCTCCACGCCATGGTGTAATATATTTTCCACCACCACCTTAATTGGATGGGTATTATGGTCTAAATAATGACTATATGTGATTACTATAAGGTTATATTGATTCTGAAATAGTATATATACACTCCAATACAATTCCACAATCATGGGAATGATATCATTGCTCGTGCGTACGTACGGAATATCATCTCCCCGATGTGATGCGACTCGTTATACATGATATTCATTGCATAATGATTATATAAATGAATTTAATGAATGAATATAATATATATTACACTAATACCATTCTGAAAATGATGTATCTATAACTTAAAAAAATAAAAATTTATTCGACAAAACACGCATAAGAACAAAAAGTAATAAACACCCGAATAACAAGTAGTAAGTAAATATTACTAATAAGAAGGTAACTATATGACCATATATGATATCATAAAATAATTATGATTCTGGAATAAGTCAAAAACATTATTTAAATCATTATACAAGAGGTTTGGACACATACGAAGCTAATTGGACCTAAGGTAAGGGAAAATATCACAATCTCATTTTTATCCGAGATTGTTTATACTTTGGTATTTATTGGGGTGTATTTTATCATCCACATCCATGTTCCCTAAATATGTAATATTGTTTCCATCCACATACAATTTTACCCTTCGGTGAGATTTTAGTAAAGGATATGAATGGAATCTTTTGTCGTTTTTCGTACGAGGTACTTTTTGACTTTTCCGACAAAAGTACGAGAAGATTGTTTTTTAACTTATACGGCATGAATGGATTTTTTAAACATTATTTCCAAGTAGATTCCTTTACAAGTTTTCAAGTTTATTTTTAATCAACTTATTTTAGTTTAAAATTGTATGACATGTTAAGAAAGAAAAAAAAAATTTGAAGTAGAAAGGATATTTTCATCAAGAATGGAGTTCAAGTGTTTTATCAAAATTATTTTCCATCTAAGATAATATAGGGTTCTGTTTATATCCTTATTTTTACATTGATTTGATTATGTTATGGTTGAATTATTTTTATGATGTCCTTTTATCTTATATGGATTATGTTATGATGACATGATGTTTAAGATTCCCATTTTTATTACATGGGTTATGCAATGATGTATGATTGTTTTTGATTTTGTGGCACACATAAGAATGGTATCATTATGAGAAGGGTGGGACCTCTATCCCTCTCCAATTCATTGGGTAAAGATTTTATATCTCATGAGATATACATGGCTAGAATGGCAGGTTAAATCGGTTTAGTGAAACATGACTGGAACGAGGAATGAATTCGGTTCAGAAATGGACTTTGTCCACTAAGATAGTCTTGGACATGAGTCATGACTAATAAGAAATGATTCTCTATGATTATGTGTGTATGCCAAAATGTTTCATGTTTTATGTTATGATTATTGGGATTACATTTCACTACTATGATTTATCCCATGTTATGATATTATGATCTCTTTTGCAGGTTATGATTTCCAAATTGTTAGGTTCTTATGAATATGATGTGATTGATATTTCTTTTGCTTACCCTTACAGAGCATTTGAGCTCACACATTTGTATGTTTTCTTTCCCCAGGTCAAGAAGAAGGTTATTAAGTAAGATATTCCAAAAGGGACTATAGATATGATGAAATAAATGGGAGACAATGTAGACGCTTTATGAACCAGTTGTTTATGTTTCCCAGTTTCTAAAGACACTATACCTATACGGTCCTTTCCTGGTTTTGTTATATGTTGTAATAAGTGTGCTTGAATTCTGATGTAATAACAATGTATGTAAATTATGGGTCATTATAGTTGGTATTAGAGGAAAGGTATAGTCAAACTTTGGAAACTAGGATGTGAAAGCCTTAGTAAGAACCCTAAGGATATCTCTAAGCATAGAACACAATCTTAGTGTTTTAGAAATGGACCTGAATAACCTAGGATAAGACCTTATGTGTGAAATTTTATTCTTGATTATGTGGTTTTCCTATTATAATTAATGTTGCTCACACTATTCTTCTTCGTTTTAGTCAATGGCTGGAACCTGAAAGAACCGTGTTAATGCGGAATGCGACGGGCAATGCAATGATTGTCCCCCTGAGCAACCAAACGTTATGGGAGGTGGAATTCAAAATCTTATAGCCATGCTCACACAACTTTCTCAAGCTATGAATCATGCAGGACATCCAAACGAGCAAAGGAAGGAGCAACATTCTGTTGAATCCTTCATGAGGAAGAATCCACCTTCATTCAGCGGGTCTACTGATCCATTAATTGCTGAACAATAGATTAGTACTACTGGAAAGATATTTTCAGTTCTTCAATGTTCTGAACATGATAAAGTCATCTTAGCAGTGTATCGTTTGGAAGGTGATGCTGATCAATGGTGGAATCTTATCAAGAATATGAGGCAAAGAGATGAAATTCAGTCCATGGAATGGGACGAGTTGAAGAACTTATTTTTCAATAAGTACTTCCCTCGTATTCTCTAAACAAAGATGGAGAAAGAGTTTCTTGAAGTAAATCAAAATGATGATTAATCTATTGGTACCAATGAAGAAAATTTTACAAGACTTGCAAGGTACGCTTCTGGTATTATTATCCAACCTGAGAGTAAGATCGATCGATTCTTTAGTGGCATAAAACCAAGTCTTCGAAGGGCCTTAGCCATAAGGGACTTCAATAGCTATGAGGAAATCGTTCGATGTTCTCTCAAAGTTGAGATGGAGATTGGAGTAACCCATCAGTCATATGGGTTTGATAAGAAGAGGAAAATGGAATTCAAAGGAAAATCTAAAGAGCACACTGAAAAGAAGATGAGATTTCCCTTATGCTCAAAGTGTGGAAAGAAACATGGAGGGAGTTGTCTTAAAAGGACAAGTAAATGTTCAAAACGTGGAAAGGAAGGTCATAAGGCATTTCAATGCTGTAATGATGGTAAGAATATGTCTAATGATCGAAACAAAGGAAGGGACACACAGAATGATCCTACTACACTTCAATGTTTCAAGTGTAAGGAGATGGGGCATTATGCCGATAAATTCCCTATTCTATGGGTTGATGATGATGATCGACATCATCAAAATCTCAAGGCTAAAGACAATGGAAAGTCACATGCAATTTCTATCAGTGATGTGGAGTACGATAACGATGTTGTGAACAGTATACTTACCATCCACTCTAAAGTAGAAAATGTTTTATTCGATTTTGGATCCACCCATTCTTTTATTTCTGAAGAATTTTCTAAGGGTATCACCATATTACCTCAACAATTAGATGTTGAGTTAGCTGTGACAACCCCTAATGGCACAACAGTCGCATCAAAAGTTTATAATTCTTCCCCGATTGATGTGTGTGGGAAAGTGCTTCCTGAAAATCTTGTGATCCTTCCTATATTGGAATTTGATGTGATTATTGGCATGGATTGTCTTTCTTTATATGGAGCTCATATCAATTGCCAATGAAGGGAAGTCACATTTCATATTCCAGGTCAATCTATGATCGTCTATCAATTCGAGGATGAACATAACCTTCCAGTGGAAATTTCTTCCATCGTATGGGTCTTAATTCCACTAAGTTAGGGTTATTTATCTGAAAAGGTTGGTGAGAAACTCATGATTAATAATATTCCCACTGTACGAGAGTTTGATGATGTCTTTTCGGAGGAATTTCCAGGTCTTCCACCAAATCGTGAAGTTGAGTTTTCAATAGAACTCATACCGGGTGCTTTTCTTATTTCAAAGACACCTTATAGAATGGCCCCAATTGAGTTGGAGGAATTGAAGAAGCAACTCCAAGAGAATCTTGATAAGGGATTCATACACCCTAGTGTGTCACCTTGGGGAGTACCTGTTCTATTTGTTATGAATAAAGATGGATCAATGAGACTCTGCATTGATTATAGAGAACTTAACAATATCACTATCAAGAACAAATATCCTCCCCCATGCATTGATGACTTATTTGACCAACTATGTGGAGCTCAATACTTTTCCAAGATTGATCTTCATTCAGGGTATCATCAATTAAGGGTCAAATGGGAGGATATACCAAAGATGGCTTTCCATACAAGGTATGGACACTATGAATTTATAGTGATGCCAGTTGGTCTTACTAATGCCCCTGCTATCTTCATGGATCAGATGAATAGAGTCTTTAGAGACTATCATTATCAATTTGTGGTAGTCTTTATAGACGATATTCTTGACTATTCAAAGAGCAAGGAAGAACATGAAGATCACAAGAGAATTATATTGAACACCCTGAGAAAGGAGAATCATTATGCCAAATTTACCAAGTGTGAATTTTGGCTTCAAAAAGTTTCATTTTTTGGGTCACATAATCTCAAAAGAGGGGATATCTGTGGATCCAGCAAAAACAGAGGTTATCAAAAGATGGTCGAGACCAACAACACTAACTGAGATCTAAATTTTTCTTGGTTTGGCTGGATATTATCAACGTTTTGTGAAATATTTTTCACGATTATCTAATCCACTCACCAGGTTGACTCGGAAAGGAGATAAGTTTGTTTGGACAGAGGAATGTGAAGAGAATTTCAAGGAGTTGAAAAGAAGGTTATCTAGTGCACCTGTGCTCACACTGCCTCATAGAAGAGAAAGGTTTCTGATCTACAGTGATGAATCCAAGAAGGGGTTGGGGTGTGTTGTTATGCAAAATGATATGGTGATATATTATACCTCACGACTGTTGAAAATACATGAGAAAAATTACCCAACACATGATTTGGAGTTAGCTGCGGTAATCTTTGCATTAAAGATTTGGAGGCATTATCTTTATGGATAAAGGTGTGACATTTATACTGATCATAAAAGTTTAAAGTGTATTTTAACACAAAAGGAGCTGAATATGTGCCAAAGAAGATGGTTAGAGCTGATTAAGGATTACGACTAATCAATTCATTACCACCCTGGGAAAGAAAACAAGGTGGAAAATGCATTAACTCGACAAGACCATGCCAGTTTATCCATGATGAGGATCACAAAAGATCCAATATTTATGGATTTACAAAGGATGGATCTTGGAATTATAATGGAAGGGGGAAAATCATATCTCTCTCAAATAAATGTTCAACCATGTATACATGTGAAGATTAAAGAGGCGTAGAAAAAAGATATAGAGTTACAAAATAAGGTGATAAATATTCCTGAATTCAACCTTGATTGTGAAGGGATAATAATGTTCTGGAATCGGGTTTTTGTTCCTCCAATACCCGAATTAAAGAAGGAGCTACTGGATGAGGCTCATAGTTCTTCATTCTCTATTCATCCTGGAAGCACGAAGATGTATAGGGACCTGAAAGAGTACTTCTAGTTGGATGGCATGAAAAGAGATGTTGCTGAATATGTCTCTCGATGCTTGGTTTTTCAGCAAGTTAAAGATGAGAGACAATAGTCTAAGGGGATGTTACAACCATTACCCATAACTGAATGGAAATGGGAAAACATCACTATAGACTTTGTCACAGGACTTCCTAAAACATCCAAAGGCAATAATACTACCTGGGTCATAGTTGATCGTCTTACAAAGTCTGCACACTTCATTGCTATTAGAGAGGATTTCTCTTTGGATCATCTTTCCAGGATATATGTAACGGAAGTGGTAAGATTTCATGGAGTACCACTTTCCATTATATCTGATCGGGATCTGAGATTTACCTCGAAGTTCTGGTGAATTCTTCAGCATACTCTGGATAGAGTGTTGAGTTTCAGCACTGCTTATCATGCTCAGATAGACGGTCAGTCTGAGAGAAAAATTCAAACTCTAGAAGATATGTTGAGATCTTGATCTATGGATTTCAAAGGTGGTTGGGATCAACACCTACCCTTGGTGGAATTTTCTTATAATAATAGCTTTAACTCCAGTATTCAGATGGCTCCTTATGAAGCTCTATATGGAAATAATTGCAGGCCTCCAACTTGTTGGGATGAAGTTGGGGAAAGAAAGCTATTAGGACCTGATCTTTTTGATGAGATGGAAGAAAAGGTCCTATCTATTCAACAACACATAAGAGCAGCTCAGAGTCGACAAAAAAGTTATGCCAACAACCGAAGAAAACACCTAGAGTTTGAAGTGGGTGATAAAGTGTTCTTACGAATATCTCCCTGGAATAGGGTCATGAGTTTTGGAAAGAAGGGGAAGTTGAGCCCTAGATATATCTGTCCTTTCGAAATAATGGATCGTGTTGGAAAGGTAGATTACCGATTGGCACTTCCACCGAATCTCTCTCAAGTTCACAATGTCTTCCATGTATCTCTCCTGAGAAAGTACATACCTGATCCTTCACATGTACTCAGCTTAGAAGTTATACCGCTTGAGCAAGATATTTCTTATGAAGAACAACCGATAGGGATTCTAGATCGTAGTGAAAAAGTCCTACAGAACAAGACCACTCGCTTGGTGAATGTTTTATGGAGGAACCACCAGTTAGAATAAGCTACATGGGAGCTTGAGGATATAATAAGGGAAAGGTATCCTCATCTGTTTGTTACAAAGTGACAAATTTCGAGGGCGAAATTCATTTTAAGGGGGGTAGAATGTAACACCCGAGACTTTTATGAGAAATATTTAGTTTTTAAATCATCAAAGGAATATTTCACTACACACAACACTATATTGGCTTGCTTTACATGCAATCGCGGCCTTCCTCAATATCTTGCTTCATACATGATACCGAGTTTCACTAAACATTGATATGCTATTAAAATATTATTAAAACTAGCCGTTATGAATAGTAATAACCACTTTTTGAAATTTTATAAATTTTATTTTTCAAAACAGACTTTATTTTTGGATTCGGAATATCGAAATTAGACGAGGGTGAAATTTTGGTATTTTTCTTAAAACATTCAATTTTTGATGAATACTGAAACCACTAAGTGGTAGTTAAAAAAACTGAATTTTTGCATAAAAATTAATTTTACCACTTCTGTGAGTGGATTTTCGAAGATCTAAGAGACACAGTTAATATCAAGGACTAAAATGTGCTTCAATGAGATGAAAATAATTTTTTGTGAATAGTAACTTTTTACTTTTTTTACCACGGTTAAAAGTAAATAGGGTAATTAAGGGTAAAAGTGTTATTATTATTACCCTAACACATGTCCTAATTCTATTGGATTAGTGTAATTAGACCAAAAACAACTTTAGGAAGAAAATATGACCATTTAGGCCCACTTGGATTAGATTAGGACATTTATTATTAATTTATTTAAAGAAGGGTTAAAATAGTTAAAATCAAGGTTTAATAAGTGAATAATTTTTAATATGGGGTTGTACATAAGATGAATTCGACTATAAATATTCATTAGGAATTTAAATAAATTTCATACATAATGGTATTTTATTTCTAATTTTTAGACATTAAATAATTTAATTTATTTATGACACAACGATGATGCTGTAATAATCTTATTAATGAAATATTGACATAATTGATGTTATAAATACCCACATAAATGTAATTTGAGACTTTTAATGAATTAAACTAATTTTATAGGTTAATATGACATTTTAGTATTGATTTAATTATCTTGGTTCGAACTAATCATTCTGTTATAATTTTCACAAAAATCAATTACTAAATAGTGTCAAAATTGACATAAAATAGTTTTTTAAAAAAATATTATATTATTAATTGTTATTTTATTCCTAAAAATATAAGGATCAGCCAAATGACTTATATAAGGTTATATATATTAATAATAAACAACTTGTGGTTCGTTTGTCTTGATATAGTAATTTTATTAACCATATAGTGTAAGAAAACAAGAAGACACGGTAAAAGTTAAATTATCTAACTTAATGTTAAATCTAAATGATAAGGTTAAAATTGATACCTAAATTTTTCTAAATTATATTTTATGAGAGTATTTCGACCCATACCCACCTTATCTTCGAAATATATCAATTTGGAGATATTAAAAACCGATTTTGACTTTATAATAAAATAATATTTTTAGTTATTCCAAAGGTGCCCCTCTCCTCCCTTATAAAAGGGAACCTCCTCCCTCTCTTCCTCACACCACATTGAGCCATCAAGCTCGGCCAACCCCTGCCAATATCTTCTCTCAGCTTCCCTAGAGACATCCTAGAGGTCATGGTATTCTTCAAAAACCTATTTTAGTGCCCTAAAAGGAGGTCTCAAAGAAGCGCTTCAAAGAAGAAGTAATGTCCGTTACGATTCTTTCATCTTTATTTCTTCTTCAACATCTTTTTATTTAGTTGTTTCAATATGAATTAATAACATCAGTATCACTCATATACTTATATTTTATTATAATTATGAAACAACCCTATTTCACCATGTATCCATCCTACGGAAAACAAAATCATCGCGCGTGCGTACGTACGGAATACCGTCTCCACGCCGTGGTGTAATCTATTTTCCACCACCACCTTACTTGGATGGGTATAATGGTGTAAATAATGACTATATATGATTATTTTAAAGTGATATTGATTCTGAAATAGTATATATACACTCCAATACAATTCCATAATCATGGGAACGATATCATCGCTCGTGCGTACGTACAGAATATTGTCTCCACGATGTGATGCGACTCGTTCTACATGATCTTCATTGCATAATGATTATATATATGAATTGAATTAATTAATATGATATATATTATACTAATACCATTCTGGAAATGAGGTATCTATAACCTAAAAAAGAAAAATAAGAATTTATTCGACAAAACATACATAATATCAAAAAGTAATAAACACCCGAATAACAAGTAGTAATGAAATATTACTTATTAGAAGCTAATAATATGACCATATATGATATCATAAAAATAATTATGATTCTGGAATAAGTTAATAACATTATTTAAGTCATTATACAGGAGGTTCAGACACTTACGAAGCAAATTGGACCTAAGGTATGGGAAAATATCACAATCTCATTTTTATCCGAGATTGTTTATACTTTGGTATTTACAGGGGTGTATTTTATCATCCACATCCATGTTCCCTCAATATGTAATATTGTTTCCATCCACATAAAAAATTTTAAATCCAATTTACCCTTCCGTGAGTTTTTAGTAAAGGATATGAAAGGAATCTTTTGTCGTTTTTCATACGAGGTACTTTTTGAATTTTCTGACAAAAGTATGAGAAGAATGTTTTTTTAACTTATACGACATGAATGGATTTTTATAACATTATTTCCAAGAATCTTCCTTTACAAGTTTTCAAGTTTATTTTTAATCAACTTCTTTTAGTTTAAAATTTTATGACATGTTAAGAAAGGAAAATGTTTTTGAAGTAGAAAGTATATTCTCCTCAAGAATGGTGTTCAAGTGTTTTATCAAAATTATTTTCCATCTAAGATAATATAGGGTTCTGTTTCTATCCCTATTTTTACATTTATTTGATTATGTTATTATGGAATTATTTATATGATGTCCTTTTATCTTATATGGATTATGTTATGATGGCATTATGTTTATGATTCCCATTTTTATTACATGGGTTATGCAATGATGTATGATTTTTTTTGATTTTATGGCACATATAAGAATGGTATCATTATGAGATGGGTGGGACCTATATCCCCCACCAATGCATTGGGTAAAGATTTTATATCTCATGAGATAGACATGGCTGGAACAGCAGGTTAAACCGGTTCAGTGAAACAGGAATGGAACGAGGATTGAGCTCGATTCAGAAATGGACTTTGTCCACTTAGATAGTCTTGGCCATGAGTCTTGACTAATAGTAAATGATTCTCTATTATTATGTGTGTATTCCACAAATTTTCATGTTTTATGTTATGATTATTGGGATTAAATTTCACTACTATGATTTATCCCATGTTATGATATTATAATCTCTTTTGCAGGTTAAGATTTCCAAATTGTTATGTTCTTATGAATATCATGTGATTGATATTTCTTTTGTTTACCCTTACTGAGCATTTGATCTCACCCTTTTGTATGTTTTCTTTACCCAGGTCAGGAAGAAAGTTATTAAGTAATATATGCCAAAAGGGACTATAGATATAATGAAATAAATGGGAGACAGTGTAGACGCTTAATGAACCAGTTGTTTATGTTTCCCAGTTTCTAAAGACACTATACCTATACGGTCCTTTCCTTGTTTTGTTATATGTTGTAATAAGTGTGCTTCAATTCTGATGTAATAAAAATGTATGTAAAGTATGGGTTGTTATAACCAATGTTTCTTTACATCCATAATATTAATAATGTTATAAATGTCATATATATTAATTATATAAATTTTAAAAAATTCATTTATATCAGTGGTGAAAATTGATATACAACACTATGTGGAGATGATATTCCATACAAACACATGAGTAAAGTTTCCATTTTTTCAATGGATTGAATAAAATAAAGGAAAATATCAATTAATAATTCCAAAAACCTTTTTCAAAAAATTTATATAATATTTTAATATTAAATATATCATAATAACTGACCATGAATGTTTTTGTGGAAAATGAGTCATATCACGTGTAGGCAGTAGTTCATATGTATGCGTGAGCAATACATGAATCTATGATTTCATTGATAATAAGTTATAAATGGATGTTCTGTCATCATAATAAAATTAATATATTCCTATGGTAATCTACTAATCAATTTTTATGGATAATAATCATTTATAGGTGTATAATAAGAAATAAAATTGAAATGGCTTTGTTAATATCTATATATCTTCTTTGAGTGACCTCATTTAGATTACTCCATAAGCATTGAATGATTATATTTAAAAGAATACCAAAATCTTAATAATTAAAATATTGAATATATGAAGGTTTTTGAGAATGTATTTTCTAATTAAAATTTCTAAAATAATGTGAATAAGGTAGGATATGAGGTTCTCTTTTATAAGTATGTTTGGGGAACACATGGATTTTCATAATGATTTCAATGATTTATGGTAAATTTAAGGGGTTTTTTTCCCTAAATATGAAATTATTAGATGGTAGGATAATATAAAATCTAAATATCATCAATAAATAAATTTTTTTGAGGATTAATTTTCAACAAAACCCTTATCTCTTGGTTTAATTCCCTAGGCACTTTTGTCTTAAAAAAATGTGATAATTTTTGTAGGGTTGTAACTATTCAATATGAAAACATTTCTTTTTACACTAAAAAATTATAAAATTTATTATGATTCCAAATATGGAATAAATTTTACCATGTTTAATTTACTTATCTAGTAGAGTTTCATTTTAATTAATCTCACATGCCGCAAGGAAACCCGATTTAAAATAAATAGATTTTTAATAGTGAAACATAATTTAATTCCCTTCATTTACCTGTAAAAACCATAAAAATTAATATAAAATATTATATTGAATATATAATCTTCTAATTTTATATTAAAATAAATATATAGAGACAGAATAAATCTATTATGATAATAAAACATTCCACAAATAAAAAATTAGAAAAATGTGATCTAATGACCAATAAATATCTTTTATAAAAAAATGAATAACGATGATTCAAATATAATTAATTATTTTACTTATAAATAACGTCTAATTAGGTTTCATTAAGATAAAATTGAAAACATATTGAGTAATTTACATGAAAAAATTACAATTTTTTCAAAAAACATTAATTTTGACAATTCAATGAAAAATATATATTCTTAGAAGAATCTATAATTCCACCCAAATAAAAAATTAAAATTATTATTTTAAAAGTGATATATATTTCTAAAAATATAATTTTTAAAAAATTATTATTATTTACAATTTTACAATAAAAAAGAAGATAAAATTTATTTTTTATCATAAAATATTTTTATGTGTAAAATTATATTACAAAAAATTGAGTATCTATTTATTATGAATTGATAAATTTATTTTAAATCATACAATCCTTTATCATTTTATACATAATGTGTTTTTGACTATTCACACATTTCTAATTTAAATTATTGGTTAAAATGGTTTTCAATATCAAAATTCATATAGAAACGGGGTAGTATGTATAGAATTATATCAAATACATCACATATCCTTTAAAAGTAAATATATAAAAATTCATGGGGTGTTACACAATCACTCCAAATAATTCAAAAATATAAAATTTTGTGTAATTTTTGAATTGGATTTCTACCTAACCACACCTTTCATCATGACCTCACCCAAATGATCAATGTACCATTGACATTAGTCTCTACCAGATCACATCAATTTCTTTAAGAGATGTATGAAAACAATATCTATCAATATAATATTTCAAATAAACATTGACTCATTTACATACCAATGGAGTATATAAAATTTAATATTCCATAACATTGACATATACGTGTCACCTTGACCATCAACTAACAAATTTTTCTACAAAAAATGTTCTTCTGGAAATGGGGTCACTTGTATATATACCAGACGATGCTCCCCACTAAAGGAATATAATTTATTCATTCAAAAAAATATCCATGACCTATGTTCAATAAATAATCTTATTTAATTACTAGACATAGATGAGCTATACACACCTTAGTGTTAGCATGAAACAAAAATCATTACCTATTCTAAACCTACCTGGAACACCATCCATGATGTTCTAAAACCCACTCACTCTGTGGACCACATTTTCCAATTCATAATGGTGTCTTCCCCAAAAAATGGATTCCCATGCACCTCTACTCAAACACCAACCCCAATAATTACTAATAACATTCCATTTTTTACAATTCGTTAAAAAATATAAATGCATGTATTTGATCGATTTCACTATATTATAGGAAACCATTTCTGGCCTCGCCTCCTTACATAGAGGATCACCTCCCATCTCCTCGGACATCAGGTCTAAATGCCCATTAGAATATCATAATTGAACTACCATCATTACAAAAATAAGATTCATTTATAGAAAATAATATCAACGTAACTAAAAATTACTCATTCATGGGTAAAAAACACAATTGTTCACCACACATAACATGTGAACATATACCCCCCACTCAAATTGTGAATTTCCATAAAATCATTTCTATCCCCCACTATCCTCATGAAGTTATTGTTAACCACCTAGATATTGTCAAATGATTTAACAATCTAAAACACATGAACTCATCTAATCTCAATAGCCGCAAACTTCCACACACCCTGATTTCCCATCAAAACTCATGATTCCCTAAGGCACGTGCCATTAATATAGATTCACATGCCTCACCAATGATCATTCCCGACTTGAATTCCAGCTACACCAAAAATCCAAATTAATCACACTCGTTCCAATTCAAAACACATGATCCTACACCACATGAGTCTCTTCCTCAAAACCATGAGTGTATAATCGTTCTCTCACCACATCAAACAATGTGAATCTATAGATAATGAAGCCTAAAATTCTTCTAATCCCTCTCTCTCACCCATCCTTGATAGTATAAGTAGGTAGATTGAGTCACCCCACATAAGGAAAAATAAATTTGCAGGGATTTATTTAACCATATTATAGGTCTTTCACAACCACCTGATTATGTTATGTTGAGTTTCACCAAGATTATATATAGTAAAAAACCAAACATTTTGTTGTTGAACATTTATATAACTAATAATGCTTATATAAGGTAATAAATTCCATCATTTATATCATTATTTAGATTAGTAATTCCATAACATTACCCACCAGGGTCAAATTAAGAAGGAATAAAATATCATCAGCTACCCATTTTCGGTGTCTATACATCCCCTGAATATTGAATCATATAACTACCTTTAGTGAAATTCATATACTATAATCCACATGAAATGGGATTAGAACAAAATTTCATGGTTATCTAAGTATAATTCAACAAAAAATTATATTTTAAAATTACACATAACTTGTTGTTGGATCATTAAATAACTTAACACACATCATCATAAAACATCTATATAAAAGAAAATTTATTTCATGTGATCCAATATGAAAATCCGGAGGAATATAAACAATCCTCATTCCAATGAGAAAATATCTAGAATTATAAATAAGAACATACAATAATTCATCACATTCAATAAAAATATCAATCCTAATAATTAAAAATATAATATAAATTCGATATCACTACTAATAAGGACCACCCACCATAATCATGTTCATGAATCACTTGTCTAAGGACCATCATAAGATATGAAATGTTCTCAAAAAACCAATCTATTATCATTATTAATTTTAATTAGAAAAATTGGATTCCATTTTTACGACCCTAGATGAGAAATCATGCTTATTTTGAATACAATATAGCCCCAATTAGGACTCCCCATATCCAATAGACTACCGATTAATAGAAATTTCATTTTCTATAAAACTAGGAGTCAATTTTCTAAAATCATAAAAAAAATATACAAGAAATAACTGATATATATCTATCACAAGAATCATAGTAAGGAATATCATGCAACAACAACACTATATAAAATGTATTACATGGGAAGTAATGTAGTCACATTTACTGATGATCATACTTTTATACAACAACTAATATCCTACTAATATGATCAAACATAAAAAATAAAGAATAAAAAAATACCCATCTCAATGAAATCTTTTTCGTGATCCTTGATAAAAACATTACCCAAACACCCTTGAGATACTCTAAAAAAATTCACTTCATCTATTAACATAAACATGAAACCTAAAAAAAGAAATATACACACATTGGGGGTTTATAACGACCCATACTTTACATACATTGTTAATACTTCAAAATTGAAGCACACTTATTACAACATATGACAAAACCACAAAGGACCGTATAGGTATAGTGTCTTTAGAAACTGGGAAACATAAACAACTGGTTCATAAATCTTATACAGTGTCTCCCATTTATTTCATCATATCTAGGGTCCCTTTTAGCATATTCTACTTAATATCCATCTTCCTGACCTGGGGAAAAGAAAACATAAAAGGGTGAGCTAAAATGCTCAGCAAGGGCAAATAAAGGAAATAAAAATCATATCATATCTTTTTGAAAATCAAAACCTGCAAAAGAGATCATAATATCTTATCATGGAATAATTCATAGAAGTGAAAATTAGATCCCCATAATCATAACATAAAATTTGTGGCATGCACACAT
The DNA here is from genome assembly GCA_963277665.1 of Viscum album. Lineage (NCBI taxonomy): Eukaryota > Viridiplantae > Streptophyta > Magnoliopsida > Santalales > Viscaceae > Viscum > Viscum album. Next base: position 682,782,983 of record OY728165.1, read on the forward strand.
AATCATGGAAAATCATTTCTTGTTAGTCATGACTCATTTCCAAGACTATCTTAGTGGACAAATTCCCTTTCTGAACCGAGTTCACTCCTCGTTTCAGTCCTGTATCACTGAACCGAAATAACCTTCCGTTCCAGCCATGTCTATCTCATGAGATATAAAATCTTTACCCAATGCATTGGAGGGAGATATAGGTCCCACCCATCTTATAATGAATCCTTTCTTATGTGTGCCACATAATCATAAAACATACATCATTGCATAACACATGTAACCAAAATGGGATTCTTGAAACATCATAACATCATAAATAAATTCATATAAGATAAATGAATTCATAAAAATAATTCCATCACAACATGATCAAATCAATGTAATAATAGGGATAAAAACAGAACACTTTACTATCTTAGATGAAAAATAATTTTGATAAAACACTTGAACTCCATTCTTGAGGAAAATATCCTTTATTCTTCAAAAACACTTTTCTTTTCTTAACAAGTCATACAATTATAAACTAATAGAAGTTGATTAAAAATAAAATTGAAAACTTGTAAAGGAAGCTTCTTGGGAATAATGTTTTAAAAATCCATTCATGCCGTATAAGTTAAAAAAAACATTCTTCGTACTTTTGTCGGAAAAGTCAAAAAGTACCTCGTACGACAAAAGATTCCTTTCATAGATATTACTAAAAACTCACTGAAGGGTAAAAATGGATTTAAAAAAATTGTAGGTGGATGGAAATAATATTACATATTGATGAAACATGGATGTTGATGATAAAATACACCCCAGTAAATACTTACGAATAAACAATCTCGGATAAAAATGAGATTGTGATATTTCCCTTACCATAGGTCCGATTTGCTTTGTTCATGTCCGAAGCTCCTGTATAATGGTTTAAATAATGTTATTGAATTATTCCAGAATCATACATATTGATATGATATCATATATGGTCATATTATTAGCTTCTTGTTAGTAATATTTCATTGTTACTTGTTACTCGGGTCTTTATAACTTTTTGTTCTTATGCGTGTTTTGTTGAATAAATTCTTATTCTTATCTTTAGGTTATAGATAATTAATTTCCAGAATGGTATTAGTGTAGTATATACCATATTCATTCATTCAAATCATTTATATAATCATTATGAAATGAAGATCATGTAGAACGAGTCGCATCACATCGTGGAGACGGTATTCCGTACGTACGCACGAGTGATGATATCGTTCCTATGATCGTGGAATTGTATTGGAGTATATATATTATTTCAGTATCAATATTAATTCATAATAATCATATATAGTTACTCATTACACCATTATACCCATCCTTTTAAGGTGATGGTGGAAAATAGATTACACCACAGCGTGGAGACGGTATTCCGTACGTACGCACGCGCGGTGATTTCATTTTTCCGTAGGATGGATAGAAGGTGAATTAGGGTTGTTTCATATTTATAATAACATATCAGTATGTAAGTAATACTGATGTTATTACTTTATCATGAAACAACTAAATAAGAAGAAGTTGAAGATGAAAGAAATTGAAAAGATCGGTAATGGATATTACCTCTTCTTTGGAACGCCTCTTTGAATCCTCCACTTAAGGAACTAAGATTGTTCTTTGGAGAAGACCAGGACCTCTAGGATTATTCTAGGGAATTGGAGAGGAGAAAATGGCAGGGGTTGGCCGAGATTGAGTGCTCAAATTGGTGTGAGGAGGAGGGGGAGGAGGTGCCCTTTTATAAGGGAGGAGAGGGGCACCTTAGGAATATCTCAAAATATTATTTTATATTAAAGTCAAAATCGGTTTATAATGGTTCCAAAGGGTCTTATTTCGAAGCTAAAGTGGGGATGGGTCGTAATCCTATCAACCAATAGGATTTAGACAAGTTTAGGGTATTATTTTAACCTTATCAATTAGATTTAACTCTAAGTTAATTAATTTAACTTTTACCGTGTCTTTTTGTTTTCTTTCACTATATGGTTAATACACTTACTATAACATGCAAAAATAACCCCAAATAGTTTATTATTAATATATATATCGTTATCTAAGTCATTTGGCCGAACCTTGGATTTTTAGGAATAAAATAACAATTAGTAATATAATATTTGATTTAAATACTATTTTGTGTCAATTTTGACACTATTTGATATATGATTTTTCTGAAAGTCATAACATAATTATATGTTCAAACCAAGTTAATTAAATCAACAATAATATATCATTGTAACCTAGAAAATTAGTGGAATTCATAAAAAGTCTTAAATTACATTTATTTTGGTATTTATATTATCAATTATGTCAATATTTCATTAATAAGATAATTACTTCATCATCTTTGTGTCATAAATAAATTAAATTATTTGATGTCTAAAAATTAAAAATAAAATACCATCATGTAGTAAATCTTTTTATCTTTCTAATGAATATTTACAATCGAATTTATCTTATGTATAACCCATATTAAAAATAATTTACTTATTAAACTTTGATTTTAACTACTTTAACCCTTCTTTAAATAAATTAATAATAAATGTCCTAATCTAATCCAAGTGGGCCTAAATGGTCATATTTTATTCCTAAGTTTGTTTTAGGTCGAATTACACTTGTCCAATAGAATTAGGACATGTGTTAGGTTAATATTAATATCATATTTACCCTTAGTTACCCTATTTACTAATAACCGCGGTAAAAATCGTAAAAAGTTACTATTCACCAAAAAATTATTTTTATCTCATTGAACCACATTTTACTTACTGATATCAACCGTGTCTATCGAATTTTTGAAATTACATTCAAAGAAGCGGTAAAATTAATTTTTATGCAAAATTCAGTTTTTAACCTACCACTTAGTGGTTTCACTATTCATCAAAAATTGAAAGTTTTCAGAAAAATACCAAAATTTCACCCTAGGCTAATTTCGATATTCTGAGTCCAAAAATGAAGTCCATTTTGAAAAATAAAATTTATAAAATTTCAAAAAGTGGTTATTACTATTCATAACGGCTAGTTTTAATAGCATATTGTTGTTTAGTGAAACTCGGTATTGCGTACGACGCAAGCTATCGAGGAAGGTCGTGATTGCGTGTAAAGAAAGCCAAGCAAGTGTTGTGTAGAAAAAGATTCCTTTGATGATTCATATAACATAAAAGTCTCGGGTGTTACATTCTGCCCCCCTTAAAAAGAATTTCGCCCTCGAAATTCGTCACTTTGTAACAAACAGATGAGGATACTTCTCCCTCATCATATCCTCAAGCTCCCATGTAGCTTCTTCAAGTTGGTGGTTCCTCCATAAAACTTTCACCAATCGAGTGGTCTTGTTTCGTAGGACTTTTTCGCTACGATCCAGAATCTCTATCGGCTGTTCTTCATAAGAAAGATCTTGCTCCAGCGGTACAACTTCTGAGCTGAGTACATGTGAAGGATCTGGTATGTACTTTCTCAGGAGAGATACATGGAACACATCGTGAACTTGAGAGAGATTCGGTGGAAGCCCCAATCGGTAAGCTACCTTCCCAACATGATCCAGTATTTCAAAAGGACCGATATATCTAGGGCTCAACTTCCCCTTCTTTCCAAATCTCATAACCCTCTTCCAGGGAGATATTCGTAAGAACACTTTATCACCCACTTCAAACTCTAGGTCTTTTCTTCGGTTGTCAGCATAACTTTTCTGTCGACTCTGAGCTGCTCTTATGTGTTGTTGAATAGATCTGACCTTTTCTGCCATTTCATCAACGAGATCAAGTCCTAATAGCTTTCTTTCCCCAACTTCATCCCAACAAGTTGGAGTCCTGCATTTCTTTCCATAGAGAGCTTCATAAGGAGCCATCTGAATACTGGAGTGAAAGCTATTATTATAAGAAAATTCCACCAAAGGTAGGTGTTGATCCCAACCTCCTTTGAAATCCATAGAGCAAGCTCTCAATATATCTTCTAGGGTTTGAATTGTTCTCTCAGACTGACCGTCTGTCTGGGGATGATAAGCAGTGCTGAAACTCAACTTTGTATCCAGAGTATGCTGAAGACTTCGCCAGAACTTCGAGGTAAATCTCGGATCCCGATCAGATATAATAGAAAGTGGTACTCCATGCAATCTTACCACTTCCTTTACATATATCCTGGCAAGCTGATCTAGAGAGAAATCCTCTCTAATAGGAATGAAGTGTGCAGACTTTGTAAGACGATCAACTATGACCCAGATAGCATTATTGCCTTTGGATGTTTTAGGAAGTCCTGTGACAAAGTCCATAGTGATGTTTTCCCATTTCCATTCGGGTATGGGTAATGGTTGTAACATCCCCTTAGACTTCTGTCTCTCAGCTTTAACTTGTTGAAAAACCAATCATCGAGAGACATATTCAGCAACATCTCTTTTCATGCCATCCCACCAGAAGTACTCTTTCAGATCCCTATACATCTTCGTGCTTCCAGGATGAATAGAGAATGATGAACTATGAGCCTCATCCAGCAGCTCATTTTTTAATTCAGGGATGGGAGGAACGCAAACCCGATTCCTGAACTTTATTATCCCATCACAATCAAGGTTGAATTCAGGAACATTTCTCACCTTCTTTTGTAACTCAGCATCTTCTTTCTGTGCCTCTTTAATCTTCACATGTATAGATGGTTGAACATTCGTTTGAGAAAGATAAGATTTTTCCCCTTCCATTATAATTCCAAGATCCATCCTTTGTAAATCCATAAATATTGGATCTTTTGTGATCCTCATCATGGATAAACTAGCATGGTCTTGTCGACTTAATGCATCTGCCACCTTGTTTGCTTTCCCAGGGTGGTAATGGATTGAGCAGTCATAATCCTTAATCAGCTCCAACCATCTTCTTTGACGCATATTCAACTCCTTTTGTGTGAAAATATACTTTAAACTTTTATGATCAGTATAAATATCACACCTTTCACCATAAAGGTAATGCCTCCAAATCTTTATTGCAAAGATTACCGCAGCCAACTCCAAATCATGTGTTGGGTAATTTTGCTCATGGATTTTCAACTGTCGTGAGGCATAAGCTATCACCATATAATTTTGCATAAGAACACACCCCAATCCCTTCTTGGATGCATCACTGTAGATCACAAACCTTTCTCCACTACAAGGCAGTGTGAGCACAGGTGCACTGGATAACCTTCTTTTCAAATCCTTAAAATTCTCTTCACATTCCTCTGTCCAGACAAACTTAACTCCCTTCCGAGTCAACTTGGTGATTGGATTAGATAATCATGAAAAATCTTTTACAAAACGTCGATAATATCCAGCCAAACCAAGAAAACTTCGGATCTCAGTTACTGTTGTTGGTCGTGACCATCTTTCGATAACCTCTATTTTTGCTGGATCCACAGATATCCCCTCTTTTGAGATTATATGACCCAAAAATGCAACTTTTTGAAGCCAAAATTCACACTTGGTAAATTTGGCATAAAGCTTCTCCTTTCTCAGGGTCTTCAATATAATTCTCAAGTGATCTTCATGCTCTTCCTTGCTCTTTGAATAGACAAGAATATCGTCTATAAAGACTACCAAAAATTGATCAAGATAGTCTCTAAAGACTCTATTCATTAGATCCATGAAGATAGCCGGGGCATTAGTAAGACCAAATGGCATCACTATAAATTCATAGTGTCCATACCTTGTACGGAAAGCCGTCTTTGGTATATCCTCCCTTTTGACCCTTAATTGATGATACCCTGAACGAAGATCAATCTTGGAAAAGTATTGAGCTCCGCGTAGTTGGTCAAATAAGTCATCAATGCGTGGGAGAGGATATTTGTTCTTGATAGTGATCTTGTTAAGTTCTCGATAATCAATGCAGAGTCTCATTGATCCATCTTTCTTCTTAACAAATAGAACATGTGCTCCCCAAGGTGACGCACTAGGGCGTATGAATCCCTTATCAAGATTCTCTTGGAGTTGCTTCTTCAATTCCTGCAACTCAATTGGGGCCATTCTATAAGGTGTCTTTGAAATAGGCAAAGCACCCGGTACGAGTTCTATTGAAAACTCAACTTCACGATTTGGTGGAAGACCCGGCAATTCCTCCGAAAAGACATCATCAAACTCCCGTACAATGGGCATATTCTTAATCGTGAGTTTCTCACCAACCATTTGAGATAAATAACCTTCATTTAGTGGAATCAATACCCATAAGATGGAAGAAATTTCCACTGGAAGGTTATGTTCATCCTTGCATTGATAGACGATCGTAGATTGATCTGGAATATGAAATGTGACTTCCCTTCTTTGGCAATTGATATGAGCTCCATGTAGAGAAAGCCAATCCATTCCAAGAATCACATCAAATTCCACTAAAGGAAGGATCCCAAGATTTGTAGGAAGCACTTTCCCACAAACTTCGATCGGAGAAGAATTATAAACTTTTGATGCGATTGATGTGCCATTAGGTGTTGTCACAGCTAACTCAACATCTAATTGTTGAGGTAATACGGTGATACCCTTAGAAAAGTCTTCAGAAATAAAAGAGTGGGTGGATCCAGAATCAAATAAAACATTTGATACTTTAGAGTGGATGGTAAGTGTACCTTTCACCACATCGTTATCGTACTCCACATCGCTGATAGAAATTGCATGTGACTTTCCTTTGTCTTTAGCCTTAAGATTTTGTTGACATCGACCATCATCATCAACCCTTGGATTTGGGCATTGATTGGCATAATGCCCCATCTCCTTGCACTTGAAACATTGAAGTGTAGTAGGTTCATTCTGTGTATCCCTTCCTTTGTTTGCATCATTAGACATCTTCTTCCCATTATCACGGCATTCAAATGCCCGATGACCGTCCTTTCCACATTTAAAACATTTACTTGTCCCTTTAAGACAACTCCCTCCATGTTTCTTTCCACACTTTGAGCATAAGGAAAATCTCATCTTCTTTTCTGTGTGTTCTTTAGATTTTTCTTTGAATTCAATCTTCCTCTTCTTATCAAACCCATGTGACTGATGGGTTACTCCAATCTCCATCTCGACTTTGAGAGCACATCGAATGATTTCCTCGTAGCTATTGAAGTCCCTTATGGCTAACGCCCTTCGAAGACTTGGTTTTAAGCCACTAAAGAATCGATCGATCTTACTCTCAGGTTGGATAATAATACCAGAAGCGTACCTTGCAAGTCTTGTAAAATTTTCTTCATAGGTACCAACAGATTCATCATCCCTTTGTTTTAGTTCAAGAAACTCTTTCTCCATCTTTGTTCGGAGAATACGAGGGAAGTACTTATTGAAAAATAAGTTCTTGAACTCGTCCCATTCTATAGACTCAATTTCATCCCTTTGCCTCGTATTCTTAACAAGATTCCACCATTGATCAGCATCTTCTTCCATACGATACACTGCTAGGATGACTTTATCATTATCAGAACATTGAAGAACTGAAAATATCTTTTCAGTAGTACTAATCCATTGTTCAGCAACTAATGGATCAGTAGACCCGCTGAAAGAAGGTGGACGCTGCCTCATGAAGGATTCAACAGAATGTTGCTCCCTCCTTTGCTCGTTTGGAAATCCTGCATGATTCATAGCTTGAGAAAGTTGTGTGAGCATGGCTACAAGATTTTGCATTCCAGCTCCCATATCGTTTGGTTGCTCAGGGGGACAATCATTGCATTGCCCATCGCATTCCGCATTAACACGGTTCCTTCGGGTTCCATCCATTGACTAAAACCAAGAATAATAGTGTGAGCAACACTAATTATAATAGGAAACCACATAATTCAAGAATAAAATTTTCATGCTTAAGGTCTTATCCTAGGTTATTCATGGCCATTTCTAAGATTGTGTTCTATGCTTAGACTTATCCTTAGGGTTTTTACTAAGGCTTTCATATCCTAGTTTCCAAAGGTTGACTATACCTTTCCTTTGATACCAACTATAACGACCCATACTTTACATACATTGTTAATACTTCAAAATTGAAGAACACTTTTTACAACATATGACAAAACCACAAAGGACCGTATAGGTATAGTGTCTTTAGAAACTGGGAAACATAAACAACTGGTTCATAAATCTTCTACAGTGTCTCCCATTTATTTCATCATATCTAGGGTCCCTTTTAGAATATTCTACTTAATATCCATCTTCCTGACCTGGGGAAAAGAAAACATAAAAGGGTGAGCTCAAATGCTCAGAAAGGGCAAATAAATAAAATAAAAATCATATCATATTTTTTTGAAAATCAAAACCTGCAAAAGAGATCATAATATCTTATCATGGAATAATTCATAGAAGTGAAAATGAGATCCCCATAATCATAACATAAAATTTGTGGCATGCACACATAATCATGGAAAATCATTTCTTGTTAGTCATGACTCATTGCCAAGACTATCTTAGTGGACAAAGTCCCTTTCTGGACCGAGTTCACTCCTCGTTTCAGTCCTGTATCACTGAACCGAAATAACCTTCCGTTCCAGCCATGTCTATCTCATGAGATATAAAATCTTTACCCAATGCATTGGAGGGAGATATAGGTCCCACCCATCTTATAATGAATCCTTTATTATTGAAGTGCATTGTGTTGCATTTGTTGTCAATGAGGCATGAAGTTGTCTTGGAATGAATGGATGTCAAGGAGTCAAGATGTGAATGTCAAAGGATGTGATGGTGATGGAGATGAAGGAGAATGGCCATGGTACACAGATGCATGTCACTTAGGAGATTCACTAAGTGACATAGGAGATGATGGTTGAAACATTCTCTAAGAAAATCAGACGATTGTTGAACTGGTCTTTAAGTTCAAAGAACTTGTATCCTGATGATACAATGTCACAACAATGGTAGAAGACCATGCATTGTATTGACAATGCATGTATTGACAATGCATGAGGAGAAGCAAGAGTTCCATCCACAACTACTAAGTGGATGATGTGCACTAATGAAGTCCATGCACTATCACTTAGTGCATGTGCACATGAAGAAGATCCAATTGATCTCTGATTAGATCAATGAAGAATGTTGAAGAACATGTGTGATTTATGAGATTCAGTTGAAGAAGTCCCTCCTAAGTATTGAACGCATATAGAAGAGGAGATGAAGAAGATTAAGAAGAAACCTTCGGGAATTCCCTCCTAAGTGAAGATTATTTGTTTAAGAAGAATGGAGGAATTCTAATGAAGAAGAAGAATAGAAATGTGGGAGAAGAGGAAAAATGTAGAAGAAGAATGGCTTAGAGGAAGATGGCTTGGCATTTAGGCTTGGCATTTGGCTTATACTCATGGAGGACTTTGTTTTTGACAAAGTATTATTCTATACTTTGCCAAAAAATATGGCCAGCCCGTGAGCACCTTGTGGGTTCAACCCCAAGGATCATGTGGGCCTAAGGCGCCACGCCCAAGGGGGAACCCGTGGGGCGAGCTCAGGGCGGCAGGGGCGCACCCGCAGACACCACAGAGGCGCTGGGGCACGCCCGGAGGAGCGCGATAGGGGGCCGTGTGTAAGCCCCCGAGGGCACGCGGTGGTGAAATCCGCGCGCCCGAGGTGCATAGTGGGCGCTAGAGCGCGCCCGTGGGAGCAAGAGTGGGCGCAGAGCACGCCCGCAGGGAGAACACGGTGCGGGGCGGCACCGTGGAGGGAGGAGTTTCAACTGGCCGTTCAAGGGAGCGGCTGGGTTATAAACCGCGAGAAAACCGCGCCCCGTTTCGATGTGGGACGCGGAAAATTTCCCGGGAGCGAATCTGAGCCGCTCGATTGATCGCGCGCTTGATCTGCGCCGCACGATCCATCCGCGGCGCCGCGATCTAATCCAAGCCGTCGATGCCTTTTTGATCACTGCATCCGACGGCCCCAGCATCGTCTCCTCCCTCGAGCTCGACCGAGGCACCTGCGACGTCCCCGCTGAACCAGAGGCCCTCCGACGACCTGTTTTCGAGCTCCCGGCCACCATTGTTTGATCCGAAGGCTCCAATGAGTTCGTCCGGCCCTACTGAACACAACCATGTATAAAAATGGGAGTGCATGCTATGCTTGGATGAATTCGAAGAAGGCCGAGGAAAGAGAATCTGCCGAGGCTTTGAAGGGTTTATGGTTTGCATGGATTAGCCCAAAACCGAGGCCGTGCATGCCTTCGAAGTCGCATGCACGAAGAGGAAGAAAATAATAAAGGAACCCGCGTGAAACAGATGAAGAAACGAGATTTGAAAAAATCTTTAAAGATCCGAAGATCTCGGGAGTTTGAGAATTATTGCACGCGGATGATTCGGGCATCTCTCTGCCTATAAAAGAAGAGCCAGAGGCTCTCATTTTGCTTGCTGAAACTCTGTTGAAAAACCGAGTCCCGCGAAGCCTCTGCCTCGCGAAGTAGAAGCCCCGCGCAAGTTATTTGCGCGGCTGTTGTTCTCGGTGCCACCCAAGGCCCGAAAGAGATCCCTGCGCGCCTCTCTTGCGCGACAGGAAGGAGCCGAGCCGCATATTTGCGCGCTCGAGACTCTTGTTCCCTCTCTGCCCGCACCCTCGCGCGGCAGGAGGAAGATCCCGCAGGTGTTGCACTTGTGCGCCCCGCGGAAGGAGGAACTTGCGCGCCTTTCCACTGCACCCTTGTGCGGCTGTTGAAGAAGGAAGGAGCCCGAGGGTATTGCACCCTTGCACACTTGAGCCTGCGCGGCATTTGAAGACAGGAAGAGGGCCACACCCCCTTGCACCTTGCGCGCCTCCTTTGAAGGCAGTAAGAGTTTGGGTTGTGTTTCACACACATTGTGTGTGTGCCAAGGAAGGCTGAGGCCTTGCCTCGTGTGTGTGCCAAGTGAAGTGGAAGACCACTTATGTGTGTGCCATGTGCTAAGAAGGCCACCTCTTGTGTGTACATTTGAAGAAGAGGCCGTAGCCTTTGGGGTGTGCAAAAAAAGGAGGAGGCCCTAAACATTGGTGTGTGCAAAAAGAAAACAAAGAGGCCGTAGCCCTTGTGGTTGTGCATACTTGAAGTTTAAAAGAGAAAAAAAAAGTGTGTGTGAAAAGTGGAAGAGTACAAGAAGAGGAAGGCCATTACATACCTACGGCTTGTGTGTGCAAAATTAACAAAGAGGCCGTAGCCCTGGGTTTGTGCAAGAAATGAAGTGTAGGCCACAACAAAGAAGAACTCATTCAAGTGTGTGTGCAAAGTGAAGAACTTGTGTGTGCTTAACAAGTGAAGGCCGAACCTAAGTGTGCACTAAAAGTGAACATACTTAGAAGAAGAAAGAAGTGGAAGACTCACACTAAAGTATAACACACTTTTAGTGTATGAACAATTTGAATACAGTGTGTGAAGATTGTGGAGAAGGTGTGTGCTATAATTGAATACACCCTTTGTGGGATTATTGCACCTAGAAGAAAAAGAGGACAGTGCATGCATGCATGCATGCACGTGCACACGTGAACAGAGCCAAACCAGCTTGTGTGCATTTGAGTTGTCCAAGTCTTGAAGATATTGTGATGCCATGCATTCAGTGCATGAAGTTGAAGTGATGTGAGACTGAGCCAGACTGAAGTGAAAGATATTGTTTGTCTGAGTTTGCAGTAGATTGAGAAGAGCCTGATCAACCACAAGTGATCAGAAGAGAAGAGAAAGGCCAGCAGTCTTTATCCCAGACTGCTGATGTTACTTGAAGAACTTAAAGTGAAGAAGAGCTACTCATGCGACTCGAGGAGCCAAGAGAAGACCCTGTGGGACTCAGGGAGAAGAAGTCTTCAGTGGGATTCTGGAGCAGGCCAGTGGGACTCTGGTAACACTGTGGGACGTAGTATAAAGACCCTCCTGTGGGACTCATGAGAGATACAGTGGGACTCTGTATCGACCATTGTAATTCTAACAAGTTATAATGGGAGAATCCATGCTGAGAGAGCATGGCAAGGATGTAGGCCTTTGGTGCCGAACCTTGTAAATCCTTGTGTCCAGTGCCTTTACATTTACTGCATCATTCGTGGAAAGGTGAGAGATACAAGAAGAGTGGATCGAGGCTTTAACCAGCCATAGAGGTTTAATTGATTAAGGAATCAATTAGTAAAAAGTTTTAAGGGATCACTGATTCACCCCCTCCCCCTCTCAGTGATTCACACTGATCTGGGCACTTAAATTGGTATCAGAGGGAGGTTACCTCTAAAAGATCCATGGGAGTCTTTATGAAGTGCAGATTTGAGGAAACGATCAACCAGCCTCAAATGGAGATATCTGCCAAGACTCAGAAAAACAGAAAGAAGAAACAGGCCAAGAAGATGAAGAAAGCCTGTCCTAGCTGTGATGAAGTTGAAACAATGAATGATCTTCAGAGTGCACTCAAATATCTTCAGAAGACAGTTCCCATGGAAGTGGCAAAGTGTATAGCTACAGGCATCCATGATCTTCATGAAGAAAAATCACAGTTAGAAGAAGAAGCCAATGCTATGGAAGATCAACTGGCAAAAAGGGTTGGCATAAACAACACTCTCAGAAAGCTGGTGAATGCCAAAGATTAAACAGTATCTCTTTGCAATGAAAGATATGAAGACACTGCTGAAGAATTGCAAAGAAGCCTTTCTGAGAAAGAATTCTTTAAGATAATGGTCAAAGAAGTGTTCCATGCACTGGAGAAGTTGCACAGAGTCTCAATGATTGTCAAAGATGCTCAACTAGAAGATAAAGTCAAAAGGGTGAAGGAGCTTGACAACTCAATGCTTGAAATCAAGAAGGTGCATGAAGACCAGTTATAACAGCTGAAAGAAAAATGGGAAGGAAGGCTAAGAACAGTTGAGGATGAGAAGAACTCCCTCAACATGAAGTGTTTAGAATTGGAGGTGATATTGAAAAATCTGCAATCACCTAAAGCTGAATCCTCCCAGTCAGCTGATAGAAGAAATGTTGCTACACAAGTATGCATTGAGAAGGATGATTCTAAGAGAAAGACATCCTCTAATAAAAGTGCAACATCTTCTAGAAAGAAGGTACCATCCATACCATCTTGTACTGATGCTTCTAAAAGTGTTTCTACTAAAAGTGCAGGATGGAAGAATGAATCCAAACAAATATGGATGAAGAAGGTGAAGAAGCAGAGCTCTCCTAAAGCAGCACAACAAGTCAAGAAAAGTATCCAACAATCAGAAGGACTCAAGAGGTCAAGATTTGTGGGTCAATGCTGGTGTTGTAATAAGTATGGGCATTGTGCAAAGGATCGTTGGTACAATCCAATGAATGTCAAAGCACAGAGGAAGCCCATGCCTAGGGGGAGCAAGCCAGAAGGAAAGAAGCAACATCCACAGGTCCAGAGACATCTGTTTACTGCTAACAGATTTGGATTACTTGACAACATCTGGGATGATTGCAAAAGTGGTCAAAATGATACATGTCAATCTCCAACTGTATCCAAAGATCAAAAGAAGAAAAGATCACAGAACCTGGCTCGGAGAGAATCCTTGGGAAGCAAGATGAAAGTGGAAAAAGCTCCCAAGAAGATGTTGAAAAAGGAAGAGAAGTCCTTGGAGTCTGAATCCAAGAAGGGTGATGCATCCAGAACGACCACCAAGAAAACATGCTTCTACTGTGGAAAGAAAGGACATATCATGGATCTTTGTAAAGAAGCCATGAAACCAAATAGAAGCCAACTGAACTCAAACAGACAATCAATCCAAAAGAGGCAGAAGGGATTAATTGAAAACAAGTTGCCTAAGAGAGGTAGCTTGACAGCATCAAAGGAACCATGTGAAACTTCCAGAACTGAGGCCACACTTCCAAATGACTCTTTAGTCATATGTCCAAATCAGTTGCAACTTGCCAAAGATCTCCAGAGAGCTGAAGATGAAGTTCTGGGAATTGCTAAGGCAAAAAGGAAGAAGAAGATTTCACATGAAGATGTATTGAGATCCACACCAGCACAAACATCATTGAAGATCAAATGTGCAAGTGTGAAGACTGGTGAAAATGGGACATCTCGGTTGAGAGAATCTTCTCAACCTTGTTGTTCACGTTGATGAACCAAGGAGGTTCCATCTTATTCCCTTATACATTGGTATTTACATGTGCTAACAATGCAGGGAATTGAAGATGATGATCATTCTCAGCTGGAGGATGGTTTTGATTGAATGGAGTGCACCCCTTGAGGGGGAGCCAATCTGGAGAAGATGGTATTGTAAGATTTAATACTATCTTGAGAAAAGTTGAAGGTATTCCAATCATACTTTCATCCCTTGTTTCTTAATTGAGTTTATCTTGTCAATTAAGGGGGAGTATGGATTGAAGGAAAGTAGATGAAAGGGGGAGCTTTATCTTTGCACTGAACTTTCTAATGAGTTTTGTGAAGTATGTGCAGGATTTAGCAATTCATTGGTATATCTGAAAAATTTCAAACCCCTAAGCATGATCTCACATGTACAGTGAATTTTGGACAGCTTTGAATTCCTTGGTCATATCACTCTTGTTTTCTACACCGGGTTAGCCCAAGTAGACTTAGAGCTGATTTACTAAAGGTTCTTTGCTAAAGAGAACATGTGACATCATCCCTCTCTTAGTGTTTTTCAAGAAAATACTTTTTAAAGGGAGGAAGTGATATTTTGAAGAGAACCACACCACACCTTTGCATTTGATTGCCAATAAGGGGGAGAAAATATTGGCACACATATTGACCCATTCATATGTGCTAAAGGAGTGTATTGAAAACAAATACAAAGGGGGAGATTGAAGTGCATTGTGTTGAATTTGTTGTCAATGAGGCATGAAGTTGTCTTGGAATGAATGGATGTCAAGGAGTCAAGATGTGAATGTCAAAGGATGTGATGGTGATGGTGATGAAGGAGAATGTCCATGGTACACAGATGCATGTCACTTAGGAGATTCACTAAGTGACATAGGAGATGATGGTTGAAACATTCTCTAAGAAAATCAGACGATTGTTGAACTGGTCTTTAAGTTCAAAGAACTTGTATCCTGATGATACAATGTCACAACAATGGTAGAAGACCATGCATTGTATTGACAATGCATGTATTGACAATGCATGAGGAGAAGCAGGAGTTCCATCCACAACTACTAAGTGGATGATGTGCACTAATGAAGTCCATGCACTATCACTTAGTGCATGTGCACATGAAGAAGATCCAATTGATCTCTGATTAGATCAATGAAGAATGTTGAAGAACATGTGTGATTTATGAGATTCAGTTGAAGAAGTCCCTCCTAAGTATTGAACGCATATAGAAGAGGAGATGAAGAAGATTAAGAAGAAACCTTCGGGAATTCCCTCCTAAGTGAAGATTATTTGTTTAAGAAGAATGGAGGAATTCTAATGAAGAAGAAGAATAGAAATGTGGGAGAAGAGGAAAAATTTAGAAGAAGAATGGCTTAAAGGAAGATGGCTTGGCATTTAGGCTTGGCATTTGGCTTATACTCATGGAGGACTTTGTTTTTGACAAAGTCTTATTCTATACTTTGCCAAAAAATATGGCCAGCCCGTGAGCACCTTGTGGGTTCAACCCCAAGGCTCATGTGGGCCTAAGGCGCCACGCCCAAGGGGGAACCCGTGGGGCGAGCTCAGGGCGGCTGGGGCGCACCCGCAGACACCGCAGAGGCGCTGGGGCATGCCCGGAGGAGCGCGATAGGGGGCCATGTGTAAGCCCCCGAGGGCACGCGGTGGTGAAATCCGCGCGCCCGAGGTGCATAGTGGGCGCTAGAGCGCGCCCGCGGGAGCAAGAGTGGGCGCAGAGCGCGCCCGCAGGGAGAACACGGTGCGGGGCGGCACCGTGGAGGGAGGAGTTTCAACTGGCCGTTCAAGGGAGCGGCTGGGTTATAAACCGCGAGAAAACCGCGCCCCGTTTCGATGTGGGACGCGGAAAATTTCCCGGGAGCGAATCTGAGCCGCTCGATTGATCACGCGCTTGATCTGCGCCGCACGATCCATCCGCGGCGCCGCGATCTAATCCAAGCCATCGAAGCCTTTTTGATCACCGCATCCGATGGCCCCGGCATCGTCTCCTCCCTCGAGCTCGACCGAGGCACCCGCGACGTCCCCGCTGAACCAGAGGCCCTCCGACGACCTGTTTTCGAGCTCCCGGCCACCATTGTTTGATCCGAAGGCTCCAATGAGTTCGTCCGGCCCTACTGAACACAACCATGTATAAAAATGGGAGTGCATGCTATGCTTGGAAGAATTCGAAGAAGGCCGAGGCAAGAGAATCTGCCGAGGCTTTGAAGGGTTTATGGTTTGCATGGATTAGCCCAAAACCGAGGCCGTGCATGCGTTCGAAGTCGCATGCACGAAGAGGAAGAAAATAATAAAGGAACCCGCGTGAAACAGATGAAGAAACGAGATTTGAAAAAATCTTTAAAGATCCGAAGATCTCGTGAGTTTGAGAATTATTGCACGCGGATGATTCGGGCATCTCTCTGCCTATAAAAGAAGAGCCAGAGGCTCTCATTTTGCTTGCTGAAACTCTATTGAAAAACCGAGTCCCGCGAAGCCTCTGCCTCGCGAAGTAGAAGCCCCGCGCAAGTTATTTGCGCGGCTGTTGTTCTCGGTGCCACCCAAGGCCCGAAAGAGATCCCTGCGCGCCTCTCTTGCGCGACAGGAAGGAGCCGAGCCGCATATTTGCGCACTCGAGACTCTTGTTCCCTCTCTGCGCGCACCCTCGCGCGGCAGGAGGAAGATCCCGCGGGTGTTGCACTTGTGCGCCCCGCAGAAGGAGGAACTTGCGCGCCTTGCCACTGCACCCTTGTGCGGCTGTTGAAGAAGGAAGGAGCCCGAGGGTATTGCACCCTTGCACACTTGAGCCTGCGCGGCATTTGAAGATAGGAAGAGGGCCACACCCCCTTGCACCTTGCGCGCCTCCTTTGAAGGCAGTAAGAGTTTGGGTTGTGTTTCACACACATTGTGTGTGTGCCAAGGAAGGACGAGGCCTTGCCTCGTGTGTGTGCCAAGTGAAGTGGAAGACCACTTATGTGTGTGCCATGTGCTAAGAAGGCCACCTCTTGTGTGTACATTTGAAGAAGAGGCCGTAGCCTTTGGGGTGTGCAAAAAGAGGAGGAGGCCCTAAACATTGGTGTGTGCAAAAAGAAAACAAAGAGGCCGTAGCCCTTGTGGTTGTGCATACTTGATGTTTAAAAGAGAAAAACAAAGTGTGTGTGAAAAGTGGAAGAGTACAAGAAGAGGAAGGCCATTACATACCTACGGCTTGTGTGTGCAAAATTAACAAAGAGGCCGTAGCCCTGGGTGTGTGCAAGAAATGAAGTGTAGGCCACAACAAAGAAGAACTCATTCAAGTGTGTGTGCAAAGTGAAGAACTTGTGTGTGCTTAACAAGTGAAGGCCGAACCTAAGTGTGCACTAAAAGTGAACATACTTAGAAGAAGAAAGAAGTGGAAGACTCACACTAAAGTATAACACACTTTTAGTGTATGAACAATTTGAATACAGTGTGTGAAGATTGTGGAGAAGGTGTGTGCTATAATTGAATACACCCTTTGTGGGATTATTGCACCTAGAAGAAAAAGAGGACAGTGCATGCATGCATGCATGCACGTGCACACGTGAACAGAGCCAAACCAGCTTGTGTGCATTTGAGTTGTCCAAGTCTTGAAGATATTGTGATGCCATGCATTCAGTGCATGAAGTTGAAGTGATGTGAGACTGAGCCAGACTGAAGTGAAAGATATTGTTTGTCTGAGTTTGCAGTAGATTGAGAAGAGCCTGATCAACCACAAGTGATCAGAAGAGAAGAGTAAGGCCAGTAGTCTTTATCCCAGACTGCTGAAGTTACTTGAAGAACTTAAAGTGAAGAAGAGCTACTCGTGCGACTCGAGGAGCCAAGAGAAGACCCTGTGGGACTCAGGGAGAAGAAGTCATCAGTGGGATTCTGGAGCAGGCCAGTGGGACTCTGGTAACACTGTGGGACGCAGTATAAAGACCCTCCTGTGGGACTCAGGAGAGATACAGTGGGACTCTGTATCGACCATTGTAATTCTAACAAGTTATAATGGGAGAATCCATGCTGAGAGAGCATGGCAAGGATGTAGGCCTTTGGTGCCGAACCTTGTAAATCCTTGTGTCCAGTGCCTTTACATTTACTGCATCATTCGTGGAAAGGTGAGAGATACAAGAAGAGTGGATCGAGGCTTTAACCAGCCATAGAGGTTTAATTGATTAAGGAATCAATTAGTAAAAAGTTTTAAGGGATCACTGATTCACCCCCTCCCCCTCTCAGTGATTCACACTGATCTGGGCACTTCACTTATGTGTGCCACATAATCATAAAACATACATCATTGCATAACACATGTAACAAAAATGGGATTCTTGAAACATCATAACATCATAAATAAATTCATGTAAGATAAAGGAATTCATAAAAATAATTCCATCACAACATGATCAAATCAATGTAATAATAGGGATAAAAACAGAACCCTTTACTATCTTAGATGGAAAATAATTTTGATAAAACACTTGAACTCCATTCTTGAGAAAATATCCTTTCTTCTTCAAAAACACTTTTCTTTTCTTAACATGTCATACAATTATAAACTAAAAGAAGTTGATTAAAAATAAACTTGAAAACTTGTAAAGGAAGCTTCTTGGGAATAATGTTTTAAAAATCCATTCATGCCGTATAAGTTAAAAAAAAACATTCTTCGTACTTTTGTCGGAAAAGTCAAAAAGTACCTCGTACGACAAAAGATTCCTTTCATAGATATTACTAAAAACTCACTGAAGGGTAAAAATGGATTTAAAAAAATTGTAGGTGGATGGAAATAATATTACATATTGATGAAACATGGATGTGGATGATAAAATACACCCCAGTAAATACTTACGAATAAACAATCTCGGATAAAAATGAGATTGTGATATTTCCCTTACCTTAGGTCCGATTTGCTTTGTTCGTGTCCGAAGCTCCTGTATAATGGTTTAAATAATGTTATTGACTTATTCCAGAATCATACATATTGATATGATATCATATATGGTCATATTATTAGCTTCTTGTTAGTAATATTTCATTGTTACTTGTTACTCGGGTCTTTATAACTTTTTGTTCTTATGCGTGTTTTGTTGAATAAATTCTTATTCTTATCTTTAGGTTATAGATAATTAATTTCCAGAATGGTATTAGTGTAGTATATACCATATTCATTCATTCAATTCATTTATATAATCATTATGAAATGAAGATCATGTAGAACGAGTCGCATCACATCGTGGAGACGGTATTCCGTACGTACGCACGAGTGATGATATCGTTCCTATGATCGTGGAATTGTATTGGAGTATATATATTATTTCAGTATCAATATTACTTCATAATAGTCATATATAGTTACTCATTACACCATTATACCCATCCTTGTAAGGTGATGGTGGAAAATAGATTACACCACGGCGTGGAGACGGTATTCCGTACGTACGCACGCGCGGTGATTTCATTTTTCCGTAGGATGGATAGAAGGTGAATTAGGGTTGTATCATATTTATAATAACATATCAGTATGTAAGTAATACTGATGTTATTACTTTATCTTGAAACAACTAAATAAGAAGAAGTTGAAGAAGAAAGAAATTGAAAAGATCGGTAATGGATATTACCTCTTCTTTGGAACGCCTCTCTGAATCCTCCACTTAAGGAACTAAGATTGGTCTTTGGAGAAGACCAGGACCTCTAGGATTATTCTAGGGAAGTGGAGAGGAGAAAATGGCAGGGGTTGGCCGAGCTTGAGTGCTCAAATTGGTGTGAGGAGGAGGGGGAGGAGGTGCCCTTTTATACGGGAGGAGAGGGGCACCTTAGGAATATCTCAAAATATTATTTTATATTAAAGTCAAAATCGGTTTATAATGGTTCCAAAGGGTCTTATTTCGAAGCTAAAGTGGGGATGGGTCGGAATCCTATCAACCAATAGGATTTAGACATGTTTAGGGTATTATTTTAACCTTATCAATTAGATTTAACTCTAAGTTAATTAATTTAACTTTTACCGTGTCTTTTTGTTTTCTTTCACTATATGGTTAATACACTTACTATAACATGCCAAAAGAACCCCAAATTGTTTATTATTAATATATATATCCTTATCTAAGTAATTTGGCCGAAACTTAGATTTTTAGGAATAAAATAACAATTAGTAATATAATATTTGATTTAAAAACTATTTTGTGTCAATTTTGACAATATTTGATATATGATTTTTGTGAAAGTCATAACAGAATTATATGTTCGAAACAAGTTAATTAAATCAACAATAATATATCATAGTAACCTAGAAAATTATTGGAATTCATAAAAAGTCTTAAATTACATTTATTTTGGTATTTATATTATCAATTATGTCAATATTTCATTAATAAGATAATTACTGCATCATCTTTGTGTCATAAATAAATTAAATTATTTGATGTCTAAAAATTACAAATAAAATACCATCATGTATTAAATCTTTTTAGCTTTCTAATGAATATTTACAATCGAATTTATCTTATGTATAGCCCCATATTAAAAATAATTTACTTATTAAACTTTGATTTTAACTACTTTAACCCTTCTTTAAATAAATTAATAATAAATGTCCTAATCTAATCCAAGTGGGCCTAAATGGTCATATTTTATTCCTAAGTTTGTTTTTGGTCGAATTAAACTTGTCCAATAGAATTAAGACATGTGTTAGGGTAATATTAATATCATATTTACCCTTAGTTACCCCATTTACTATTAACCGCGGTAAAAATCGTAAAAAGTTACTATTCACCAAAAAATTATTTTTATCTCATTGAACCAAATTTTACTTACTGATATCAACCGTGTCTGTCGGATTTTTGAAATTCCATTCACAGAAGCGGTAAAATTAATTTTTATGCAAAATTCAGTTTTTAACCTACCACTTAGTGGTTTCACTATTCATCAAAAATTGAAAGTTTTCAGAAAAATACCAAAATTTCACCCTATGCTAATTTCGATATTCTGAGTCCAAAAATGAAGTCCATTTTGAAAAATAAAATTTATAAAATTTCAAAAAGTGGTTATTACTATTCATAACGGCTAGTTTTAATAGCATATTGTTGTTTAGTGAAACTCGGTATTGCGTACGACGCAAGCTATCGAGGAAGGTCGCGATTGCGTGTAAAGAAAGCCAAGCAAGTGTTGTGTAGAAAAAGATTCCTTTGATGATTCATATAACATAAAAGTCTCGGGTGTTACAGGGTTTCCATGTAATTTGTCAAAAATATATTGTAGAATGATCTAATCAGGATCACCAAGTATACAGTAGCATATATGTGTATACATGAGGAAGGTAAAAATGGAACATAATAACATTGGATTTTATTTGATAACAAGGCCACTTCGAATCCATATTATTTTAGAAATTATGTTTTAAATAAACACGATGACACCTTATCATACCTACTTCAGTGATATTCTAAAATCCAATAGACACATTATCTTGTATTGGAAATCCTGAAAACCATCATACACAATATTTCATCAACTAGGCATCATCTTCATCCTAAAACCACTTCATTTATGGAAATAGAAAGGTGTTCTGTAAATATAATTACCCAATACCTTGTCAACCAAGATAGGGTATATCATCTAGGCATCAAGTCATAATACAACTAATCTCTGTTACTTGAGCTGTCTACATTCATTACCCAATCCTACTTATGTAAAGGTCATATGTCATAGCCTAATACTCTCCAGTAATGAACCATATAACAAACCAAATTACTCGATCAATCTCATGGTAGTCCACCTAGAACTATATTACTCATTGTGGATCCAAGGCCCCCTAATAGGAATGTACGTTGTCATAGGCACATGCACAACATTCAGATCATTCAACCCACCACACTACTCACCAGCTGATCCCAAGGAACTAGACCCTTGAGCCTTATTCTCTCATCTTAAACACACCATATCAAGAAAAATAATAATCCAATAGTACATATAAAATCATATATTTCATGTAATATAACAAAAAAAACCATAACTAATGTATGTAAGTGAAGTAACTCAATAGAATTCATTAAATATGACAATCTATCTCCTCCCTAAGACCCCCTCTAACCACTTCCCATTAAATCCCCATTGATAGGGATTATTTTCACCATTATTTGGTGTAAATAAAAAAACCAGATAAAAATTGAATGAAATAATTAACTATTATGGGAAACACAAACATAGGAATGAACCAAGGAAAATACATCAAACATTTTTTTAAAGTACAACCACAATAACCCCAAATATTAAGGAACTAAGATAGGGATGAGGAGAGGAGGATAAACCCAAAATTGAATCATCCCATTAATTTTAGACTCCAAAAACACCTAGTCCGAACTAATCAATGATGGATTTACCCTCTTATAATAATATACCAAGGAACCCATTCTTGGTGTGAAATGGTGGTTTGAGGAATGAATGTGTTTCTCATGACACATTTACAATATGAAACCATAGATCAGGATGTGAAAAACTAAGCCTTGGATTTACTCCATAATAAATCCCTCATTCGTGTTATGAAAATGTTTACTATGTATGTAACACCCCAACCCTCTATGATACACTTCATTTTTGAATAATTCAGTAGTGTCCAATGTACGCACCACCGTGGTCAAGCAAACCAAAACCTATGAAACTAGATATTTAAAAAGAGTTTATGAATAGTATATTCCATATTTAAAATTTTATATATCCCATATATTTTTAACATTCACTTACATGTTGATTGAACATAATATAAAGAAGAATTCATTTTTTAGATAAAAGACCTGTTTTTCATGAAAATGTTGTTTTTCCGCATTGTAATGGAGAACAATTTTTAAATCCAATATTTGACACTTTTATATATTAAATTTAATTAAATTAATTTCTTATTTATTATAGGGTCATTAAAATTTAGTTTTGATAAATTTTTGGTGCATTTCAGATAACTATCGTATTTTAATGAATAGTAAATAATACTAAATTTTAATTGAAAAAATATTTTTTAATTGAAATAATTTATAGTGTTAAAATATAAAGTTTAGTGGTCTTAATTTATAATTATATTATATTTTTATAATTTATTATAATTTAGGTCATTGCATTTTTAATTACATTTCAATTTTTCGTAAACACATGTCAATCTTTTGATTTTTTATTTCTTAAAACACCACATTCTTTTTTTGACAACGAGAGTTAATTTTAAATTAATTTATGATGATTTTTTTGAATTTGGAAAAATGGATTCAATATTTGGAATCATATTGTATAAATTTTTTAAATAGGTACTATTTATTTTTCAACATTATGAATCATAATTTTAGTAATTATTTTTATTTACCATAGTTAAAGGGTATATCATGTATATAAGGGTAAAAATATAATTAAAATAATATAAAACAACACTAACACATGTCGTAATATTATTGGATGATATATGTCCGACCATGAGAATCTATAGGTCATTTTTATGATCCCATGGAGCCACTTGGATGTGATAATGACATGGTATAATAATTAATTTAAAGAAAACGGAAATATAACATAAATATGTATATTAATACGAAAAAAATTTTAATTAGAGTTGTATAAGTGATAACTAAAACTATAAATAGTCATTGAAAATATAAAAATATTTCCAACATCATGGTATTTTATTTTTAATTTTTAGAAAATAAATAATTAAATTTATTTATGACACAATAATGATGAAGTGTTTTCCGAATTAATGAATGAATCAATTAAATGACATTATTAATATTAAAATAAATGTAAATTTAAAATTTTCATTAAATACAAGAATTTTATGGATTATTATAAAATATTATATTTGAGTAAAATACTTTAGATCTAAGGAATCTTGTTTTTATGACATTAACAAAAATCAATTACTAAATAGTGTCAAGATTGACATAAATGAGTTTTTAAAAGTAATACCATTTTATTAAATGATATGATAGTACTAAAAATACATTATTTTGAAAAATGACTTATATAGGTTTACCAATTCTATTAATTATCCAATTTGGTTCATAATTTAATGTTATAGTACATATATTTACCATATAGTATAAAAATACAAGAAGATATGGTAAGGGTTAACTTATGGAACTAAGGGTTAATCCTAAAAGATAAGATTATTTTCATGACCTAAAAATGTATAAAATTTTTTTTCTAAGATTATTTAATCCCATCCTCATATTATTATATAAATAAATTACTTTTTAGGTATTTAAAATGGAATATATATTTATGATAAATTAATATTTAATGATTTTCATAAAGTTCCCCATACCTCTCTTATAAAAGGAACTTCTCCATCCCTTTTATTCACACCTCCAATGCCCTTTGTATTAGAACACCCCAACCAAAATATCCTCCAAAAAGCACTCACTTCATATTTGTGTCCAACTTCTAGGGATTAAACCAACTTAATGAGTCATTTTGTAAAAATTAAAAAGGATACATCTGAAGAAGAGGTAATTATTTTATCCCTTCAGTCACAGTTGTTTTTTTACCAACTTTATATTTATATGTTGTTTCCATACTAATGTATTAAATAAAGTATCATACATATAGAAAATTTTTATTATAATCATGGTACAACTATATTCAAACTTTTATCCATCATACGAAAAATAATATCACCAAGCGTGCATACGTACGGCTTACCGTCTCCACGATGTGGTGTACTTTATTATTCCACGTTACTTTATTTGGATGGGTATAATGAAGAGTATAAAAGATATAAATAATGAATATTTCATGATTAATATTATTTATAATTAATATACCATCTAATTATATATCATTTAACCATTAAAATAATGATATCATTGCTCGTGCTTATGTACGACCTACTGTCTCCACAACATGATGAGATTCTTTATCCACATTAAACATTCAAGAATGATTATAAAAAATATATATTTTGAATAATTTTAATTATATGATATAATAATGATACTGGAATAATATATTTGTATATATGTGCATATATGTAATTCACTTACTTCCACACGATAAGAAAATAGAAAAAACATTTATGTGTTTGTACGACCTACCGTCTCCATGAACGGTGTATTCCATTTCATATATCGTTCTATAATATAATTTTATATTATTAATATATATGATATATAGGTCATATTATACATTTGTGAAGTATTTAAATCATTATCAAAGTAATGTGATCCTGAATAACTAATCAAAAGACATACGATAAACAAATTGTTTATTACCAAAAATATTGCATTAATATGGAATTGTTAATAAATGAGTAATATAAAGTTATAAAACAATCATATATGATTTCATAAATATTATTATTATTCTGATATAAGTTAATAATATGTTTAAAAACATTATACTGGTGTTCCGAACATGTACAGAGAGTATCAGACCTAGATAATGGTTAATTTCAAAATCTCTTTATTATTCGTGGTTGTTGATACATAGGTATCTACTGGGAAATAATTATCATCCATGTCCATGTATCTAAAAGAAATTTCATAAAATGTTTTACTATAATAATATGTATTTTTAATTTCATTTCGGCCATGTTTTACTTTTTATTATCATTTTAATGATATCTTTCGGTCGGATTCCAAATCATGTACTTTATGACCATTTTGACAAATTATGGAAATAATGTTTTTTAACTTATACAACGCAAGTGGCTATTTTCAATCATTATGTTGCCTTACTATTTTTTATATCCCCCTAAAATCCAACAAGGTTACTTTCAAATGAAATGTTTTATTTCAAAATTGCATGGATTTTTTATGTTTTAAAGTAAAAAGGGGATATTTATGTCCAAGAGATTTAACGAATTTATTAAGTTAATTTAGTCTATGTCAACATCCTTTGTTGGAATTCATGCTTGTTTGAAGTAGAATTATTATGATAAAATCATTTATATTTGTATTGAACGGTTTTTATATCTTTGACTATGGATATGATATTTTTACACCATTCATAGTTTACGGTTAACATATTAACATTTTGTATGCTAGTTTTAATAAGAATGTTTATGTAATGATTCATCCTATTCATATAAGGAATGCATTGGACATACTATGTGATGAGTGGTTCCTTCTACAGTCCCTTGATGCATCAGTAGGTCTCATGAGAATACCCAGTTTCTTGACACAAGGCCTTGATAGAATATTTATGTATATTCTTGGCATGAAATGTTTATGTAGTGGTTATGATGTTTGGCATTATCCATTCCCTCATTATGAGATTATTTATTGATTATACATGTGACTTATAGAAATGTAGTATATCCATATGATTTTTTAAATGGAATTATTTGATTTTTTCATGACATATTATGCTAAAGATAATGTATTAAAAATATAGGGATTTAGTTTTATAGCTTTCATTAATGGTTTATACTTATTTATGATAGCTTCTGCAATATTTTTTTATCCTTACTGAGCATCTAATATCACCCCTTTCTTATTTTTTATTTTCCCAGGACACCAAAAAGTGTTTTATGATTGATTGAAGGGCTATAAAAGGGGAATATTGGTTTTATCAAAGGATCAATTATGTAGTATTTTATTTCATAAATTGTAATTTAATGCTCAAGTATGTAATATATTTTCCAATATATATAAACTAACCGGTCCTTCAGGATGTGATTCCTTTTAATCATGCCATTGTATTAAAATAATGCACTATCTCTAGGTAACTAGGCATGGGTAATTACACTTGGTATAAAAAATATTTAGCAACAATCATAGAATTAAATTTTGAATACCAAGATTGGGGATCATATCCCTGAGATTGAATTTGAGTATAAGTATAGAATAACCCCCCAAGAATTTTAGTAATGATCATGGATATCATCGGATTAAACCTATGATGTGGTGGATTAAAAGTATCATCCCTTGATTATGTGGTTTTCATCAATGAGATGTGTTTTTCATGTTGTGCTTTCTAGTCTTCGTTAATGGAGGACACCATAAAGAATTAGATTAACATTTAGTTTGGTTGAAAATCTAGTGATTTTGAGGAACAAAATTAGATGATAACTAGAGATAAAGAAATTGTGATTATGAAAAATAATTTATCATGTTATAGGTTTAACAATGTGAACTTTGATTAATTTCATAACACATTTCTTAAGAGGAAGATGAATTTTTATAAATGATATAATTTTAAGAAGCGTAGAGGAAAGTCGAATTAGCTTTCTACATGTTGAGAAGAAAAAAATATGAACACTAAGGAATACCTCCAATGAAGGGGATGATGTTATCTTTCTAAGAAAAAGTGTTATAGAGTAACCAATTGTTATGTCGTTCAATTTCCCATTTGTAGAAATCATGGTCATTACCCAACTCAATGCCATGAAAAAAGAATCTACCTCTAAACCAAGGAAAGGCCTATTCCATTCCAACCATTAAATTGGAAGGATTGAAGTATTAATGTATTTGGATCCAAGTGTTATGAATAAGTGAATTTAATAATGAGTATTCCATTTAATTGTTTCACATTGGATATACAAGAATATGTTGACTAGTTATAATGGACAAGAATATTGTTTATGGTTTAGATTATATAGAAAACATATGATTAAGGTAAATGTAACACCTAATATGTTCCTTCTAGTAAGAAAATAATTATTGTATAAAGATATGTTGGATTTGAATTAAAAATTTGATGATGAGTGTTTATTGAGAACTAATTAGGGACTTGTTGACAAGAGGGTTGTTCTATCATGGACAGATTGTATAACTTTTTGGTACATAAGGAATAATACACTATGTTTTGGAAGAAAGAAACATGAATGTTTTTAATAAGGATATCAGACTATTCTGGTTATTACCGTGACTCAAGAGAATATAGGATAAAGGTGTTCACTTGTTTAGAATGTGACAACCAAGAACATCCCTATGAGTTATGGGAGATAAATTCTAAGAAGATTCGGTTCACCTCTTTCTAATGAAATATATTTTCATTTTTTAGAAGGATTCTAATGTTATGCATTTAGGTATAGTATATGCTATACTTCCATTGATTTTTGTTTTATTAATATATTATCCCACTATCGTTTTTCATTAGAATATGTGATAACCCATGCTAACCTTTTTTTTGGAGATATATAGAGTGACCTATCATTATATTTATTGACTGTATGATCATCCAACACTCCAGAAAATACAAATTCTACTTCATTTCCTTTAATAAAGGATGAAGTGGAAATTTATCAAAGCATGATCAATGCTAAGAATTTATTAAAATGAAGTAATACTGTATTCTAATATTATTCTACTTTAGGGAAAGGATCTTGAAAACCAAAAATGTTTTCCTAGAAATTTCTTTTGTGATGATTCAAATGGTCCCATGGATCATCATTAATTTGTGGCTTCTATATTTTTAGCTTTATCCTAATAATATTATATATCACTCTCCATCTTAACTTGATGGTTATGTCTTTCTTTCATGGCCATGTTTTTTTACATGGAACCCTAGTATGTGTTATTTATCGTAACCTTCATACTTAAATTTCATTATTTTAAAATAGAGAGCTCATTATTCCATTTTTCATTGTGGGATTTCAACTAATATATTTTGAAATGTCAAAACCGTAGTTTTCAATCTAAAATTTAAATTTCAAGCTATAAATATTTTGAATTAGGGGATATTCTAACACCCAAAGCTTCTACGGTACGCTTCATTTTTAAATAATTCAATAACGTGCATTGTACGCAACACCGAGTTCAAACGCTCCACAGCCTATCAAACTGGCCACATAAAAATAGGTTATGAATATTATTAAAAAAAATTTGAATTTTATATATCATATATAATTTTAACCTTCATCGTATGTGTTTCTTAGACATAATATGATAATAAAAAATTTCAGATTAAAGAAGTATTTTTCACGAAAATGAAGTTTTTCTGCCTTTTAATTGAGAACCCTTTCAAATTCCATTATTTAAACATTTATATTTTCAATTTGATGAAATTAAATTAATATTTAGAAGAATGATGGAATAATATACTTTGGATAAATTTTTTGTACTTTTCTAATAACTTTCATCTTTTGAATAATAGTGAAAAATATTAAATTTTAATTGAGTAATCATTTTTAAGTAAAATAATTTATAGTGTTAAATTATAAAGTTGAGTGGTTTTATATTATAAATAGATTATATTTTTATCATTTATTATAATTTAGGTCAATAAAAGTATTTTTACATTTAAATTAGACATAAATACATGCCAATCTTTTGATAGTGGTACTTTTTGATAATCATGTTTCTAGTTTTGACAATAAGGATTAATTTTAAATTAATTTCTTCAAATAATGAGTTTGGAATTTGGAAAAATTGATTCCATATTTGGAATCATAAGGTCGAAAAATTTTACAGTGTAACCATTTATTTTTGGACATTGTGAATAGTAATAATAGCAATTATTTTTATTTACCATGGCTAAAGGGTAAATAAGGTAAATAAGGATACAAATTAATATTATAAATATATAAAATTAAACTAACACATGTAATAATTGCATTGTATGATATACTCCAAACAATGATAATTATTAGTTCTATATTAGGACCCCATGGATCTTGTTGGATGTGAGTGTGATATTTTATAATAATTAATTTAATGTTATGGGAAATATAACATAAATATGTATCTTAAAACTAAAAAAATTTTAATT
Source organism: Viscum album (assembly GCA_963277665.1). Lineage (NCBI taxonomy): Eukaryota > Viridiplantae > Streptophyta > Magnoliopsida > Santalales > Viscaceae > Viscum > Viscum album. Next base: position 682,812,605 of record OY728165.1, read on the forward strand.
CAAGTTATTTAATCGATATCTTCATCTATAAATATTTAGTGTAAAGGTAATAATATTTCCTACATAATGATATATTATTTTTAATTTTAAGATATTAAATAATTAAATTTATTTGTGGCACAATAATGATAGAGTGATTGAATTATTAATGAAGAAATCAAATAAATGATATTAGTAATATAAAAATAAATGTAATTTCAAATTTTTTAATCCATAAAAAAATATTATGGATTATTATTACATATAATATATGATTTAATTTTTTTACAGAAGTAATCACATAGTTATGAGTTTACCAAAAATAAATTACTAAAATAGTGTAAAAATTGAGATAAATGAGTTTTTAAAACAAATACTATTTTACTAAAGTATATAATATTCATTATAATATAATATTCTCAGAAATGAATTTTATAATGTTAAATTATTCCTGAATGATACACTTTTGGTTCTATTGGCATTTTATATTATATATATTAACCATATACTATAAAAATATAAGAATACATTTTAAATACTAACATATTTAACTAAGGGATAATCCCAATAGGTATGCTTAATTTCCTTAAGTAAAAAAATATAAAAAACATTGGCTATGATTATTTGTACCCATAATCATATAAAAATAAAAATAAATCATTTTTAACTATTAGAAACTGATAATAAATATATATTAAAATAATATTTCAAGCTTTTGATAAAGTGCCCCTCACCTCTCTTATAAAAGGGAACTTATACTTATCTTTTATTAACACCACCAAAGACATTTGTCTAGGCCAAACCTTATAAAAATCTCCTCGCAACATCACTCAATTAATCCTTTATGCCACCCATTGAGAAAGACCAACATAAAGAGTCCTTTTGTACAAATCATAAGGAGTCAACTGAATAAGTGGTAATCATTTTATCCCTTCATTCAATGTTTTTTTTCTTCTTCTACTTATATTTATATTATTTTTCCATAACAAATTAATTAATAAAGTATAATATATATTCTTAGATGTTATTATAACTGGATAAATATGTTCATAATTTTATATATCATACGAATAATAATATCACCATGCATGCATATGTATGGATTACCGTCTCCATGTCATGGTGTAATTTGTTATTCCACATTACATTATTTGGATGGTTATACTAATTGTTATAATAGATATTAATAATTAATATGACATGATTATATGTATTTCTATTTAATATACCATTTAGTTCGATATCATTTAACTATTAAAGGAATGATATCGTCGCTCGTGCGTACGTATGGCCAACCATCTCCACGACGTGATGAGATTCAATATTCACATTAACCATTCAATAATGATTATAAAAAGTTTTTATATTATGAATAATTATTGAGGATATGAAATAATATGTAAAATATAACAATATATATATGTACATATATTTTATTCACTTACATTCATATGATAAGAAAACAGAAAGAGCGTTCATGCATACGTACGACCTACCATCTCCCTGAACGGTGTTTTCTATTTCACACTCACAAACAAAGATACATATATATATAATATTTATTTATATTATAAATATAATTGATACATAAATCATATTATAAATTTTTGAATAATTTAAATCCCGATCTAATTATTATGATCTAGAATTCCAAGTCAAAACACGTATGATAAACAATGCAATTATTACCTAAAATATTTAATTAACATGGAATTGTTAATATACAAGTAATATAAAGTCATAAAAAATCATATATGATATCATAAATATTATAATAATTTTAATATAACTTAATAATATGTGAAAATATATTATACATCATTTTTAGACACATATAGAGAGTATTAGACCTAAGGTAAGGGTTAATTTCACAATCTCATTATTACTTGAGGTTGTTGATGCGTAAGTATAAACCATGAAATATTTATCATCCATGTCCACATTTCCAAAAATGTTTTAATTTTTTTTTCTATTATCCTATGGTTGTTTAATGTAATTTTACCAGGGTTTTAATTTTAATAAAATGTTTTTAATGGAATGTTTTGGTCATTTTCAAAATGAGGTACTTTATGAACTTTTCATCAAATAAAGGAAATAATGCTTTTTAACTTATATTGTGCTAATGGATATTTTCTACCATTATTTCACCTTAACATTATTAATAATCATGTACAATAAAACATGGTTTTTTTGAAAGAAATTTTTTATTTTAAAAGTTCACCACTTTTAAATGTTTTAATGTAAAATAGCGATATTTCCTTCTATGGTTTTAATGAATTTATTATATTATTTTCATCTATTTCAACATCCTTTGTTGGATTTTATGCATGTTTGAAGATGTTTTACTATGATAAAATCTTCCATATTGTGTCGATTGTTTTATGATTTCTTTGACTATGGATGTGCTAGTTTTTATACCATTTATGGTCTAATGTTAAAGTATTAACATTTCATATTATAGTTTTAATATGATTTTTTATTTTATATTTCATACTTTTCATATGGGAAATGAATTGGACTTAGTAAGTGACATGAAGGGCCAAATATATCCCCTCGATGCATTTCTATGTTTCATGAGACAAACTAGTGTCTTAGAACAAGGGATTAATGAAATATATGTATATGGTCTTGGAACGAGTCATTAATGTAATGGTTATGTTGATTAGCATTTTTACCTTTACTTAAAAGTTTATGATTATTTGTGATAGTTCCAGGATATATTTTTTATCCTTACTGGGCATTTGATCCCATCCTATCCTTATGTTTTATTTCCTAAGATGTAAATAAGTTTTTTATGATTGATATATAGGGTTACTAGAGGGTAATAATGTTGTTCTAAAATGATTATCTATGTTGTATTCTTTGATAGAAATTGAAATTTAATCTTTATGTATGTAATCTATTTTCCAAGACTACTAAACTGATTGGTCTTATGGAACTCGTTTACTTGTAATAATGAAAATGTATTATAATAATGGACAAGTTCTGGGTTACTGTGGTAGGGGTGTTACATTTGGTGTTAGAATAAGTTTAAAAAAACCATGGAAATAGATTTTGAAAACTTAGACTATAGATCATAACCCTAATATATAATTTGAGGAAAAGTATAGAAGATCCCCCTTGAATTATAATAATGATCATGGATAACCAAGGATTAAACCCAAGATGTAGTACATTGAAGGTACCTTCCCATGATTATTTTGTTTTCATCAATGAGATGCGTTTCTCACCATGTTCATTCTGGTCATAGTTAATGGAGGACTCCAAACATTATTGTATTAACATTTATTTTGATGGAAAATTTGGTTATTTTCAGCAACAAAATTGGATGATGACTACAGAGAAAGATAATGTGATTATTTCATAGACGTTATCATGGTATATGATAAAAAATGTGATCTTTGATGAATTTCCTATCACATTTCAGAATAGAATGACGAATGTTTATAAATTTTCAATGTTTAACATGTATAGAGGAATGAAGATTTGGTTTCCAACAAGTCCATAGGAAGGGAATAAGAACCATGAGGGATACCTAAAATGGAGGGTAATATGTTATCCTTGTGTAAAAAAGGTCATAGAGTGACCTATTTTTATGGTGTTCAATGTATCATCTATGGAAATCATGGAAATTAACCTACTCAAGGCGCAAACAAAAGAATCTACCTCCAAACCAAGGAAGTACTTATTCCATGCCAACCATCAAATTTGAAGGGTTGAAGTATTTATGTATTTGGTTCCAAGAATTATGAATAAGTGAATTAAACAAGGAGTATTCAATTTACATATTCAGTAAGGATTTATAATAATATGTTGAATAATTATATTGGATAATAAAATTTATTTAAGGGTATGATTATTTTGAGAACATATGATTAAGGTAAGTATAACCCTTAATGTGTTCCATATGTTATGATAATATTGTTTGGATAAAGATATGTTGTATTTTAATAAGTAAATTGGATGATTCTAGTTTCTTGAGAACTTATTATGTATTTGTCGATAAGAGGTTTATGCTATCATGGATGAAGTGTGAATTTTTTTTGGACTTAATGAATAGTACCTATGTTTTGGAAAGCGGAACATGCATGTTTTCAACAAGATATTTGATAATTCAGGTTGTTACCATGACTCAATATAATACATGATGAATTTGTTAACATGTTTGGAATGTGTCAACCAAATACATCCCTATAAGATATGGGAGATAAATGAAAACCCGATTTGGTTCTCCTCTTTATAATGTTTTAGTTTATCAGTTTTTGGAGGAATTGTCCGGTTATCCATTTATGTATAGTATAAGTTATACTCTTGTTGATGTTTTTTTGATTATTGTATTATCTCACTATAGGTGGAATTATTCCTATGTGATAACCTATTCTATCTTTTTTTGAGATATATGGAATTCCCAACCATTCTATTAATGAATCGCATGATCTCCCAACACTACAAAAAAGTCAAATTCAACATCATTTCCATGAATAAGAGAAGAAGTGGAAATTGTTCAAGGCATGTCCAATGCTGAGATTGTATTAAAATCATTTAATAACTTCTTCTCCTGTTCTCCAGATTTAGGGAAAGGATATTGAAAACCAAAAATGCTTTCCCAGTGTTTTCTTTTATAATGAATCAAATGGTTGCTTGTATCATCACAGTTTTATGGCTTTCGGATTGTTAGATTTCTCATAATAATATTCTTATCACTCACTATCAGAACATGATTGTTATATTTTTCATTCATGTCCCTATTTTTCTATATGTATTGCTATTATTTTTCATTTCCAGTAACGTTCATACTTACATTACTTTATTTTAAAATAGAGGCATCATTAATCCATTTATCAATGTGGGATTTCAAATATGATATTTCAAAATGTATAAACCATATTTTTCAATCCCAAGTTTAAATTGAGAGGATTAAATTTATTGACTTAGAGGATAATTTAACACCCAAAGCTTCTACAGTACACTTCCTTTTTAAATAATTGAATAGTGTGTGATGTATGCAACAGTGAGTTCAAACGCACAATGACCTATCATGCTAGTTGATTAAAAAAAACTTTATGAATAGTATTAACCACATTTGGGATTTAATATATCCCGTGTTATTTTAAAATTAATAATATGTGTTTCTTATACATAATATACAGGAAATTCAATTTTTTATATAAATGTAGTATTTAACAAAAAATGCAGTTTTCCCGCCTTTTAATGGAGAACCCTTTTTAAATCCAATATTTGACACTTTTATATATTAAACTTGATTAAATTAAATTCTTATTTAGAATAGGGACATAAAAAATTAGTTTGTATAATTTTTTTTAACTTTTTGATAACTTTCATATTTTAATGAATAGTGAAAATCTTAAATTATAATGGAATTTTTTTTAGTCGAAATAATTTAGAGTGTTAAATTATAAAAAAGATTATTTTTAAATTATAATTAGATTATATTTTTATAATTTAATATAATTTATGCCATTAAAATTATTTTTTCATTTAAATTGGACACAATGACATGTAAATCTTTTGATAGTTTTTACTTCTTAAAAACCATCTTTCTTATTTTGACAACATGAATTAATTTTAAATTAATTTCATTAAATTATTAGTTTCGATTTTGGAAAAATGGATTCCATATATTTAATCATAAGGTAATAATTTTGTAAATAGGTACCTTTTATTTTTGGACATTATGAATAGTAACCTCAGAAAATATTTTTATTTACAATTGTTGAAGTATAAATCAGGTAAATATGATTAAAAAAGTAATATTATAATAATATTAAACTACCATAACATGATTCATAATCCAATTTTATGATAAATTACCTACCATGATAATTCATAGGTAAATTTTAGGACCTCATAAAGCCGCTTGGATTTAAAAATGACATGTTATAATAATTACTTTAATGTAAAGGGAAATATAACAAAAAACTATTTCATAATACAGTTTTTTAATTATATTTATATAAGTTATCTCATAAACAATAAATAGTAATTCAAAAGATAAATATATTTCCTATATCATGTAATTTTATTATTAAATTTTCGACATTATATAATTAAATTTATATTTGACACGATAATGATGAAATGTTTTCCTTATTATTGAAAGGATCAAATAAATGATGTTATTAAAATTAAAATAAATGTAATTAAAAATTTTTTAGGACATCCATGAATTTAATATATTATTATTCCATTTTAAATTTGAATTAATTCTTTTCTTTTGACAGAATCATGTTTTTAAGACTTTAACAGAAATCAATTAGTAAAATGTTTCAAAACATTCATAAATGATTTTTTAAAACAAATACTATTTTATTAAATTATATAACAGTATTGAACATATAATATTTGGTTAAATTAACTATATAATGTTTAAAATTTCAATAGTTATCCACTATTTGTTCTCTTGGAATTTTATCATAAATATATTATCCATAAAGTATAAAAATAAAAGAAGACATTGTATGAGTTTACTTATTTAACTATGGGTTAATCATTAAGGATAAGGTTAATTTATTGTCCTAAACATGTATAAAGATCATTTGAGGAGATTATATTGACCCATCATTATCCTATACTCAAAATAAATCACTATAGATCAATTTGAATGCGAAAATCAATTTATAATAAAATAATATTTCAAGCTTTTCCTAAAGTGCCCCTTATCACTTTTATAAAAGGGAACTTATCATTCTCTTTTAATCACACCTAAAAATCCCTTTTTGTTGGAGAAACCTACCCAAAACTCATCCTGACATTTATAAAATAATACAGGAGGCCATAAATTTGGATGAAAACCAACTTATGGGGTCTTTTTGTGCAAATCAAAAGGAGACACCCGAAAAAGATGTAATTGTTTTATCCCTTCATTCAATGTTGTTTTCTTATTTTTCTTCCACATTCTATGTAGCTTCCATAAAAAAGTAATAAATAAATTATAATACATATAATGAGAATTTATTATAATAATGTGAAAATATATTCATCATTTTATCCATCCTATTAATTGTAATATCACCATGGATGCATACATAGAACTTACCATCTCCACACCATAGTGTAATTTGTTATTCGACATTACTTTGTTTGGATGGGTATAATTGTGAATATAATATATATATAAATAATAAATATGACATTATTATGATTATTTATGATTAATATACCATCCATATCAATATCAATTATCCATTAAAGGATGGATATTGTCGCTCGTGCGTACGTACATCCTACCACCCTCACGACACGATGAGATTCATTCACCACATTAACCATTAAAGAATGATTATAAAAAAAATATTGAATAATTATGATATATATGCAATAATAAGGTCACTGTAACAATATTTTTATTTATATATTTGTACATATATTTCATTCACTTACTTCTATAGGATAAGAAAATAGAAACAAGGTTCATGCGTACTTACGACCTCCCGTCTCCGAGAATGGTGTATTCCATTTCATATATTTATCTATAAAATATATTTATATTATGAATATATATGCTATATTAAGATTATTATAAACTATAGAAGTCTGTAAATTGTGATCTATGTAATATGATCAAGGAAAACATGTCAAAACACGTAAGACAAACAAAGATATTATTACGTGAAATGTTACATTAACATGGAATTGTTAATAAATATGTAATATAAAGCCATAAAATAATCATATACGATATCATAAATATTATTAAGACATCAATAAAAGTTAATAATATGTTTAAAAACATTAAACAAGATTTTATGACACATACGAAGAGTATCATACCTATGGTACGGGTTAATTTCACAATCTCATTATTATTCGAGGTTGTTCATGCATAAGTATGTATTGGTACATCTTTATCATATACGTACATGTTTATAAAAATGTTTTCATAAAAGTTTTTACTACAATAATATGTACTTTTAAAGTCATTTTACACATAATTTACTATTTATAAAATGTTTTTGGTGGAATATTCTGGTTATTTTACAAACGAGGAACTTTATGACATTTTTTACAAAATAATGAATAAATATTTTTTTAACTCATACAGTGTGAGAGGATATTTTCTTCTACTATGTCACCATACCATTTTTATGTTTCCCATAAAATCATACACAGTTCTTTTTAGAGGAAATGTTTTATTTTAACATTTCACGACTTTTAAATGTTTTATCATAGAAATGGATATTTCCTTGAAAGAGTTATAATGAATTTATTAATTTTTTTTCATCTATATAGACATCCATTGTTTGATTTTATGTTTTTTTGAATTTGATTTATTTTTTTTAAAATCATTCATATTGTATTGAAGTTTTTTTTGATATATTTGAGTGTGGATGTGCGATTTTTATAACATTCATGGTTTGAAGTTAGTGTATTAACATTTTGTTAGCAAGTTTTAATATTACTTTTTATGTTATGTTTTATAGTTTTCATATGAGGAACGAATTAAACATATTAAGTGATTGGTGGGGCCTGTTATAGCTTCTTTATGTATCCATAGGTCGCATGAGAAAAACTAGTGTATTGGAACAAGGCTTTGACATAATATTTGTGTATGGTCTTGGCCAACAGCCTTGACAAAGTGGTTATGATGTCAAAAATTATACATTCCCTCATTATGATATTGTTTATTGATTTTATATGTGATTATTAAAATAGTAGAATATCCAATTTAATGATTAAATGGAATTATTTTATTTTTTCATGACATATTATGTTGAAGATAATGTTTCAAAAGGCTTGTGTTTTTGTTTTGTACAATTCCTTACAAGTTTGTTCTTATTTTTGATATCTTTCGGAATACTATTTATCATTATTGAAAATTTGAGTGCACCCCTTTCATTATTGTATTTTCCCAGGATGCAAAGAAGTGTTTTATGATTCATATATAGTGTCAGCTAGGGGAAAAATGGTGTTCTTAATTGATTATATACGTTGTAATCTATGTTAGAAATTGTAATGTAAAGTTCATGTGTGTAATAAATTTTCCAAGACTACTAAAATCATCGGTCCTTTGGGAATTAATTACATGTAATCATGCCAATGTATTAAAACAATGCACTGAATCTGGGTAACTAGGGTTGGGGTGTTACAATGTAGATGGATTCGGGTAGGGGATCACCTACCTCAACCGTCCCTTCATGGAATGACCAACACACATCATTCCCTGATGTTTTGCAGATGTTTAATATCAGATCCCCTATGTTACACTAACCCTTATCCATAACTCACCTATGAACATGAATCACCATCCAAGAATCATTACACATATAAAAAAATATTACATGGATTTTATAACACTTGTAATCGTGATTTGAATCATCATTAATCACACAAAACCTACTCTCAATGTGACATTTTATTTTCCATCTACATTTTACACCTTATAAAAACATAGTTCATTGCATTTATCACCTCCTAATACTAGGAAGGTAGAGAAGGATATAGACTGCATCCATGCTACATCATGGGAATTACCTACTAGTGATCATATTAGTCTCCACCACATGTAATTCCACATGAACACGGTACATTAAAAATATATTTAGGAATATACCATTGGGATCTAGAACTATGTAATCTGAAATAGGATAGTAATGAGAGTGAATATCCATGGGAAATTTATAAATAATGTAAGGTAGTATGTGAATACTATTATTCCAACTCATATCCCAAAATCTCGTCATTATTTTCTGATATAATCCTTGGAACCATTGACAATGGTTCATACTCAAAAATGACACAACCTACAAGGTGTAATCCTAATTATTATTGAGGTTCCAACCATTTTCATCCAAATAAGGTAATAATAAATTATCTACAACTGAGGGTAATATACAATATAGGATTAATAAATTTCCAAAAATTAAATTAAAATACCCAAGTAATTATGGTATTTTATAACAGTGTACCATGGGTTTTCCAATTATTTCTCAATGATGAAAGAGACCTTAGACATGTAGGTCATTTTCATTGTACCACAATGATTTATTATAAAGATCCAACCTCTAGAACCTACCATGAATGTCTACCATAGAGAGTCATCAATATTGATAATGAATCACTCCTCAAGGTGATAGTTCTGACGGCCCTCCCAATAGAATACATTGACATGTATCAATTGAAATTTTATCCAAAGTTAATATCTACGGAGGCCTCTTCCATAAAATCAATGTGGATAACTCTATTGGTACTTCATATAGTATATGTTTCAATATATCTCCATTTAATATATCAGTATTAAATAATATATTTCTTCTAACTAAAATAAATCAAAAAAATATAAAACCATGAACATCGTCCACATATATTAATAAAAAACATAACTACAGTTCATCTCCATGTTAGCCACTATGAAGGTAATCCAAGAGAAAACATATTAATGACTATAAAATCCAACATTAATTTGTTACTTATGGAGGTCCTCCTAAAAATATTATGATTGATTATAATGGAATTTTCCACCATTGAAACTCATAATTAACCGGTAAGAATAGATTCCACCCATATGGAAATTAAATAGATGACTTTAGAAGTCATCCACACATTACATATTACAAAGATAATACCTCTGAAAATTGGAATATTTTTTTAGAGGTCCTCCCCATTAATTTAATCAATAAATCTATAACCACAGTTGTCCTCATCATGAAAAATTTCCATAAAAGATTTGTATTTACTCCCTAGAGCACCCACCATGGAGTTTATACTCCTATAAACTAAAAAATAAATCAATAATTCCCTCTTCATGATCTCATTTGTAATGTTCCCCACCATAGTATGATGATTGATAGACAATGAAGTCTACCACATGCCAAATTATTTAAGAACAATAAACACAGAGGTATTCCATATTTAAATCATATATATAGGTTTTGAGGTCATATTCATAGTATATAGTGGTCCTCCCTATGTCATAATTAATATCTAATGTTGAGTTACATCCAATTAACAAGAATAAAAAATAAAAAACCATGAAGGTTGTATTGATATTGTTATATAATAAGGCCATCCACATGAATACATCTTTAAATGGAATAAATGTTATATCCATGTTAATGAGAATTTAAATTATCTATAACATAAATAGGAACTCAAGAAACTCGATTAAAAGACACTATCTATCTCATTGTCAATCAGTGTACTCTCATCTCAGTTAATGGTTGATTTTGGCTGATGCTATTCAGAATTATATACCAATTGATGCATTTGAGGTGGTTTCAAATGAGGACATTACCATGGATAAAACTATCGATACAAATCATTTTTGGTTTTATCCAATTAAATTAAACATCACTAATGAGTAAGAGAACTCAATGGTCTGCTGGAACAAATTGGATAAGGGAAGAATACTTGTTGTGTTTTAGCTCATGGAGACAGATAAATATAATATTCTCATTATGATACCTCGTCTAAATAATAATTTATGGGAGTCTCTATATCATAGAAAGGATAGATAGTTGGATTTCTAGGATAATGTTTACCTCCATTATAAACATGGTATGATATACAAATATGTGAAACTGACCATCATATTAATGGCTTGAAGTGTGAGATTTGGAAAATAATATAGAGATCACTATGATTCTTACCATAGTAGTTTGATAGTGATCCATTAGATAATTATTGATACCCCAGTTAGGAGAAAAGTCGGTGTTATTAATAAATATCTATAGAAATCACACAACCAGCTAGAAGGTGTGGCTTATTAAGGAAAGAACATGAAATTAAGTCAAATTAGTCATAGTCTCATGACTTTGATCAGTATATTTTAGCATGTCTATAGAAAATAATATGACCATTCCTAAATCCAAAAAAAAGGAACACCTAAAGAGCTAAATCCATTGATAGAATCTTATATTTGGATACCTAGAAGGTCAAACATGCCTTTATTTGTGGAAAGGGAAAAGGGAAATAATGTATAAATCACCAATGGTGGGAATTTAAAACCACGAAATGACATGGAATCTATCTCAATTTGGGAAAAGGTCATCAGGAAATGAATTAAGCAATGACAACACTAAAATTAGAATAAGACCATGCCTAGTTCATAGGGATGTTAGAATTTATACCACAACCTCCTCCCATATAGTCAAAAAATCATTAAATTTGTATATAAATGGTTATATTATAACATGTAACGACCCAAACCCAAGTATCCACCCGAACAATGACAAATGGGTCGGGTGTTACTACTTTATGAGCACATCATAGAATTCCAAAGGCTGTGGACTAGCAGTGAGGGTCTTATAGGTATAGTGGGGAGGCTATACCCTCTCGGAGGATAATAATTGTACTGGTTCCAATATAATAATAACAATGAAATAGAAAAAATGACTTAGTAGACTCAACCAACCCCAAAGAGCGGAAGAATATAAAATATTGATAAATAGCAGAAGAAATAAATATAAACAACAACAGCTGAAATAATCACAACAGCTTGCTGATCACATGTAGCTACTACTCAACAACGAAACATGCATCCAAAGGAGGTCAATATAGAAAAATGGCGCCAATGGATAACCAACTGTAACTACATAACAAGAATGGTGATACCAAAATAAAAACAGAACAAAGTAAACTCTATCTAGGCAAGACCTCAAGGTCTATACCATGTCCATGAAAAAAGAACACAACCCAGCTCCTGAAGCTGGCCTCTTTCTTGCATGTAAATCCATAAAATCAACACGCGTCCTGAAGGGCCCATTCAGGGAGAGGGACAAATCTAAGTAGGATACCACCCAATGGTGTGTACCTAGTAAAAGTGTTTTAAGAAGAAATGAATTTATAAGAAAAGAAGTAACAAAAAAATGCACAAATAAACACTAACTCCACTGGTGATTCGTAGCCACCATGGAGTGTCATTTATATCGGCCAACATCAGAATCTCTTTCATGTAACCCATAACCATGTGCCACCTGACACCACCTATCACAAGTATCGACGTCCCGATGGAATTCCCAAGAATGGTAACTCGTCACCTTGTGCCTCCTAACACCTCTTTCTTCCAGTATTGACGTCCCGAAGGAACACACAAGAAGTAACTCAGAAGAACAATGATGTTTGTCCTCAAATAAATAACTGGAGTGATAGCGATACATTCCCTCAAATCATGTAACTGGAGGGATGGTGATATATTACCTCAATTCATAGGGAACCTCATTCCCCAATCCGATAGCCTCAAAGGTATCCCCTAGAGGCTCCTCACCTCCCACATGGCTTCCTATAGTAATAACCCCCAACCAATGTACCTAAACCGCATATACGGGGGCCTCTACACTCATGAGTAGTCAAAACCACCACATCATGGAGTATCTATGTGTGCACACTACTCAAAGTTCCGGGTGAGCGGTAATCACCAAAATAGTACATAAGGCACCACACATATAACACCTCATGTCCCTGTGACCATGACGCTCAAGTCTGATGGCCTTGCCATCCAAGTAACCCAAGCCATGCCCAACCTGACTGTCATCCTTCCTCAAGCCGACGTCCCTGAAGCTGAATCCCATGGTTAATACCACCTAGATTTACCTCGGTCCAAGCCTAACCTGACAATGGTACTTCCTCAAGCCGACGACCATGATTCCCACTCCTGTAGTCAAAACCACCCAAGTAACTCAGGCCATGCCCATCACAACCTGAAGGTTCCAGCATATGAAAAATCAGACATCACATATATAATCACATTTCAACAGAACTCATAATAGGAAAAACCATCTAAACAGATGAATTGCACTAAGAAAGTGTCGCCCCATACCAGCACTGAAGTTTCTAAGGTCTCTAACAATTCATATTAAGGTTTAAACAACTAAACCTAATATTTTAAACCAATACATTTCAATTATTATCATTTTTTCACCCCCGGCCAAAATGCCCCATGTGAGAAACGACCTCTCGCCCGACCCAGCACAATTAAGACAGGACAAAGGTCATACCCAAAGGTGTCTCTTAGGTGTAATAAACAACTTAAGATTCAATAGTAGATAAATTAAGGTCTCTCTCAAAATACCCTAAAATGTGCCATAGGATGCGCCACACAAATGTCCACAAAAACATGAAAGAAGGTATGCACCACCTACCCAAATTAAAAATTTAACCCATAATTTTCCAATTTCTCCATTTTTCTTAGAAGTGTGTTAAAATTCCAACAGGGTTAGGATTTTGCCCCATTCCAAAATCTTGGGATCTTATAATCTCCCCACCTTAACATATCTCTTCCTCGATCTATCAAACAAAACCTAGAGATGGCACCGAACATACCACCCCGATCAAAGCAACCCAAACATCCCTGGTCAAAAGGTTCTGGATAAATTCTTCAAGGGGGCTACCCACCATAATAATTGCCTAACTCAGTCTCAACTAGAAAAAACTCGGAACAAGTAAGGGTTTACTAAATGTTTCTGGACTCACTCTCCTCTCGTGATGTATCGTCAACCCTGCACCTCATTGGCAGCCTCGTGCCACTTCTGAATCCCAACATACCCCGCACTGCATCGGTCTCCACCTCCACAAGGTCCTAGTGCCTAGCACCTCAAATAACCGACATCCTCGATGCCCCGATTCCCAAGGCCCTTCATGTAACCCGCATCCTCAATGACCCGATGCCCAAGGCACCTCATGTATCCCGCATACTTTATACCCCTGATGCTACACATCTCATACATATATATAAATATATCATGCACCCGATATAGCCCAAATCCCACTAAATAGCATCTAATCAGTCCACAAAGATCATGTGCATCCCATGCACTCAAAACACACATGACGCTACAGGCCATGCCAAATTGAAACCATGAAATTCACGGCCACACCCATGGTGTACCTCTAGCCGTCATCGGCTCAACATCTTGCTCAGCCTCTGGTTGCTCCACAGAGTGCACCTGGCCTGAAACACGACTTCCTAATACCTGACCTCCCTGCGGTGCAACTCCAGCCACCGGCCACGGACCCCTCAGCTGGACCCTGATGTCTCTGTAATTTCCTCGACATGCAGCTGATCCTTGGATACCCACTCCTGGTACCGAACCAGAACCAACTCCATATTCCACCATCTGTCCTGGTCCCTGCCTCCCAGATGTCTAAGAAGGATGCCTGTAAAACCTCTCTAGATGCCTAACCTTTCTTCATTTCCGAAACACTTTTGGAGGCCTATCACACTGAGTCCATACAAGTCCCGGTTGTCCACACTGAAAACAAACCATAGAAGATCTACTAAGAGGTGGTCTAGCTGAGTCCTTGGACTAACTGCCCTGCTAGAACTCATCATGTCCTCCCTTCCTGCTGTCTGAACCCTCACTTGAAGCCATCTTCCGGCCAACCTGAGGCAAATCCTAATGGTTGCCCTCTGCTATAAGTCCTTGGTTCACTGCCTCTGAGAAAGATCCCAGCCAGAAGATATTTACCTGGATTTGAATGGCGTGTCGTAAGCCATCCATGAAGAACCTCACTCTAGCCGCCTCATCGCTTACCATACCTGGTGCAAAGCGAGATACCTCAGTGAAAGTAGGTGTGTAGTCCATGACGGACATGTCTCCCTACCAAAGGCACATGAACTCTCGATCTCTCTCTTCCCTTAGTGTCTCTAGGTAAAAGTTCTCAAAGAACATGTCCTTGAAGTCCTTCCATGCCAGTCCCTCATGTCTTCGAGCTTGAACCTGCACATCCCACCAACGATTTTCCGGTTCTCACAGCACGTATGTCACCAGCTTGACCCTCCGCCCTGGAAGCATCTCAAGCAATTTGAAGATCATCTGCATGCTCTCTATCCAGTTCTCAGCTGCATGCATACCAGCCTCACCCCGAAATAGAGGCTGGTGCTGCAAATAGAACTCTTGTGTCATATAATCCATAGATGGATCTGTAGCCTACGCACCTCTATCGATCCCCTTCCAGACACGTACCAGGATAGCTTGGAGCTGCTCATCGAGCCATGGTCTGAAAACTTCCAAACCCAGCTGCTCTCCTGACTGCACTGGTTCTTAAATCTGTTCACATCTTTGATCCTGTACCTGTGGCTCGTGATCTGTCTGTATGGATTCCTGAACCCGATCCTGCACCTTTGGCACTGTATCATCTCCCATCTGTCGCTCCATCGAAACGTAAATGAGGAACCCACTAAATACCATAAATGGCCAAACAACTAATATATATATCGAACAATATATATTCAATGAAGATAAGGAAATCAGTAAAAGGCAGTACATAACTACTACCCTTACTCTCCCCCACCGCAACCCATGCCCACAGCATCCTGGCCCTATGGACTCCTTACCCACCCTCAATAGAGCCATGTATCAAAAGTAACTCGGGCCATGCATGTCCCGACAACCAATGTTGCCTCAAACCGACAACCGAGTCTCCCAATCCTGGTGATCAAAATCACCTCAATTAAAGTTCCAGTCATCTCATACAAGAGCCAGACCCAAATATCCTGCCACAAGAAATTCTACAAATATATAAAGCATGGTATACACATTGAATCAAACAAGAAATTCTGTCCTGATTTTCAAATTTTCTCATTTTAGGAATACAAAGCATGGAAATTGAAATTTCATTCACATGGAATTATCACTTCAAAAAGAATACATGCAGCTATGAAATTGAAATACGATAATAAATATGCCTATTAAAAGCCAAGAAAACAAGCCTTGCCATACCGGGCCAAGGTCCAATTCTCCATTACCACACCAGGTCTAGGGCCACATATCACAATAAATAACCACACACACTATGTGATCCACTGAGGTGGAAATCATATAAACTGTAATCTGAGAAAAAGTATACAGAAATTTCCACCCATGTAAACTAGGTCCATCCCTCGTACCTGGGGCTGTAGGCACCCAAGGAAAAGACATAAATCTAGTTCCAGTAACAACCTATCTCCAAACCCAAATAGTAAAACCAGCATAAATAAAAATAGAATTCTCAAACTCCTAGTAGTCAGAAAGGCACTGCTTCTAAATCCCTATCATGAACTCCATTAATACAACTTTGTAACGACCCAGACCCTAGCAGCCACCCGAACAGTGCCAAACATGTCAGGTGTTACTACCATATGAGATCCTCCCGGAATGGCAAAGACTGTCGACTAGTAGTGAGGGTCTTATAGGTATAGTGGGGAGGCTATACCATCCTAGAGGATAATAATGGTACTGTTTTGAGTATAATAATAATGATGCATAGGAACAAATGACTCCGCAGACTCAGCCATACCCACAGAGCGGAAGCACATTCTATATTGATAAATAGAGGAAGCAATAAATATAAAAAAAAGTAGATGAAATAAACACAACAGCATGCTGATCACATTTAACTACTACTGAACAATGAAACATGCTTCCAAAGAAAGTCAATATACAAAAGTTCCGCCAATGGCTAACCAACTGTAGCTACATAACAAGCATGCTGATATAGGAATGAAAACAGAACAAAGTAAACTCCATCTAGGAAAGACTTCAAGGTCCCTACCATCAACATGCACAGTTAATAAAACCCAGATCCTCATGCTGGCCTCTTTCCTGCAGGTAAATCCATAAAATCTGTATGCATCCCGAAGGTCCCATGTAGGTTGTGAGACAAATCTCAGTAAGATACCACCCCATTGTGAGTACTTAATATAAGTGTTTTAATCAGACATGCATTTATATGAAAAGAAGTAATAGAAAAATGCACAATTAAACACAAACTCCACTAGTTCTTAGCAACCACCATGGGGTGTCACCTACTTCGGCCAATGCCAAAATCTATTTCATGTAACCCGACACCATGTGCCACCTGACACAACATGTCTGAAGTTCCGACGTCTAAAAGGCATGCCCAAGAATAGTAACTCAGCACCATTGGAATCCTGACACCTCGTGTCTCAAGTACTGACATCCCAAAGGCACGACGAAGAAGTAACGTAGAGGAACAGTGATGTCTACCTCAAATAAATAACCATTGGGACAGAAATACTTTCCCTCAAATCAAATAAATGGAGGGACAATGATATCTACCCTCAAATCACAACGAACCTCAGCCCCCAACCCAATAGCCTCAAATCTATCCCCTGGTGGCTCCTCACCTCCCACGTGGCTTCCCACGACAAGCACCCCCAACCAAAGTACCTAAACCTTATCTACGGGGGCCTCTACCCACACTAGTGGTTAAAAACACCTTATCAGAGAGTATCTATTCATAAAATCTTTAAATTGTTATATAAATGGTTATATTATAACAACATAATTCCCATTCTATAGTGTTAGGGGAATCATTACCCACCATTACCAGAGGATGTTGGGTTTTCTAGACCAAGAGTGGCTTCCCAAAAGTGACCTCCATTGTTTTTTTCAATTTTCAAATCAACTACTTAATTAGGAATACATTGAGTTGAAATTTTTAGATTCTACATTAGTATTAACTTCCCCAAATAGTTCGCAAGAGAAAATAAAAGAGATATGGTGAAAAATATTGGGTATATTAATCAATGTGGTCTATATAGAAGGTATATTTTAATGAAGACTATGAATATACACTAGAAAGATATACATTGGGAAGAATTCCATTTATTAATAAAATATGACTTAGTGTAAAATCCACATTGTATGTTTCACATTACTGAGTAATTTCAAAATTGGAGATAACATAGATCCGGAAACCAAAATAGAGGTATAATAAATGGAATCACCAATTTAGAGTATTTTATATACTAAAAATAATGAAGAAGGTGTGAACACATGACATCATAGGTAGTGTCTTGATTTTGGAGATCCTCTGATCATTTATCTAAAACCAAATATTAGATATTTTACCATGGTTAAAGGTAAACTCAAAAAAAATTAATATCCTAAACACTAATAAAATAAGTTTAATAAAATTTTTAATAAAGATAAAACTTCCCAACATGAAATTATATTTGAAATGATAAGGTAAATCAATGTCTAGGTTATTAGGTTTAACAAACCAACCATATGTAACTCATAATCTGAGGCTGAATCTCTTCTACCATAAACTCCATTCAGTAAGGGGGAAATTATTTACTAGTAAGAGTTATATTTAAGAACAAACTAACTCAATTAAGAGGAAAATATTCTATTTTACCTTTATAGAAAAGTAAAATCATTAATAATAATCCTTTTTAAAGAACTACAATTATTTAAAGAGAGATACTCTACTATAATTTATGTGTTTTTCATTATCTTATACATGAAATCAAAGGATATTGGGTTCTATATTCAACTTACACATGATTTTTATTGAATCAAACCATCCCACTAGATCTCTATGTCTATATTGAGTCCCATTATAAATGGATAGAATACATTGAGAGGGACACACACAAATTGAAATGGAAATAAATCCATACACTGATTATGTGAATTTCATTCCCCCTTTACCAATATCTAAGAGTACCATTATCATAGAATTTAATATTATAGGATATTCCGAAAAGCAAATTAGTCATTTTGTGAACATATATGACACTATTTTTGGAAACCCATAGTAGATGGAGGAAAAAAACTAAGATTCTTCCTGA
This sequence comes from Viscum album, assembly GCA_963277665.1. NCBI lineage: Eukaryota > Viridiplantae > Streptophyta > Magnoliopsida > Santalales > Viscaceae > Viscum > Viscum album. The sequence continues at coordinate 682,832,118 of OY728165.1, forward strand.
AAACCCAAGGAATCACATTAATCTAGTATAATAATTTTCAATCACGATATATCATTTTCATATAATATTTATTATTATTTTTCCCAGACCAATTAATCTTAACACTGATAAATGCTACTATTCGTGACCACAAAAATTGAAATAAATTTTAATGTTAGAGTATTTTTTAATTCATAACTAAGAGAAAATGTAAGGATTATTTATTAAATTCAAATAATTTTAATAAATAGACCTTAAAAATAATAATATAATTTCTATAAGAAAAACTATAGAATTCCCTCAATCCTTATAAATACATTAGATTATTTTGAGAGTCTTTAACTATAGTTTAGTACTTGGATGATTCAATTTTGACATTACAAGGGAAAATCATGAAAAATTTCGTCAACACATTGGAAGAAATATGATATTTCAAAGACAGAAACTGTCACATTGAAACAATAACCAATGCTCACTTCTTCCCCTAATATCAATTAATATCTCGTGATTCCTTCTTATGAAATCCCTCTTGGGAATAGAATATTGATAAAAATCATTTGAAATTTGAGGCCCAATAGAATTGAGTAATCCTTATAAAATGACTATGTTTTATGGGTTATTATCACCGTCCTATATAATATTATTACTGAGATTGTATTTATTAGAATACCAAATTATGTATTACATAATTATCACATTAATTTATTATACTTTAACTATATGTTAGTTCACAACCTAGATGAATGTGTATTCTTTAGGTAAATGATGTATAATATTAAAAATAATAGGTATGTGAAATTGGGATACCCCTATCACATGTACTATACATCTATATTGATCCACCATAAGGATAACATTAATAATTTATAAACAGAGGGATATATAAATTCAATTACTACATGATAATAATATTCATCAACCAGGATAACAAAAAAAAATCATGATTAATTCAACTAAAAAATACTCCAGATATACATATAGAACCTGATGTAAAATATTATTTATATTACAATTCCCATATTTTATGTAATCTTTTCTAAAAAACAAGGCACATTAATATGATATTTTTTATGAACTCATGGTTGTACAAATGATGAGTGACTTACAACCCCAATTTATTAGAGGATGGGAACCAACCACGAATTGGTTTTTTATCAAATATGGAATCATTATACCGATTTGTTAGTGTCATCCACTAGGTAAAACCCTTGACTATTGAAGAGGACTCATTTGAATCCAATATTCACATAACTAATTAAACAAGAAGAAATAAATATTAGGGGATGAAAATACATGGTGAACCATGCTATTTGTAATAAATGTTTTCTAAATTAATATATATAAAATAATGGAAAATTTATTAATGACCTCATTGAGATTATCAGTTCAATCCTAAACACTTTTGATATTATTCTGATATACACATATTAGGAGACAAATATATAGATAGGTATCAATCTAATCAATATAGTGTAATGGTATAGTTAGTGAAACTTATACCATAGATAAATATTACCCCTACCAATTCTAGCTTTGGGAAGGAGATAAAATAATATACAACATAGGCCACCAAGCCCCAGGCTTTGGTGAACTCTCAGAACATAACGAAAAAAATATTTGCAACAATATATGATTTCTTAATCAACATTATATCATCCCAACGAGTCTATTATTCATATATTTTCTTCAAATGTCAACTGTAGTCAAGGAAAATAATTTTAAATCTATTTAAAATTTCCATGAGTTTGAAATTAATTCCATTTTTATTGAGGCATATTTTATAGTGACATAGTCCTCTATTTTTTATATGGTCATTTCATTTACAAAACAAGATTGGGAAATATTCATGTAGTAGAATACCATAAAATTATATATATTTCACTATCTTCAAGATATGTACATTCATCATATGCTAGATAATAATATTTCATGAATTAGACTCATCATAACATGGAAACATTGACATGTAGGGTATAATGAAGTTTACTTATCTCTCTCTGACATGATAATTCAGAGATATGATAAGAGTGAGTAGATACCACAAGAGATAATTTAGTTAAGAAACCAATTGAATGATATCATTTCTAAAATTTAAGTTATGGTATTCCATAAATACATTGAATTCATAATATTTATAAGAAGAGAATGGATCAATAATAACCTTGTACTTCCCTCGTTATATCTTTATTTCTTAAAATAATTTATTAAAAGAAATGTAATAAATTTTATAATGATAAATATTATTTTGAGTCCCATGAATCTCAACACATAGACATGGGGTACTATAAAAGTGATGGGTAGAAACCAATGATAATTAATTCCATATATATGAAAATATATAATGTCTTATAAATCACCGTAAAAATCCAGGTATAAAACCCATTGATGATTACATTTTTCTCATCAAGTGAATTGAGGTTAAAACTCATAATTGAAGCACTCATTGGGACACATTAGTTGATGTTACCAACTATTAATTTATTTTCCACACATATGATCATTATGTGGATGATAAATTTGATAATCCACCACTAATAATAGAAAATAATTATAAAAAATCCATGTGGGACAATCAGTCCCCAAAACATATCTACAAAAATGTGGCTATGAGGAATGTTCAATCAACCTAGTTGTGGATTATTAATCATCTTAATATTAACCCTATATGATGTGAATGTATCATGGTAACATATATATCAATCATAATGGATTTATCTAAAATAAATTCATCTTGATATTCTATATAAGTACGCTATCCTAATGGGAGTAAGAGGGGTTTCACGTCATCCTCTAGATACCAATATGTTAGTCTATCTTCAATTCCTGAAATTAGTGATATGGATGTAAATGAAATATTTTATACTTCTTTTATATTTGATGAATATATTTTTTCTATAGATAAGGATATCATATATGATAATCTCAGTATAGAGGAATACATACATGAAATATTAATTAGTGTTTTTAACAACCCTAATGAATGGTACACATGAATTTCATTTGAAAAATAACATTCATATTTTTTTCAATAAATTGTATATAAATTAGTACGATGGATAAATAGGTTTAAATTTTTAGTAATGAGTATAGATTTTACCCACTATTCAGGGTGAGAATTAGACATTGATTATCATAATAAAGATAAATTTAACTAGAAAGATATACACAAGAATTTGATATCTAATATTATCCCCATATGAGAAAAAAAAGAAAAAAAGGAATATATTCGCACTAGGGATGCCAACCTCCAGTTTTTTAGTCATTATAATATTACTTTTGATCATTGTAATAATTGGTTTTCAGATCCTCTCATTTATTAATCGAAACTACTACTATAGAAAAATATAAATTTCCCCGAAAATTTAGGATTCCATTACATTTATGGAACCCCAAGGTTTACAATGTTGAAAAGTAATTCCTATTGAATTCATATAAAATTATGTTTCTTATTAACATATAATGCTCTATATTTCCAATTCCATTCTAGGGAATACCATATATTATTATTTGGATAATCTAGTGGAAAAATCCAAAACCATGTTGTGATCAATTGTTAGATATTTTGTTATTAAACAATATATATAATCATAATTTAAAAACAAACCAACTAAAATATGATTTTTTATAAAAATTGGTGAGATCCATTAGTTTCTTAGTATACTATCTTGGAATAAATGTCATTTTTATGATGAAATTTTAAATATATGATTTGATTCCTCCCAAAAATACTAATTAATTGAGAGGATATTTGAGAAATATAACATATATTTTGGGATTAATAGGAAACCTCACTATTAAGTGTTTTCCCTTTAAAAGGTTGATAAAAGGGGCCACCTATCATTAGGATTCATAATGTAAAAAATCATTGTATAATATAAAACATTACATTATTCACCCACCAGGCTTGAAGCCTCATATAAAAGGGAGGCCTCTAATAAGTTTCATAGAATATAATGAAAAATATTATAAGACCCATAATTTATTTGAATAATGATGCAGATAAGGGTAATATTTTTTTTTTCATAGTAGGTCAATGTTTCATATTGGGATATGGTATTTTTATATCGATAATGGTTTTATTATCTTGATTTTGATAGTATAAAAGATGAAACTCTATATGGGTCACCATCAGTACCATATAACATATCATATTGATCCAATACATATCGTAGGTCTCCTAATGTTAACTAATAGTATAGAGTAATTTGTGGTAATTATTTACTATTTTTATATTAAGTTTTTATCTTTGAAGGAAACAATGGGGGGAAGTGTTAGTATATTTCATCATGGAACAAACAATACAATATAATCAATTTCATAGATAGAGCACCCTAATATTGAAGTATTAACCACCTAAAGAAACTACTTGAAATTTGATGTTTAATTTGAGGTATCCTATAGGGAAATGACATATATAAAAATGGAAAAAATGAATCTCAATCGAGTTGGAATGAGGATTTTGTTCATATCCCCATTGGATGATGTTTAATGATGATAATTTTTAATATTAGACATATGAACTACAAACTAGTTATGTTATTAGACCCATATTATAGGAAATGTTTTCTCCCTACAAATACCAGTGGCCCGATTGATTATTAATGGTGATTCTGAGCTGGTAGTCCAGAAAACTAATAATGGATATGTTATAAAGAAGAAAGAGTTAAGCCTAATTCATTAATAAAGATTGTATGTTTATGGTTGAGTTACAATAAGAAATATAGTTTTTCTCACATACCATGATAATATAACAGCTACTAAAATCCAATGGAATATATAGTTATATCCCAGACTGATCCAGATTAGGATGAGATATTCATTCGCACACATATAAAAGGGTTGTCATTCCAGACATAAATTGTTTTAGAGAATGAATAAATTAAATCAATAAAAATTTATATCTTCGATAACCTATTCTATTTCTAGTTGAAATCAAATATTTATGAATGTATCCTATATTTATTTACATTTAAAACATGATTCTATCACTCGATAGATCCATGAAAGAACATATAAATTCACGGAATGAATGTTTTATAATTTCTTACCACCCAATTCGTTGAAGTCACACTATAAGTTAGACTATAATGGGTAAATACATAGTTTAATTTTGGTTGAATATACCCTCACTAATATTTAATTGGTCCATATTATTTCGTATGATCCTCAATAATCAATTGCCATTTTATATCATCAAACATGGAGGTATTGATACATCAGTAAATCGATGATTCATGGTTGAATAATGTTCACAAAGAAATTCCATTCCTTATATATACTTGAAAAAATCATTCCATAACCCCCATAGTTATTATGTATCACCATATACTAATATTCATTTTTATATGTTGTATGGATTTCATAAGTCGTTTCCCTCCATACATAACTAGAATGTTAAAGGTCATCATTAACTCAATTGAATTATTTTTTAAATGGGCCAATGTAGTTTCCACCAAGGAACTCTTAATTAATGTTATCAAGTTTCTATAAATTATAGGATTATTATACAATCTAGTTTCCCATAAAAATTACTTCTAATGAATTTTACCAATTTATATGCTTCCAAATTGAAAAAAATATACAAATAGTAAATTTTCCATTCCAAGAATTCAGCCCACTATCAACAAGTATAAAATATATAGAAGAAGTATTAAAGAAATAATTATAATATACATAAAAAAATTATTGAAATAAATAATATTATTGGTCATATAAGACCCTATATGTTTTATGGGACTATATGAACATAATTAAAAAAGCCACAAAATGACCTCAAACTTGGTTGTGTATGGGATAGAGGGTGATCTTCCCAATGAGTTTTGGTTTCCCTCAATTCACATCTCCATCAGTGAAAAATTAAAAAATTTGAAAATTTCACTGAGTTTGATAAGATAAATTTACCATATTGATGAAAAAGGATAAGTATGTAACACAACGTAGGGATTTATAAAATTTATTCACATGAGTATTGTATAATATGGTTTTCTTTACCACAATAATCTAATGATATTTAGTTTTTAATGTGAGAAATATCATGATGTTATTAAAGAATAACCAACATATTGAGCATACATGGGACGTACCTTATTCTATTGACAATTTATATTCTAGTAGATGATATTCTCATATTACAATTGATAGAGAAAATATCACAACAACCATCAATATATGGTTTCTTAGGAAATAATTTTCCTTACATTCCATTGGTGAGATTTAGTTCAATTCATTATTTCACTAAATTTCATAGATATAGTTTTAATTATATGACATTAAACTATATGGTATAAAGGTACACATTTTATGACCCTAAAATTCAGGGAACATGAGCCAATTTCACATAATATTTAATTGAAATATATGCCTAACTTAAATGATATGAAAATACATGGTTTGTTCTATTTCATATGACCTAAAATCACTATGTACCACCATATGCATGATATCAATATACAGGAGACATATATATATATTTTAGGTCTATAAAAATAAAATATATCCCTTATTTTATGGGTCTTATAACAAGTTCTATGAAAATTCGCCATTACCAGAACATTATGTAGAATGATTCCACTTACAATGAGATGTTTAGTAAATCATGGATCATCAAACCTCGGACCTACAACATTTTACATATCTATTATCAATTTTAACATGATGATGGGACCCCTACTAATTCACAACTATTTTAATTATTTACTAACTCACAAAGGAATCGAAAAATTTCTCCCATTTTCTATTTTATGTGAGTTAGATCTATATCGAGGTTCAATTCAAGAAATATGGATCCCTTTATTCCTATTTTTATTGGATATGTATTGATTCCAAGATCTCTATCATTGTAAAATCTATAAAATATTCTTCCCATATAATCTCATACACTATAATAGTGAATAGTTATTCTAATTAACCTAAGGTTTATTCCACACACCCTACACAAAGATAGAATTATCCAATATAAGAACTATATATGAATACTTTATTATTAAAATAAGATACACAGTGTTAACGCATTTCTCTTTTTAGGCCAAACTATAATCACCACTAAATAAACAACATATATCCACAAAATTATTTCCACAGTCTTTATTTTCCATTGTTATAACTCACATATATCCTCTAAAAATGTACGTGCATATACCAAAACTATTTCCCTAGGAAGGATTCATTATTGTAATTTGAAATGAAAATTTATATAGATAACCGATAAAAGTAGTAATGAACGGCTATTTCAATGGGTTGTTTCTATGAATATAGAATGTATTCCCAAGTTATTTTTTTATGAGGAGTTTTTTCCCACTAAATCATTGGATAGAAAAACCTATATCAATGAAAATTTTTAGCCTGTATTTATCATCCACAAAATATAGGTGTATCCATGAGTTATTATGTCATGTGGCTATAGGTGAGTTCACAAAGACGCATATCCATGGGAATAAGATCTTATGGTAATACATATAAAATAAATATTTTTTATATATAATTATATTTATAAATATAAATAAGTAATACATTACCGTAATGTTGTGGGGGTTTTATGACCTATTTTTAATTAAGTCTCATGTCTCATTATATTAGTTTAAAAATATACATTTATACTTTTACAATGAATTGTAATATTAACTGAGTGGAAGGATGTGTAATTTGCTACCTTCGAACCGCTAGTTCGAATCACGTGGTTCACTTTTGTGCTAATCGTTACACACCAACAGATATATATATATATATATATATCATCATTAATATGAATAAATTAATGATTGAGTGAAATAAGGGAGATTATGTGTTCCTTCTATACATGAATCCTATGTTCGAGACTTGTAGAAAGGTATTTATTTTTAAAATAATATAGTAACCATGGTCAAAATGACTATAGAAATAGATTGGATACATTCGTTTTTTGGTTCGACGTGGACTATAAAGCCAATATCTGTGGGCACTATATTTATATTTATTGAATTGAACCCATGGAAATATATTTCAGTATATAGTCATTACAATAGGTGGCATGGCCATTATTTCCATGGTTATATCTCAATTATTTCTTATGAAATTTCTCCACTATAGATTCCCCCAATATATATTATCATCATTGACAATGGTTATTTATATATTAAACTCTATATGGGAGAACATATTATTTTTCAATAACAGAATTTTTCTTTATTTCTATTTCTACTGGATGTGCATTGATGCATAGATCTCTTATACAAATACCAACCTCAAATTCCAATTCTATTCAATCCTCATTACATCCATTGTGTTTGAGTCTGACTAATTTGTGATGGATCTATCCTCTTATACCATCATCAAGGTACTTATTCATTGTATTCCATTTTATCAAATCTATGACATTAATCTAGATATATGTTCTTGAAAACCATATTTTGGTTTTAAAATTATGGACTAAAATGGGATGCACCATTTTCTACACATGTTTTCTCTTATCAATGTTGGGATACTAATTTACATTGGGTGAACATTTCTTATATCAGTAGAATTATCAACATATACATGGAAAAACTTAAGCGACCATTGTAAATACCCAAACATCTCTGAAATAGGTATCAAATATTAATTGATTAATATTCATATTATTTCACCAATACATGACCACAGACTGTAAGGATTTAGTGACTTTGGAGAACATGTACCCAATCATGTAATTTTTTGAATGATATTTGTAAGAACCCGGAGCTTCATTTCAGGAATGTTTTTCCTTTTCTGGTCGTTTTTGAGAAAAAGATGAAAATCTGGATATTTTCAAATTACAAGACGTGTACTTCGATGCCGTGCAAGGCCGTGTGCTAGCCATGTATGGGCCACACACATGGTGTGTAGGGGTGATGTGGAAGCTTCTTAAAGCGAAGTATAGAATGGTGTATTATACTCCATGTAATACAGAAGTAAACATCATATACTTTCTTTTTTTATTTCATTAAACGGAACGAGGTCACGCCTCATCAACAGAAACATCTTATTCTCCAGGTTCTTTGACCAGGAGCGTCTGTACGGCCACGAACATCCTCTGAGCCCCCGATCCTCCGTCTGTTTTCCAAATCCACCACCGTTGATTACATTAGAACTGCAGCGGCGAGCTCTTACTTCTTCTTGGGTTTCGTTCCTTGATTTTCCCTCTTTCTCAAGATATCATGGGTTGAGAGTTTTTTGAATTTTTGTAGATCTATGCCGTTATAAAGAGAATCAAGCCTCTTGGTTCAAGTATATCGATCTCCATGGATTGAGGTAGGTGGTTTGTGCCTTTCCTTTCAAATTTTTTGAGTTTTATGTGGAAATTTCCACAAATACCCATGAACGGGGTGTTGTGTGTTTATCAGTTTTCCCAGTTGTTTTACTTCCTTTCATGTATGCTTGTGTAGAGGTAATTTGATTATATATGAGGATATTTTGTTGTTCTTGGATGTTTTTACTTGCCTTTTTATTTTTACCACCTTTGGTCCTTGTTATCCTTTGTTTGTTATACCTGTCCTCCATGCCTTGTGACCGTAGGATGGAGTGATATTCTTGACATGCTTGTTATTATATAGAATGGTAAGCCAAGTAGCTGAATAGGTGTGCATTGGCCTTATAGCATTATTATGCACTGACTAGCATGGGACCATGAGAACTGGGTGCTACAGTCTATAAGGGATAGAGCGAGTGATATTCCTAGAGAGTCTTGGATATTCTAGACTACAAGAGGGTAGACCGAGTGAGCTTCCTCAGAGAGTCTTGGACATTATAGACTATAGGGGATAGACTGAGTGATCTTCCTAGAGTGTCTTAGATATTATAAACTAAAAGGAGGTTAGACTGAGTGATCTTCCTCTGATATTCTTTACATGTTTTAATTTCCTTAACCCATTCCAGGTTATAAGTGGAATTGACCGAGCGATCTTCCTCAGAGAGTCTGTGATAGACCTGAGACTATTGGAGGATTGACCGAGTGATCTCCTTAGAGATTTTCTAGAACATGGGGCAATAAGTGTGTTAGACCTCATGATCTTCCTCAGAGAGTCCCTGACTACCCTAGACTATAAGGGGAATTGACCGCGCAAGCTTCCTCAGAGAGTTTTATAATTTTATTCGACAAAACCAAAGGGGTTAGGATGAGTGCACTGCCCAGAGGGTTGTTGGAACTTCTTGGATAGGACCAGAGGGGTTGGCTGTGAGTACTTCCCATAGGGGTTCCTGTTGGGGTTCATTGTTTGCTTCACTACTGTTTATTGTTCTTTGGATTGATTACTGTTGTATATCATCCTGTTACTCCTTACTGATTACTGACTGTTGTTTACTATATTGTTTCCTGCTTACTGTACTATTACCTACCACATGCTCACTAACTGTTAGGCATAGATCTTCGGGGGGTTGCCTATTATCATTTACTATCACACCCTGTTTGAGTCATGCTTTTGGGCCCAAACAGACTATGTTGTTGCAAGTATAGACAAGGGAAGTAACCCTTCGACTTCGGGTACTTGATTGCTTGGAGCAGAAGAGCATGGTACCAAGCTTAGGCTTGAGATGCTGAGAAGCTGTTTACCTTTTCTTTTGTACTTGTTTTGGTTATGTTTTTATTTCCAACATTGTGACCTATTTGGATACATTCCTAGATATTTATCATGCATCATTTCTTATATACATATGTTCTACAGTGTTTACTATTTTAGTCTTCCACTGTGCATTGTTGTTTGATATTTACTACTTCTGCTATATCATGTTTTGTTTACTTACGTTGTGTACTCTGCCAATGGGGGCATAGTTTCCCTACTATCACCCCCAAGGCCATCACTACTAGTCGTTAGCCTCTGGAGTTTGTGGAAATGCGCTTGAGGCCGCGTGACCAACTGGGTACGGGGCGCCTGTGGGTGGAATCCAGAACCGGGACGTTATAAAGGGATATCAGATGAATTCTTTTCTCTTGATTTACTGTTTGGATACTTTATCCAGGAATAGGATGGATTCAGTAATTGTTAATAAACTGTGCTCGGGTGTAGCTAACCCGTTTACCGGGAAAATCCATTCTACCTCGTTTATTGTAGTTTTCTGGTTTTGAGATTTTACGGTTGATATGATTTCATCGAGATTGATTCACATGCCATTTGTTGTTATTGTTGTTCTATTGCGGTTCTATTTCTGTCATAACCTGATGAGATGATGGTATTTTATATCATGCATCATATAGGAACTTGTTAGAAATCACTTTCCATGCATTCTTTCCATGCCATCTAGGGTGAATTAGAGATTTCATGATGTTGTGATAGACGTTGTTTAGATTATGCATGCTATTGTGATAGATGCTTTGATAGAATCCATGCAGTTTATAGAGGAATTGTTTGTATTGTACCTTTCATAAATGAACACCAAATTTTGGTTATTCAGGTGTTATAGGCCCTCATCAATCAGAACACGATGGATCATTGAATTTTTTTCCCTTGTATATGATATGTATTATATTTCATGTTTTGATTTGTGGGGAGTATGGACCCTCACGGAGCAGAATTTGGCACCTCCATGTTTATTTTTCTATGTTTTCTGGGCTTCGGTGCAGTATTAGAGCTACTACCTGAAAAAAACCCTGAATACACAGCGTGTACTTTAGGAATACACGCCGTGTAGTTTTAAACTGTGTCATTGACCGTGTGAGCAGGAACATGGTGTTGTGAAAAAAATTTCAGGAACATGCCGTGTACGGTAGGTACATTCCATGTAGTAATGAATAGTTTACCCGGCCGTGTCACTAACAACCCAGGTCAGGGAAGGTCGTCTTGTACACATAGTGTTTGGTACGAACATTCCATGTAGTCTTGTTTTAGGTTCCCGGTCATGTCACGAACAACATGGGTCGGAGTTATATTCTCCTATACACGTCGTGCTTGTTCAGAACACACCGTGTAAGGGTCATCTGTGTAGATGGCCATGTAACTAACAACACGGGATGCCAAAACCTTGTCAAGTACACGCTGTTTCCTTATGGAACAGGCCATGTAGTCTAGGGTTAAGAGGAACGTGTGAGTTAGCCATGTAAAGAGACTCGGGCGGGGAATGGAGTTAATGTACACGTCGTGTGTGGGTACAACATGCTGTGTAGTTTGGGGTGTTACACGACCAGCTGTGGAAGAAGTACATTCCCATGTGTATGGCCTTAAGGAACACACCGTTTAATTTTTATATACTCCATGTAGTAATGTTTTGTAAAACATTAATGTTTCGTTCTCCTGTTCCTGTTTCGTACTCTTGTGTTCTCAGTATTTGATAATCCTGGTCTAAGGTGTGCTTGTGATCTTTCAGAGCAATTTCTCTGAGACATCCTCGAGTTGTACATCAGTTGCCAGACGGTGATCAGACACCAGATATGGATGATTAGGGACCTCCTGAAGATCCTCCTGATGTGACAGCATTGGCACCAGTAGTTATACACATTACAACTGCTGATGCGTAGTTCAGGTAGGACATCCTGAGGATGATGTAGACCTTTCAGGGAGCGCCACCTCCTGCCCCGTCGATGGCTGAGTTGACGCAAGTTTTCCAACAGCAGCATCCTCCAACATTCTTATGGGATGGAGGACCCCAGGATGCAGAGTCATGGTTAGAGTCCCCACTGATGATCTTCGATCATCTGGAGATACCTCCAGAGAAAAGGGTGAATCTCGCTACTTACATTCTCGGAGACACCACCAAGAGGTGGTGGGAGGTGATCTCACAGTCAGGGCACCAGCAGAGTATGACTTAGGATGATTTTCAGCACATCTTCTACGATTACTTCTATCCAGAGACCTTGATGGCTGATCAAGCTTGGGATTTTATGATCCTGTAGCAGGGTACCCTTTCTGTTATGGTTTCCCTCGGAATCCGGGGATGACCGCCTTGATGGGAGGTTCAAACATTCTGATCAGTTTCTAACAGGTTTTTTCGTAGAACTGGAAACATCCAATGATTCCATATCCATTCGGACCTACTTTCCAATGGTAGGTGCTCATTAGTTTGTGGGATGATGAGGGTTAGGAATTTTCATTGGTCGAGAGGATGGGAGGTCGGACTCCTCACACCTTTTTGAGGGGAATTATTGTCTAGTCCGGGACTCTCTTTATAGATCTAAGTTATGTTCGTGAATCCTTATTAAATTACCAAGTGTAAAATGAGCTTTCCTTCAGATCTGACAATCAATGATTAAATATGTAGGAAATTTAGAGAATCTTTTGTATGTATTCGAGGTTCTTCATCGATAGAGAATCGTCTGTATTTATTAGAGATTCTTGGTTAATGGTACCCTTCAACACATTTATACGGAAGTCTCGTGGTCATCATGATGACCATGCTGGTTTTAAATCCACTCAGTGGGGCACTTGAAGTTTATTTCCATTCAGAAGGACACGGATTATTTAAGAGTTGGGATCGAACCCGTAGACGGGCTACCTACGTATCCTTTTGTTTAGAAAAGGAATCAGAACCCACGCAGTTCGAGTAAGGGAGTATGGTTTTTACGATTGATGGATCAAAGAAAGATTTCACAATTACTTTTACACTCTAAGCTCACATGAGTCATGATCGGTGTGAGAAACAAGAGGTATTGGTAAAAATTAGACAATTATTCCATGAAAGATGCAATCATAAGAAATAATATGGGGATTTATGTATGTATGACTGCCCAGATAAATGAAGGTTAGGATTTAGTTTTGGGAAGAAATATAGGAATAGGGTCCATAAAGGTATATGTGCTTCATAGAGATTTTTAATACTCTAACATGGGGCTTACTATTGAAAAGGAGGCCCAAATTAGGAGAAGACTTATGATTGGGTTTTACTCCTGAAAAGGAATCCGAGATCAAAGGTAAATTAGGACTTGCTAAGAAAAATTAAGACTGCGGCTTATTCCTGAAAAGGAGGCCCAGGTTAAGAGATTTGAAAAATTAAGGTACTTGGGGTTTACTCTTGAAGAGGATGCCCATATTTGAGACTGGGGATTACTCCTGAAAAGGACTCACAGTTTAAGGGAATTAAGGTTTGGGGCTTACTCCTGAGGAGGATGCCCAAATTAGATGACTAGGTATTACTCCTAAGGAGGATGCCCAAATTTGGGAACTTTAAGAATTGGGACTTACTCCTAAGGAGGATTCCCAAGTTAAGAATTATGACTCGGGCTTACTCTTAAGTAGGATGCCCATATTTGAGACTGGGGCTTACTCCTAAAAAGGAAACCCAGGTTAGGGGATCTGGGGATTACTCCTAAGAGGACACCCAAATTAGAGGACTTATGACTGGGGATTATTCCTGAAAAAGAGACCCAGGTTAAGGATTCTCTCATCTTAAAGGATGAGGTTGAATGAATGAAATCTCAATCTTTCGTGAAATAAAGATGTGTAAATCACTAGTTTTTGAGAGATATTCCATCGAATTCCTTTTAAATAAGGAAGTCAAATCAAGAAATCATGCCATAAATGGCTTTGAAGAGTGTCTTGAAGACTGAATCTTGAGTAGGAAAGGTGTAATGTCTTAAAAGTGGTGAAATGGTCAAGAAAGGCACCCAAAAAGGCAAGGGCGTGCAAGTCCTGGAAGGAGCGCAGGTACTGAGTGGGCGTGCAAGTCCTGGTCACGTAGGTATGCCTGCACGACACATCGTGTACTTGCGCGATGGTTAACTAGCAGGGTAATACTTGGGCGACTCTTCATTAAAGCCTTTAGAATCCTCTTGAGGTTCTTCCAGAAGAAGGGTGCACAAGATCTATTGAAGGAGTAAGGCAGCGCGCAAGTGTGACCCTTTTCCCTTAAGGGCTGGCCACTCAGGCGCACAAGTTTTGATGAGTTTCAACACTTAATCCTTCCTCCCCCTCTTTAGATCTTATGTTCTAGGTAATAAATTACCTTATAAGTGTTTCGGAAGCATTCAGAAGAGACTAAGGCGCTGAGAGCTCAAATCTGATTTTCTGAAGAAAAAAATCATCTCTTGAATGGGGGGCCCACAGGGTCTATTTATAGACTGGAGAAGACCCTGGGCGGTTTCCACTTAGGGCACGCATGTCATTTGGGTGACCATGAGGCGGCACACAAGTATAATTGCACGACCACTAGGCGGCGCGCAAGTGTACTTGCGCGACCATGAGGAAACTTGCGCGAACTATGGGAAATGTTCTCCTTGTTCATCCCTTTTTCGATTTTTTATGTTTCTTCAAAGGATGAATCACTTTGGACTAAGGTATTTCCCTTTTTCAGATGTCCGAATCTTTAACAGAAAGGAGTGTCAACAAAAGTCCCCCCTCAGAGTCAGATCTGGAGAGAAAAGAGGATTTGACTCTGAGGTGAAAAAGAAAAAACAAGAAATATGGTAGTTTTAAAGTCATGCATGTCAGACATACAAAGGCTAATGTTTAAGGTCAAAATAGCTTTGACCGAAATGGATTATAATTGACTCAATTCCTTCAAAATTCTTCAGAAAACATATTACCATACTCAAGTTTGAGGGAATATATATAAGCTATGACTTAAGAATATTTGAATCTGAGGAATGATATGAAAAAGATCTAAAAGGTATTAGAAGAAGTAGTTTCCAAGAATGATATTACCATTATTTAACAAACCCGTTAGGGGGTTGAATTATGCAGGGCCACCTACGGGCATTGGCTGCATAGTTAAATAAAATAGTATCTTTTGGCTAACAAGTCTGTTATATAGACGGTTTATGCAAGGCCACCTATGGGCACGTGCTGCATAGTCAGGAAAAAGAACACTCAGAAATTTACTTTCCTAGTGCTAAAAGCCAGTGAATGTTTATGGAGATTCAAATCTTCCAAAGTATAGAATTTTCTATATGGAAAGAGGTACTTGAATATTAAGAAGATATTTCCAAACAAGATTATCAAATAACTGGAAGAATATCACTCCTACGAAGGTCTGATCCAAACGTAGGGAAGAAGAATACAAACCATATACTTTAATACTTTAAGATCATGAAAAAGGATATGGGACAAATATGTTAAGGATGGCTATTTTTTGCAGATCCCTACATACTTTCATTTAAGGAAAATAAGGAGAAAAGAGGCATTCTTCCCAAGAATGAAGTTCCCACTATCCGAAAAACCCATTAGGGGCTTGAATTATGTTGGGCCACCTAAGGGCATTGGCTGCATAGTCAAATAATAGTATCTTTTGGATAAATAGTCTATTATGTAGACTGTTTATGCAAGGCCGCATATGGGCACGTACTGCATAGTAAGGCAAAATAACTCTCTGAAGTTTGACATTTTTGTGACTAGAAGTCATGAAAAGGGCTATGAGGATCTGAAAATATTTAAGGTTAGGATTATTACACATAAATATGGGTATTGTTCAATGTATACAGAGATACATAGATCAATGCTAACCATAATCAAGTTTTGGCTGGGTCCTGAATTGAAATGTTGGAATTCACTATGTATCCCATAACGATGAGAATCAAGCCATACGTAGTTTTAAACAACAGTTTAACGTCATGTGGGACAAAAGGATTAGTGATCTTAGTTTAGGGTCATGGAGCTTGGACCATTGTAAGAAATACACAGTGTGTGTTTTCATGGGGACTTTTCAGCCGAGGGACTGAAAATGGAATTTGGGGTTAGGCCCAAAGACTTCGGGTGGATTCAAGGGGCACTCGAACGTTCCTACGTATCCCATAAGGATGGGAATCAATCCCACGTAGTTCTACAAATTCCCGTTGTACAAATTTGGTTCGTACATGTGAAGGGTGAAAGGGTACTTTATTACAGTGATGGTTTAACCCAGGATAAAAGGTTTGGTCGTTTCCATGTATGCACGTAGTCTTTGAAATGAAACATGATTAAAAAAATCAATGTAAATAATGGTCCCCTATCAGGTGAGGGTATCAAATAATATTGTATTTTATTATCATACTGGAAAAAAGTGTTGTATATTTTAACGTCATATAACAAGGACGAAAGTGAACTAATGTAAAGATATTTATTCTAAGGGCGGTTTCACGAATTAACATCGTATGAGATGGAGATGAACCGACGTGAAGAGATTGGTTTTGGGCTTCAACCTTGGGAGGTTTCCTACATACCCAGCCTTGAATGAAAGGATCAAAGTCCATGTAGTTCAATTAGAGACTGAATTAATGATGAAGTTGTTCTTGGGGATAATGACCTAAAAAATGATGTTGGGACTTACACATGGTTAGCGGCCTAGAGAGAGTGTTATGGTTGATATTTTCTCTAAGCTCACGTGAGTAATAATCGGTGGGAGAAACAAGAGGTAACAACAACCTTAACGATGAATAGTTTAATGTCATGTAGGACATATAAAGGGACTATGCAGTTTAAAGTCTTATAGTTAGGACTATTGGTGCTGCGCCGTTTAGTGTCATGTAGCAAGGACAAAATACAGTTTAATGTCATTTAGGACGTATAAAGGGACTATGCAGTTTAAAGTCTTGCAGTTAGGACTATTGGTGCTGCAGATTTTAGTGTCATGTAGCAGGGACAAACTAATGTTTAATGTCATATAGGACGTATAAACAGACTATGTAGTTTAAAGTCTTGCAGTTAGGACTATTGGTGCTGCAAAATTTAGTGTCATGTAGCAGGGAATCAATATAGTTTAATGTCATGTAGGACGTATCACGGAATTTCTGTAATGTTTAGTGTCATGTAGTTAAGACGATGGGGAAAATAGAGTTTAATGTCATGTTGGACGAAAGGGGGACTATGCAGTTTAATGTCATGCAGGGAGGACAAAAGAGTACACCATTTAACGTCATGTTGGACGCATTAGGGAATTTTTCACAGATTAATGTCATGTTGGATGAAAAAGGGACGATATAGTTTAGCGTCATGTTAGATGAATGTGTGAATAGTTTAAGTTAATATGCATGGACTGTGGATGGTGTAGTTTAATGTCATGTTGTACGGTGGTGTATTTTAAGGTCATACAAGACCTTTGATGATTATGTAGTTTAACGTCTTTTCAGACGTAAGGGACTTTTATACAGTTTAGCGTCATGTTGTTAGGACGTCACAGTGTAATGTCCTGCTGGAAGTAAGGGACTTTCAAATAGTTTAGGGTCTTATGCATGGACCGTGGATGATGCAGTTTAAGGTCATACAAGAAATAGTTGTAGTTTAAGGTCATACTGGACCATTTAGGGATCTTTTTCACAGTTTAACATCATGTGGGATGAATGTACAAATAGTTTAAGGTCATATTTATGGACCGTTGCTTTATAGTTTAACATCATATAGTAAGGACAATAAAAAAGGTACTTTGCAGTTTATACGTAATACTTCTTCAAAAATCTGGCATTGGTTGGAGTAGTGATGAGTTCTCCATCCATTGAAATTAATGAATAAGCTCCATTGGAGTAGACCCTATGTATTGAACAAGGTCCTTCCCATTTTGGCTCAATCTTGGGAGGTTTCTTTCCTAGTATCATTGGAGTTCTAAGAACTAATACCAATTCTCCCTGAGTGAACGAACAAAGACAAACTTTTTTGTTAGAAGCTCGTGCTATTCGAATCTGATAGACTTCCAAGTGGTGCAAAGTGCACAATCTTTTCTCGTCTAACCATTCCAATTCATTCAATCGTTTTGAGATTGTTCATCTGTAGATGATTGATCACAAATGGAAACTCTGAACAAGGGTAGTTGAACATCAATGGGCAAGACAACTTCTATTCCATATACCAATGAATATGGAGTTGACCGAGTTGCAGTGCGGGTGGTAGTCCGATAATCCCATAAAGCATGTAAGAGTTTATCAGGCCATGACCTCTTATCATTATCCGCCATCTTTTGCAGTATATTTGAAAGAGTCTTGTTAAAGGCTTCTATCTGGCCATTGGCCGCTGCATGATACCGAGATGAATGGTTGGATTTGATGTTGTGTTCTTGATACAACTTCTTCATCTCAGATGAACAGAAATTGGTGCCATTGTCTGTCAATATGGTATGAGGGACACCAAATCTAGTAATGATGTTAGACTTGATGAGGCTAACAATGCATTTAGAACTGACTTCCTTGAGAGGTATTGCCTCTTCCCATTTGGAAAAGAAGTCAGTAGAAGTAAGAATATACTTAAACTGCTTGGCCGTAGCCGAAGGGTAAGGTCCCACCACATCCATTCCCCATGTGGAAAATGGCCATGGGTATTTAGCTGTATGAACCATCTCTGGAGGCTGATCAATGAAGTTGGCATGTACATTTCATGAATGACACTTCTTTTTGAAATCAACACAATATCGTATCATTGAAGGCCAAAAGTATCCAAGCCTTCGAATCTGATCAGACAGTCTATGTCCAGACTGGTGGGCACCACAGACTCCTGCATGCACTTCATTCATGACAGCCATTGTCTCTTCACCATCAATGCATCTGAAGAGAACTCCATCAAAACCACGTTTGTGGAGAATTTTCTCTAGGTGATCTGGGCTATCATAAAGAGTAAAATTGACCACACGGCGCCAGATTTTTTCTTTCTCAACTCTATCAGGTGGAAGTGTTCCATTTTGAAGGTATTACCTGATAGGTGACATCCATCCTGTAATATGACCATACGGTTCAATAATGGGACAAATTCATTAATTTCCTCTGTACTGATTCGAACATATGGTGAAATTGCACGACGGTGGGCAATACTGATGGTTGTCTCGTCCCGATTTGGATCTTCCATAGCTATGGCTATATTAGACAATGCATCAGTTTGAGCATTTTGTGATCTTGGGACATAAGAAAATGTCGGTTACAAATGGAATTCTACCATTAACTCTCTGACGCAATCATACAATTGGATTAGTTCTTCTTTTATAATGGCATAATCCCCATTGACTTGTTTGATTACCAGGTCCGAATCACCTTTCACCTTTAAG
The DNA here is from genome assembly GCA_963277665.1 of Viscum album. NCBI lineage: Eukaryota > Viridiplantae > Streptophyta > Magnoliopsida > Santalales > Viscaceae > Viscum > Viscum album. Next base: position 682,851,948 of record OY728165.1, read on the forward strand.
TGATTCACTTGTGCTTGAAGTACTAATTCCAATCCTACGATGAGAGCTTGGTATTCTACTTCATTATTGGTAACACCTTCCCATAATAAGAAGTAATACGATAACACTGCCTTTTCTGGGAAAATGAGCACAATTCCTAAGCCATATTTGTTGAATTTAGGATTGTCCATTTTCCTCCCTCTTGGACTTCTGGAAGCACCATAAAAATACATTTCCCATGCCTGAGGACTTTCTTGAATAAAGAAGACTTCCACATCAGGGAGTTTAATATCTGAAGATGTGTCTTCCACTGAAGGGTGTTCCGCTAGGAAATCAGCCAGAGCTTGGACCTTTATCACTATTTGAGACACATATTGAATGTCGAATTGCTTCAAAATAACTGCCCACCTTGTCATGCGTCCTGTAAGCATTGGATGACTTAGGATTAATTTGAGCAGGTTATTGCGAGATACCAACTGGACCTCATGATGTTGCAGGTAGTGTCTCAACTTTTAAACTGAAAAGATTAATGCCAAGCAGCACTTCTCAATACTTGAATAACGAGTTTCTTCTTCAAGCATGGTTTGACTGAGATAGTAGAGACTGTTTTCAATCCCAGCATCATTCTTTTGAGCAATAAAGGCACCCAATGATCACTCTAGAGCTATCACATAGAGAATAAGTGGTCCTCCTTCAACAGGTGGCATGAGTACTGGTGGACTCAATAGGTATTTCTTGAGAATATCGAATGCTTCTTGACATTCTTCAGTCCACTGGTAAGTGACTCCCGTCTTCATCAATTTGGTGAAGGGTAAACTTTTGTCTGCTAAATTGGTGATGAAATGCCGAATATAGGCTAAGTTTCCTTGAATTCCTCTTAATTCGTTCAAATTTTGAGGAGTTGACATACCAATGATTGACATGGTCTTCTCAAGATCGACTTCAATACCATGATGGCATACAACAAAGCCGAGAAATATTCCTAAGGTTACCCCAAAAGAACATTTTAAGGGGTTCATCTTCAAATTATGTTGTCGAAGCTTGCAGAATATGACTTCCAAATCAGACAAGTGATTAGAACATTGTTTGGATTTACTACCAAATCGTCTACATAGAATTCAACAAACTTCCCTAAGAAGGGTTTGAAGATACGATGCATGGCACGCTGATAAGTTGCACCTGCATTCTTTAAGCCAAAGGGCATTACCCTGTAGAAAAACACACACTGAGGGGATCTGAAGGCTTTAGATTCTTCATCTTCTGGGGCCATTCAGATCTGATTATATCCATAATTTCCATCCATGATGGAAAGTTCTTCATATCCAGCTGTTGCATTAAATAGAAGATCTGTAATCAGAACTGGGAAATCATCCTTAGGACAATGCCGATTAAGATCTCTGAAATCAATGAAAACTCTTATTTGTCTATTCTTTTTCTTTATATGGACAATATTATCCAACCATTTGGGATATTGAACTTCTCTGACGAAGTTAGATTTGATAATCTTATCCAATTCAACTTCAATTTTGGAAGTATTAGTTGGGTGTGTTCTTCTCACGGCTTTCTTAAATCCTTGATGTTCTTCTAGTAAACCCAAATGATGAGTAGAAACATCAAGATCAAGACCGGGAATTTCTGTATAGTTCCAGGAAAATATATCTTTATTTTTCTTTAGAAAAGAAATATACATCTCTTTCTCTTCAAGAATCATGGCCGCACTGATTAAAGTGTGGCGTGGATCTCCTTTTGTACCCAGATTTACTTCTCTGAGTTCATCCACAGTGGTAGAGATACTCTCTTCAAATACTGGAGGAGAATCTCTGAGATATTCCTCTTCTTCTTCTTCATATGTTATTTCATTCATTTTTACTTGCATAGTAGATGATAAAGTAGATTTCTCATAATCTGAAGACATGTCAAAATTTTCATATTTTGAAGAAGAAGCTTCCATTTCTAACCCGATTGATGATGATGGGTATTCTTTGGGTAATAAAGTGGAGATGATGGATTAAGAATCGACCTCATTGTTCACCTCCGATGTTTCTATAACTTCTTCTAGCCTAATTGAAAAAGCATAGACTTGTTGGATTTCAGCAGATGAAATGATGACGTCACCATTTGTGCTTTCATCACTGCTTGGTAGATTACCAATTTCTCTCATGTTGTCTGGATCGATTTTCATAATTGACATTATGGATCCTTCCATAAGAGTATTTTGATTTGGGTCTATCTTGTCAATTTGACTGATAGGAAGCACATAATCTATACTCACATGTGAAATAGATTTACTGGAATTTTTTCCAAACCATATGGAGCATTAACTTTAGTAATCTCCTTTGTTATGGATTTCTCCCTTTTCTTCATGTGAAAGAATTCTTCCACAATGTATTGAGACTCACATGTCTTGAACAGGGCCATATCACCGTACAATGTCCCAACTTGACCATCAAAACAATATTTGACACATTGATGGTATGATGAAGGGATAGTTGCATGTTGATGTAGCCAGGGTCTCCCAAGAAAAATGTTGAAGGCTGAGTCTTGATCAACAACCATGAAATCTAAATTGGATACATGATCTCCAAACTATGTTCTGAGTGTAACTTCAGCCAGTGGTTCCTGTTCATTTTTATCATATCCCTGTATCATAATGGTGGAAGGAGATAAATCAGATCTCGTGAGGCCCAATCGACGAAGTTTACGAATGGGTATGAGGTTGACTCCTGAACCATTGTCAATGAAAGCTCTTCGATCATCCACGCCATTGACCTTTCCAGATAAGTACAGTGGTCTAATATGTCCATGCACAACATCATCTTCATCTTCATCAGTAAAAGATATTATTGCTTGGCATTCTGCAGGATTATTCCTTATGTGATAGACTTCAGCTGCATCAATTTCAGTTTCAAACTCATAAGGACTTGACAAAGCCTCAATGAGTGCTTCCCGAAGATCTTTTTACAGATTCAGAGCATCCAGAATTGATAACTTGGCTGGTACATGGGCCAAGTGTTTCAATATATCATACTTTTGATCCAGAGTTCTACGTTTCCCAATAAGAATATGTGGTTTAGCAGGTACCTTGGAAGCAGATGTTTTTTAAGTTGATCCATCAAGTATTGGGATAGAAGTTGGAAATATTATTGGTTTTGGATGATTAGACCGATTAAATCCATTTATTTGCTGAGATGAAGAAGATGGAACCTTTAACCGGTCTTCCAAAATAATATTTCCAGGACTGAATTTTGTTATTGGTAGAAGAACTTGCTTGTTCTTGTTGAGCTCACTGAAGGGCTCTACCACGAGTTTCTGCTGCGTACACAGTTCTAGCAGGGGTAGAATTGGAATAGTGGCTTCTAAAAGATCCACGTCTTCCCCTGTATCCTGAGCCCTTGGAACTTACTCTGATTCCTCTGTTTGATACAGGGAATTCAGGCTCATTGAAATTGAAACTGCGACTGGCACATGGATCTGTTAATTGAATCATATTAACATAGCCAAAGATTAACTATATATCTAATGAAGACTCTGCCTGATTAGCCTATTTAGACTTTTCCGTTTGGTAGGGCAGTTCCCGTGGCTTTGAAGTAGATGGAATGATGTCCGCCAAAGTCAAAGACAACTTAGGATTTGACACATACTCATCTTCTTCTGATTCATTTTCATTCATTGAATCATGCCGTTTCTTTGAGGACATTCCCCCTGACGAAGAGGGTTTTGTCGCAACATTCATGGTAGAAGACACAATTGGTTTCCTTAATTGTGTTTGAAAAATATCATAAGTTTGATTTATTGTCTTTCTGACCATCCAATCATCATTCTTTTGTGAAGTTTTTCTTTTGAATTCCTTCCATTCATCTTCCTCCTCTAGACTGTAGCAGTGACACATGCTTCCTGGGCTGAGGAGCCTTTCAATGTGACTAGTTTCGAGTCGAACATCTTTTGCAGGAGGTATTTTAAGACAAAACACTCCCGGATGGGATTCCACAACATTTGACGAAAAGGGAAATAATTTGGACGGTCTTCGTCTCCTTTCTTGTTTGGCCTATTGGGTATTAGCAATTGAACCAAATTGTTTCCAGAGCTGAAATGAAATAACCAGAAATATGTTCATTTCGGAAAGAGTATGTTTTGCTCTTCAGATCCTCAAATTGTTTTCATCTTTGATCTTTTCGATCATCTGGACGAAAAGGCCTTTGTTGTTGGCGCTCAGAAGGTGGAGACCTTCGAGAAGATGGAAGTTTTTAGGTAGAAATAGGTACAGGTGCTTGTTTAACCATAACTGTAGTAGTTTCTGCTTTACCCATTCTCCTTCCTGGAGCTGATGGAATTACATGAGATATAGCCTTACCATATATAAGGGAATCTTTAATCTGCTGAGCGATTGATGTAAGGTCTCGAAACACTCTTGTGTATTTCAAAGCGATTAGCGGCGTGCATAATTCGTCATGCAGATTTTCCACACAGATTGGCAAGAATTCTTCTTGAGGGAGTTCTAAACTCAAGGAATATGTTAATCCCTTCCATCGAGCAATGAAATCAGAGACCCTTTCATTCTCCCTTTGCTTACAGTTTGTAATATCGAAAATTGTTGTCTTTGGCAAAGTTGAGCTGAACTGAAGGAGGAATTTTTGGTGAAGATCCTCCCATCCGGTAATTGACTGGGATTGAAAGCTTGTATACCAAACAAAAGCTAGTCCTTGCAAGGTTCGCAGGAAGCATCTGATTTTCACTACTTCTTGTTGCTCCGGAGTTCCCATCATAGGATCGCAACAAGACACGTAATGCGTCAAATGTTGTTCTGGATCTCCTGATCCATTGAAAATAAGAAATACATGGTTCCTAAAACTAGATGGAGGAGAAATTGAATCTACCCATTCAGGGCAAACTTTCTTTTCTGGTTGAACTCTCGCACGGTTCCCTTCCATAGTTTCTAACCAAACTATTAATGACTCAATAGTTGTTATTAACTTTTGATAAACATCCAGTTGAACTTGGACTTGGGTAGGTGCAATGACTGGAGCTTGGAAATATGTGGCGATTGGCACTGCAACTGATGGTAGAACTTCCAACTGTTGTTGCACTTGACCCGTAGGATTAGACCTGTGAGGGTGTACTGATAGAGGAGGATATTTTTTATCCATCTCTGTAGCTGCCAAAAATTGCTTTGGCTGACTGACTCCAGCATGCTTAAGAATAAGACTACTCTGAAGTAGTTCTGTATTTAACCTTCCTAATTCCTTCATTTCTTCCTCCTGTTGTGCAAACCTCTGCTCTAGTGAGAGCGATTGACCCTCTCCAGAGGAAGGATATGTAACCTGGTTCTTTCCCTTCCCTTTGTTGGATCATTTTAAGAGAGGGGGATGTGGGTTACTCGAAGGAATACTTAAGTTCTAAGTAATCCTTTGACTTCGTGTAGGCACACCGTCTTCATTTGAGTCGGTGCATACATCTTTTGAGCAGGAACCTCTTCATCTGAGTCCCCTGAGTGAGCCTCATCTGGTGGATCAGCAACAACAGCATTGATGAAATTAATCGATTCATAACTCATCGCATCCCTTCTATCAGCATTTATGAGATATTGTCTTCTTCCATTTATTTGATGAGGCATTAACTTTTGTTGATTCAATCCCTCAGGAACTTCTTGATGAATCGTAATTTGGAGGGAATCTCCTGATAATTTGGCTCTTCGTTCCTCTTGAGGTTTCTTCCCCAATCGAGAAAAAACCGACTTTCTCTGAGGAGGGGATTGATGATTTGAATAAGTACATAGTCTAATGGACTGGGGTTGTTCTTGCTATTCTCGCTCAACTCCCCAAATCCTTTTTGTTGATTCCGATGGTTGGTTTAATAGAGTCCTCAGTCTGGAGAGCTGGGGTGGTTCATGACATTCTATGTCTGAGACTTTCTTGAAATTCCTCCTGATCTTGCGAACCTTAGTCCGGAAATTGGCTGGATGCATTAATCTATATCCGCTTTTATCACCCGGTTCAAAAGACCGTTGGATGATTTCCGACACTTCTGTCACTTGGTGACGTGCTTGCTCCAAACGAGAGGCATGTACAATATTATAATTTTCTTGATGCAAGAGTAATTTGACAACTTGTTCTCTGTATTCTTGATTTTGAGAGGAACTAGTTAAAGCATGTTCTTGGGCAAGCTTTTGATTACAAACAAAGCCCATTGACTATGGCCGGCAATGGTCAATAACATTGCATGAGACCATTTTTGGCGGGCTTTACTGACTCGAGAGCACCATGAAATGCAGTGCCCCATGAAAACCCCATCCTTTGATACGAATACCATATGGGGCATTGGCAATTACCTGACACAATCTTCATAGTACGCCAAAGCATGAATGTTGAAGGGGTCTCTACTGCTTTTCAGCGTTCAGATATTGAGAGACAGATAGAGACGCCAAATCAATCTGATGTTGTGACCCTTCTATTATTTTAAGATGATTTTCATATTCATCATAAGATAATACTTTCTTTTTCAACTGAAAAAGATATTTCCATATGTTGAGACGAATATCATGAATTTCATCTTCTATCAACATTTCTGGAATATTATACTGAGAGTCAGCCAGAGGCCAAAACATGACTAGCACTTCACCATTCGCCAGTTGTTTTCTCATATTCAGCATTTCCTCTTTATCATTTGATGAAGATTATTCTACCTGATTTGACCAGAGTTGGTGTTTCCTTGTTGCTTCATTGGATTCAATAGGATTGGTAGAGAAATCATTGATTAAACTAGAAGATGCATGACTTAGGGGTGGTTCAGAGAATGACCGACACCCCGGGATATCTTCTGATTGAGAAAGTATTTCACCTACTAGCGATGAAGCTTCAGACATGAATGGTTTCGATTTTTCAAGTACCTCAAGATAAGAGGGCTTTCTTGGCACTACATTGTCCACTAGTGCATTTTCCGGGCAATGTGCATCACTACTATAGAGATGACTTTTGCAGAAAAATTCATCATCATGAGGAGGACCACCATAATGGGTTACAACAAAAGATGAGATCTCTTTCACTTTGGTCTTCTGACCACACAGAGGGTTCCTGTGGCTCTCATCTGAGATGAAACATCGAGATCGACAGAATTGTCATGAAGCAAGCCTTCATGAGGATGTGTCTTTTGAAGACCTTCGGAATTAATGTTCCCACTATTGTGAACTGAGGGTGTAGAATCTTGAATTCCAATAGATAATTTTCTGAGGGCTTCAAGAACTCCAGCATCGGGCAAGGCCTTATTACAGATTGGCTCTTGATCTCCTGACTTTGTTGGGTGGGTCTTTTTCTTATACGGCTTCTTACTTGCCATGGAAGCCACTTGTTAATGAAAGTGGCTGCTCTAAGCAGGTGTATGTTCCTAATCAGGAAAGATGGCTAGGTTATGCTGACGATATCCTCTCAAATCAGGTTTATGTTCCTGACTTGGTCTTCCGTATGATATGGGGGAGTATTCCCCATAACCCTTTTGGACTGGAACAGATGTGTGCGTCTGTTCCGTAGTGAATTGTTGATGTATCACTCCACTAATAGGGATATATTTATGTGTCTTTCCCTGAGATTCCACTGAAGTTGTTATAATATCCTGGCAGACATCCATAATATGAGCAGGGATTTTCTTCTACTCTTTCACCATTGATAGAATATGCTTGGTGACTTCAGCTACCGGAATGGGAATATACGTCCATTCTGGGCTTGGAGCAGGTGTATGTGCCTGCTCCTTTCCTCCTTTTCCTATCAGGGAATCCTGATAGTACTCAAGTGTGGGGGCAAAGAGTTGAGTCTGCCTCCTATTTGTAGTCGGGGCTTTCTGACTAACTTGTCCAAATGCTACCAAGCGAGACTGTGGGTAGGCTTTATTAATACTAGCAGGCGTATGTGCCTGCTGATTGTGCTTCGCCAAACGTGGTTGACGAGATCCATCATATGTAGTAAGACGAGCCTGCTGACTAGCTGATGATGTATAAACAGGTGTGTGTTCCTGCATATATTACTCTGCCGGAATTGCCAGGCGGGATTGGCGTGATGCTGCCAGACGAGTCTGCTGGACAGCAGGTTTAAAACAGGCAGGTGTATGTGTCTGCTCGTTGCTTGCAACCAAGTTAGGTTGGTGGACTTCTCCGGAGATGTCAGAGATGAGAACATTCTCATTGTTGACTGTATTCCGCCTCTGGTGGTTCATCTTGCTTGCTCGGGTTCTAGGAACCTGAGCTGAACGCCTAGAGTCGGTACCCTCAACATGTTGAGGGCGCACTCCCGCGCGAGTCTAGAGACGATTGTTGGTGGGAGACCTCAAGATGGACTCCTGTCTATTTGAATTAAGGTCATGAGGGACCTGCTCATTCACCTTAGGGAGCGAATGGTGACTGCGTTCCGGGGATAATGACCCGAAACGGTTGGAGACATTAGTCAGCACCGCCTGCTTCTTGATCACTGGTCTTCATTGTCCGGATGACCGATGTGAGTTGTTTACTTGGAGGGCTTTTTGGGAAGCCTCCAGAGTTGGGATGGTACAGTGTTGATGGTACTCCTTAGCCAGTGCGTTTGATACCCAGCATTGAAGAAGCTGAGTAGGTGATATCGTCTTAAGAGCGGACGACGATCCAGTAGGAGTAGCAGTATTGGCATTTGCAGCAGCAGTATTCACAGGGGTGAACTTGAGAGCATCCATTCTAGAAATGCAGAAGATCTTGGGAAAAGAGTTCATGTTTGATATAACAGACGTAATCAAGATAAATTTATCCACTACATCTTTTGGATGAGCACATATGTCAATGATTTTTTTTGTTGGGCCTCTCATTGAGTTTTAAATAGGGGCCTAACAAATAGGTAAAACATCATTTTAACTTGGTTAAGGATTCATGTCGGGTTAACCATTTTTGTTTCCCTCAGAATCTGGGGATGACCGCCTTGATGGAAGGTTCAAACAATCTGCTCGGTTTCTAATGGGTTTGTTCGTAGAACCAGAAACATCCAATGATTCCACATCCATTCGAACCTACTTTCCAAAGGTAGGTGCTCATTAGTTTGTGGACTGATGAGGCATAGGAATTTGTATTGGTCGAGAGGATGGGAGGTCGGACTCATCACACCTTTTTTAGGGGAATTATTGTCTACTCCGGGACTCTCTTTATAGATCTAAGTTATGTTCGTGAATCCTTATTACATTGCCAAGTATTAAATGAGCATTCCTTGAGATCTGACAATAAATGATTAAATATGTATTAAATTTAGAGAATATTTTTTATGTATTCGAGGTTCTTCATCGATAGAGAATAATCTGTATTTATTAGAGATTCTTGGTCAATGGTACCCTTCGACACATTTATACAGAATTATCTTGGTCATCATAATGACCATGCTGGTTTTAAATCCACTCAGTGGGGAACTTGAAGTTTATTGTCATTCAGAAGGACATGGATTATTTTAGAGTTGGGATCGAACCCGTAGATGGGCTACCTACATATCCTTTTGTTTAGAAAAGGAATCAGAACCCACGTAGATTGATTAAGGGAGTATGATGTTTATTATTGATGGCTCAAAGAAGGATGTCACAATTACTTTTACACTCTAAGCTCATGTGAGTCATGATCAGTGTGAGAAATAAGAGGTATTGGTAAAAATTAGGCAATTGTGCCCTGAAAGATGCAATCATAAGAAATAATATGGGGCTTTATGTATGTATGGCTACCTAGATAAATGAAGGTTAGGATTTACTTTAGGGAAGAAATCTAGGAACAGGGTCCATAAAGGCATATGTGCTTCATGGAGATTTTGAATACTCTAAATTGGGTCTTAATCATGAAAACGAGGCCCAAATTAGGAGAATACATATGATTGGGTTTTACTCCTGAAAAGGAATCCCAGATCAAAGGTATATTAGGACTGGTTATGATAAATTAAGACTGCGTCTTATTCCTGAAATGGAGGCCTAGGATAATCGATTAATAAAATTAAGGGACTTGGGGTTAACTCTTGAAGAGGATGCCCATATTTGAGAATGGGGATTACTCCTGAAAAGGAGGACCAGGTTAAGGGAATTAAGGTTTGGGGCTTACTCCTGAAGAGGATGCCCAAATTAGTGGACTGGGGCTTACTCCTAAGGAGGATGCCCAGATTTGGGAACTTTAAGAATTGGGGCTTACTCCTAAAGAGGATTCCCAAGTTAAGAATTATGATTGGGGCTTACTCCTAAGGAGGATTCCCATATTTGAGACTGGGGCTTACTCCTGAAAAGGAAACCCAGGTTATGGGATCTGGGGCTTACTCCTAAGAGGATGCCAAAATTAGATGACTTATGACTGGGGATTATTCCTGAAAAGGAGACCCAGGTTAAGGATTCTCTCATCTTAAATGATGAGGTTGAATGAATGAAATCTCAATCTTTCGTGACATAAAGATGTTTAAATCACTAGGTTTTGAGAGGTATTCCACAGAATTCCTTTCAGATAAGGAACTGAAATCAAGAAATCATGCTATAAATGGATTTGAAGAGTGTCTTGAAGACTGAATCTTGAATAGGAAAGGTGTAATGGCTTAAGAAGGGTGAAATGGGCAAGAAAGGCATCCAAAAAGGCAGGGGTGCACAAGTCCTGGCAGGCGCACATGTACTGAGTGGGCGGGTAAGTCCTGGTCGCGCAGGTATGCCTGCGCGACACATGGTGTACTTGAGCGACGGTTAACTAGCAAGGTAATACTTGAGAGAATCTTCATTAAAGCCTTTAGAATCCTCTTGAGGTTCTTCCAGAAGAAGGGTGCGCAAGATCTATTGAAGGATTAAGGCAGCGCACATGTGTGGCCCTATTCCCTTAAGGTCTAGACACTCTATCGCGCATGTGTTGATGAGTTTCAACACTTAGGCCTTCCTCCCCCTCTTTAGATCTTCCGTTCTAGGTATGAAATTACCTTAGAAGTGTTTCAAAAGCTTTGAGAAGAGACTAGGGCACCGGGAGCTCAAATCTGAGTTTCTGAAAAAAAAATCCTCTCTTGAATGGGGGGCCCACAGGGTCTATTTATAGGCTAGAAATGATCCTGGGCGGTTTCCACTTAGGGCGTGCAAGTCACTTGGGTGACCATGAGGCGGCGCGCTAGTGTACTTGCGCGACCATGAGGGAACATGCACGACCTATGGGCAATGTTCTCCTTATTCATCCCTTTGTCGATTTTTTATGTTTCTTCAAAAGATGAATCACTTTGGACTAAGGTATTTCCCTTTTTCAGACGTTATACTCTGTGACGGAAAGGAGCGTCAACAGTTATGGAGTACTCATCTCGCTTTACCGAGCTGCAGTGCTTCATGCCGATTCCATAAGATGATGTGTTGTTCCTTTCTAGGATGTTGGAGGATGGTCTCAGGCAGGAGATCCATTCCCAGTTGAATATCTTCAGGTTGACTTCGATATCATCAATTGTCAACCAGGTGCTGATCACATAGCGCCATCTGAGGGATTCTGGAGTAGTGAGCCAAGGCGGTTCGACATCAAGAGTAAGTGTTACTCCTACTGATAGTAGGAAGCACCGTAGGGAGTCTTCTCTAGGAGATCAGTGTAGGAGAAATGCATCTTTGGGCATCCAGGTAGTATGCTACCAATGCAGGAGGAGCGGGTATACTAGGACTCGATGTCCGAGAGACCCGATGGAGTGCCGATCTTGCGGCATGATTGGCCATCTTCAGCATTTTTTCAGATCATCTCACCTCTATCTGGAGGCATGTGTTCTTCTATGAACCTGCATACAGGATAAGTATCACCTGTTTCTCACTAGTCTGGGAACCGGAATTCTTCTGGCTGTCAGGCCGAGGTGGAGGTCGTGGTCGTGGTGGTCCGTCACCAGGTTACCCGTGACAGCATAGTGAATCAGCTCAATGTGGTATGCTAGGGGTGCATGGTCGCGGTACAGGCCAAACATTTTCTATAGAGCAGTCCCATCAGGAGAAGGATCCTGGACCTTCCACAGTTCGAGGTACGATCTTAGTAGCCTCAGTTTTTTCTTCATCACTTTTCGATATTGGTGCTTTTCATAGCATTATCTCTGTTTCTATTGTGGAGAGCCTTGGGCTCTGTATCTTTTCGCCTACCGACATGTTGACTCTTGAGACACCATTGGGAACAAGGACATCTAGCGTACTGCGGTGCCGAGAGTTCCATTTGAGGTTGCAGGGTGTCACTTCTTATGGGAACTTTATATACTAGAGATGATAGACTATGATTTCATTCTTAGTATAGAATGGTTAGTTCCCTTTCAGGCAGTTGTCGATTGTTATCGCCACAGGGTGAGTTTCTTATCACCAGAGGGAGGATCCTTTTTTCATAGAGGCAAGTTTGATGTCTAGGAAGGTAAGGCCAGACTAGAGCATAATGGGCTAGGAAGGGTTACAACCCAGATCTCCAGTATTTATCTATATGACCAGGGGACTTCACAGTTAAACTTTCCTTTAGAGGTGGATCATTTCAGCGATGTCTTTCCAGAGGAATTTTCAGGTTTTCCTCCGAAGCGTGAGGTAGACTTCTTTATTGAGCTCATTCCAGGAGCTGCCCTGGTGTCCATTCCTCTTTATAGGATGGATACACATAAGTCTAAGGAGCTCAAGAAGTAGTTGGAGGAGTTGCAGGAAAAGGGTTTCATCTGACCCAGTACATCTCCTCGGGGTTCGCTTGTCCTATTTGTGATGAAGGAAGATGACCACATTATGATTTGCGTGGATTATCAAAAGTTTAAACAGTTGACGGTCAAGAACTGATATCCCTTGCCAGAGATTTATGACCTCTATGATCAGCTTTGAAGAGACCGAGTGTTCTCGAAGATCGATTTGAGGTCCATTTGTCATTAGTTGTGCATTAGACCCTCAAATATACCTCTTAAATCCTTCAATAGTATGTATGGTTTATAAGAGTTTATGTTCATGCCTTTCTGTCTCACAAATACACATACAATTTTTATGGAAATGATGAACTGAGTGTTCCATCCAATCTTGGATTCCTTCATAGTGGTTTTCATGGACGAAATCTTGTTGTACTCTCACACTCGACACGACCATGCTACCCATCTTGAGATTGTCCTGTGTACACTAAGAGAGCATCAGTTATATGCTAAGATCTTGAAATACCACTTTTTGATGGATAAGATTCACTTCTTGGGACACGCCATATCAGAGAAAGAAGTATCTGTAGACCTAGAGAATATGAGATATGTAGTTTCCTAGGAGCAGCCGAAGAACATCTTTGAGGTGCGGAGTTTTCTTGGGCTGGCTGGATACTACAGGAATTTCATACGTGACTTTTCACACTTTGTAGCATGGAAGACTGGACTGACCAAGAAAGGTGTGAAGTTCTTATGTTTAGATTCCTGTGAGTCATCCTTTTAGGAGATGAAAGGGAGGTTGACATCAGCACTGATACTAGTCTTGTCATAGCTGGTCAAGAGCTACACTATTTACTGTGATACATCAGGTATCATCCTGGAAGATGTTCTTATGTAGGGATACTGAGTCACTGCTTATGGGTCTCAGCAGTTGAATTCACACGAGAGGAAGTACCCGACACATGATTTGTAGATTACAGATGTTGTTCATGACTTATGATGTTGGTGACACTATCTTATGGGAGATAACTTTGTGGTGTTTACCAATAGCAAGAGTCTCAAGAATATCTTCACTCAGCATGATCTGAATCTGAGATTGCTCATGTGGGTCATGTATCATCAGTCTTTCGACTTTGAGCATTCCTATATTCTAGGAATGGGAAATGCAGTGGCTCATGCGTTGAGAAAGAGAATTCATATTCAGGCAGTTCAAGAGGACAACAGTGAGTGGCAGTTTATGGCTTTGTTCCCTGAGATGTATTTGGAGGTCCACGACAAACAGGGGAAGAATTTTCTATCTTCTGTGACTGTTACCTCTACTCTTCTTGATCGGGTACGGCTGAGGCAGCTATCAGACACAGAAGTTCTAGTCTACCAGGAGAGTGTTTCCGGAGAGGACCCTTTTCCTGTATGGACAAAGGGTGAGGATGTGATATTGTGTTTCCCGGGACGTGTATGGGTTCAGTAGACATACGCGAGGAGATGATGCGGGATTTTTATTCCTTGGTTTGGAAAGTTAATTCTTACAAAAACAAGATGTATCGTGATCTACACCGCCAGTTTTGCAGGCCAGGTATGAAGAGAGATGTCACTGGGTTTTTCATGAGATGTTATACATGCATGTAGGTGAAAGCGGAGCATCAGCGACCAGTAGGGCCTTTTCAGCAGTTACTCATTCCCGAGTGGAAGTGGAATGGTGTTGTGATGGACATCGTGACCGGGTTACCGACGTCACGTCAAGGGAGTGATGTTTTTTGGGTTGTCATCGATAGGCTTATGAATGTTGCTCACTTCTTTCTGATCAATGAGACCTTCAATGTGGATGATCTGGGCCAGTTGTATATCCGAGAGATTGTACGTCTGCATGGAGTTCCACACTCCATTGTTTCATACATGGATGCTTGTTTTACTTCTCGGTTAGGGAAGGGGCTTCAGAAAGCTTTTGGTAGGCAGGTACTTATGAGTACAATGTACCATCCCCAGACAGATGTCTAGTCCGAGCGTACAATCCAGGTTCTTGAGGATATCCTTCGAGCATGCATTCTAAACTTTTTCGGATCTTGGGAGAAGCATATCCCTCTTGTGGGGTTTTCCTATAAAAACAGTTTTCAGGTGACTATTCAGATGGCACATTATGAAACTCTGTACGGTAGGCCATGTCGATCACCTTTTTGCTGGATGGAAGCAGGAGAGGCAGCTTTGTTGGGACCTTATTCTATTCAAGAGACCTCAGAGTAGATAGTGTTGATTCGGTAGAGGATGGATATAGTAGAGTCTCGACAGAAGACTTATGCATATCAATAGATATGACCTCTAGAGTTCAAGGATGGGGATCAGGTTTTCCTATGTGTTGCACCATGTTTGGGACACAAGTGGATCTTGAGGCATGGTAAGCTTTCACCATGGTATGTCATGTCGTTTGAGGTATTGGAGAGAGTTGGACCGGTTGCTTATCAGTTGCAGTTACCTCAGAGTTACAGGGCTTTGCACAATTTCTTCTACCTTTCTCAGCTCCAACATTACTTTTCGAACCCGTCTCATGTCTTTCAACCCACAGAGGTCGAGCTCGAAGTGGATGCGTCGTTAGAGGAGCATCATATCCGGATTTTTTGATCACAGTACGAAGGTCCTCCATGGATGGTCTTTTCCTCTGGTACGAGTGCTATGGAAGTACAAGAAAGTACATGATGAGACTTGGGAGAGGGAGGTCGATGTACGATCATAGTGGCCGGAGCAGTTCGGGGATTCTTCTTCTATGCCCACTAGAGAAATTCCGGGAAAAGTTTCTTTATGTGGGGATGTTTGTAAGAACCCGTACCTTAATTTCACGTATGTTTTTCCTTTTTGGGTCATTTTTTAGAAAAAGAGGAAAATCTAGATGTTTTCAAAGTACAAGTAATGTCATTATAATTATACGTCGTGTACTTCGATGTCACGCAAGGTCGTGTGCTGGCCATGTACAGTCCACACACATGGTGTGTAGGGACGATGTGGAGGGTGCTTAATCAGAGTATGGAAAGGCCTAGTACACGTCGTTTACTCCAGAAGAAAATTTTGTGTACTTTATTTTTTTTTCATTAAACGGACCGGGGACGCGCCTCATCGATAAAAAAACCTTCCTCTCTAGGTTCTTCGATCAGGAGCATCCGTACGACTGAAAAAATCCTCTGAGCACCTGAGCCTCTATCTTTTTGATGAATCGACTGCTGTCGATTGCGTTGGAACCACAGCTGTGAGCTCTTACTTCTTCTTGAGTTTCGTTCTGTGATTTTCCTTCTTTCTCAAGATATCGTGGGTTGAGTGTTTTGTGCATTTTAATAGATCTACCCCAATCTAAGAAGTATCAAGCCTCGTGGTTCATGTATATCTATATCCTAGAATCGAGGTAGGTGGTCTTTGCCTTACTTTTCGATGTCATTGAGTTTTATGTGAAAATTCCACCAATACCCTTGAACGAGGTATTGCATGTCTTTTTTTTTCACTTATTGTTTTCATGCCTTTCATTTATTCTTGTGTAGAGGTAATTTGATCATGTATGAGGATATTTTGTTGTACATGGAGGTTTTTCCATGCCTTGTTCTGGTTACATCCTTTGGGTCTTGTTTTCCATTGGTCGTTATACCTGTATTCCAAGACTTGTCACCGTAGGATGGAGTGATATTCTTGACATGCTACTTATTATGTAGAATGGTTAGCCAAGTAGCTCTATAGGTGTACTTTGGCCCTATAGCATTATTATTCACTAAATGGAACAGAACCGTGAGAATCAGGCGCTATAGACTATAAGGGATAGACTGAGTGAGCTTTCCCAAGATTCTTGGATATTATAGACTACTGGAAGGTAGAACGAGTGAGCATCCTTAGAGATTATTGGACATTATAGACTACAGGGGATAGACCAAGTGATCTTCCCATAGAGACTTGAATATTATAGACTACAAGAGGGTAGACCGAGTGAGATTCCTCAGAGAGTCTTTACTTGTTTGAATTTCCTTAAACCCTTCTAAGAAAGTGGAGGAATTCACTGAGCGAGCTTCCTTAGAGAGTCTGTGATAGACTTGAGACTATAAGAGGATTGACTGAGTGAGCTCCTTAGAGAGTTTCTAGACCTTGGGGATATAAGTGGGCTAGACTGCGTGATCTTCCTTAGAGAGTCCTTGACTACCCTAGACTATAAGGGTAATTTACCGAGCGAGTTTCCCCAGAGAGTATTATAATTTCATATGACCAAACCATAGGGGTTAGGATGAGTGCACTTCCCAGAGGGTTGTTGGTACTTCTTGGATAGGACTAGAGGGGTTGGTTGGGAGTACTTCCAAGAGGGTTCTCTATTGTGGTTAGCTGTTTGCTTCACTGCTGATTGTTTTTCTGCAGATTGATTACTGTTGTATATCATCCTGTTACTGCTTACTGGTTACTGCCTACTCTTTACTGTATTCTTTCCTACTTTCTGTACTATTACCTTCTATATGCTCCCTGACTGTTAGGCATAGATCTTCGGGTGTTTTCCTACTGGTATCTAGTCTCACACACTATTTGGGTCATGCTTTTGGTCCCAAACAGACAATGTTATTGCAGGTATAGACAAGAGAAAGAGCCCTTAGACTTCGAGTACTTGATTTCTTGGATCAGGAGAGCATGAGACCAAGCTTAGGGTTGCGATACTGAGGAGATATTTACCTTTATTTTGTAACTTTTTGGTACTATTTGTTTTTCCAGCATTGTGACCTATTTACTGCTTTCCTATATATTTATCATGCATCATTTCATATATACATATGTTCTCTAGTGCTTACTGTTTTAGTCTTCCTCTATGGATTGATGTAGGATGTTTATCGCTTCCGCTATTGCATGTTTTGTTTACTTCCACTGTGTACTCTGCCAATGAGGGCATAGTTTCCCCACTATCAGACCCAAGGCCCTCACTGCTAGTCGGCAGCCTCTGGTGTTTGAGGAAAATGATCTTCAAGCCATGTGACCAACTGGGTACGGGGTTCCTCTAGTTGGCTTTCAGAACCGAGACGTTAAAATATTCATCATCTCCCATTAATATATTCCTCTTTTTTACTCTTCAAAAATATAAACAACATAATACCATTATTCGTAACATAGAAAATGAGTCATATGAACTAGTGATATTATATTCTAAGTAAGGGTAAACATTAGAAATATATAAGAATAGTGTGATCATTAGGGTATGAGAACGTGAGAATAACATATTAAAACCACGCCATGTATGTCATAGATCACATTATTGTTTCCTATAATAACTATTAACAGTTCATAAAACACGAATAACAATTGAATCATTGTTCATGAGCTGTATGATCATAACATTAGAATAAGACATATATTTCTGTAATACAAATAAGATTATAATGTTGTGAACATTAATAAATATAAACCTGATAACTCATTATGTTAAGGACGTGAAACCTAGACCTCCCATAAACTTAAGAACATGTATCCTAGTCTACACATAACCAAATTGACATGATATATAGTTTGATGCATAACAACGTGAACATATAATTTGTTTCATTTTATAACATTGTGAATATATCCTCAGGTTCATGCATAAAATTGCGAACATATTATCTTGTTCATTCATATTATATGTACTAATGAGTTATCCATATTTACCCAATGTATTTATGGGATATATAGGTCCCACCCATCATAAAATCCATACATATATTTACAAAATGATTGTAAAAAATTTATCATATTATAACCTATGAAAAGGTTTTTGGTTCTGTAAATATTGAAAAAAAAGGAAATAAACAGGTTTCATGAACATCTTTTCATAATAACAATAGAATTTTCAAATAAATAATAATGATGGAATTACTTGTTTATATCCCTAGTAAATATTATGTAACATCAAAAAATGTAATATTGGATGGAAAATGATTTTGAAAAATCACATAGTACATTTATTGATGAAAATAGAATTTACAATATGATAATATCATTTTTAAAAATAATAAGATTCAAAAATCCATATCTTAAAAAAGCATGTAATGTTATGAATTAATATTTATATCATTGATCAGTCATGACACTGGAAGATTTCATACACATTAATACAAATATAACATCCAAGTTATTGGTAAAATATAAATGGTCTTTAATTAGAAAAACACATGATGATACCTTATTAATAACTTTTTTAAAATTAAAAAATGGTTGAAAAGTCATTAATAAATTATTTTGGGAATGTCAACAAATTTTCTAAAATATATATATAAAACATTGATATAGAAGAAAGCATTTTGTGAATGAAAAGAGAATTAATGTTAGATTAAAAAACAATTTTTTAACTATTGAATACAAAAATATTGGGAAATAAAAAATCATATATTCTCCAGTCATAATCATAGAGGAATAAAATTTATCTTTTGATTATGATATATCTGATATTATTTCAACAAGAGAATCATAAAGATAAACAATCCAGATCGAACATCAGATGGTATAATGAAGCCGTAACAACATTGGTAACATTGAATTATAAGCCCCATGAAATAAATACTCTAAAATATTTATGTACATAAAAGTAATTTTATTAAAAACAATCATGATGTACATTCAAGGGAATTATATAAACAAACTAAAATAAATATTTGGTTAATATGGAATATGTCTCATTGATGTAAAAAGTGATAAGGAAATCCAATACCTTAACTCTCAAATTCATTCGTTCAAATTTAATAACATATATATAATAGATATATGACTGTTATAAATATAATATAGAACAATAATTATAAATAACATAACATATAAGATTTACTTATTACCTTTTAATAATCTTTTATTAGTAATTCTTAATTAAAATTTTGTTATGTGTAATAACTAATTTGTTTTTCATGTCATGTTTGGTTTTATATTTTTTGTCCGCTTAAATTGATCATGGTTATATCATAGATATATATATATATATCTCTTTAATCATGAATTAAATTTCATATATATTTACTATATAGTAATTTATAGTAACACATAAAAGTTAGATGTACCCAATGAGATAAAATATTTATGGAGACTGTAGGTTGTATGTACACATGAATGTTGTCTCCATTTTATAAAATGACTAAAATAGATAAGTGAAATAATATATTAACATTAAAGAATATTTTTTTTTGATATATGTCACATATTTTTTTGACATATCTTTATTACCTTCCATGTAAAGAATACATGAAGAATGAATCACATCTCTTTGTTAGCCGGTGGTCTATCATACACACAAACAATGTTATCATGTCCCTCCTGATATGAATGTAAGAAGTTATAAGTGAAATAAAAATTCCAAAAGTTTATTTATGTGAAAAATATTAAATATATAAACTATATCCTTTTTCATATCCAACGGTGAGAGGCGTTGGAGGAAAACATGTCACATTGGTTGATGTGGGCGTAGTCTGTCTTACACATAATAGACGTTATCATTTCCCATTTTAGGGAAGTGGAGATGAATGAATGTAGTTATGATTAAACAATAATATTTTAGTATATGTAATGTACTTATTTTATTATATTATCATTATATAATAATATTTAATGTAGGTGGAGGAGGATATAAAATTAAAATACTCATTTAAGAACATGGCATCTTCTTCAAGCAACCTCCTAGGGATTCCACCGACTCCATTTCTAGGATATTTTTCATATCAATATTATAATTCTATGATTATATATGTGTATTATTGAAGTAATATTTTTATTTATTATTAAACCAAAGGCTTTTGTATCCGGGATGATGAGAGGGGAGGGGTGACCATTTATAGGTGAGGAGATTGGCATAACATACATGTTTTAAAGGAAAAAGGTGTACCCATGTTTTTCTCATGAAAAAAAAATCAAGATGGACCATTATCAATTTAAAGAGATAAATTTTCATAATATGTGGATAAAATAGGTCATGGACAAGTTTCTAGGTTATTTTTAACTCCTATAATTGTTTTACCCAGAGTAAACACACTTTTAACTTAAACATGGTAATTTTTTTATTCTACATTCACTATTACTACTGGTAATTTTTTTTGAGTATAATATTATAAAATATAAATTGTTCAGAATATAAATATGGAATAAATTTTTATAAATTTAATTCACATAATTGGATGGATTTAGTTTAAAAATAAATTTGCAGACTCAATGAGAATGAGGTTTTGAAAATGAAAATTCTCTTAAGGGAAGAATGGTTTAATGTCCCAATTCAAAATGGAGATGATTTGGATTAACTAAATTGGATTAAAAAATATAAAATGTATCTAATTTTACTTGTAAAATAACATTAATACAAATTTTAATTATTTAAAATATTTAAATTAAAAGATAATTCTTAATAAAACGAATATTTTTCCCTATGTACGAAGTATTTTAACATTTCATATAATTCAAAAAAAATTCCCTCAAATATAATTTTGATTTTGAATAATTAAAAAATTTAATATATTTTAACAAATAAATATTATAAAATTTGAAAAGAAAAATTATATTATATTTATGAAAATTGTTATAATATCAATTTTTGTCATAATAGTATTTTAGTAACATATGAAGACTTTTCAAATAATTAAGTAATTTTTTATCAATAAATTATTTATAAAAAAACATTATATTTAATATTAGAAGAAATATATATTAGTCATCCTATCACTATGATTAATGACTATGTAAAGGAAGTAATTTTTACATAGTAATGTTAATAATATATTGATTTTTAAAAAAAATTGGTGTCATGTGTAAAAAAATCTAAACTATATGTTTTAAGAAAAAAAAGTTTTTAATGAATATTAGATTAGTATAAAAATAATAATTCCAAAAAACATAGGGTGTTTCACTCCCCTACATAATATCAATTTCCCTAGGATAATTCATCACTTTGATTCCTTTTTTGATATTTCTTCCATATAATTTCTTTTTGTTCCCATAAAGGTTATTTAAACTAATTATTTCACCACAAAAAATTGAACATAGGAGTTGTATTATTTCATATATCATTATTTGTATGATCTAGAATCTTCTTCGATTGTTCCTCATATGAAATATATTTTTTTGTTGGTATGACCTCTAAGTTTGATACATGTGACAGATCAGTTATTTACTTTCTTAGGAAAGATACATAGAAATCATCATGAAATTGAGATAATATTAGTGTAAGAACCAAACAGTTGGCTGATATCCAAATGTGATAATGAATTTCAAAGGTTTTTCTATTCATTGTGCATAGTGTCCATTTCTTTCTGAATTTCAAAAAACTTTTTCCATGGATAAATTATTAGAAAATCATTTTCTCTAAATTCTAATTCTAGATCGCTTTGAAATATTTTTTCATGACCATTCTACAGCGTTTGTTCGACCATAATTTATTGTTTAATAACTCTAACTGTATCTATAATATCTTCATATATATTTGGTCACAATAGATTTCATTCACCAATTCTGTCCTAATACATTTCAGTTTTACAATTAATTACATAGTTGGATTCATAATATTTTTTCACCATTCTTGAGTAATAATTTTTTTAAAGAAAATTAAACAACAGGATGGTCTTGATCCTAAACACCTTTAAAATATAGTGAAAAAGAACTCAGTATATCTTCAAGGGTTTATTTCTTTCTCTAGGAATATTCATCTTTATAAGGATAAAACATTTTTTTGAAACACAACTATATAATATGATCTTCTTATATTCTTCTTTAGAACATCACGGTAAACCTCATATATCAACCAAACAAAAAATAATTTGTTACCCCATGAATCCTTAACACATCCTTAATGTAAGAACATTCAAATGATATAGAGTGAAATATTATCTGATAGATATGAACTGTGATGAAATTATAATTTGATCGACTATAATTGATATAGAATTATAAACTTTTGAAATTTTGTGGAGTCTTATAAAAAAATACATGACGATGTTTTCCCATTTCCATTCTGTTATGGGTAATGGATGTTACAAACCCTTATTATTTTCTCTCTAATCCATAACAGTAGACATACAAAGAACCTACATATACACTCTGTGATATATCTCTTTATGTAATCCCAGCTGGTATACTCTTTCATATAATTGTATATCATTTTACTTCCAGAATGAATATTTTTAAGAACTATGAGATTCCTCTAATAACAACTTCAAATACGGTATGGAAATAACAAATACATAGTTTATGTATATACTTATTCTACCATAATCAATTTAAATTTAAAAAACATCTTTAATATTCTTTTTCATCATTAAATCTACCTACTTCACCTAATTATTCATAACATAGATAGATGGTGAAACATTTAATTGAGAAAGATATAATCTGTTTTCCATATGTAGTTTTAGACCCATACATTTAAAATCTAGAAATATTGTATCATTTATGATCCTAATCCTAGGTAAGATAACATAATCCTTTCAACTCAAATCATTATCTACATTGTTCACATTCCTTGGGTAGCAATATATTGATTAGTACTAATATATAGACATATATGTAAATATTATATGGTTCATATTGAACTAATTATGAGTGAATGTATACTTTAATTTTTTTGATCAGTATATATATCACACTTTTCTCTGAAATGATAATGCCTCCATATCATTATGGAAATATGATTAGTTAACTCAAAAATCATTATTTTAATAATTTTTCTCATGAGCCATCAATTTTCACGAGGAATAACTTTTTCCCATTTCATTTTACAAAAGAATTAATCCCAATCAATTATTTTATACATCAAAATATATTAAAAACCCTTCTCCCTTTCACTTCAATGTAATCAAAATTTCACTGATTAAATTTTCATTCCATTCCTTAAAATATTCCCAACATTAATCTATATAGAGGAAATTTCCACCCCTCAATTTTAGCATGGTATATGCACGATATAGTCATGATAATTTTTCCAAAAAAAACAACAAAATAACATTAATAAAGAACAAAAATTTATATCAGTCACTGTTGTTCACCATTTCAAACGTTCAATAACTTTCATCATTGACGGATCCACTTATATAAAACTATCAGAAATTTGAGAAATACCAATGAACCTACACTGATGGGTTTTCCATAAATTTTGGAACAGATCTCTTGTATATACCATATAACAATATATTTAGATAAATAAACTGGTATAACTCTAATATAGTGGCACAATACAAATGTTCTAGGTAAAAACCAGTGGCGTGGTTCCCCTATAGAGAACCTATGCCAATGTTTTTTTTAAAGCATTGTTGTATGTCCCAAAAATAAGGTTACCTATTCCAGTATTTTGGAGAAATTTTGGAATATATCTATAAAATTTATTTTCAAAACCATTGGTATAGGTTCCCATTATTTTATTATATTTTCAAATAAGATTAAATAAATAAAAAAGTAATATTACATGTAATTATTCATATATATATTTATCAAATTATATTCCCAAATGTCGTCTTATAATAGTGGTTTGATTGTTTAAAAGATAATGATTGGTAATTGGATGAAAACCAAGATGTATATTATTTTCAAATTAGCTATACCAATAATTTTTCAAAAACGTTTTCATAGGTTTTTTATATGAAAAATACTATCAATTTTCAGAAACCACTAGTATAGGATTATACTAACACCAGAATACCTAACACCCCACTAATCTAATGGTATAGGCTATATAAATGACTTGGAGACCTATACTAACTATTCCAAAAAAATTATAGGAATTTTTAATTGTATTATAACATTTATTGGGACTATATGACTGAAAAATAAAACCATTTATAGAAAAACAATTAAAACTATGTTTATTTTTCATAGACTTTCTCCTTCCACAGGGTCATTAGTATAAATTCTCAAGTACACTTCAAGATCATCCTTGATCTTTAAATAAATTAGATACTCATTTATAAATACCAACAAAAAATAATCATGGTACTATATAAACAATCTATTTATTAAATAGATACTGATAAAAGGTTAAATTATAATTAAAATGGAAACACTATATATTAATAGTGTTCGTAAACTAATGGAATGTTTTCTTATGTGTGTTCTCATTATTGAAAAGAAATTGATGAGATCTAGAATGAAAGTAAATATTTTAAAGGTATTAAGATCTATGAAGTTGATCAAAAATATCATCAGTATGGGGTATATGTAAATTTTCTTGATAATAGTCTTATTTTACTCCCATTAATGTATTCAAACTCGCATCGATCCATATTTCATTTTAACAAATAGAACAAGTGCACCCAAAGGAGACACACTAGTCTTAATGAATATATTTTCATGGTTCTTATAGATTTTCTTCTTTGATCCCCATTAATAAATAGGGTCCATTATATAGGGATTCATGGAAATAGGCATGACTCCAGTTTTAATTTCTATTGATAACTCAACCTCATATTTTGATGGAAGACAAGGAAACTCATAACATCTTTGATATTTTTGGAAATATTTTTTCCCTCAAATAAATATAACATATTTTATATATTTTGATACACAAAAAATTATTATATAATTCAATAATCTAAAAAACATGGCTAGATTGTGTTACATGAAACAATAAGTATTTTGGAAAGCATCCTGACATGAGAAACCGAGTTATAGTGACCCATGAAATAAAAATATTTTATAAATGTATATTCTAAATTATAAATTAAAAAACATGATAAAATATATTATTTAATTAATGTAATATACATATAAATTTACTACTAAATATAAATATATTTTTAAATTCTTAGTAAATAATTAGTCATTTTTTAGTATTGTAATTATATTCCAAAAAAATATATTATCTTCAAAAATTGATTTTTTTATTTTAATGAAAATGTATTATAATTAATTTATAGAAATTTTTGAAAATTTATTTGAAAATTTTTTGATCATTTTTTGATCCATCATATCTATATTTTCTTAAAGTGATTTTTTGTGATTTTTACAGAAAATGTTGATTTTTAATGAATAATTGTTTTTGTAAACATATAATAATTTTTTTTATAATTTACATAATTTAAATTCTAAATTATATTTTAATTTAAACTATGTATATGTTGGAAACATTCAATCCATATAATTATTTTTTAATATTCTATATTTTTTTTATGATATGTTTATTTTTTTGGTTTAAAGGTTGTGGGGGTTTCTAGACACTATTAAAGATGATAATGTTTCAATGGATTAATAGAAAAAAAAATAATCCTTAATTTGTAATTTTAAAATTATATTAATAGATAATATATCAATAAATAAAATTTATATTTAAAAAATTATTAATTTTATACATATAGTTAATATACAATCATATTGTTCTTGAAAACAATTACACTTCTCGAAAACATGTTTTTTCATCATGTATGAGTTAATTTTTTTGATGTTTATGTTAGTAACTTTTAAACAAATTATTTGATAAAATAAATAAAATTTAGTAAATCATAATTTCAAAATTTTATTAGGGATATTTTTTTATAATTTCACTAATATATATTTTTTAGGATTGGTGAATAATATGGAATTTTGGTTGAAAAATTTCATTTAAGTTGAATTATTTATAATGATAAACAATATAATAAAAAAATTAAAATGTTAAGTTATTTAAACTATATATATATACAGATATAAATATTAATCCAATTTCAGTCATTTTAATCAATTTCAATTTGAAATTTCATATTAAAAGAATGTAATATTTTGAACATTTCCTCTTTGAAAAATTAATTTCTTGTATTGTATATAAGATTAATTTAAAATTACATGTTTTCAATTTTTTGAATTTAATCTAGAAAGAAAAATTATATATATTTTGTCATAATAATATATACTATCAAATAATTGAAACATAAATTTTAACCAAATTGATGATCGAAAACATTAAAAAATATTTTCTATGGATAACATAATAATCGTTTTACCAGGGTGTTAAACTAAAAATATATGGATTAAAATTAACTAAATTTTTAAAGTCATATTTTTTTGGAAATATTGATACCCAATAAATTATAATTATTATTGAAAATAAAATTTAGAAACTTTTTTCATTAAAAAACATGGGTGTATCTATTTCTTTTTAAACAAATTCCAATTTTCCACTAACCTATATTGTAAAAGTTCCCCATTATCCTCTATTATTAAAAAATTCAATCCCATTTGGACAATCTAATCCCTAACAAAATCATTTCGCAACATCACTAATCACATTATAAATGCCTTATTTTTTTTCATATATCTAACCTAGTATTTATTATGGTGAGAACCTAAGGCGGTTTCACGAAGAAGATGTAATGTTCATCAATAAGGGTTTTTATATTTTTTCTTCTTCCACATCCATGAATTATTATAACAAATACTGATAAAATATATATATGTATATATATAACATATATATATATTTTTAATGATTATTTAAGGACCCTAAACCATATTTAATTTCATAAAATGAGTTATGAAACCATTATTCAATTCTACATAGGACTACCCCATCATGGAATGATGTCATTCATTTTTTCATTACCACCACTCATAGATCGGTATTATGTCAGATAATATATATATGTATATATATATATATGATATTTTTAAAATTATTACCCCTCTAGATACATTATATCATATATCAATATTCATCTTTTTTGATAGGGGTTTCGATAACATCTTTCCTTTGTATGGAGAACTACCGCCTCATCAATCAATGTGATTCATATTCACAAACAATTTACCTATAACATATAAAGGATAATTTTAATAATTATATGTTATATAAACGAAATAAATAAAATATTAACTAAACATTTATCATTCCAAAATGATATTATATCATTTTATTTCTTACTTATCCTCTCACTGATAGATTATTTGTTCTTGTATGTGTGAAATACTACATTTATGAAAATATGTGACAACATTTTTATCCCCAAACCATGGGGATGATAAGTATATATATATTAAAAAAATATTTTATATACTATATTTTTATCATTAGTTAATAATAAAAATATTAATTACCAATATTCCAAAAATATCACTGAAAAATGGAAACGTTGCTCATGTGTTCAAATGACCTACTATCTCAAGGATGGAAACATAATTTTGCTCTCAAAAAAATTAATAATGATATATCTTATTAGATTTATTTACTCATAAATATTATAATTATTTTATTATTATTATTATGTATATTAATGAAACATGAACAAACTAAGAGGACTAAAAAACTAATAAATTCAAAACTTACAAGAAAAACGAAGTTGTTATTACCCAAAACATCATTTTAGAAATGAATTATTATTAAAAATATAATAAAATTAAATAAGTTAATCATATATGTTATATTTATATATATTTACTATTTAGTAAAAAATTTATAATATCATTTAATTTATTATTAAACATGTTGTTATGTGTATGAATGAAGTTAATAATTAAGGTAAGAGATTTTTAGTCTCTCTTTTATGTCTTGGAGACATATAAATATTCACCACTCATTTGTTTTTGGTGGTGTATATATAGAACCTTTATCATTTTATATTATTAATATTATCATTTTAATTATATTAATGTTTAATTTTATTTTATTCTTAGTTGTGGATTATGATTAAAATAATTACTAAAGTGGTAATGGATTTCTATCTTAGATTTATTTTTATATGAGTCCCATTATATATTAAACTTGTGTTCTATTTATGTAGTTAATATAATGATAAATAATTTATTTTATTATTATTATCAATAACTTTATTGTTATTTTGATATCCATTTTAGGATCTATCATTCATGGAGTTTATAGTTCAAAATATAACAAAACAATAATGGATTTTATTATCAATTTTCATTCATTGATACATATGTTTGTGTTATATAGCTATATTCTTTTATGAGGTTTATATACATATCATTTTACTTTTAATATCTTTAATTTATTTAACTCAATATATTTTAATTTTATTTTAATTATACTCTTTCTTGGTGTTTATGTTTCAATTTTACCAAAGTGGTGGACATTTTCTATTAAAATGTCATCATTTTTCAAGGATATTTTGATTATGATTCTGGTGATAAAATATTATGATCCATATTTCCTAAAAACCATGAATTTTAGTATCATATTATAATTTCTGAAGAATAATTTATTTCTATTTATTTTACAATAATTAGTTATATAAGAATTAAAAAATAATGTTTTAAAAAAAATCATCTTTTCGAACGAAAACTCTTTTTCATCCAAAACCATGTACGCTAAATATTTTTTCAAAAATGTTTCTAAATTTTAAGAAATTATGTTTAAATTAATTTTTTCTATTTTTTTCGTTTTTATAAAATGTTATGAATGGAATATTCATATCATTTTCCAAAAAAAATATCATTTATGTTTTAAAAAAATGCTTAAGGAATCCTTATTTTAATTTGTTACACATGATCATTATTTCCCTCCTTCATTAAAAGTATTTTCATTGAAGATAAAACTATATTTTTTAATGTTTATTTTCAAGGAATGATTTTTTCATATATTTATAAGTTTTAAAATGAGAATTTTTAAAAATATTAAAGGTTATTTTCCTAAATAAATGTTTCAAATGATTTTTAAAACGAAATTTAAATGTTTTTCATGGTTACTTTTAATGAAAAAGATTTCTAAAATATATTTAGTTTTAAAAATAAATCTATGAAAATTTATATTCCTCAAGTAACATTCCAATTGATTTTTCATTCAATAATAATTCATTATCTAATATAACATGATTTGATGTAACATATGATTTTCTCGGATATGAACCATGGATAATATTATTATTACTTTTCTTAATGGTTAACCATAATAATGTGTTTTTATACCTATTTCTCCTCCATGGGTTATAAAATTTTGAAAATAATATGAATAAAACATTCTTTTCCATGGGTTATGTGATTATAAGACAATTAAATGATTATGAAAATTCTCTATTTTCCAAAGGTTATTATATTAATAAATTTTTTTGAATCGAATTTCATTTTAAAATTTATGATATGATGAATTTTTTATGATCATGTGTCTGAATTATTGTAATATTCTCATTATGTTATTAGTAGTACAAATATTTCCCTCCAATTCATTGGCTAAAGACTTATATCTCATTAGATAGACATGACTGTAATGGTGATTGAATGAAGTTTAGAAAGGAAATATTTCTTTAAAGATCGCATTAGGAGTGAAACATGACTATTATGATGATTTTTTGAGTGAGCCTATTCCACTATGATAACCTTAGAAGTGACCCATGAGTACTATGGAAATGATTTTTTTATGCTTATGTGTATTTTGATAGTATGTCTTGTGCTAATGTTATGATCTCATGGATCATGTTCATTAATTCTCTTATGATTTATGTCTTATTAATATCTAATATATATATCATGACTCCAAATTATAATCTTTTATATATAGGGTATGAGATTGAAATTTTATGGTCATGTTCTCAAATCCTTATTTTCATGTTATGCGTATGTATCTACCTTGTTTTTCAACACTAAAAATATGAGATAACCAATTCTTATGTTTGATTTCCTAGAGATATGAAGAACATATCTAAGTTGGGTATGTTTTGGAAGTGTGTTAAATAGAAAGATATTTATGGGATACATTGAAAATCTTTCTAGAATTAAGAATATTGTGTTCCATGTTTTCAAAGGCACTAAACTATTATGGACATCATGCATGTGTGTATGTAATGTAATGAATATTAATATAAATATATAAATTATACATATATGATAATACTAGGGTTCATTAGATGGTATCAAAGAACATGTTTTTGGAAAAAGAAGGTAATCTGTTTTGTATTGAATATGACAAACAACTTGTTAATGAGAAGTTAAATGGTATTAGTATTAGATTTAATGATTTTTTCACTATTCATAATCAGTATCATGTTTCATGATTAGTAATATTCACCTTAACCAACTCTTGGACTCATCAAAGAAGAGAATGATATATTTTTCTGAGAGTTCAAGTAATAGATACCACTAAGGAAAAAATATTCATTCTTATAATTCAATAATGTGTAAAGAATAACCCAAGTAGATCTGTTTGAGGAAGGGGAACATGTTTTGAGCGTGGAAAGTCATAATAGAAATAATGTAATAATATATTAAAAATGATAATTTTGGTTAACAGAATAGATGATAATAAGTGTCTCTCAAATATAGCATTGATGGTTGAATGTATAAAATGATTAATGTATGGGAATTATAAAAATTTATATCCTATAGGAAAGCATCATGAAGGTAATCAGAAAGGTAGTATGAGCAATGGTTATACTGCTGATGATGAAGAGACTAGAAATGGAATATGAATTGTATGAAATATTCTTATAGTATTTTCTATGTTAAACATACGAATCATGAGTAAATTGAGGATAATGAAATAAACGATTAAAATTTCACATTGCAGGAAATAGGTTTTAAGGAATAAAATGAAAATAATAAGAAAATGGATTAATAATGACGTTGAATAATTGAGGTGTTAATGTATATGAATTTAATAATAATGCTATATAAATCATAAAATATATAACAATTTCTTAGTATATTTCTCTCACTAAAAAATTGAAAAAAAATGTTGAATAGTAGTGTTGACCAAGAAATATGATTTTATGGGATGAATATATTATATAGAAAATATTTGAGTAATGTAATTTACCCCTAAACATGATCTTTATGTTGGGAAATTTATTTTTAGTTTAGATAAATATATGATTTATATGATTAGTGTTGTTGGTTAGTATTGATGACCATGGAACATATTAGTGATTTATGGAAAGAGCTATTTTTGTTTTTATTGATGCAGTTTACAAAATTATCATAGTTATGGAATAAATTAAATAATAGATGGTTTTATTAATTTAATATGGAGGAATTAATGTTTTCAATATGTTTTTATGGAATTTTAGTTTATTATAGTTTTTCTTTAGAATATACAATTAAGGTATTAACATGTTTTATATCTGAAAATTGATAACTACAAATTTTTTTTGGGGACTAATGTTATAATGATTTTAATAAATTTATTGACCATATTTTTAATTTTTATATTTCTAAATGGCTATATGGATAAATATTTTAGGAATTGTTAATTTTAACGTTTGGATGTGGTTTTATAGATTAATGAATTATTTCACCATATAAATATTTATGCATATCATTATTTTGATAAAAAAATAAAGACATATAGAATGACTAACCATTTTATTTATATATCTTATGATACTTTAGTATTTTAGGCATAAAAATTCACTATTTTTTATTAGAGTATGAAATGAAGTTGAAATTGATCAAGGCATGACCAAATGATGAAAATTTTCATATCGAATTTAATGAAATCTTGTAACAATTTTTTTATATTTTACCAGCCAAGATAGAAAAGTAAATTCATTAACACCCATAAAGGGATCTTGATTTAAAATGTTATTCTCTTATAAATATTTCTATGATATCAATATTATTTTTTAAACCTCTTTGTATTTGTTTTTATCTTTTTCAGAATTCTCAGGATCACTCACTTTCTTTTGATATGTAGTCACTATAACTCTATAAATATTTAAAATTTTCTTTCATGTCCAAATATTGACTTCCCAAATATGTTCTCCAATGTAGAATACCATTTTTGGGGTTACTTTAGGTATCTATAATATTTCCAAATTAGTTTACTAAAGGAAGATTTATTTTAAATTTATAATATGTAGGATTATATGAAATGATTAGATAATGTTAATCCTTCGATGACAGAGTGTAATTTTGTGAGATAAATTAACTTTATGTGGGGTAGAATTAAACACCCTTATATTTTAAAAAATATTTAATTTTCATAGTAATTTAATCTTTTTAATATTTTTTGGCACACACAACACTAATTATAGATTGTGTTATATCCAACACATAGTTTATCATGAGTTACATTCAACAATTATTTTTTATGATTAATTAATTACTCAATACCTTTTTATTTAGTGATCCATGCAATAATATTAGTTTCAATATCTCTATTATAACATATCCATTAAATATATGTGTATGCATAATATTAACTACATTATTGAATATAAATATAAATGAAATACTCAATAAAAATTTATTTATAAACATGTGTGTTCTTTCTAGAAAATATATGTCTTGATGTGGTCACCCATGTGAATAGAACAAAATGACCTGATATGAAATGGTTAGTCTATTTTTTTATCCTGTGAAAGATGATACATAGTTAAATGATTTCATGTCGGGTTCCCAATTTTTGTTTCATCATGAAAAAATATCACCTGTATGGTTTAGGGAAATTGGACAGAGTATTTTATTTTTAGGGGGTTCAAATATCTAAAAAATAATTCATGTAAGGTTCACCATTCATGTTTATAATCCATAAGAACACCCCATAGTTCTGACATTAATAACTAGCTATAATATTATTTTCTAATTTTTGGTGTTCAGTTGGGTTTTGGGACCCAATTTTACAAAGAAACTGACATTGGTCTAGAATATGGGAGGTTAGGCTCATCACACCATTTTGGGGGGAATAATTTCCAACTCTGGGAGACTCCTAAATAAGTATGTTATGTTTGAGAATATCTTCTTGATTGGGTTACAATACCAATTACCCTAACACAATAATGATGTACTGAATCCTTACATATGTAAAGGAGTTTCTATTAATGATTCCATATGTATGTATCCAATGATCATCATTAATTTACACATTATGGGTGAATTCTTATATTTTGAAGCCATATAGTTGGGCACTCTAGGGTTTTATGTCATCTAGGGAGGAAATTAATATCTGGAGGATGGTATTGATCTGTTATGAGGTTCCTTACATATTGTTTTTATAATTTTAATAAAAAATAATATAGTTCTTTCCACTGATGTGGTTTAAAATTATGTATAAATGAAATATATGAAGGAACATAGGCTTCAAGTATTGAGATCGAAACTCAAGTAGGTGTCCTATGTATCATCATTGTTATAGGAATCAGAGTCGTAGTAGTTCTATCGTTCCCTTGGGACATTCCCTAAGGTGCATATCCTAACATGAGAGTAGTTATATCATAAAACTAATCAATGATTACACAAAGTTGTTTCCACGGATAATGGACATTAATTATCTGAAAGCTAGAATCATTGTGAATCCTTAATCCCGCATGAGTTGTGCTTGATGTGAGATACATTGGATAATAAATAATCAATATCACTAAATATAGATGTGGTGATTATGTTCTAGCATATTCCATTTAATTTTTTAATATTGATATCTAACTTAAAAAAGTTATCCTACATATCCTTTTTATGGAAGGAATAGCATCATTATAGAACAAATGATTTCTTAGTCCACTGGTGAATGAGAATGAATGATTAACCCATGGTAGAGTTTGTGTCTCGATGGTTGGAATCATAGATTCATGGTGAGACATAAACTGAGGTGGGTGCCAATTTTAGTTTGGTACATTGGATGGAATCCTATATATCTTAGATACGATAGGAATCAATGTTCTCATAGTTTAGTTGATTTCTCAATCTATTGGTGGATCAGAAAAAATGATCATACCATTAGAGATATTGGGACTCGATGGTTGGAATGTTGATGACATGGAAGAACATACACTGAGGTGGTTTCCCATTTATGATCTATCAATAGGAATACATCCTATATATTGTAGTTATGGAGGGAATTAGAGTTCTCATACATTAGTTTATCAAGTATTATATACTATGGTTTCTTTAAAATAGGGGGAAGTCATATTTGGACACTAACTTGGGTTTAGAAACAGAGGTTTCACTTATATAAGAGCATAATATCATGCCAATGATAAAGTCTTACACATTGAGGTGGCCATAATATTGGGGTATTCATATCCTGCCACTGATCATGTCATACACATTGTGTTTTCCTTAATATAAGGGAATCATCATATTATACCACTTATTGGGGAATACACAATGTGGTTTATGTAACATAAGGAATTCATATCATTCCACTTATAGAGGATTACACACTATGGATTCATTAATATACCCACTAGTCAAGTTTATCATATCCTAGGGAGTTTTCTTTATATTAGTGTAATGTCAGTTCTAAATTTTTGATTGGAAACTTAGCATGTTTTAGGATGTCTATACATGCTGGAAGGAAATTTCATGATCCAGTTGACTCATCCAAAAGATGTTCCATAACCTGAAAGACATGTCTGGAGACATCCTCATGATCCAATTTAATTATTTGGAGCATGTCTAATAACCTAGAAGACATGGTTGGATACCATCACATGATCAAAGAATACTTGTCTAGAAGCCATTACATGCTCATTTCTGACTTTTCTGGAGGGTTCCACATGGTCTTTCCGACATGTCAGGAGGACATCACATGAACCAGGTTGAAATGTATTGAGGACCTCATGACATTAATTTTTTGTCAATATGATGTAATGATATCAATGACTAAAAATAAAGATAAAGTAATATGATCCAGGATAACAATTCTAAAGTATGCCATAGGATATGGGTGACATGTTTGGTGTACATAACATGATCCCGGATAATAAGTATTAATGTCAGTGTGAGACCTAGATGAATTTTCCTTGTCTCATTTTATAACTTGTGAAACATGTTGGGTGAAAATAAAAGGTTTTTAGTTGGAAATATAAAATATATTGAATAACTTTTGTTTCATTATCGGAGGATGTTGTGTGACTTTCATGACATGTAAAAGGGACTTTTAATTATTCAAATAGTGTGATGAGGGAGTGTCGCATGATTTGAATGACATGTCTTAGTGGTATTGCATTAACCGTGTAAGTAAAGATAATTGAATAAGGATATTATTTTTTATTCAAAAAATTATTAAAGGTTTTAGTATTTATTCTATCCTTTTATTGCATATGTCCCTCAGGGTTTTGTAGTGTTAGATTATTTTGGGTTTCATGTTCCCCAACCGACATGATGGATGTCCTTCTTCTTATCCCAATAAAATTCCATAAGATATTGATAGGATCTTTTATGGTCACATGAAGTATATATTCATGTATTTTGATCACTCTGGTGGTTCATCATATTTTCTGTAGTGGAAATTTTTTTTATCAAGTGATGGGTTGCTCCGAGAAGTCCGCTCATGCGCTCCTGTGTGTGATCGATCATGGATGTGTAGTATTGTTTTTTATGAGGGAGTGGTTTAATAGGACTCTCCTACCTGGTTATAATCCACCATTCACTGAACATATATAAAATATTTTTTCTAGAGTTTGTGAAGGGATTTAGTGTTTTCTTCTTTGAATGATCTTATTGTGGGTCATTCTGGTGGCATCACATTTTGATCAATGACCATGGTAATGTAATTCCTTTTATAATTTTATAAGACTTTGCCAGTCAAATAGATTTATAATTACCATTTTTAAATTTCAAGGTGATTCTACATGGTTTAAAATAAATATCTAAGGGACTATGGTAGATCAATATTCTTATAAAATGCTTTTATTTGATTTATGGTTTCTTGTGAGGGGTCTTCCATCAGAAAATTGCAGTTTTCCATTGGGTCTTCAAAAGACTACGATGCCTTTCCTGAGGGATTATGTTGGATAATTACACTTCGTAAAGGTGGATATTTTGGATAAATAGTGATATCAAAGGGTTCATAAAACCTTTCTTATTATGATCTGTGTATCTTCACTCAATAAGAATCTTCTACCTTTCCCCATTTATTTCCTTCTTTATTTGGTAATGGTTGGGGATCTTGTGAGTTTTCATGAGTGTGGTAAAAAATTAATAACTCCCATTTATTATTATAAATCATTTGAACAATAATGTATCTTGGGGTGATGTGTGATAATTTTCATGGACAACCACTTTGTTTTCTTATGTAGCTAAAGGGATAGTACAAAAATTATTTTTCATGTTCGATCATCCTTCTATGATGATGGTGAAGTGCTAGAGTGCTCTTGTGTGATGAAGTGGGCATGTATCTTGGGATACTATGATATATTTCAAACCCCAATGGTGTGCATCATGAAAAACAATGATTGAAAAAGTATACTTACTTTTTATTATATTCCATTTTTTTATACAAAATTTGGAAGATTGTTAGGATACCACTAGATGAAAGTCACAAGTCTCAGGGGGGGACTCATATGGACACCACCACATGACCAGGTAATGTATTGGAATATTTCACAAGGATAATTGGAGGCTTGTAAAAGGGATCCATTTTATCTCATGCAAGGTATGTATTGTGAATAACAAATTCCTTGATATTCTGCAGTTTTTTGATCTCATTTCCTTTGGAGGTTTATGTTATATGTGGATTTTGAGCACCTTATCTTCCTTTTATTTTCATTGAAAATAATCCAAATGTTTTGGGTATTTATTCCCTTTTATATTTTCCAATTTTCATTTGGTAGGCATTAATGAATCACCCCCCTCAAGAGTGAATTCCACAGCGGCTAGGCCTCACTTCTAAGGAATATAAATGCCCACCTGAGACATCAGGGCTATCTCAAATTGGTGTCTTGAGCATAACGATAGAGAGATATTAGGATATCTTAGCTCACTGAATGTATGAACTATTCATGTCATTATCCTCATTAGAAACATATTAGAAAATAGTAAATGTGCTGTTTACTCATATTGATACTCTTTTTCCTAGGGAGGAGGTTGAATAAGTGGGGAATGCGGTGCTTCTATGGTCATTAAATGATCTTAATTTTCCTCTAGCCTATTTGTAATACTCAACTGGTCAGATATTATTGTATTTTCGTAGACAACATTTTTATTGAATCTATAGAGGGGATTCAATATGTAGGTATCCCTCCTATTAAATTCTATTAATGAATAGATCGTCCATATTATTTATTTAATTTTCCAATTTTCCTACATTTATTATATGTATGACCTTTCATTTATCTAATGTTGAAAAAATCAGCAATGGTACCCAACCTTTGTATAATATCATGTGTCCCAAAATTCCTTGAATTTAATATTCAAATACAAATATATTACACTCATGAAATCCTTATGAATTACAAAAAAAATAGATTACATTTTGATATATCAACTCCATTTATCTAACGATTACAAAATTAAAAAATATTAAAAATTAGGTTAGACTGTATTCCCATGGGGAGGATGCTCTAACATAGATTGAAGTCATTGTACTAAGAGATAATATCTTTTTTTTGGACAAGTTCATATAGCGAGACCTATAATAGTTTTATTTTTCTTTCAAATTTACCATATTCATTCATAGACATCATATAGGGTATGTATTAGCCGTAATGGACATTTTTTTCTAGGACACGCTCTTTGGGGGTTTTCACCTGATAGGCTTTTTGAATTTTACCATTCTTGAAAAATAAATATTTTCCAGGTTTTAGTTTAGAGTCATCAATCACATACCATCAATTGTTAATGTTTAGATTTTTGGATTAGGCCTTATATTTCATTAGTTTATGGAATTTTATAATGTACCTTCAATTTATATAGTTTAGTGTATTTTAGATTATACATTCTATTTATATATTTTTGGATCTTCTGGACTAATTTTTTTTTAAATGTTATATTATTTTTTATCAGACCGTCTATTGGTGTAGTTTATGGTCATTTAACTTGGACCTTCTATTACTATAGTTTGTGGTATTTTAGATTGAAACGACAATTTTTTTATTTTAGGTTATTTTAGCTTAGACCATGAGAATCTAGGTATATTAATTCCTTTCTATGAGGATATGACTGATGAGTATGGAGTATTGGTCAAAAATTCTTGGTATGAACCAAAACACTATAGGGTTCTGAGTTATTTTATGGTGTTTCTAGGTCTCATTGGGATTGTAGTTCCATTACAGTAAGTAGTAGACGCCTTTGGTCGGTAGTAAAAATCCATTATGTGTCCATAGAAATGTCAAATAGATATGCCTCTATAATCATCCATGGTTAATGCATGTTTTCAGATATGTTATGAGAGGATGGATAAAATATAGTGTATTCAAAGTCGTCATGGACAGTTGGAATATGGGATATGTAAATAATGTGATTAAAAGATTGAATCTACGAGTCATGGAATGGGGCCCACATACTATGGAAAAAAAATATTCTTATGATTCCTAAAACAATTTCACTGAGACTCAAAAGGATTTTATTTCTCTTCTTATAAATATTTTATGCCTATAATCATTATGTTAGATCCCTTATGAATTTGTGTAAGTTGCTTACATGCTTGTCTAAGTAGAGTCGATCTGCACTCATTTCCAAGGCCCATGAATTATTTTCAAAGACTCAATGGTCTTTAAAATGATGTGGGTATTGATAAAAGGACTATTCAACAATGGTTATATAATCCTATGGTATTTTATATTTTAATTTAAAATGTTATTCCCTACACTAGTTGGTTTCATGTCCGGTGTCGTGCTCCATAAAATGGTTCGGGAATGGAGTGTCACATTATTTCATTGAAAAAGGGTACATCACAGAGTGATGTAATGTTAAGGATTTAAAATCCTCTTGAGTATTATAGATTCTATGATTTTAATTTATGGTCAATGTTCTTGGTACATAAATATTTTATTTGAAAATCATACCTAAAATGCATCAGAATACTCTAAGGTATTATGTTCTTCCACTGTGAATTCAAGATCAAAAGAATAATAAATCCCTTAATATATCGATAAAAAGACTCTGGATGGTAGGTATAATACCTTATGCAACAATAGTATGGTCAAATAGAAAGGCATCATTTTCATTTCAAGGTTAATTAATTATTTGCGACAATTTAAGGCGCTCAAATCATGAAGTGTGATTTAGGGAAAAATAATATTCATGAAGGGTTTGAGAACCTTAAATGTTGTTTTTCCACGTATTGAACATGTTATCATGGTGAGGAGATGAAAATAAATCATTAATATAATTTTTTTGGTATAGTGTCTCTAGAAATCCGAACACTTCTTTTACTAGGTCCTATAATTGGGCCCCATGAGATTTAAATTTTATTTAGTTATTCCATATTTTTTTCCTAAATTCTTTCGATGTTGAGTTTAGTTTGTAATGAATTTCATTTTTCATTGGTTTCCCATTGATGGGTTTCACCCTGACTAGTTTTTTGTCTCTTTAACTTGCAGCATAAGGTATTTCAATCTTGACAATAACCTACAAGAGTTTATGTTGATACACATTTGAACAATGTGTATAAAGATTATGGTTCTGACGCACCTAGATGAAATTTAAGGGGAACATTACAAAATATTCCAATTAGGATACCCAGGGTTAAGAGTACATCAATATACTTGTGATTGGTAGATGAAAATATGGTAAATAATTGATCAAGTATCTCTGACCAATAGTAGTGATCTGGGACAATCATGTCGGGGATATCCTAGTATACCCCTAGGTGATGGGTTCATTTTCCATTAAGTCAGGATCATAAGAATCATAAATAACTCCTAATAGGACTAATATTTCTCTATTTAGTTTGTATTAGATCTTACGCATCAATATCATGGTCAAATAGAGTGATATATTCTTCTTTATAAGGTATATAATAGTTTTATTACAACCCAATAATGTGATCTATAAATAAAGTGTGATTTGTGAATTGAGGTGGTTAAACGTTGAAAGATGTACTTTGTAATCTATTTTAACAGGGGGAGGCTATTTTGGATCATTGGTAGGGGATAATAATGGATGATGACCTGGAAATTATAACTTCATGTAGCGGGGTTGTATTTGTTGTGCAATTTTTATGTCATGAGACCATGACCTTTACCTGGAAGATTAATGTCATGTAGTGAGGGTGTATTAGTTTCAATGTAGTTTAATTTCATGAGTTAAGGTTATAGGAACTGACATAAAAAATTGTCAAATATTAACTTTATGGAACTTTTAATTATTCAAGAAATTTTTTTTCATGGAGAATATTTTACCCATGCATAGAATTATTTGTGGCATGTTTTATGAAAAGATCCATTCATGTGAGGATCAGTCACATTTATAAGAAGAGTTATGCATATCTAACTTGTATTTATGAAAAAAATATATTTTTTGACCCATAACATTCATCTAAATTATTATATATGTTTTTTTATTAATTTAAATGGCATTTGGATAGGAAAAGTTTCCCCATATTTCCATACCATATGCATTTATGGGTGAATTTATTTTTATTTTAGTTTTAGCTGGACCTGGTATTGATGATTAGGGAATCACTACATATACTATAATGAAAGGAATCACGAAACACATAATTAGTGCATGATAATTTCCTACAATGTTAAGAACAATATTTAGTGAAGGCGAAGATATATATTGTTTATGGATAGGTCCAAGAGTTAGAGATCTCGACATCACCACATATCCTCTAATAAAATTAATAAAGACACATATTTTTGTTAAATGGTAAATCTCTATGAATTAATGAAACATACGTAGTGGGGGAATTTTTCCCATTGATTATTGTATCTTTACCAAGGGTTGATGATTTGGGTGTCACTAAGTATCATGTGATGAAGGGAATCAAGCTATAAAAAGTTCTCAAGAAACCATACTATTTAGCTTTATAGATAAAAGATGTATGTTCTCTAATATGAATTGGTAATTTTATGGATGGGAATAAGTATGGGAGAATTGGAATCAATACATATCCTATGATGGAAGGAATTAAGACAAAAAAATATGTAGTTTGTATGTGTCGTGGGAGACTAACACCATAGATAGTGTCCCTATCCAGCGATGTCTACAATGATACATATATTTTGGGTCATGTAAAAGACATCCAACTTGCGGGTTAACATCATGTGGTAAGAAATCATGGTTTACCTTTTTAAGGTCATGCATCTAGGACCATTATAACATTATCATGAAATGATATTTATTGATCTTGTGGGGAATCCACAAAAAAAACAAAACTCATGTGATATATTCTCAGTGTGAGAATCAAGGACTGAAAATGTTTACCCTCATGAAATAGAGAAAATTATATAAAGGAAAACATCTGTTTTTATTATATGGTGTTTGGGCCATGATATTCGATCGATGTGGATTAATATATCTCATTGGAATGACAATCATGTCATATATAGTTCTTTTAAAATCCATTTATATTTGATTCATTTTGAATGAATTCAGCCCTACAGTTTAATATCATGTGGTAAGGATGAAGGTGAATTGATGTGAAAGAAGAAAAATATTATGAACATGATCAAGAATGATGTTTTGGGAATCACTACATATCATGTGATGGTTGGAATCAAGCCAAAAATAGTTCATGAATGTTTTTTAATTTAGTGTAATGTGATGATGACTTCAACCATGTAGTTTAACGTCATTTGGTAAGGACAATGGTCACCAGACATGGACGAAATTTAATATTGTGGCTAGGAATATTAATGGAGGTATGGGATTCAGTATGTGTCCTATGTAAGAAGGACTAATTCCACAAGTATATTTTTTGGATAAATTGTGTTCAAATGTGTATTTGACACTCAGATAAGGATTTAAGAACATCATTTTTCTTTCACACAGATCTATCTCATGTGTGGGGAATTGTTATTTTGAAGATGATCCCCATATAGTTTAGCATCATGTATTAGAAAAAAATTCCATATATTTTAATGTCATATGGTATGAAAATTTGTATTGAAGTTTAACATATTACTATTAGGACATGTTCCATATATTTTAATTTCACGTTGTAAGGACGAGTTCTATACATTTTATTTTCATCTGTTCAATAAATCTTCTATAAAGTTTAATTTCATGAGGTCAGAACATCTTTTGTA
The DNA here is from genome assembly GCA_963277665.1 of Viscum album. Lineage (NCBI taxonomy): Eukaryota > Viridiplantae > Streptophyta > Magnoliopsida > Santalales > Viscaceae > Viscum > Viscum album. The sequence goes on from OY728165.1 coordinate 682,894,285, forward strand.
CATTTTACAATTATGAGGTTAAAATTAATATAATTTTTTATGGAAGTTAAAAAAACAATTTCTGAATAAAACATACAATAATGGGTGGTGGGACACATTCTCCGTCCATTATGGCCTATGTGAAAACTCTTCTATGATAGAACCTATATGTGATATAAGTCCCCTCCCATTTGAGATATATCTTTGGAGTTTTCTTTAAAGGTATCATCGGGGTTCTATGATCTAATAATAGTTCTCCTTAAATAAATTAATGTTGGAGAAATTCTTTTATTGAAGGATTATGTAATCTAGTTATGATGGAACTTTGAAATTTTGAAATTTAAACAATAGGTTCTCATCGAGCTGCTCTAGCTGATCAATCATTTTTTGTGATGTATCATCATCCATGATTTTCTTCTATATGTATATTTAAAACAATGTGAACTTAAATTATATGGGCAGAAGTAACTTGATTTTATACAATAATTAATGTTTTCACTTATATGAATTTTATTGGAAAAAAATGGATAACATTTTTGGAATCAGAATAATTTATAATATATAAAAATGACAACATATTTTTTCACCAAAATTAAAAGAAAATACAATAAAACTTATTAAAAAGTGGTATAGTAAAAATATGATTACAAAGGTGTTATTCTAAAAATACAAATGATAAATTGACCTATAAACTTTTCTAAAATAAATTTTATTAACATATATAGAATATATCAAGTATAAGTCTCATTAATACGTACTCTTTTATCGTTAATTCCTGATAAACATGTGGGTAAAAATTTACCCTCACAAAATTACAAGTGATCCACTAACATCATGTATAAAAGGAAACCGCCTCTCTTATATTATTCACATTACTAAATAAATATTGATTGAAAAAATATAACTAAATCATTTCCCAAAATCTCTAATCTAATTTTATAAGCTATATTGTGCACATAAATCCATCCTATGAAGGATTTAGGTGAAAATCGAATGTGGTTACATGAATAATATATGATGTTCTTCCAAGAAAATTTTTATTTTATTTCTTCCTCAAAAAACATATATTATTGTTAAAACATAATGATATAATAATAATTAAATTAAATATAATTGTATTATATTTTTTTGGGTCATCACCTAGAACCATCTCAACTTCCATATAATGGGTAACAAAGTCGTTATTTATGTGAACGGCGGACTACGACCTCATTAACTATTGTCACTTTTCTTCCATTACCTCTTATTAAGGTTTGGTATGATGATGGATATAAATAATTATTAAGATATTTTTAAAATTATTATTCTTATAGAGTTATTATTTCAAATATTTATTTTATAAATTCCATTCGTTAGGGGATACAACCATGACATTCGTGTGTATGGTGGACTACCACCTCATGAAGAAATATAATTTTTTTACTTACACTTTACATGGAGGATAATATTGAGATATTTAATAAATATATTATATATATATTTTATAATTATGATTTTAATTTAAAATTTATAAATTTAAAAAAATCTTATATAATTTTATTTCTTATGTTTTCACTCATTGATCGATGATATCATTGTTGACGTGTGTGTGGAGTTCATCCTTCACAAACTCATATTACTCTCTCTTTTCATCACCAAACCACATGTATGATTTGTATATTAGTATATTTAAATAAAAAATATATCATTTATAAAATTATTATAATTTAGTAATGATAAAATATAACATAACTACTTTACATAGTGATCGTTGAAAAATGGAAACAATACTCATTCACACAAAAAAGCTACAATCTCTATGATCATAACATAGTTCATTTCTCAAAACCACAAATAGATATTGCTATTGAAAATATTATTTATTTATAAATATTGATATTATTTCATTATTATTATTGTATATATTAAGAAACCATGACCAATTTAATAGGATGAAACAAAATTACAATTCAAAACATATATGAAAAACAATGCAGTTTTTACCCAAAATGTTATTTTAACAAAGATTTTTTAATAAATTCCTAATGATATGAAACAATTCTATAATATATTGTATGAAATGTAAAATTATTTTATAGTAATATATTTATAATAATATTTTCTTTTGTGTATATTAGTTTCAAATGTGTACGGTATATGTAAATATTTACGTTATGGGATTTTTAGTCTCTCTATTTTTTTTGGAGATATAGGAAAATTCCCCTCTTATTTATTATGTGTGGTGTATATAATCCCTAATTGATATATAATATCATGAATATAACAATTATAATTATATTTAATGTTTCATTTTAGTTTATTCATTATCGGGGCATTCATTTCAAATGATTACAAAGATGATAAGCGATTTCCATCTCACAATTTGTTTTTTTGAGACACATTTAATATTCACTATGATTTTCACTTATATGGTAAATATAATTCTCATGAGTTTATTTAATAATTATTATCATTAAATTTATGAGTAGTTAATAATTTATTTTAATATCACACATTCATGAGGATTACGATTTCATAGTTACCCAAGCGGTAAGAGCCTTCTATCCCAATTGTCCTTCTTTGAGACATGTGTTTGTGTTATGCACCAATATTATATTAAAATGTGAATATATAGAACATTTAACATTTAATATCATGAATTAATTTATCCTAATGATATTTTAATCAACATTTTATGATATTATTTCATGGGGATTAACTATCAAGGTTAACAATGTGGTAATGTTTTTATGGTACAGTCTCATCATTTATTGAGATTTTTTATGATTATCTTTCCGATGAAAAAATGTTATGATAAATAAATAATGAAACTCCTTAATATTATTATCCAAAGATTAGTTAATTATAAATCATGTTTTACCTTTATTATCCTCTCATTATGTACTCAATAGATCAAAAATAATGTTTTAAGGAAAAATTTGGTGTTTATATGAAAACCCTTTTTCTTTCAAATCAAGGTTTTTTGAAAATGATTTCAAAAATGTTATTCAAAATATTAATTTAATTTACTAAATAACCTTTGAAAATTATGGTAATGTTAAAAAAAATCAACGAAATCATCATCTCTCTTTCAAACAATTCTATTTTGTCTTTTACAAAAATTTGAAAGGAACCACTATTTTAATGTGTATAGAAGGAAAAGAAATTTCCACCATTATGACTACTGTTTTCAATGAATATTACTCTAAATAATTTCAAGGGTATATTTTAATGAAAAGTGTTTTCAGAATGGTTTATGTTTTAAATAGTTTTGTCTTCAAATGGTAATGTTTAATTTCCTCATGAAATGTTTTAAATAATATTAAAATATTCATTTAAATTTTTTCATGTTTAGTTTAAATAAAAATTATTTAAAAAAATTATTTTTATGAAGTTAAATTCAATGAAATTTTATCTTCCTTTAGAAATGTTACATGTGATTTATATTTCAAAACCATTCTCTATCTAAGATGACATCATTTGATGTAACATATGATTTCATGGGATACGAACAAAGGATATCATTCTGATTATTTCTCTAAATGTTATATATTGAAAATATTTTTATGAAATCGGTTTATCATCCACATGTAATACCATTATAAAATTATTATTAAACATAATTCTTTTTAAATGTGACGTTCCATGATGAAATGATGAAATTATTATGTATCCTTTCTCTTTTCCATAGGTTATTATATAATGAAATGTTTTAAAACCTATTTCATTTAGCATTCTGTGATATAATGAATGTTTTAGGATATTATGTCAAACTTATATATTATTTTCATTAAGTGATTATTGGGACATTTATCAACTCAAATGCATTGGGTAAATATTTATGTCTCAATAGGTAGACAATACCTAAATGGGGAGTGAACTTCGTTCAGTATTGGGCTTATTTGTTATGAAGGTATTGTAAGTGAACCATGAATTTTATGATGTTTTTCTGTGGTGATACCATTCCATTATGTTACCCTTGGAATTGATCCTTTAAAATGATGAAAATGTTTTTCAATTCTTATGTGTATGCCAAAAAACTATGGCTTACATCAATGTTATCATCTAATGGATCATTTTTATTGATTATTTCATGATTCTCATATTATGAAATGTTAAATATTTTTCCATGACTCAATATTATTATATTTTATATATAAGGTATAGTTATCAAATGTTATTATCATGTTCTCATACACTTATGTTCATGTTATGATTAATTATCTCCCTTATTTAACCTTTCTAAGAATATGAGATGACCCATTATAATGTTTTCTTTCCCATGTTATGAAGAATAGTTTTAAGTAGGATATGTTTGTAAAGATTAATACAGGTGAATATCTACATGGGAGACATTGAATGACATTCATGTATTCAAAAAACTATTTTGAATGTTTATAAAGTAACTAAACTATTATGATTCTCATGAATGTGTTTTTGTAATGTAATGAATATTAAAATAAAAAGATGTAATATCCACATATGTGATTCTTGGGTATCTATAAAATCTTATAGGAAGACATAAAAAAACTCCCAAAAAATAATGATATCAGTGCCATTGAGTTTCACCCCAACCATCTGAGATAAAAGCCCCCTTTTAATAGGAATAAAATCCATTGTAATGGATGTGATTTCCATTATATGTCTATATTTATCATCATATTATTAGATAATCATATCCTGGTTTAGAATATCAAATGTAACATTCATTCTATGTAAATTAATGTGGGATTTATATAGGGAAAGACAATATATTCCTAAGATAACATTAAATTAATCAAGTGGTAGAATTATATTATTATAGTAGGTACATTCTATCAAACTTCATTCGGAGAGGAATAACATACATGTGAAGAAATTCTCATTCTATTAGGGGTCTTCAATTAGAATTATATATCTAATTAATTCAGCTGAATCATTTCACCCTTATAAAATTCAATATATATGAAATATTTTGTAAATATTTAGTCATATAGTACATTATAAATTTTATAGTAGATGATATTTGTACCTTTCCCCACATCATTATCACACACACCATCTGAAATTGAAATTTCATGATATTTCCCTTTGTATATCAGAAAAATTGGTTGAATTAAACTTTCAATGTCATTAATCATTAGATTTGATAATTAGATAAAATAATACCCATGATCCTTACATTTGATACACGAGAGTGTGGGTGGTGAATTCTGTTGAGTTATCTCTCCATTAAATTAATTTACTGGCTTATTTACACTAATTCTAAATTCAATTTCATGATGGATAGACTTCCAAAACATGATATTCCTTTTTGTTCCTTTCAAGAACTCACATATGTGTCCATCCCATATGTTTAATAGGTAGTATTTTGAGACTTATTCTTTCTTCCATGTAACATATCATTGAAACATCCATGGAACCCCATCTTCCATTTCTTATCACCAATATAAATAGTGTTTACAGCTTCTATTTCTACCACTAGTTCACATAGAATGGTTTCATCGTAACTTACCAAGTGCATCATGGATAATGCTGATTGGGTATTAAGGTTTTATCCACTGAATGATTAGTCAACTGTCCCTTCAAAATCAAAATGTGTAATTTATTGAAAAATTTTATTCATATTTAGTGATAGATTCACAATTTTTTATTTAATATCAAGGAATTAATTCACTAATTTTGTATGAACAATATGGTAAATATACTTAATGAATAATAATCTCTTAAACTAATCCCACTTCATTGATCATATTTCTTATCATGATCACATATTTTTAATATTTTTTAACCATTGATCATCTAGAACATCGAAATAGTAGACAAAAAAATGTAATTTCATTATATATACTATGGAGGATGGAAAATACCTCTTTAATGGTACATATCCACTATTTAAAAAATATTTGATATTCTGAACCACTAAAATAAGCTGGAAATTTCCTTATTAAGGAATTCATAGAACATCATTCCCTACATTAATTTTTTGTATTTTTAGAATGAATCATAACTAGAGAATGTTTTGTGGGAATGGAAATTAGAATTCTAATTCCAAATCCCATAATGTTTGGATCCTCAAGAGGACAATAATTTCAATCTCTATATCACTCAGCATTGGCATGGCTCTATCAGGATACATATACTGAGTGAAATAAAAATGAATAATGTAAAAAACTATAATTATAGTGAGGAACCACATAATGAGGAAAACAAATCACTTATATGATGTATAAATAATGAGAATTTTGTTTTTTTAATCATTAACAACTTGTTTTTGTCCACATTGATTTTTATTCATCAACTATTTAAATCCTTCATGATAGTTGGAAAATAGTATGGGATTTTCCAAATAATATCACCCATGAATTCCAAACCATGTGTGAAATAAGGATAACAGTTGTTCAGAATGTTACGATTGAGTCAATCTCAATGAAACATTTTTGAATTTATTAACCCTATGTAAATTTATTCTAGAGACACATCCACTTATAGTATCCTAAAAAAGGATGAAATTTCTTCAAAACCACTTTATTAAAATTTTAAAAAATATTTACGTCATTTCCCACACTTCTTATCCTTATAAATATATTTAGGGATCACACACCTATTTTCTCATCCTAGATTAAAAATGTGGACTACAATTTTCATTTGATACCGACCATAGAGACCCAAAATTATAATAAATATACTTAACATATTAATTGATTAATATTCAATACATTTCAAAAATACTTTGTTAGGGACCATAACAGTTTAGTTCCATTAAATTCCTAGTACGCAATATTCTTAGTTTGTGAATGAGAATCATTAAATCCCATAAAAATCTCCCCACTTTTATACTAATTAAAAAATAACCTACATAAAACAATTATTCATAACCTTACAAATAAAAAATAAGAAAGTATGAACTCATATTCTTAGTAAGGTTGCACATAGGAAATTAGTAAACATATCATGAGAATAAGTGTATGAGAACATCAAAATAACATATGAAAACCAAACTATACATATAAATGATTAAAATATTATGTCTTGGAATAAATATTATCTATTCATAAGACATGAATTGTAATAGAATCAAGTAACATGATCATTGAACAAATTACATTGGCATACGTCATAGATTTATAACAAACACATAAGTATATAACATTGTGAACAAGTATAAATAGAAAAATGATTAATCATTAATTTATGGACATTAAATATGGACCTCACATAAACATTTTTACATGAAACAAACTCCACTTATATCTATATAGAAATGAAATCCAAGTCAATGAATAACACTATGAACATGTAATTAAGTGCACACATAACATTTAGTATATGTCATTAGGTTAATGCATAATGTTTAGAACATGTAATCAGGTTCATGAATATAATATTTACTCATTAGTTATCCATATTTTCTAAATGAATTTTTATGAGATATAGGGTCCACACATCACATAATATATACATTTATGTTCCATAAGATCATAAAGAATTCATCATATCATAAAACATGAAAATGGTTTGGTTTCCACAAACATTTACTTATAGAGATACACGTGGAAAGAAGTAGGTTTAATGAAAATAATTTCATCACAGTCATAAAAAATCCACTGAAAAAATAATCATAGTTTAATTATATAATATTACCCACAATGATTAAGTAGTAAAAAATTATGTCTTCTTGGATTGAAAGATATTTTTAAAAATTACTTACAATATTTCAAAAGGAAAATAGTATAGCCACATTGAAATAATAATTAAAACATTAAAAATTTAAAAAATAATTTTTGTTTTAAACTAACCTCAGAAACATTTCATGGATGTTTTATAAAATATAGGGTTAATTTTGGAGAAAATGGTGTACAATAGAAAATAAAAATTCCTTTCAAATTTTTTGTAAAACCAAATTAATATTTGTTTTTAAAAGGAAATAAAATTTTAATTTAAAAAACATTGTAAAAACTAAAACATGGGTCAAAATAATTTAAATTTTTTTTTAATACTGTGTAATATTATTTTCAATCATTATAAGTAGACATTGATGTAAATGAAAAAGGGGTTTCTTCTAATGTATAGTATAAAGTGGGTTTTTCATAAAAATATTATTTTGAACTCTTGAAAACAGAAGGAGAGGGAAATAAATTTAAAAAATGTATTCTAATGACATCACTTGAGGATAATAAAACCTAATTAGTTTCCTGATAGATTAACTATAATATTTCATCATCGGAATTATAAAACAAATAATCCTTATAGATGATGAGATTATATCATGAAACATTTACCACTTTGGTTACATTTAATTATAAGGCCCATTAATGTGATATCCAAAAATGGATATGTAAATAAAATTAATTTTACTAAAATAAACCTTGAATAAAATTCATGGTTATTATATACACCTCATAAAATTAATAGGCGGTCCATATGGAATGTGTCTCATATAAGTAAAAAGGTTAGAATGAAATACCTTACCTTAAGTCTTCAAATCCATTATACACATTCTAACCTACTATATAAAAATATAGTTTTATTATAAATGTACTACATAACTATACATATCTGTATTATTTACTTATGACCTTGTGATACTAATTTTCTAGTAATTCCTTTTTATGATCTCTCTAAAGGTAATAATTCCTTTGTTTTTCATCTATGTTTGGATTTTTTTTTATATTCATTCTTCTTACATTGATCGTGGTTGCATAATTTTTATTCTGTTAACCATGATATAAATATAATATATATTAACTATATTTTTATTTTGATTAACAAAACAAATTCGTGATTGAAAATGAGATACATCATTCAGGGAGATTTTATTTTTTACGTACAGATGTATGTTGTTTCCATTTTATTGAAATACCAAAATAAATAAGGGTAAATAATATATTACCGCACTAGAATAATTTTATATCATAAATGTTTATTTAAACCCATCCTCAATAATTTCCATGTATTGTGTTCATGAAAATGAATCAAATAATTCAGTGAGGGGACAGTCCACCTCTCCTAAACCACTCCCTCCAAAGATACCACAATGGGGAGAGAGATATGATGATCCCCTGAGTCATGCCTCCAGTAAGCCCTAGGGTGGTGACTATCACAAAAGGGTATAAAAATCAAAAACTATTGTAGGAATTACCCTTTATAAATTAATTATTTTATGGCCATAAGATAAAAAATAACCGAACAACTCCAGTAAGAAAGAAAAAGGTAAACCAAAAGGAACCCACCAAATTTCAATTTTTATTAACAATTTTTTTGGAAAAATGTTAATCCAATGATAAAAAATAGGCTAACACTATGTTATGAAAGGGATCAAAAATGGTTAAACACAATACTAATATTACTTGACTCTCCCACTCTTTATATTTCCTAGTTCAGCATACTAACATGGATATTTGGAACCTCTCTAATAAGCTCTTCAAGGTGAGTAATCATCCCTTCCGTTGTCTGAATAAATTCTTATGAGTTTATTTTTCTCTGATTGAAGCCTCAGACTATTATTCTATATTTTTTATTTGATCACACTTCTTTCTCTTATGTGGCATCAACATGCAGCACTTGTTCATAAATTCTCTTGACCTCCTCTTCTGATACATTGGGTCATTTATCATTATCAAGCATTTATTCCTTGGATTGAAGGATAAGTTTCATGAAGTCCCCATAATCTTATTCTCTATATCTTTTATACATACTGTATTCTTCACTTTTCCCTTTCATTAGGGATTTTATTTCATTGTTTCTACCCATTTTGGCCGAACTAGTCTCCATTGGTTTTGGAATGTGAAAGAAATACTTGCATCCATTTGGATTTTTTCCCCTGAACAAAAATAAATTTCCATGAATCTCTAATGCCCTTTCCCCTTTATTACTTTAAGATTTTTCTGAACCATTCCCCCGACATCAGTCCATACTATCCCCAAAACAGTTATTATAATTCTCATCACATAAAGAATCATCCTCCTGAGACAATGGAGGTTCCTGAACGTCCAATCCACCAAAACAATTCCCCAGATTTATGGTTGTGCCTTCATTGAGGAACCTCTGTTTACATTGAGACTACTCCTTACCTGCCTTATTCTCCAAGATATATTTCTTCCCCCCTGAACTAACCCTGAGTTGGGTAGAACTGACGGTGTTTGGGTCTAAGGGCCTCAAGACATTCACTCCATCCATCTTCCCTTGTCCATTGTGAGACGTTGTAGCTAACAAGAAGAACATCCCCTACACCAAGTCTGATCATGTGGATTTCTTTTATCTGTGACCCATAAACATTGGTTTCATGTTAGTGTCATCACAACCTTTAAATTGAGAGCCATAGAGAACTTAAAATCAATTTCTATCAAGCTCGCCTCACCTTATTCGGTATAGATGTATGTAGCTAGTGGATTCACTGTAGCCACTACTAATGGGAACTCTTATTCAACTCCATTGGTAACCAAATCATTTTCAACTGAGAAAATTTGTCTGCAACCCATGGTTCTTCCTCTTTAGGCTTCAAATTCTTCATAGCCACTACAAAAATCAAGGGAGGCCACTACTTCTAAGCCTCCCAGGTACTGACCTCTGTAACTGGAGAATCCTAGAGCCTGACCAGTTATTTCTTCTTTATACCCTACCCACTTGACTGTGTATGATCACCCAAAACATCACAATACCATGACATGTATTCCACCACTGGATCCACATGCACTACATTTGGCCTATTCCGTTTTACACGTCAATATCCAGAGGCCAAATGTCCTAACCTGTTGCATCCCAAGAAGAATGTTGGTCCACGATTCAAAAACCACCCTCCGCTTCCATATTACCTATTCTCAAACCGAAATCCAAAACCACTATGTTATAGGTTTTGAAACATCAAACTCAACATATAAGTGAGGAAAAATAGCTTGACAAACAACAATTGTGCGATTATCAGAACACTGATACCTTCCGACCAGATTCTCAAGGATACATAAAATGGAAGGATTCTACAATGGTAAATGAAGGTATAATGAACATACCCATACCACATTCAAAGGCGGATCACGATTAATATTTAAATCAAAGGAAAATCGGAGGAGGAGAAATCCACATCCACCAAACACCCATGAAGCACTAGACTAGGCGGCGACCAAATCCTCCTCCAATGAAAAGTGAATCGTAAATTAACACTGATCTAGAAGACACACCACAACATGATTTTGAATACCCAGTGTATTGAATAAAAATATATCAAAAGAAACATCCAATGGATGGGGACCCCTGAATCGAGCCACAAGTGTCAATCTGTGAAGATATGAAGTTTCCATGAACTCCATTTTATAAATCAAAAGTTGGAGAGAACCTTTGTAAAGGTCAGTGACCTTTGGGAAAAGAGGGATCAATGGGAATGGAGTAAGGTAAGCATGGTTGTTAAAGTGGATGAAGGGATGAGACAACAAAGATAAAGGAAGGATCCCCCCTCCCCTCGTTGGGGAGGAGGGGGCCAGAGCCTCGGGCATTACATGGCTAAGGATTCACTACCAAATCCACTGAAGGTATAAGACACATCCTTTAAATGTTACATTATATAAGGTAAACCAAAACAATGGCATCTCTCCTATTTATTACATTACATTTCATTACATTTTACATATAGAGGATCTTTAAAGTCTAGTGTCATGGAAATCTGGAACATAATAGATGAAAACAACATAAAACATTATTCTAATCTACTTATAAGGCTTCATCAAAAGTTAAAACTATGTAAAATTTCTTCATCTCATATCCTGGAGACATACATCAAAGGAGAGGGTGAGGAGAAGACCTAGTAAGGGTAAATAAGAGAATCATTTTACTTGTGATATCAATAAGAACATGATAAAAACATAAAGACATGAGAAATGGAAGTAAAGGAATTTAATAATGAAAAGAACATGAACCACACCATGAATATGTGGATACAAAATTTAATTTAGACATTCATGAACATATCTCCAAGGTTCATCCACAAGGTGTCATAAAAATTAACAAGGTTATTCACCAAGGTATCGTGAAACTTGTCATCTCTAAAGATTAATTATTTACCCAATGAATTGAAGAGATATCAGTGAGAAACCTTAATATGTATTTATTTTTATGTTATCCACATACATAATAATCAATCATTTCATAAATAACACAAATACAATAAATGACATGGGTTTCATTTCAAAATTGTGACGATTTAAAAGTGCTTAAAAATAAGATCATGATGTCATTTATAACCCATGGAAAGCGAGTGAGGGTTATATTTATGTCAACTATATAATAAAATATATCATTTTTTATATTTATGAATGCCAATTTAAATGTAAATGTTATGGGTATTCTCATAAATAAAAAATAAAATTTCATGAGAGAACGAGAGAAATATTTTGAGAGGAAAATTCTGTAGCATAACGGCTATATAACGTGGTTTTAGATATCATTGAAAAGAGTGGAGACAAGAGTATCCCACTCATAAGTAACTCATAATATAGTATTGGTACATAATAAAATTAAATAAGATCATGGTATGGATATTTTAAGGAAATACCATATGAAAATGAAACTCGATGGAAAAGATAAGTTCTGATTTCTTTTACCAAAATTTGGCATCCAAACTGCGTCACATAAAAATTTATAAAATCATATGATGAGAGAAAAAAGGGACTATCATCAATTGAACATGAAATGGAATGTATGAATGATAAATAATAACAGACCCCCAAATAACAAAATGGAAACTAGAAGACATAACATAAAGCAAGTCATGACTTAAAAGAAGAGGGTGAAAGGATCCCGAACCATGAAGAGTAACATCGAAAGATTAAAGGCTGGGACTTAGGGTGGCTTGAGAGAACGTTGGGAAGAATCCATGCGAGGTAGAATAATAGAAATTCATTGAAAAGGATTTTGGAATGAAATGGATGAGGTAATGGACTAGTATTTATAGGAAAAGTGAGAGAATAAATTATTAATTACTAAGGGACGCCTCATTGGTGGTATTTTCCAAACCATGAACATTCACATGGTATTTCCCATTTTATTGGCCACCTAGGACACCTAATAGCATATATCACTATTAATAAGTCTACCAGAAGGCTTACATCATTATTTCACCATTAATTATATCATTAAACACCCTAAACTCAAAACTGTATTTTAACTATTCACTGAGAAATCAACTGTTTTAGAAAACCCCAAAAATTCACTCTAACATAATATTGATGCTATGAATTCACAAATAAACTAAATTTGATGAAAATAATCTTCTAAATATTTTTAATTTAAGTTTTAAATAAAATCATTATTTATTCCAAAAATGCAACTTTTAAAACTATAACATATTTTGTAACACCTTAAGAAATTGATCAAGGTCCCATGAAATTATTGTATAAACATAAGAATATAAAGTAAAAATATATGAATAAATTTTATGAAAATAAATTTCTATTTTAAATTATTAAATTAATTATAAAATTTTAAATAAAATATTTTTAACATACAAAAGTACCAAAACATAAACAATAATCATTTTCTGACTTTTAAGATGTATGAAATGTTTTTATACATTCATGGTTGAAGTTTCTATTTTTTTGGTTGATTTACTATTCATCACTATTCATATGGGTATGTTACTATTCATACATTACTATTCACTAAATATTAAGTTGATCTTAGTAGACTCTAATTTAATTACTGAACACAACTATAGAAGAATTTTTTTTGAAAATCAAATCACATTATTTATTATTTAAAAATACACAAATATTTTAAAATACCCATTGTTTTCTAAATTCATCAATAATATACATCCTATATTTATTCGAACCATTGAAATTCACAAACATTACCATAATAATAAATAACAATTTTATTTATATAAAAGGATTACACAATGTAGCTAAGAGATCATTTTATAACCCCTTATAACACCAGCATAGGACAAAAGAGTATGGTGTGCTATGGTAATAGAGTCTTGGGGTGGCATAGACAACATTTCACGAGTGGTGATTTCTATCAGCTAGAACTTCTCCCTTAGGAGATTTTGTTCAATCTCAACATGTTGATGTTTGTCTTGGGCTTGGTCCAGAGAAAATCCTAATGATGCTACCTCCTTCCCAAGCTCCAAAATATGGGTTTCATATAGCCTGAGTCTACTTGATTATGTCATCATCGCTTTTTTTATTAATTAACCAATATAATTTTAATTTATAAACAATAATTGCAACATTAATAATTTAATTACCAACAGTGATGTTGACAAATTGCTATATAACAGTCGATACCCAATAGTCTCATTTAATTATACACACTTCATTAATTAATGGATATAATTTTTTTGAGTATAAAATAAAACAGCACTCAAATTTTGGAGAATCATAATAATAAAATGTTCGGGTCGTTACATTCTTCTCCCTTAAGAAATTGTGTCCATGAAATTTTATATCATACCCTACGAATAGAAAAGGTGTCGGTACTTATACCTCATAGACTCCTCAGGTTCCCAAGTTCCTTCCTCACATTTGTGGTTCCTCCAAAACACTTTAACAAGGTGAGTAGTCTTGTTGCGTAGAACCCTGTATCTACGATCCAAGATCTCCACCGGCTACTCCTCATAAGATAGGTCATGTTCCAATTGTACCACCTCTGAATTTGTTACATTTTATGGGTCAGGTATGTGATTCTTCAAGAGGTATACATGGAAGAAATCATGAACTTTGGCTAGATTTGGAGGAAGTGCAAGCTAATAGGCCACTGCTCGTTTGCGATCAAGGATTTCGTAGGGGCCAATGTACCTAGGCCTGATCTCCCCATTCTTTCCAATCCTCATGACTCTCTTTCAAGGTGAAATATAAAGAAAGAATTTGTCACCCAAAATGTATGAACCTGGTTTTTGCTGTGAAAGGAATTGGAATATTCTTGATGATATTCCAGAGCAGCGCCTTCCGATGGCGTGCGATTCTGAGCCCCGGAGTGGCCGAATTTAAATTTTCAGTGCGTTCAAACGGGAAATGCTAAATAAATGAGGTAAATCCTAATCGGAGTTCCGGATAAGAGATCCGAGTGTTCGGATAGGTCCGGAATGGGGTGTTTACCCTAGGAACAACATAAAACTTGTCAGCGCGGGATGTTTTGACCCCTCACTCGCTTTCGGAAGGTTAAATGGATAAGTTAATTTATTTATTTATTCGTTTAATGGAGACTCGCTAGTATCTCTTAAAAGATGGATTGGATTGGGAAACTGAGGGAACCTTTGAGTTCAGAGCATGTTGTTTACCCAAGGAAGGGTATATGTTTCGCGGGTGCGGGTCGTTTGTGAAAAATGGCCCCAGGGGCGTTTTCGTAATTTAGAAGCTTCGGACGTTAAATTTTATAACTTTTGAACGGGGTCTCGGATTAAAATTTTGAGACCGCAGTTGTGCTCGGGAGGTGGTGTTTACCCTAAGGGAGGCTTAACCGCGACCCCGTCGGGAGTTCTGGTTCGGGCCGACGGATGGGCAGTTAAGTGTTTTCTATTTAAACGCTTAACACACCCTCCTTCCTCTTCTCCTTCCCCTTCCCCCTGGAAGCCCCTCCTCTCCCTATCCTCCTCCATCTCCGGTGAGACAGTCTGGCGAGGCGACTCCGACGAGGTGAGGTGGTGCTGACGGATCGACGCGATGCTCCGGGCGAAGCCCCACGAGGTAGAAATTGCCGTTTGCATTTTCTATTCCCGTACCTACTTCGAGCTCGTTTTTCACTATCTATTTCTTTTCAAAACTCTGATCAAAGACTTTGAATGCGTAGTAGAGTTAATTCCCTTTCCAATGCATCTCTCGGATTCAAATTCTGAGCCTCGTGGCGTCCGCAATCATCCTCCGAAGTTGGTGGGTTTTCGGTTTCTGGTGGGTTTGAGCGGCGGCGTGGCTAGGGCGGACGGCGCGGGAGCGGGGTGTCCGCGGGCGTCAGAGCGAGCATCCGGTGGAGGTGCCGGGCGCGGCAGTGGGTGTCCGCGGGCGTCGGCGAGGGTGTACGGTGGAGGCGCTGGGTGCGGCAGTGGGTGTCCGCGGGCGTCGGCGCGGGTGTCCGGAGGTGGCTGGCGCCAGGTGGAGCGCCACGACGCGCCGGTGGGTCGCCAGGGAGCGGCGACCCCGGGGTCTCGGCCGCGACCGGCCCTCTTGGCCGGTCTGCACGTGGACCGCGTGTCCGCGGCTGGCCCGCGCAGCTAAGCCGCGTGCCGGCCCAGGCCGGTCCAGCACTAGGAGTCTTGCCCCCTCGGTGTTGGGACACCCGTCTTTTCCGCCACGGGTGTCCTTTTTGAGTGTCGTCTGCGGCGGTGGAACGATATCGACGATTGGAATTTTTGAGACGGTTTCGAGAATTTTTAATTCCCGAAACTATGGGCCTCGGGGGTGTGACACGTACGACGAGGGGTTAGTCATTTCTTCGGGGGATCTTGTTTTGGACGGCGCGGACGCGTCCGACATCTGTTCTGAGCGCCGTCGGTGGCGTTGGGACCCTGGCATCGAGGCGGAGATTTTCAGTGTGTTTTCAGGCATTGAGGCCGAAGTTGAGGCGTGGGCCCCACAGCCCGTCTTTTGAGCTGCGTCTAGATTTTAGCGACTTTTTCCTCAGACGTCCTTTCGGGGAGTGAGAGCAGTCGATGTTGGGTGTTTTTCTGAGGGCATCGCGTCGGCGCAGTCTGCCCGCTGTAATTCCGCACGATGGTGTGGGGCCCACGAGGGTCGTTCAGGCATCGATGGTGATTTTCCATCTTTATCACCGGGTGGCCATTTTGGACAAATGAATAGTCCATCATGTGTTGTTTTTTCGAGAGGATCGCAACGGTGCGATCTGTCCGCTAGGTTTTGGGACCGGGATGCGGGTCCAACGTAGCACCGCTCGTGTGCGGTGCGCTGGAATGAACCTTTTTCTATGGATATTCATTGGGCTCAAGTGAGTAGTGCTTTGGAGTTTTTTTCCCCAGTGGATCCAATGGTGCGATGCGCCTGACTATTTTCGGGGTCGAGGCTCGGGATCACGGGACGTCGTTCGGGCGTGAGGCGGTGTTAGTGACTTTTTCCATCGGATATCCGTTGGAGGCAAGTAAGTAGTCTATCTCGCATGTTTTTTCGCGAGGATTACAACGGCATGATCTGTTTGGCTGTGTGGAGCCTCTTGCGCGATCTTGGGAAATGTGGAATGTGACATGTGCTCTAGTGGCGGTTCGTCCTACCATGTTTGTAGCGGACCCTTGGCGTGTGATTGCGCACTCTTTGGGGAGTGATATAAATGCTTCACAAGATGTGGTTGGATGTGCCTGGGCCTCTGAGGTGGTGTTGTTACGTCATGCCTTTGCATTGACGCTGGGTGTCGGGTGCATGATAGCCTTTGGTCTGGAACGTGGTATACTGAGGGAGTATATGGGAGCGCTTGGAGGTTTGTGTGGTTTGTACCTGAGACTATTTGTGCGCTCAGTTGGGGTTGATGTGGGGAAACACGTCATGTAGGCCCCATATGTGTGTTGTGTTCTCCTTCACTTACTTGTACCTCTCGCGGTTTAGAGTGTCCCTCTGTCTGTTTGTTTGACCATCAGGGTGGAGTTTTTCCCCTGGCTCAGTGCTCATTTGTTGACCAGTAGGGTTGAGTGGTCTCCCCCTGGTTTCGTTCTCGATGGATTGGTCGGTAGTGGTGCTAGTGACACCAAGTGATGGAGCAGGCGCTGAACTTCTTTTGGGTGAGTTGTTCTAGAGTTGGGTGGTTGTGTGATACCCACTCCGTGTTTGGTTGGAAAGTGTTGTACCCGCCAGTGGATATGGCCAGAGCAGTTCAGAGTTTTACCCTCCAGCAGGGCTGGGCAGTGGGTTACACATCGGCTTCTAGGGTCTACCCTCCAGCGGAAACTGGGCAGTGGGTCACCCGACGCTCTTAGGGTCTACCCTCCAGCAGAGACTGTGAAGTGGGTCACCCGATGACCTCTTTGGGTCTACGCTTCAGCAGGGCTGGGTCGTGGGTCGCATGTCGTGTAGTTCCAGGTCAACCCTCCGGCACGGCTGGGCAGTGGGTCGCCTGTCGACTTATTCCAGGTCTACCCTCCAGTGGGGCTGGGTAGTGGGTCACCTGGTGATGTATTAAGGTCCACCCTCTAGCAGGGCTGGGCAGTGGTTCACCTAGTATCTTAATATGGTTTACCATCCAGCGGGGCTGGGCAGTGGGTCTCTTGATGATGTGTTGGAGTTTACCCTCCAGCGGGGCTAGGTAGTGGGTCACCTGATATCTGGTTATGAATTACCCTCCAACATGGCTGGGAAGTGGGGAAACCGGTTGGCCTTCTAGGCTCAGTCCTTTCTTCTATTCTAGTATGAGGCTTTCCTCCATGATTACCAGAGCGGGACCCTTGGTTAAGGGTCAGTTTTGTGACGTATTTGACTTTGAAGAGACCTCTCAACTGCGGGGTAGTAACGAGGAAGGGTTTGACTTATCCCTGAACGCTCAAGTACGAGGGGTGATTTCCCTCTCCAAGACGTGTCCTTGTGACGTGACCTAAAACCGTGCGGGTGAGTCAGTGCCACCCAAAGAGGATAGTGTTGAGGTGCGGTGGATTGAACCCCCTGAATTGCGATTCAGGGCAGACGTGCGGGATGCTGGGCATCGATGGAGTTTACCTCTGGGACTGTTGGGTACTCTTTTCTTGGGTTGAGATACGGGTCGGAGATCCCCTTACGACGATGTTCGGGCTTCTTGATTGAGAATAAGGATTTGTATATACCTTTTTTCTGGTACCCACTTCTTGGGTTTAGTTACTCTCCTTTGAGGAGAGTCGAAGACGCGCGGGGTATGCCACGTGATTTCCGTGTCTAGCTTCTCATGGTTGGACGAGTCTACTCTCCTGCTATAGGTAGTGAAGACTCGATGGGAAGTTCGTCTTTTCACCATTTCGAGCTCCTTGTGTCTGGACGAGTCTACCTTCTTTCTCTTGTTGGGCTGAGATGGACTCTTTACTGCACTCTGTTGTACTTCAGTTCTACTCCCTGATCTCGCTAATTCTCACCCTTCGGTACCTATTTTGTTGCTCCCTCGAGCCTTCAGGGTATCCTACTAAGTATTTTTATTCTCACCCCAGCTTGGGCTTTGCCCGCACTTGGTCTGCCCTTGCATACGACGGGCAGGTGGAGTGTGACTTCATTGGAGCGTAAGAGCTTCGGATCTTAGACCGCGTGCGGTGGTCGTAGCCGGGTTACAGGTGGGAGACCCGTCAGCTGTTTATTTTTGTTTACCTGTTTCCAAGTTTTGGAACTTTTTGGTTGGGCACGTGTTTTGCCCCTTTTTTCAGTTTTTACATTGTACTTGTAGAGGTCTATGCACTCTGTGATTTATATATAGAATTTTTCCTTTTTTACTCTTCTTGTTCTTCCTTTTACTCTGCACTTTTGCATTGAGTGTGCTGCGTGTGTGTGTGTACAGGTACTTAGGCAAAGGCCTACCAGAGTTGTTGTGCCTTCGGCGCTGGTCGCCAGCCCTTGGCCTATGGAGACGGGCTTAGGGTAGTTGCGGCCCGAGCCCGGGTAGGGTCAGGTCATGACAAAGTGGTATCAGAGGTGGTTCGTTCCTTGGGATGTTGTTCAGACGTCCCTAAAATAAAAGGAACTATTTGGGATTTAGGGAAACAGTGTTTACGTGTCTTGAGAGCGGCTCTCAGGCCAGGGAGTCCAGTGAGGGTGCGGCGGCCGACAAATCCATTCACCAGGACCCTGATAACCCGCTTGTCGACTCGGTATGCTGAGACACTTATTGCAGGGGAATTTGTTTGTTCATCACATAGGACCGAGTCTTGACTGCCCTTCTTGAGTCAGATCCCCATCATTGTTTTTGTGGTATATACATATATTCTCATCTGATCGCGACACTCCTTGATAATATTCAAGATGTCTCCATGAGGACATCCAGCCAGGGTACCTGCTTTGGGTGTGTGATGACGACCCTGTGAGCTACGAGGCCACAGTCCAGGACCCATCATGTGAGCCCTTTTCTCCAGGTGGGTCGGTAGCAGCACCCCCACCTGTTGATTAGCATGCAGTTTCAGCATATTAGGCTGAGCTTGAGTGCAGGTTGAGCGTGCTCTATGAGTTCCAGCGACAGAGATCACTGAGGTTCAGTGGTGAGCCAGACCCTCAGGCAGCAGAGTTTTGGCTCGAGGTAGTGGTTTTCCTTTTCAGTCTTGTACAGATGCCGACAGATCAGAGAGTGTCTTTGGTAGCCAGCCTTTTTCTTGGATCATCTTGGCGTTGGTGGAGTCTGGTGACTCAGCTTCTTGACGAGTCATCTCTTTCGTGGGGTGACTTTCGGTTGTTGTTTCGTGAGGAGTTTTCCCCTCCTTCTTGTGCTCCGTTCGGATTCAGGAGTTCCTGCAGTTTCCGCAGGGAGGGATGACGGTGGTCGAGTACGCGGCTAGTTTTGCTGACCGTGCACACTTTTAGCCGAACTTGTCAATGATGACAACTTCCGAGCGTGGAAGTTTTAGCAGGGTCTCCACCAAGAGATTCATGCTGTCAGATTACCCTTGAGAATTTCCACATATGTCGGGGTGCTAGAGCAGGCGATGGTGATAGAGGGCTTCCTGTCTTGTTCTAGTGTTGGTGGTGGCAACGGGCATGTTGGAGCCGAGATGTCTGCCACAGCTAGTGGGCATCGGCAAGCAGAACCTCGACGCAGGTGGCTTACTGAAAACCAGACTCAGGGGCATGGTCGTACACCACAGTGGCACCGGAGGGCACCAGTGCAACCCAGAGAGAGTCAGTGATATGCTTGTGAAGGGCGAGGTCACATGGCACGAGACTGCCCGACCCGAGTTGCTGAGAGCTTCCGGTAGGCAGCAGGCACACCACCACGGGCGAGGGAGCGCCGTGATCGGAGTAGTGTCCAGATAGGTGGTTCTATCAATGGAGAGGGAGGAGCTGGAGGTGGGGGCGACGTTACGAGATCTCCCTGTCACCACTAGGCGGTCCACGTCAGGCTCCGGGAGCTGACGGTTGGGACCGCGGGTATCCGCGAGCTTTGGATGTCTACGATCCTGCAGAGCATGGGATGGTGAGAGGTACCCCTTGCGACTCTTCTAGTTTATTGCAGTAGAATTGTTAGGCTCTGTGTGTGAAAGGATTTTCTCCCTGCTCCTTGTTTGAGGTGTTACCAGGGTGATGCAGGGCATCGGGTGTAACCCTGTGTTGGTAAGGAAAAAGGCGTGAGACTTTTCCTTTAGTCGATGGTGTTGGATCCTTCGCTTCTGAGCGTGTAAGAGAGTCTTGGTTGAGAGACATCGACTGTGAAATCTTGCATGACTAGATATGCTTGGGTGATTCACCATATGGATATTCTGAAGGAGGGAATCACCGGGCCTTGTTCCAGCTGCGGGAAGTGATTCCAGTCGTCGCGTGCGATGTAGAGGTTTGACCGGGGATGTGAGCTACACCCGAGAGCCTTCAGGGCCGTTTGAAACTGTGCAAAGGGATGGCGAGGTTCCCTACCACCTTGCCCTAAACCCAAAGTCTGGAGTGGGTGCACGACATCGGCGAGGGCCGACCTAGCGTGAAAAGATCAGTCCTTTGGTCTGTGTGCAGTGACGCGGAGCTATGCGTGGGTTCTTCTGGGTATGGGAAAGCCAGGTGTGAGCTTAGTACCCTGTGTTCCTCCCTAGTTTTTCTTTTCGGGGACGAAAAGCTTGGAGGAGGGAATGATGTAAGAACCCTTTTTTTGCTGTGAATGACTTTGGAATATTAATGATGATATTCTAGAGCAGCGCCTTCAGATGGAGTGCGATTCTGATCCCCGGATTGGCTGGAATTAAATTTTCAGTGCGTTCACACTGGAAATGCTAAATAAATGAGATAACTCCTAAATGGAGTTCCGTATTAGAGATATGAGTGTACGGATGGGTCCTGAATCGGGTGTTTATCCTAGTAACGACATAAAACTTGTTGGCGCGGGATGTTTGGACCCCTCACTTGCTTTCAGAAGGTTAAATGGATAAATTAATTCATTTATTTATTCATTTAATGGCAACATGCTAGTATCTCTTAAATAGTGGCTCAGATTGGGAAACCGAGGGCACCGTTGAGTTCGGAGCGTGCCGTTTACCCTAGGATGAGTATAAGTTTCACGGGCACGGGCCGTTTGTGAAAAAGGGCCCCAGAGGCGTTTTCGTAATTTAGGGGCTTCGGACGTTAAATTTTATATCTTTTGAATGGGGTCTCGGATTAAAATTATGAGGCTGCCGCTGTGCTCAGGAGGTGGGGCTTACCCTAAGGGAGGCTTAACTGCGACCCCGTCAGGAGTTCGGGATCGGGCCGACGGGCGGGCGGTTAAGCGTTTTCTATTTAAACTCTTAACACACCCACCTCCCTCTTCTCCTTCCCCTTCCCCCTGGAAACCCCTTCTATCCCTCTCCTCCTCCATCTTCGGTGAGACAGTCCGGCGAGGTTCGGTGGTGCTGACAGATCGACGCGAAGCTCCGGGCGAAGCCCCACGAGGTATGATTTTTCATTTTCATTTTCTATTCACGTACCTACTTTAAGCTCATTTTCACTGTCGATTCCTTGTCAAAACTTCTATCAAAGCCTATGAATGCGTATTAGAGTTAATTCAATTTCCAACGCATCTCTCGGATTCGAATTCCGAGCCTCGTGATGCCCGCAATCATCCGCCGAAGTTGTCGGGTTTTCGGTTTCCGGTGGGTTTGAGCGGCGGTGCGGCTAGGGAGGACGTCGCGGCAGTGGGGTGTCCGCAGGCATCGGCGCGGGTGTCCGGTGGAGGCACTGGGCACGGCAGCGGGTGTCCGCCGATGTCGGCACGGGTGTCCGGTAAAGGCACTGGGCGCAGCATTGGGTGTCCGCGGGCGTCGGTGCGGGAGTCCGGAGGAGGTCGGCGCCAGGCGGAGCGCCTCGGCGCGCCGGCGGGTCGCCAGGGAGCGGCGACCCCAGGGTCGCGGCGCGTGACCCCTGTGCGGCGACAAAGACCCGCGCCGCACGGGTCTTCACGCGGCGGCCGCGACCGTCCCTCATGGCCGGTCTGCACGCACACCGCGTGTCCACGGCCGGCCCACGCGGCTGAGCCGTGGGCGGGCCCAGGCTGGGCGGACCGGCCGGTCCAGCCCCTGTGGTCTTGCCCCCTCGGTGCTCGGACACCCGTATTTTCCGCCACGGGTTTCCGTTTTGAGTCATGTATGCAGCGGTGGAACCGTATCGACGAGGCGGACTTTTTTGAGATGGTTTAGGGAATTTTTAATTCCAGAAATGAGGGGCCTCGGGGGTGCGACACGTACGACGAGGGGTTAGTCGTTTCTTCGGGGGATCTTGTTTTGGACGGCGCGGACGCGTCCGATGTCCGTTTTGAGCGTCGTTGGTGGCGTTGGGACCCTGGCATCGAGGAGGATATTTCCAAGGTGCTTTCAAGAATTGAGGCTGAAGTTGAGGTGTGGGCCCCACATCCCGTCTTTTGAGATGCATGCAGCTTTTAGCAACTTTTTCCTCGGACGTCCATTCAGGGCGTGAGAGTAGTCGATGTTGGGTGTTTTTCCAAGAGCATCGCGTTGGCGCAGTCTTCCCGCTGTAATTCCGCATGATAGTGTGGGGCCCACAAGGGTCTTTTGGGCGTCCACGGTGATTTTCCATCTTTATCACCAGGCGACCATTTTGGACAAGTGAATAGTCCATCCTGTGTGATTTTTTGAGATGATCGCAACGATGTGATCATTCCGCTGGGTTTCGGGCCCAGGATGCGGGTCCCACGCAGCACTGCTCATGTGCGGTGCGCTAGAATGAACCTTTTTCTCCGGATATCCATTGCACTCAAGTGAGTAGTAATTTTGACATGTTTTCCCAAGGGGATCGCAATAGTGCGATGCACCCGACTGTTTTCGTGGTCGAGGCTCGGGATCACGGGACGCCCTTCAGGTGTGAGGCGGTGTTGGTGACTTTTTCTGTCAGATATCCGTTGGAGGCGAGTAAGTAGTCAATCTCATGTGTTTTTCTGCGTGGATTACAACAGTGTGATCCGTTTGGCTGTGCGGAGCCTCTTGTGCGATCATGGGAAATGTGGAATGTGAAAGGAGCTCTGGTGGAGGTTCGTCCTACCATGTTTGTAGCGGACCCTTGGAGTGAGATCGCACACTCTTTGGAGAGTGATATAAATGATTCACAAGATGTGGTTGGTCGTGCCTGGGCCTTTGAGGTGGAGTTGTTATGCCATGTCTTCGTGTTGATGCTAGGTGTCAGGTGTACGATAGCCTTTGGGTTGGAACATGGTATACTCAGGGAGTATACGGGAGAGCTTGGAGGTACGTGTGGTTTGTACCTGAGAATGTTTTTGCGCTCCATTGGGGTTGACGTGGGGCCACACGTCTTGTAGGCCCCATGTGCGTGATGTGTTCTGCTTCGCGTACTTGGACCTCTCGCGGCGTAGAGGTTCCCTCTGTGTGCTTGTTTGACCAGCAGGGCGGAGTTTTTCCCCTGCCTCAGTGCTCATTTTTTGACCAGTAGGGTTGAGTGGTCTCCCCCTGGTTTCGTTCTCGATGGATTGGCCGGTAGCGGTTCTAGTGACACCTAGTGATGGAGCAGGCGCTGAACTTCTTTTGGGTGAGTTGTTCTTGAGTTGGGTGGTTGTGCGATACCCACTCCGTGTTTGGTTGGCAAGTGTTGTACCTTCCAGTGGATATGGCCAGAGCAGTTCAGAGTATTACCCTCCAGTGAGGCTAGGCAGTGGGTTGCTCATCAGCTTCTAGGGTCTACCCACCAGCGGAGACTGGGCAGTGGGTCACTCGACGCTCTTAGGGTCTACCCTCCAGTGGAGACTGGGCAGTGGGTCACCCGACGCACTTAGGGTCCACCCTCTAGTAGAGACTGGGCAGTGGGTCACCTGACGACCTCTTAGGGTCTACCCTCTAGTAGGGTTGGGCAGTGGGTCGCCCGTCGTCTAGTTCTAGGTCTACCCTCCAGCACGACTGGGCAGTGGGTCGCTTGTCGATTTATTCCAGGTCTACCCTCTAGTGGGGCTGGGCAGTGGGTCTCCTGATGATGTATTAAGGTCTACCCTCCAGCAGGGCTAGGCAGTGGGTCACCTAGTATCCTAATATGGTTTACCCTCCAACGGGGCTGGGAAGGGGGTCGGTTGATGATGTGTTG